>CM040426.1:60562754-61180335 GCA_022702705.1 Papilionanthe hookeriana x Papilionanthe teres
TTAGCAAATTCATCCGGACTAAGTGAATCCGATAAAAATAATGATGCCGGAAGGATGGAACCGTGGGATCTTAACCGGTGTCGTTATAATCAACTTTAAGATTTGTTTTAATCAAAATACAAAACACTTGGAAATTAAGATCTTCTCTAAACCAAAATACTTTTCTCATCCCCTGATTTATGATTTCTAAAACTAAACCTCTGCAACAACAAGGAGCTTGGAGCATGGTGGGCAGCACAACCATCGTCATCAACAAAACTTGAGCCTACTTCAGCAAAACTTTCTTAGAATTAAATAACCGAGCCATAGGATTTCGAGGTAGTTTGCCTAGTGCAACATAAATCCTCAACCTTTTCGTTAGGCACTTGCATAATCATTTTATGCAAATTAAGCCCTAACCGGTCTTAGGATTCCGAGGTAGTCGTCCGATACGACAATAAACCCTCACATCTTCTAGGCTATTTGTTTGATTTTATCATATAAATATAAGCCCTAATTAATTAAAATTGGCAAGATCAAAACATTTAAATAAATATAAGGACTTTCCTAAACTCAAGCCAAACGATAGGATAGTCGGGAAATTACCGAAGTTCACTTCGAATCAGTGATTTCTCCTACCTTTCTTCCTTTGGATTCACAAAATAAAATGTTCCAAAATTTGATCCATTCCTTATCGAAATTCCAAAATTCAATCTTTGAAAACCTTAAACTTTGAAATTCTTGAAAGCGAGTTATTGATTATTATCGAGAGTTTTCTTAGGTGATTCCCGTCACTTAAGATGTAATTAACTATAGTGGCTTGCCCTTATAGGGAATTTTAAAGAACCTGGGTAATATAAACCCCGTTTGATACTTTCATATTAAGCAGGGGAATTTGTCGGCTTATAAAATTGGTTCGCAGTACCAAACGGATGTCACAAAACTTCTAGTTTATTTGATCGAGCCCCACCATCAAGCGGTGTGTCTATCCTTAGGGATAGATACACGGTTTGTGGTGCGGTGCTCGTTTATATAAACTATTTGGGATGTGAGATCGGTTTAATCTCATATCTTAAAACTTTCAAATTTAAAAATTATTTTCAAAGCCAAATACTACTTTCTAAATTATATATATATTTAAATCAAATTTAAAATTTAAATTCGCCGACAACTTCTGTTAGGCGACCCCCCTTTTAAAATACAATACAACCTAAAATATGCCGACACAGGGATAAAATCTGAGATAAGTATTAAATACAACAATTAAAATTAACTCTATACTACACATATGAATTACTAACATATTAAAAACAATTGAACTAACAGATTAACAATTTTAAAAACTTAAAACAATATAAAATAAAATAAAAACATACTAAAGAAAACTAACATCCTATTTAACATAAAAACAAATGCAATTAACTAACACAAAAAACAAAAAAACTAAACTACTATAATAATTCAAGCAAATAATCTAACAAACATCCAATGTCTCACAACATAAAGTACTGAATATTACAAACATATAAAAGTTTCCAAAATAACAACATCAAACAAAAAAAAAACAAATAAAGTCCTAATCTTCAGCATCAAAGTCTCAAACTATATTATCATCCCCTCCTTGATCTGTAGGCTGAGAAGACCGAGTAGAATGATACCGAGTATACCAGGGCACTCGGAAAGATGACATATAAATCTCCACTCCGTAGCGACGTTCGGCTTCATGATATGTTATCTCGTACTCGAATGTCTCGCGCAGTACTCACTATCATAATCATGTCTCCTCTCCAGATTATCAATCCTTTGATCAAAATGATCAAATCTTCTCCCCATTGTCTCTCCAAACTGCTCAAAACTCCTCCTATGCAGGGTCAGCTCATTCATCAGATCTTGTAGGGTAGGGGTGGTAGGCTCAGGAGGTTCATGGCTAGTAGAGGGTATATCTCTACTTGATTGAGAAAAATAACTCCTTACACCAGATCTCCACCCTTCATGGGATTCATACTTCTTGATATTGGCAGCTGTGATTGGATTCATGGGTTCCACCCATTCTTCATCGTCTCTAGCCTCAACTCCAGAGAGTTGGCAGAGTGCAAAAATTAATCCAGGGTGTCCCAATCCAGCTCCACTCTCATTTCGAGGAGTGGCCGGGATGTTTTGATAAATAATTCTCCCAATGTTGATGCTTCTATTTTTCGAATACGGAATTCAGAATTGCTCTATCTCCTGTTACCTCACTTTGGTGATATGTGGGTAACAGAGTAGAACAAATAAAGTAATGACAGACTTTGGAGACTGCATTTAATTTAGAAAGATGAAAATTCGCTCTTTCCCGCTGCTTAATTTTCCAAACTCCGGTCCCATCAGTGAGAAAGTTAATGACTTCCTCCAGTGGTCCTTCCATTGTTCCAAAAGTTTCATACTCGCTAAAGTGCGAGTCACGAACTTCATAGAACGAGTTAATTCTTGCAGCATTGAAATCTACAAAAAATCCTCGTACCTTTACTGGTGCATCTTCAGCGGCAGTCAAATTGGTATAAAATTCTTTAACCACTTCTACAGCTGCTCTATATTGAACGTAACAGAAATTCTCCCAACCTCGTTCCTTAATAATCTGCTCTACTTCTCCTCCCAGATTTTTGAAAACCCGATCCGTAATGCACTTTCTTTCTTGTATGTTTTCAAAATATTTAGCCTGTGCTCGTGTATTGATGAATCGGTCTTTGTCGAATTCTACTCGACGTTTTTGTCATGGAGCCATACGATCGATCTGTGAAAATCGTGAAAATTTTCACTAAACTTCCTAATATTACTAAGGAGGCTTCCTACAACATCTAAGATCAAATTAAAACAAATTTTATGGATTTCTACCGAGTAATTCTTCCACATTTAGGATTTTTGAAAATTTTTCAAAATTTTTCAATGTGGAGAAAATACATGGTGAAAATAAAAATTTTTTGCATAGGAGTGAAGCTCTTACCAAGAGAAATTGAAATCCGGTGTTTTTGAGTCCTGAAATCGTCTCCACAAGTAAGATCTAGCAAGCCCTAGAGTAGTTTTTACGAAAATGTGAGGTTGGGGATGATGAATAGTATTTTTGACCGGTCAAAAAATATATGTTTTTCACGACCTCGCTGTCAGCGAGATTTTTCTCGCCGTCGGCGAGCTAATATTTTTCGGAACCAAAAACTCTCGGGAAAAATCCGCTGTCGGCGAGAAATTTTGCTCTATTCTTCGCTGTCAGCGAGATCGATCTCGCTGTCGGCGGGATTTTGCTCGCCGTCGGCGAGATTCTAAAAATTTAAATTTCTGAAATTCATCACTCATTTTCGTCCTTGACTTGCCTTATATTATATTTCTGATCACATCATTTAATATGAAGATTAGCTATTTATACACAAATAAATTCACACAACACAACAAATTAACTTTAATATTGAAATCCATGAGATGTACAAACTAACATAATTTTAAACCCTATAATCAAACTTCAATTCTCCAATCCTTACTACTAATCAGCATCGCAAACCAATCCACGACACACTAAATGCTGATACAAAACTATGACGCATATCTCAATTAAGTTTGAGATATTCAAATCATCACTCCACACATAATAAAATCTAAACAAATCAAATAACATAAATACAAACATACTATGGAATTCTTTACTACTACTCTTCAATGTCAGATTCTTCATCTTCTCTGATATTTCTGATATGACGATGATGCACAAATAAGTTATAGAAAGGCCTGAAGGGAAACTCCGAAGAAGATTCTTCAGTGATCCAACCTTTCTGTCTCAGTAAATGAAGAAAGCTAGCTTCCAGATGTCCAGAATGATCAAAGTGTTCCTTCATCCTCCGATCAATGCGATCAAATAAATCGGATATATTGTCGATCGAATCTCTCACATTCTGCAGCTTCTTTCTCCATTCCTTTAATTTTCTTCATAAGTAACTCCGTTTTATCCGAAATAGGCCTTGCTATAGGATTATTCCGTGAAGCTCTATCGTAGATAAATGTAATTTCATCATTATTGTCCAAAGTAGGGAACATATCCGTAGGATCAAGCGGCTTCAAGGTAACAGAACATTTTCCCAAGCTTCATAAGAAACACAGTACCGATCGCATAATGCAAAAATAGTAGATGGGTGTCCTAGTCCGTGAACCGACCCATGCACAATTAAACCTAATGCGTACTTAACAATTATTGATCCAACATCAATAAGCAATCCATTTTGAATACAATAATTCAATATAGCGCATTCCTTCGAAACCTTATTTATCCTCATAGTAGGTAACAATTTAGATGAGATGAAAAAGTGTCGATGCTTTGAGACGAGGATTCAAAAGTGATGCGGAGAAACTAACATACCCGTCTTCACACATTTCCCAATCTTCCGGTTCATCGCTCGGATATCGAAATATCTCATTCATATTATATCGAGAAGGCACAAAATTTGAATAGTGACATACCGGGGTGTTTTCTATTCTTTTACTCTAGATAGAGTAAACGTCACCCATCTTCCTCGGACGTAGACATTCCCATTGTTGATCGCATGTAAGTTAGAGTAGAACTCTTTCACAACTGGAATAACAACAGCAGACGTAGTGTAACAAAATACCTCTCGGCCGCACGCACGATCGTTTCTTCTATCTTTGTAGTGGAATTCTCTAATCCTCGATCGACAAATCCCCGTTCCTTGATAACTCTTTTCTTTACCAAAACCTTGTCGAAGATCCGCTGCGCTTCCACACTCACAAATTTCCTCCGGTTAAACACTCTGGAATTAGAGGAATCTAAGAATTTGGAGGTCATTATGGTGAATGGAATGAATTCTAGTGAATAAGGCAGATCTAGAATGATTTAAGAATGGGTTTTCACAAAGGAATTGGTGTTGAAACTGTTCTAATCGTCATTCAAATTATAAATAACTCATCTTTATAACTTCCTCGCTGTCAACGAGAAGTTTCTCGCCGTCGGCGACTCAGTTATAAAAACTGCCTCCCATGTTCTCGCTGTCGGTGGGACGTTTCTAGCCGTCGGCCGAGCTCGATAAATAAACCGAATTTAATTTAGGCACGAACGTCGCCGTCGGCGAGTATCGACCTCGCCGTCGGCGAGATTCCAAAATAATGTCCAAATTCGCTCTAAATCGAATAATTTCTTTTTCATCATAATGGTTCGAATATGTGATGATTCTTAATAATAATTGAGTAGTAAAGTTTCAATAATATAGACTAACTATTAAGATACAATAAAAATAGATAACTAATATGGGTTGCCTCCCATAAAGCGCTTGGTTTAACGTCGTCGTCAGCCCGACCTAAGTTCAATTATTAATCAGATCGACTAAGCATTAAAACCTCTTTATAGTTAGGTCTTATACCTTCGAAATATGGTTTTAATCTATGTCCATTAACTTTAAATTTATGTCCAGCTTTTGGATCTTCGATTTCTATAGTTCCGTATGAAAATATTTGAGTTATGGTGAAAGGTCCTAACCATCGAGACTTCAATTTTCTAGGAAATAATTTCAATCTAGTATTATATAGCAAAACTTCACGTCCCGGTTCAAAATTTCTCCGATTAATCTTCCGATCATGCCATAATTTAATCTTTTCTTTATAAATCCGATCATTATCATATGATTCATTTCTTAATTCTTCCAATTCATTTAATTGCAGCAATCTTTTCTCACCAAACTTCCTTCATATTATAATTAAATTCTTTAATCGCCCAATATGCTTTATGTTCTAATTCAATCGGTAAGTTGCATGTTTTTCCATATATAAGCTCCGTAAGGAGTCATTCCAATCGAGTTTTATAAGCGATCCTATAAGCCCATAATGCGAGTTGTCTAATCTAATGGACCAATCTAACCTATTTGGGTTTACGATTTTTCTAAAATACTTTCAATCTCACGATTAGATACTTCGACTAATCCGCTAGTCTGTGGATGATAAGCGAGTGGATATCTTATGAGTAATATTGTATTTTTCTACTAGTTTGTGAATGTATTTATTTCTAAAATGAGTTCCTCCGTCGGTGATAATCACTCTCGGCATTCCAAATCTAAGTAAAAATATTTTTCATCGAAATTTTGAAACACTCTTAGCATCACACCTAGGTAAAGCTTGTGCTTCAATCCATTTGGAAACATAATCAACAGCTACTAATATATATGAGTTTCCAAACGAAGGAATAAAAGGTCCCATAAAATCTAATCCCCAAACATCAAAAATTTCAACTTCTAATATAAAATTTAGAGGCATTTCATTTCTTCTAGATATATTTCCTACTCTTTGACATTTATCGCAAGTTTTAATATATCTGTATACATCTCTAAATAGAGTAGGCCGATAAAATCCGTATTGTAGAATCTTATAAGCAGCTTTATCAGTCCCAAAATGTCCTCCAAAATCGAATCATGACATTTTTGAATAATTGGTTCAGTTTCTTCATAAGGTACACATCTTCTAATAATTAAATCCTTACATCGCTTATATAAATATGGTTCATCCCAAAAATAAGTTTTCGTATCATGGATGAATTTTTTCTCGTTGTTGCAAAGTTAGCATAGGTGGTAAAATATGACTAACTATATAGTTTACTATATCAAGCATACCATGGTATTTTCCACTCTTTGATATTATATAGTTGTTCATCGGAAAGCTGTCTATAATTTCATTTTCAATATCGGATAATTCATGATTTTCTAATCTTGATAAATGATCCGCAATTTGATTATCAATTCCTTTCTTATTAACGATCTCAAAATCGAATTCTTGCATTAATAGCATCCATCTAATTAATCTTGGTTTGGAATCTTTCTTTTGCATTAAATATTTGATAGCAGAATGATCAGTATGCACGATACATTTTGTTCCAATCAGATAAGGTCTAAATTTATTAAAACCATATACTACCACTAATAATTCTCTTTTTATAATCGTATAATTTATTTCAGAGATCATTTAGAGTTTTACTAACATAGTATATAACTTTAAAAATCTTTTCATATCTTTGCCCCAAGAACTGCTCCTACAGCATAATCACTAGCATCACACATAAGCTCAAATGGTTTCTCCCAGTTAGGTGAAACTATTATAAGTGCTGTAATTAATTTTTCTTTTAAGAGTTCAAAAGCATTCAGGCATTCGATTGTAAATTCAAATTTCTTGTCCTTTTCGAGAAGTTGGCATAGAGGTTTAGTAATTTTTGAAAAATCTTTTATATAGCGTACGTAGAATCCAGCATGTCCAAGAAAACTTCTTACCCCTTTTTCCGTAGTTGGAGGTGGTAATTTAGCTATAACTTGAATTTTTGCAGGGTCCACTTCCATGCTTTTTTCCAAAATTTTATGCCCTAATACAATGCCGCCCACAACCATAAATTGACATTTCTCCCAATTTAGAACTAAATTTGTTTTCTCACATACTTCTAATACTTTTTCAAGATCAGTTAAGCATGTGTCAAATGATGTTCCAAATACGAGAGAAATCATCCATAAATACTTCTATTTCATTGTCAATTAACTTACTAAATATAGACATCATACATCTCTGGAATGTTGCTGGTGCATTACATAATCCAAAAGACATTCTTCGAAAAGCGAAAGTTCCATAAGGACTAGTAAATTTAGTTTTCTCTTGATCCTCAGGAGCAATTTGTATTTGATGATAACCGGTGTATCCATCTAGAAAACAAAAATACTTATGTCCAGCTAATCTATCCAACATCTGGTCTAGAAATGGTAAAGGGAAGTGATCTTTCCTGGTGGCGGTATTTAATTTCCTATAATCAATACATATACGCCAACCAGTAACTTGTCTTATAGGAATAAGATCATTATTTTCATTGGCAGTGATGGTCACTCCTCCCTTCTTAGGAACACAGTGAATTGGGCTTACCCAAGCACTGTCAGAAATAGGATATATAATACCATTATCTAACCATTTTAAAATTTCTTTCTTAACTACTTCTTTCATTATCGGGTTTAATCACCTTTGGGGATCTGCTTTAGGTTTATGTTCATCATCTAAAATAATTCTATGCATACAGATTGAAGGACTAATTCCTTTAATATCTGCTAAAGTCCAACCAAATGTTTTCTTATATTTTTTTAAAGTTTCTAAAAGTTTTTTGTTCTTGAGATTCGTTTAATGCAGATGAAATAATAACTCGGTAAAGTTGAAGAATTACCTAAATAAGCATATTTCAAATGATCGAGTAATATTTTTAGCTCAAGTTCGGGAGGTTTAATAATTGATGGAACTATATTCTTGTCGGTGTTTTCGATATTATCCAAAAATTCAAATCTTTCCTGAATATAATCTAGTTATTCATTATTATCTTCAATTAATTCAGTGTTTTCTTTTTCTAATTTATCTTCGTAATATTCCTTAAAATGTTCTTGTTGTAAATGTTCAAGTATTTCCATCCGAAAACATTCATCATCTTTTTCTAGCGCAGGATATTTCATTGATTTTGCAATATTAAATGTAACTTTTTGGTCATTTACTCTCATAGTTAAGTCTCCTTTCTGAACATCAATCATAGCTTTTCCAGTAGCTAAAAATGGTCTTCCTAAAATGATAGGAATTTCTTTATCTTCCTCCATATCTAAAACAATAAAATCTACTCGGGAAGATAAATTTATCTACTTTTACTAACACATCTTCAATAACTCCCTTAGGATAGGTAACCGAACGATCGACTAATTGAAGGGTTATCGAAGTAGGTGTAATTTTTCCTAATCCTAATCTCTTAAAAATCGATAGAGGCATTAGATTGATGCTTGCTCCTAAGTCACACAAAGCTTTTCCATAAAATTTTTCTCCTATAGTGCAGGGTATAGTGAAACTACCCGGATCTTTCAATTTTTCAGGAAGCTTCTTCCGAATAATAGCACTACACTCTTCACTAAGTGCGACTCGTTTCATTATCGGTGAATTTTCTTTTCTTATTTAGAATATCTTTCATAAATTTTACATAATTTGGCATCTGATCTAAAGCTTCGACAAAAGATATATTGATTGTTAATTTTTTTAATATTTCAAGGAATTTAGCAAATTGTTTATCTTTTTTGGGTTGAGCTAGTCGTTGAGGAAATGGTGGTGGAGGTTTTTCAACAGAAATTTTCATAGGTATTAAAGGATGTTCTAAGTTTGAATCTTATTGAAGTGTTTCCTTTTCAATTTCCACTTCCTCTTTTTGGCTTTCAAGTTCTTTTTGAATTTGAGGTTCTAATTCTTTTCCACTCCTTAATTATATTGCTTTAATTTGTTCTTTTCCTTGATCTTTAGGATTTATTTCCACATTACTAGGAAAAGTTCCAGGTATTCTATTATTTAGCGTAGTAGCAATATGTCCAAGTTGAGTTTCGATATTTTTAATAGATGTTCCTTGAATTTGTAATTGATTTCCTTGAATTTGTAGTTGATTTCCTTAATTTTGTAGTTGATGACCCATATTCAAAATTAATTCATCCATAGATAATTTCTTATCTTTGAATTGAGGGTTATTGTTATTAAATCCAGGTGGGTAATTAGGTTTATAGTTTGGATTTGCTTGATTAGGTTGATTCATCCATTGTTGATTAGATGTGTTATTCCAATTAAAATTTGGATGAGTTTTCCAACCAGGATTATAATAGTTTGAATAAGGGTAATTAGTTCTATTATTAATAGCATTTAAAGTTTCATAATTAGATTGAGATTCTATGATTTGTCCAGTTGAGTTTTCTTCTAAAGTAGGAGAATAATTCATTCCAAAATGATCTAATTTCTTAGATATAACAGCAATTTGAGAAGCTAACATAGATATTGCATCGTTTTCATGAATGTTGGCTATCTTTTTCGGATTTACTCTATCGGCGAGCCATTGGAAATTATTTGTTGTTATTTCTTCGATTAGTACATAAGCTTCATCAAATGGTTTAGACATTAATGAACCTCCAAGCAGCAAGCATCGATGATTGATCTTAAAGATCCTACTAATCCATTATGAAAGGTTTGAATAATCGACCGATACGGTAGCGCATGATGTGGGCATTTCCTAAGAAGTTCCTTAAATCTCTCCCAAGCTTCATATATTGATTCTCCATCTAACTGACAAAAAGAAGTTATATCATTTCTAAACTTAGCAGTTTTAGATGGTGGAAAATATTTGGATAGATATTTTTGTAATAATTCTCCCCAAGTTTTAATAGATCCAAGTGCTTAACGAATTCAACCACATTTTAGCCTTATCCCTTAATGAAAAAGGAAAAAGTCTAAGTCTTATAAGCATCGTCGAATACTCCTTGATATTTAAAAGTAGCACAAAGTTCTAGAAAACTAGCAAGATGTAAGTTAGGATCTTCAGTAGGTGAACCACTAAATTGATTGTTTTGTACAATTTGGATAATTGCAGGTTTAAGATCAAATGAATTAGCAGCTACATTAGTGTTTTGAATAGTTAAATGAATTTCATCTGATGTAGGGTTGACATAATCTCTTAATGGTCTTTGTTGGTTCATATTTTGAATTTCAGGAATATTCGCCATTAAATTTATAATTTGTTTCTTTTGTTTTCTAATTCTTTTAATTGTACGCTCTAATTCAGAATCGTAAGGTATTAAATTTTCGTTTCCAAATTTGTGCATACAATTTTAAAATAGATATTAATTTATTTATTATGATTATTTTAAAATAATCGTTACTCTAAGTAAATTTTTCTTACTTTCCCTGACAACGGTGCCAAAAACTTGACCCACAATTTTATATTATGATATTTTTAATTTAATTGCAACGACGACAAAAACTTGACCCCGCTATATTATATGTATAGAATTGTAATTGTTTATGTTGTGGATGCTACGCAAGTATACGTATCGTATCAAGTAATACAAGTCTCTAGTGGAGTCCTGGTTATCGATCCCACAGGGAAATAGAAAATTAAATAACAACTAATTTAAAATAATAATAATAATAATTTTAAAATAGTATACAAAAATTTGGAATTCTAAATTTAAGCGCAATAAAGTAAACTAAGTATTTTAATTAGGTAACTTAACTAAGTAGAAAATTAATACGTATTGAAAGTGCAGAAAATTTAACTAATTGCTAAATAAGTCTTAACTATTCGGAAAAGTATATTTCCCTTGTTTAGAAATTTAAGTGATTGATGAATTTAAATAGATAATTTTAAGGTATTGTGACAAATAGAAGCATTCCTATTCTTTACCCTTTGGTCAGGGTGTAAAGACTATCGACTAATTCTATGTTTGATTATCGAATCGCGGCTAGGTCGGGAGGATACCGATCGCCACTTCGAGCTCCCACGTTCCCTCGCCCGAGGGCTAACATCTACACTTCAGCTCTCAAACAATAGGACCGAATTGAATATTTTAGTCTGTCACACTAAAATGCTCAATTCTACGCCCATTGATATTATTTCCCATTTATTTGCACATTCCATCCAAGGCTTTTGAATTCCCCGAATATCCGATGTAATTTTTACTATAGTTGATATTCAACATATTTTAACAAATCAAATGGCCAGTTGAAAGTAAATTAAGTTCTAAGTAAAAATTATCACAATTTATTAATATTTAAAAGTACTTCTATTTTTAGTTCATCTAGTCACTTAATTTCATAAACGAGGAGAAAAACTAATAAACTACTCGGAATGCATGGAACTAAACTAAGCATGGATTTCATTTAAAGTTAAAAATAATAAATACAAATACTTATCTCGATTTATCCCCAAGCGTACTCCTCGCAGCTCTTTTCGACTCTTCCTTCCAAGATACAATGAAGACTCACTAAAAACTCACTAACTCACTAAATACTCACTAATTACACTAATTAAGACTCTAAAGCCTCAAATTGACACACACAACACAAATTAACACACTTAGAAGCTGAATTTCGGCTTCTATATATAGAGGTGAGCAAAGGACCAAGAGGTGTGTAAGCATCCCTTCAAAAAGCGTCCAGGTTCAATGTATCTACGCCATTTGAACTAGCTCGCCGTCGGCGACGAACTACCTTGCTGTCGGCGAGGCTTCAGAAGGTCTTCGAACCGCGCTATCTCGCCGTAGGCGGGCTCGGGCTCGCTGTCGGCCGAGACGGTTATAAATCCTTCGAATTTTTTTCCTCGTACCCTCGCCGTCGGCGAGCTCGATCTCGCCGTCGGCGACTCAGCACAAATTGCATTATTTTCTTCCTTTTTGCTCCAAATCCGCTCCTTTTTATGATTTTTGCTTTTATTACCTAAATTCTACATTCCTGCAACAAAATAAAGAAAATACATTTCTTTAAAGTGCAATTTCATCAAAAATAGGTATGAATTTCTTAATAAAATTTTCAGTGATCAACTCTCATGAGAGGGCTAGAGCTCTATTTATAGGGTTCATGTTACAAATAAGGAGGAACCCTGAACCACTCTTGATCGAACAACGTTTCATAGACAATTGAGTGCTTTATTGATGTTGGAATTGAGCGATCTTATGCTTGTTGGATTATTCTTATCGAGGCACTTGCTTTTATATGAACATGTAATATTAGAATTATGTTTGACTTTCCAATTATACCTGGAAAACTTCCAAATGCGGTCTAACAACATGAACTGGTCTTGATTTGAGTTGAATTTGATCGATTTTGGTATCGTTGGGTGTGTCATGTTAAGTCAGTTAGTTTAAGTGTAAGTCTATTGAAATTAGAGTTCTATATGACTTTTAATTAAAGTTTGAATTTTCTTTGCAAAATTACCTTGAGATTTGTGTTGGACGATAGAAATTTATTGATGGCATATTAAGCATAAATTTGCAAAAGTTTTCGTTGAAGACACATTTAAGATAAATCCTATTTTTATTTTGTTCTTTTTTTCATTCTTTTTTTTTAATTTATATATTTAATACATATTTTACATATATTAATGTTTTATTTTAAAATTTACATCAACTCACCTTTACAAAGACTCAAAATTATAAAAAATTATTATGAATATTTTAAAAATAAGTCCATTTTTTTAATAAATTAAACATATTTTATTTTAAATAGAAATAAGTATGATTGTTGTGTGTTTGAAGATTCACGATGGTAGAGTAATAATTGACATCATAGTGTTGGACAAATATTCACTACACAAACAAAAGAGAAGTAAGCAGGAAGAGACACCTCAATTTTTTTATGAAAAACTTGAAAATGGAAAAAAATCATGGGGCCTAGCTAGTTAAAATAAATCATGGAGCCTAGCCAGTTAAAATAATCTACTATATAAGTTTAAGTATATAAGCCTACTCTATTATTGAATTAGATAAGATGAAGTTACAATGTTGATATACAATATTAGTTCAACAATAAATGATGTGATGAAGTACAAAGGTTGTGGTCGCTTGCTATGATGTTAGATGGTGGTTGTAGCATTAGTTATTGTGGATGTTGTAGTTAAAAGTCGTGATATTAGTTGATCATGTAGGTTGTAGATGGTTGTTCTATGAGCATCAATTGGTCATAGAGGTCATAGTAGGGAGTTGTAGGAGTGTGAGCCACTTATGTTATAGTCAGTAATGTATGTCATAATGGTTAGTTGTGAAAACGTCCGTAGGTTAGAAAGATCGAAGATGGGAGCTACATGAGTTGTGAGCCAAGTCTGTCAAAGTCTGTCACGTAAAAAATAGTGATAAGCCGCACTAACATCCATAGGATACAAAGGCCAGAGTTGGGTTTTACATGGGTTATGAGCCATGTAGGTCATTGTTGATCATGATGGCCGTAATTGTGAGCTATAATAATGTTTGCACATCACAGATGTTAGATTGAGGAGTTGCATGAGTATGAGTCAGGTAAATTATAGTTGCTCATGTAGGCTGTAGTGGTAATGTTCAATAATGTACGCAGGCCACAGAAGCCATAGTTGGGAGATGTATGAGTTGTAAGCCACGTAAGTCGTAGTTAGTTACAAAGGTTATAGCGGTAAACTAGAATAACATCCATATGTGATAGAGATCTAAGTAGAGAATTTCATGAGTTGTGAGCCACATAGACCGTAGTTAGATGCTTATACCACAGTGGTGAGTTGTAATAATGTTCGTTGGACAGAGAGGCTAAAGTTAGGAGTTGTATGAGCTGTGAGCCGCGTAGGCATTAGTTGGTTACATAGGATATAGTGATGACGTACAATAAATTTTGTTGATTACAGAGTTTTGAGTTGGAGCGGCATGAGCAATGGACCATGAAGACCATTGTTAGTCACATTGGTCATAGTAGTGAGCGTAATAATATATGTTGGCCACAGAAACCAGAGTTGTGAGCTACTTGAGTTGTGGACCATATAGGTTGTAATTAGCCACATAGACCATAATGGGAAGTTGTGATGAGAGAGCTTCATGAGTTTAGAAAAAGTCACTATATTTTGAAACGGTTGTAAGCAGTTATTACGATGAGTTACACCATACTCGGGTGCTTCGTTAAACCTTCTTTAGGATGTGTGCATCATTACACATTTTTGGGGTGCGTCATTATATTGTATTTGGTGTGCACCGCTATAGCATGTTCAAGATGATGCAGTGCTTTGTAGGTTCTTTGTTACTTTGTGAAATTGGTTGTCACTATGCACAGTATTTTGTTACTCTGCAACGTACATTTTGACTCCACAAGGGGCTTCACTACAATGAGCAAGGAGAATTTAACGGTGGCCGACAATGACCAACAAGTGGTGGTCAATGGTGCTCGGTGGATGAGTGAGAGAGAAACATTCGTTGGACCTTTGGTCCAAAACCGCACTGGACTTTAAGTCCTCTCAATCCAGCTCTAGATCAACGTCTTCTTCTTTCATGAAGGGGTATGAATATATTTATAAAGTCTTGGAATGTCTCCTCTATAATAAAGAAGGAATCTGTACCACTTCATCGGACATGTAAGAGAGATTTCTTCAATCAGATAATATTATTTTGGATATTTATGTGTTTTCATGATATCAAAATTATCTGATCTTAGACACATTAGATTCATCTCACATAGACGCTCAATTTGACCATAATATTTTTAGATTTGGAATCCATTTGAGCCTCAATATGATAACTCAAAGCTTCCAAATTTGTTTAATAGCTTGATCCAGCTTGATCTGACTAAGACTATACCATTTTTGATGTGATTGGATCTGTCTCATCGAGTTGGTCAGTTTGACTGTAAGTTTGAAGAAATCAGAATCTTAGATGTTTTATTATTCAAATTTGATATTTTCTAAAGAATGTTATGAGATTCATCATGCCTCGAGATTCATGCCAAATGGAAAAAAATTATTAAATATGTATCAGTTGCCCCTAATTTTTGAGCAATTTTGCTTACTAATCTATAAAAAAATATATATTTTTTATGTCTTAATTCTTATCAATTTATAAGGATATTATGCTTTAATGAAAGATATTTTTTGTGTTTTTGGATGTAGGTAATGTAAAAAGGTCTAAGAATAAAAAAAGGAGCAAAAAGGAGCAAAAATGGAGCAAAATACCAAAAGTATAATAAAATATGGCCTAGCGCCTAGGCGCCAGACTCGATACGAAAACTGTCAAGTTTTTGACAACCTTTGATCAGTTATTTTGACGAAGTGAGCGGTTATTGGACATTCTAGAAGGCTGGCAGTTGTTCCTTGATAATAGAACATGTGATACATTACATTTGGACGCTCCAAAAAGGTTTTAATCACGAAGAGGTGCGAGCCAAACTGAAGAGGTGCGAAGAACTGGACGAGGTGTCCGACGCCTAGGCGCTAGACCGACCTTCTAGAAGATTCATTGAATGTGGACATGTTTTGAAGAGGTGCCTCAAGGCAACTCTTGAAGCCTATAAATAGAGGTCCATTTCTTCAGAAAAGGTGCCCCTCCCATTGTACCCCTTTCTCTTATCTACTTTAGGATCTCTCATCCTTAGAAAGAGAATTAGAGAGAGAAATTTAGGGCCACTTTTGTTTAGTTTAGTGAGTTATTTTCAAGTTATTGCATCTGAAATTCATTACACTGTGGAGTCAGTATGAATCAGAAGATCTGTAGAAGAAATATTTGAGATAAGTATATTTTTATATTTGATTCAAAGTTTAATTATCATGTTTTGTTATTTATTTTCAATGTATTCTGAGTAGTTAGTTACTTTCTTACTTCAATTATGAAGAGATATATAAGATAATATAAAGATTTGGTGGAGAATTAAAATTCAAAATATTTTCAAAATATTGTGATGACATTAATACCTGATCTTACTTTACTTTTTAAATTGGCCGTTTGAATTGTTAAAACCTATTGAAGAGTTTTGAGATCTTGAAGGAGAAGAACTCTTAACTTGTAAATGTCATATGAATCCTTGGGTAGTCGAAGGCCATGTGCGGGCTATTCATGGTGAAGTGCAAATAAATAGGAAGATAATATTTAAAGGGCGTAGAATTGATAAGTTTTTAGAGTGACGTACTAAATTCTTATAATTTGATTTATAGACTCAGGAAAGGGTCACTAGTAGGGCCGACCATAGCCACCCTTAGACATCTAGAAGTGTGAGCCTAGATTAACCCATTCTACTAACAATACATCCGGACCTATTCTGTAAATTAGTTAATGTTCTTTGCGCCTAGATCAAAGGGTAAAGAATAGGAATGCATCTATTTGGCACAATACCATAAATCAAATTCTCCAACGAATATTAAATTATCTTAAAAATCTTAGATTAATTGAAGGAAAGAAAGTTGTTTATTTTATATAGAATTCATAAAATCATTATCTTATTATTATTTTTTTATTGCATATAGTAAATTAATAGTAATTTATAATCAAATTAAAAGATAAAATAAAAATATTTTTACTATTTTATTTCGCTTTCACTTCATAGAAAATTTAATTCTATAAATCTTCCCTGTAGGATCGATACTGGGGTATTTGTTTAAAAACCCTATATTACTTGAAACGATACGTATACTTGCGTAGTACCCCTAGTGTGTAAAAATATTTACTAAATTATATAATATTAATTTTATACACTACTGTACGGCTTATTTTTAGGTTGAGTGTTGTATTTTTGAAAAGAGGTCGCCTACAGAAATTGTCGGCGAATTTTTAATTTAAATAAATAATTTGAAAAGTAGTATTTGATTTTAAAAATAATCTTAAATTTGAAAATTTTAAGATATGAAATCAAACTGATCTCACATCCCAAATAGTTTATATAAACGAGCACCGCACCACAAGCCGTGTATCTATCCCGAAGAATAGGCACACTGCTTGACGATGGGGCTCGATTAAATAAACTAGAAGATTTGTGACATCCGTTTGGTCTACGAACCAATTTTATAAGCCGACAAGTTCCCCTGCTTAAAATAAAGGAATTAAGCAGGGTTTATATTACATGGGTTCTTAAAGTTCCCTATAAGGGCAAGCCCCTATAGTTAATTACATCTTAAGTGACGGGGATCACCTAAGAAAACTCTCGATAATAATCAATAATTCTGCTCTCAAGAATCTCAAAGTTTAAGTTTTCAAGGGATTGAATTTTGGAATTTCAATAGGGAATGGATCAAATTTGGAACATTTTATTTTGGGAATCCAAAGGAAGAAAGGTAAGAGAAATCACAGATCCAAAGCGAACTCCGGTAATTTCCCGACTATCCTATTATTTGGATTGAATTTAGGAAAGCCCTAATGTTTATTTAATGTTTTGATCTTGCCAATTTTAATTATTTAGGACTTATATTCGTATGACATGATCATACAAATAGCCTCGAAGATGTGAGTGTTTATGTCGTATCGGACGACTACCTCAGAATTCTAAGACCGGTTAGGGCTTAATTTGCAATGCAAATGCCTAACAAAAGGTTGAGGATTTATGTTGCACTAGGCAAATTACCTCGAAGTCCTATGGCTTAGTTATTTAATTCTTAAGAAAGTTTTGTCAGGCAGATTCGAGTTTTGTCGATGACGATGGTCGTGCTCGCCCACCATGCTCCGAGCTCCTTGTTGTTGCAGAGGTTTAGTTTTAGAAGTCATAAATCGGGAGATGAGAAAAGTGTTTTGGTTTAGAGAAATTCTTAATTTCCAAGTGTTTTTTATGTTTTAATTAAAACAAATCTTAAAGTTGATTATAACAACACCGGTTAAGATCTCACGGTTCCATCCTTCCAGCATCGTTATTTTTATCGGATTCACTTAGTCCAGATGAATTTGCTAAACTCAACTAAATGAGTTCCACACTTTCATTTAGACCGTGGGAAATCCCGTTAGCAACACGTAGGTTATATCATCCGAGGTATTCCCGATCATCCAACAAGACGTTTTAATTTAGTTGTAGTTGTAGTTTTGTATTCCGTTTGTGATTAAATTTTGAGTTGTTTTATATTTTGAAATGTTGTGGCGGTGAATTTTATCTTGCAATGACTTTTACTTTAGTTTTGGTTTCAGTTTTAGGGACTATCCTAAAAGTGTGGATTTTCATGCAACAGTTGTTTATCATGCAAGAAAAGTAAGTGCGATGCGATTAAATAAATTGTAATAAGGTAAATTGCAATAAAGTAAAAGCGTACCTGGAGGGTATTCCCGTCATCCCAAGCTGCACTTAAAACACAATTAGAATATTTAAGCATTTAAAGCAAGTCCCTAGGTAAAGCTAAGGGAAGGATTATGGTTTTCTACCAAGTTCCTAATCCTATAACTAGTCATTTCCTATGACGTCTAGGTTCATGTGTTTTGGTTTAAGAACGATTTTCTTCATCAAAGAACAATTAAGTTCAATTGTTCTTATAGACATCCCATCATATCGAGGAAGTGCTTAAGATGAGTCTTAAACATCTTTTCAATATTTCTAGGATTATTTTTAAGTCCAAGAGAATTTAATTATACAAATGAATTAATCGTCCGGAATTCAAGTTTTGTTGTTATCTT
Organism: Papilionanthe hookeriana x Papilionanthe teres; assembly: GCA_022702705.1. NCBI lineage: Eukaryota > Viridiplantae > Streptophyta > Magnoliopsida > Asparagales > Orchidaceae > Papilionanthe > Papilionanthe hookeriana x Papilionanthe teres. Next base: position 60,581,645 of record CM040426.1, read on the forward strand.
ACTCAGTGAACTAGGACATTAGAATATCCTATGAGGGAAATAACATTTCACTTAACGTTCTATTTAGGAGTTATGACAACAAAAGCTTTTGAGGGCAAATTGATGTTCAAATGGTTTGTGATTTAATTTAATTTCAGTTAACATGTTTAAATTTGGAATAGTGTTCAAGTTGCTTTATATTTATTTTTGAATTTCTTTATGTCTTAGGTGATATTATTTTTTTTAATTCAATTTGATTTAACTTTAATTTAATTTAATTTAATTTAATATCATTTAATTTAATTTAATTTGATTTAATTTGATTTAATTTAATTTAATATGATTTAATTTAATTTAATTTAATTTAATTTAATTTAATTTAAATTTTAATTTAAATTTTAATTTAATTTTATTCTTAATTTTAATTTAATATTTTATTTTTTTATATTTTAAAGATGATTTAATTTTAATTATTAAAGTATTAATTTAATTGAAATTTTAAAAGGATTTAATTTAAATAATTTAATCTTTAATTTAATTTAATGATTAAGTATTTTAGCATTTTAAATCTTAAATTTGTATTATCATTTTAATTAGGAATTAAATATTATTGAGATGATTAATTTAGGGATTCTTAAATTAAAGAACAAATCTCTTCATAATAATATCCCTATTTTAATAATTCCAATTTTATTATTCTCCCAAATTTAATCAATTATTTAATTAAGGTTTATTTCAATTATTTTTAAATTGTTTAATAGGTTTCTACCCTTATTATTCAAATTTCAATCATCCAAATCATATTAGGATCAAATACTTTACTCTTTAATTTTATTAAGCCTAAAGTTTTAATTAAAGGTTAAAATTTTAATTACCATTTTGCCCTTCAAGCTTAATAATTTCATAACACACTAAATTGAGCTTAAATGAACTTGAAATTTTTATGTGACTTCACTCATATGTCAATAAAGGCATGAGAGGAGAAAATATGATTTTTCTGTATTTAATTTATTTATGTAATTATTTTTGGTGGAAAATATTGATTTCCAAGGAAAATTTAATAATATGACCAAGGGAAAGTTTCTGTCCATAAGAAAATTATGGGACATTCCTAATGACCAGAGGATCACTTTGAACAATTTTGGTGATTTTTTGAATTATATTCTTTTTATTATAATTATTTTGAGTTTTGGAATATTAATTAATTTAAAAATAAAATAAAGGTTGAAAAATGAATTTTATATTTTTCAAAAATCTCTCTGATATCAAGAAAATCAGAGCATCAATTTTTATAATTTTCTGATTTCTCTTTGATTTATTAGAATTATTTTAGTGGAAATACTAAAAAATATATATTTTTTTAATTTTAAAATTACCATAGGGCTTTAAAATTTAATATCCCATTATAGAGACTTAAGAAAAATATGAGGTTTGTTCCTAAGTGATTAAAATTCAAAATGTGACATTTTGGTGAATTTTATTATTTTTGTGATTTTTATTATTTTTTAATTATTAAAATATTAAAATAGTGTAAGAAAATCAACTTTTTTGAAAAATTACAATTTTATTTTTCTTAAATTCCCCTGATATCAGAGAGGCTCCAAAACCAATTTGGTGAATTTTTGAAAAGTATTTTGAAAGTTATGATTTTTCGAAGTTTAAATTAGCTAAATGGTTTAATCAACTCATTTGGTGGGGCTAACCAAGTCCAATTGACTTCAATTTTTTATGGTGGGTTCCTCTAATCCTAAAGGTCAGTGGATAATTAATTTCAGGTCAATTTGATGTATGATTAGCTCTAATTAATTAAGGACCTATTTTGGGTGTTTAAGCCAATTAGGGTTATTCCATATGGATTAATTCAAAACCTATTTTTCTTAGGTTCCTCTGGTCATAATAAACATCATCAAATTTTTCTAGAATTTATTTCACAATATGCTAATTATTGGAATTAAAATACTCAAACTAGCAACCTAGAGTTGAAAAATCAATTACTCTTCATAGGGATGGCCTCTGACTTTGGAAAATTCAGGGAATGTTCCCAAATTCAGAGGCTTCCAAAGCCCTATGGTCTCATGTCATGGTGAATTGTATACATGCATGGAGAATTGAAAATATGCAGAGTAAATAAATTATTAAAAAAATCAAATAATCAATGAAATTAAATGATTTCTTTTCCACATTATTCTCCTCTGTTCACTGAGCAAGAGGGTATTTTTATTTTATTTTTATGATTTTTCTACACAAAGTTATACATTTTTCAAGTTCTGGTAATTAAATAAATAGGAAAATAGCCTAATTTCCTACTTATCCACGCGGCGCCCTGTCATCCTCGGCATCTCCGAACGGCCACGCGGCGCGCTCCCATTCGGCGCCGCCTTCCGACTCAGCGCCACGCGGCCCGTGGTTCACGTATCATCTCCTGGTTCGACGCTATCTGAGTCGTCCGTCCGCACGTGTATTGAATGAACGACATCCGTTCATCGTCCCCAAGCCTCCTAGCCCGAGAACCGTCCGTCTTCTAGGCCTAAGATCTCACTCGATACTTGACCAAATTGAACCTTCTTATGCTCTATGGATTTGTCTCGAGAAGACGAACACATCCATACGGTTTATGCGGCATGAAATTGACTCAAATAAAATGGAGAATGTTCAGAAGCTCGGGAAGAAGAGTGAGGCCATACCTTTGCTCAGAGAAGTGTGGCTTCGATCTGAGGGTTGTGTCACCTTCGATTGAGTCCCAACAAGCTCCAGTTGAAGTCTCCTGGGCTGGTGAATTGTCTAGGTAGGATTTTGACCACAGCCGATTACAAAGCTTGGAGTCTGGAACAGATGGGTGGCCTGGAGAGGGGGCTTTGCTCGGTGGACTTCTTCCCTCGGTCCGGTGAAGGTGTAGGATCAATCAATTTGGGGATTGGTCCACCGTGAAGAAGTGTCCCGGTTTTGTGCTTGAAATTCGAACTCAAAATTGAGCTCAGCTAGAGGGAATTGGGGCTGGAATCCAGTGGGAATCAAGTGCACTATGTGTAGAGAGTGATCTGGAATGATTTTGGTAGAGTTTCCTCAAGGTTGGTTCAACACCTCTCCCATGACCGAGAGAGGGGGTGTTTAAATAGGAGAGGCTGGAGGGCCTCCCAGGGGGAGTTACGGACTGGGATCAGCTGCTCTTGGCAAGAGAAGAACAGCTGCAATGGCCACTGAGGATGGGGCGCACTCAACGATGGGAATTCCAAACTTTGGCTCCTCCCGAGGTCTCGGCCATGGTGTTTTCCGGCGACACCCGGCGCTGGCCGGCGAGTGCATGGGTCACCCTCAGGTCCAGTGGGTCGTGGTCTGAGGTTTGTGCAGTCAATTGACCATTGACATGTGTAAAGGGCTTGGATTAAAATGGTATGGGGAGAGGCTCATTTTGGGTCCAAATGGGTCAACCCACCATTTTTGGGTTTGGTGCACCCTTCCAAGTTCTGGTTTTGGGCTGGGAGAATCATGTGAGTCAACCTACCAAAGGTAGTGAAGTCCACATCAAGGATTAGGTGGCAAAGTATGGTTTAGAGTGTATCACGTTTAAGGTAAAAAGGGTTTAAAAAAGGTTTAAGAAAGAGGTACCCTCTCTTGCCATTAATGGTTTGGTGAGGTGGAAAGTGGATTCCATGGCTCTCATGGCTCCTATGGGGCTCATGCACGGCTTCATGGCTTGCACTATGGCTTGCACATAGCTTCGGCTTACTTGTATGAAAATGGATTTTGACATTTTTGATAAATGTATGAGAGGTTAACATGAAGCTTGATTTAGAACAAATTCATATTTGATTGGAACTTTAGGGATGGTTTTAATTGAAGTCATGATGAAGAAGAGTGTCATGTGGGCTTTGTATGAATTTTGGGCCTTTAAAATTTAGTGAAGATGGGCTTTTGGATTTCAAAACAAATTTTAAGTTGATAATTTTGTAAAGGATTGGATCCAATAAGTTTTGAATTTAATTTAGGAAGGTTTCATGAATGATTTGGAATAAATTTGAAGTGGTTTGGGCTTGAATTGGGTTGGATTTGGACTTCTTTGGTAAATGGGCCAATGTAGGTCAAATTGGGCTAACTTGGGCCAATGTTGGGCTAGGGTTCAAATTAATGTAAAATTAATGTTGGAAAATATTTATGGGAGTGTTTCAAAGAGGTTTTGACTTTGATTGGGTTTTGATTTTGGGGTTTGGGCTTATTTGGGTTAGGTTCTGGGTTTAGGTCAAAATTGGGCTTTTTGGCTTTGGGTTGAATTTGAGTGGGGTTTGGGTCTAAATTTTGGGTAAATCATGTTAGTGTTTTGTTTTTGGGGATGTTGAGGAAGGTTTAGAAAAGGTTTGGGGTTAATTGGAGTTGAATTGGGTTAGTTTGGGTTAGGTTTGGGTCATGGGTCCAAATTGGGCTTTAAGGCCAAAAGTGAAATTGGATTCAAATGTCAATCAAATTGGACTTGGATCTGGTCTATATTGGTGTTGGGAATTTTAAATTGAAGTTTAGAATTGAATTGGACCAGAACTTGGGTCAATTGGGTAGGTTTGGCTTGACATTGGGTTCACTTAGGGTTAAAATGGGTCAAATTGGGGGTTTTGACAAAAGTGGGGTAAATTGACAAAATTGACCCATGTTGTAGTTGAACAAAATGAAATTGGGAATATTTGGGATTTTTTGGAATTTTCTGGGAATTTTCTGAATTTTTGGATTTTTGGGTCAAGAGGGGTATTTTGGGTATTTGGAGGGTATTGGGAGGTATTTTTGGAATTTTTGGTATTTTTGGCTATGGATGATCAACTTGATTGGTGAGGAAATGTTCAAGGTTAATTTTGGGGAATTTTGGGTGATTTGGAAATTTTGAAAATTTTGGGTAATTTCAAGGCTTTGGTAGAAGTTGGCGAGGGTGTAGGGTCCTGGGTCAAAATTGAAAATTTGCAAAATTGAAAATTTGCAAAATTGAAGATTGAGTAATTGTAAGTGGAATGAAATCATTTTGGTTGAGTCATGAAGCCATATCAAGCCCACATGAGCCATGAAGGGACTCATTTGAGGCATCCACTATGTTGTTCCTAACCCTCTTAGCCAAGGGCTTAGGGGTTAAGGATCATCCATGTGAATCACCTTCATGAGTCAGGAGGTCAAGTTAGGAATGGGTGTGTTTTTTAGGAGGTATGTGAAAGTGTAGTGTATAAGTGTAGTGTGTGTGTAGGTCAGCCCTTCACTGCACCGAGCCACCCAGTGAGCGCTCCTAAGGCCAAAGAGTCCTATAGGAACTCATCATTTAAACTTCCACATTTGATTTCAACCCTCTAGGTGATTAGGGGTCTACAGTCAAATTTGTGGAGTTTGCAGGGAGTTAAGAAGTGGTTTGAATTTCTAAGTGGTGAGTCCCAATTCTAATCCTCTAAGATAGTCAAAGGAAAAGCCTAAGGCTAGATCCTAAGTACTAAAAAGAAGAAGAGGAGACCTCATCAAAAATGAGGTCAACAACTACCCGCTATTTATAAATTAAGTCAATGTTTTTGGCTATCTTTTGGAAGCAATCATTAATGTGTTAAGCACGGCTCGGGTCACTTACCTCTCTGAAAATTATCGAAATAACTAAAATTTTTTGAAATTTTAAAAAAATTTCATGCATGGCGCAGGCGGTGGCAATCAGAGGTCGATGACAGTGAAAAACGGTGGCGGCAGTTGTCAGATATGGAGTGACGGTCCCAACGGTTAAAAACACTTTAATGATAATGTAATTTAACTCACAATCTCTACCTAAGTACCAGGGTTCCTACGTAAGTGCACGTATCGCTTTCGTAATATAAGACTCTACTTGAGTCCGGAATGCCGATCTCATAGGGAAGGTGGTAAGAGGCTTCGTAGTAATAACAACCTAAGGGTGAATTCTAGCCTACTACTTTTAAGTCCTAGTTTGGAAGATTGTTAAATTTGTTTTTTCTAACAACTACTCATAAGTATATTTCTAACCCTAAGTTAAACTTGTCGAGATCAATTAAGGTGAAATTCAAGATTGAAAAATGTACTTTTCTTTTTTGATTTCCTAGGTAGATTGTAGGTGTTAATTCTAAGAATTGTAATGTGGTAGTGTCAACAAGAGCATAAGATTCATTTACCCTCCTTCGAGTGCATAAATGAGTATGATTCAAATTTAGGTAATTGTTTCCATCTGTCACCCATGAAACTCCTCATTCAAACTATATCGATACACATCTACCTAAGTTGCATTGCCCCGTGACTCATCTTTCGAAGTCATTCACACAATGTGAATATTCTATGTTGTTTCACCACCGCTCTTTCATGTTCTAATGGGTCACAACGAATTTTAACAAGTTATATGGCAAGTACAACATGTATATTAAGTCTAGAGATATCCTCATCACATGAAAGTAAAGATCAATTCAAAGCAATCACAACCCAACAAATCTAACCTATCTATCACAAGAGAAATGCATAAGAAATTTACTCACTACACATGATAAACACCAAAGAAAACTTCATTCAATCCAAGCAAATTCACCAAATATGTGTTTACAACAATAATTAAATAAGATTACACATGATACTAAAGCTTTTTTTCCTCTGAAAAGACAAACAAATTCCACCTGACGATGTTTTCCACAGTGCTACACAGGATGCTATCATAAACCCCTTATAGATTCTCTCAAATTCCCCTCTCAAATCTCTCTAGAACAAGAGTTCCTACTCCTACCTATTGTCCTTGGAGAATTCCAGGACTTGGAACTTCTCCCTTACTCATTTTAGTGATGGGGACGCTCTATTTCCCACAAACATCGCCAAACTAATTCGTGTTAGAAAATTTGTGTCTATCGAGTAATGGATTATCGTCTTAGCATTGCACAAGAACTCAGCACACACTCAGATGAAAGAAAAACAACCAATAATATCACTAGAAGTTTTTATGTAAAAAAACTTAAAAGTAAAAAATCATAGGGCCTGAACCAGTTATAAGAATTCACTATTGGTTGATGATTACAAAGACCTTTTATCTCACATATGGGGAATAGTTACTATATTTTTCAAATTACAACATCAACTGACAATGTCTGATTTGTCGTGGTTGACAGTGATGGGTAGTGTTCAACAACGGGCAATGGTGGTTGACGACGGTCAGCAGTAGTTGATGAAGACAAAAATGCTCGAAGGTGATTAGTGATTGTCAATGGCGGCCGGCAGTGGTCGACGACGTACCGACTGATGTTTACAACGGTCATCGATGGTCAACGACGGTCGGTGGAGATCAATGATGACTGGGATGATGTTGGATTTCAACTCGTTCTCAAAGTTTTAAGTTCTCTCTCAAGCCTCAAGCTCTCTGTCCCATGAGATGGGTGGGGCTTTATTTATTGTATTATGGAAACAATTAATGCATGAATATGAACCACTTTGATTGGACAGTTCAGAGAGCTTCTCTCAATCAAACAACGTTTGATGGACATTTGAGTGTCTTAATGATGATGTAATTAAGCAACCTTACGCTAGTTAGATTCATGTTGTCGAGACGCTCGATTTGACTATAGGCTTGCAAGATTTGACATTCTTTTATCCTTCTAAATATGTCCAAAAAAAATATTCAAGAGCGTTTTAATGATTTAATCTGAGTTTGATTTGGCTCGGATTAGAACAATTATAATATCATTCAGTCTGTCTCATTGAGCCGGTCAGTTTGAATGTAAGTTTGTTGAAATCTATAACCCGGGTGAATTTTTATTTCTTGTTCAAATTATCACTTCGAAATTCATGTCTCGAGATTCATTCCGGATGATGAGAATGCTGTATGTTAAATTAAATAATAGTAATACAACCTATTTAAATTAATATCATTTACATAATTAATAAAAATACAACTAAAGTATAAAAATTATTAAAAATCGTCTCATGCCAATACGATATTCCCGTGTATTTGTTTTTTTTTCCCCCTGACTTTTCATTTTTTTTAAATTAAACATTTAAAAATATTATTTTAAAAACTAATCCTCATTAAAATTAACCAGAGGCCGCTGCATCTTTCGGCCGATAAAAGGGGACTCTCAGCCGTAAAACTTCATCTGCAAACATGACCATGGAAGAGATAACCCATTCTCTTCTATGGTCGGTCTTCTTCACAGCCATAGCCATACTCTTTCTGAGACGCAGAACCTCGAGGGACTCCCCTCTTCCTCCAGGCCCAAGACCCCTCCCGGTGCTGGGCAACCTGCTCCAGCTCGGCGAAAATCCCCCCCGCTCCTTGGCTCGTCTCGCCCAAATCTATGGACCAGTCATGTATCTCAAGCTCGGCAGCATCCAAACAGTCGTCATCTCCTCACCAAGCTGCGCGAAACAAGTCCTTAAAACAAAAGAGCAGTACTTGTCCGGCCGACAAGTCCCTGATGTCGTGCGAGCCTTCGACCACCACGAGACCTCGTGGGTATGGTCCTCTCGTAACGAATCATGGAGGTATCTCCGCACTCTTACAAAAACCCATCTTTTCAACACGCAGTCTCTCGATGCAACCCAACAGCTTCGCCGGCGAAAGGTTGAGGAACTCGTCGCATATATCAAGGGAAAGAATGGGGAGGCCGTGCACATTGGTCGGGCAGTGTTCTGCGTCGTGCTCAATCTGATATCGAACACCATTTTCTCCACTGATATGGTCGATTTCAAATCGGATTCAGCTCAAGAGTTAAAGGATTTGCTTTCATCTCTGATGGAGGAGGCGGGCAAACCGAACCTCTCCGACTTCTTCCCTTTTTTGGCTCCAATGGACCTCCAAGGTCGGAGGCGCCGTTTTACAGCATACTATAAGAAGTTACATGATTTTTTCGATCGAATGATAGAAAATCGATTGGCAGCCATTGAAGGAGAAGGAAGAAGAACAAAACAGGACTTTCTGGATGCCATTCTTCAACAAAATCGAGAAGACAGTTCCAAGCTCAGCAAGAAAACCATAAATTCCTTACTGATGGTAATCAATTACCTTGAGTTTACCTCTTAATTTCTTAATTTTGAGTTTGTACTCCAAAGTAAATGGATTTTTATTCTTCTTTTTTTTATATATTTCAAGGATTCTTTCGTCGGTGGAACCGAGACTACAACTACTGCAATGGAGTGGGCATTAGCGGAATTGTTTCGCAGGCCTGATCTGATGAGAAGGGCTCGGAACGAGATCATGACAGTCGTCGGGTTCGCGAGAGAAGTTGAAGAGTCAGACATGTCAAGCCTACCATTCCTCCAAGCAGTGCTGAAGGAGACATTCCGGCTTCATCCTCCGGCGCCATTTTTACTGCCTCACAAAGCAGAGGAGAGGACGGAGATAAACGGATACATGGTGCCGAAGAACAGTCAAGTGCTGGTTAACGTGTGGGCGATTGGGCGAGACGAGCGGGTTTGGAAGAACGCGGATTGCTTTGACCCGGAGAGGTTTATGGGAGGAGGAGGGGAGATTGATTTCCGAGGACATCAATTTGAGCTGCTGCAATTTGGTTCAGGACGGCGGATATGTCCGGGGCTGCCGTTGGGTGTTCGGATGGTGCAGCTCGTGCTGGCCTCGCTTATTCAGAACTTTGAATGGAGTTTGCCGGACGGAATGAAGCCTGACGATTTGGATCTCACGGAGAAGTTTGGCCTCACCCTCGTCTTGGCTTCTCCACTTCGGGCAATTGCTTCTACTCCCACTCAAATCTGAATACTATGAACTTTTTATTACTATATGTACATACATGCATACATATATACACAAATAATAAATATTAAATAGTTAATGTGCCCCTTTTTAAAAAAGATCATTTCATTTTCCTATTATTTCTGAAAGATGTGTAAATTGGATGTGGTCTTCAGGTTCAACAAACCAAGGTTCAACGGTTTAATTGAGTAACTTTGAAGGTTAAGATCATATAATAAATAATAAATATTATGAAGATTTACATGCATAATGTTCGATATTGTTCGTGAGTACATATAACCTAGGGTTGTAAACGAGCTGAGCTTGAGCGAACTCAAGCTGGGCTCGTGTTTAGCTCGTTCGAAATTACTCGTGTTCGAAATCGATTTGTGTTCGAAATTGACTCATGAACATTGTTTTCGTGTTTGGCTCGATTTAAATGTTCTTGTTCGTGTTTGGCTCGTGTTCGGCTCGAAATTAATTGGAAAAAATAAATGGGGAGCGTTGGATTCGAACCTAATATATTGAAAAGATGACTCAGAACCACATTATCACACGAGCTGTTACGATATAAATTTAGATATAAATATATATAATATACTATTATATAAATAATATATGTAATATATTATATATAAAAAATTATACTTTTTTTTCGAGCTAAAACGAACCGAACAAGAGCAAACAAAAGAGTTGTTCGTGTTCGGCTCGTTTATAATTTTAGATTAAAAATTTTGTTTGTGTTCGACTTGTTTGCTTAACGAACGGCCGAACTTGAGCTACTTAATGATCCGAACACGAGCTATTCACGAACAATGAGCTTTTTTGATAGCCCAAATATAATCTGATAAAGATCTTTTATCATAGACAAGGAATGAGAGAGAGAGAGAGAGAGAGAGAGAGAGAGAGAGAGAGAGAGAGAGAATCTTAAGAGATGTATTAAATTCTTATCTCTAGTTAATTGTAGGCGTGCAGATTCTTGAAAGTTCCTTGAGTTACAAGATTTTATAGAGAAAGATAAAGAGAGAAAGGATTTGAAGAGGATCTCCCTCCTCTTCTACTTCTCCTTTTATATATGAGGGAGAAAAGTAATAAAATAATCGACGTAATATACCTTGTATAATATTATGCCTTTCTCTGGTGACTTGAAGAAAAGACCTCGATATAGGTGCCAAGTATTGTTGGTACGACACCCGTCCCTAGTGCCTGAATGAAAAGATTGAGTCTCAAGCTTTAATAAGGGATTGACATATGACCTTACTAGTAATGACAACTTCATACTAGTCATTATGGCTTCTGTCATGGCACAGGTGGGTTAAGCTGTTCATTTGAGTAGTATGAGTATAGTTGGATCTGCAGATGCGCTCTATTCAGCCACTTCGATGGTTGGGATTGATTCAACCACTTTAGTAGTTGGGTTTAATTCAGCCACTTCAGCAGGTGAGCTCGATCCAGTCACTTTGGAAGCTAGGCTAGATTTAACCACTGCGGCAGATAGGCACAATTCAATAGTTTCGGCAGGTGGGCTTCATACAGCCACTTCTACAGGTAGGCTCGATTCAGTAAGTAAAAAATTGTGTGTACTCGAATTTGTGTATATATTTAGTTAGCTGATTCTCTCGACTCTTCGATCAGATTTTTGCGAGAATAAAGGGAGAATAAAGATCTTTTAACCTCTTTGAGATCTTTAAGGCAAGGATGAGGCTTATCTCGGGAATAAATCTTTTTATTCTGAGATAGGCTCGTCCAACGAGAAATTGGGTTTCTCTTTTATTAATAACATTCAGGACTAATCTACGTCTGCGGGCACTCTATGCTTCTTATACAAAGAGTAGCCTTTAGATTTATGTTGATGATTAAACTTCGCTCTTTCCCTTGGAACCTTAACTCTCTCGTGGAAATGGTTCATCTTAATTCACCTATCTTGTCCGCTGAGATCTGTTGGGTATCCCATTTCTATTTGCTTGAGTGAATACGATTTAAGGAAGTGAGTTCATGCATATTCCATATTGAAGTGCCATGTTTTTTTGCTTCGTTCGACTTGATTCAAGAAACAAATACAAAATTAAGTTAGAGGTCATAAAGGGTACTAAATGAGGCATTCATTAAAATTTTTTGAGTATACTCCCTCTTTAATTTTTATAGGGTTGTGTTGGAACGAAGATATATCATGATATATTTCATTGGTTGTTTTTTTCCTTTAAGGAAAAACTAGGTTTTATTGTAGAAGATGAGAATTCAGATCTCATTTGAAGACATAAGAAGAGTTTTGATTGAAATTGGATGATAAGACTCAAAAGAAAATTGAAACATTTGAGGAGAAAGGGATCCTTGAGGGCGGTTCCTCTATAAGCTCGTTGAAGAGGGAAGTAATTCATTTTGCTCATTTGAGGGATCCTTTCGTAGGTAAATCTTGATGGAATATGATTTCTCTATTGAATTGGAAGTTTCCTTAGAGGGGAAAGTAGGCCTTGACTGAACGATTCAATGGAGGTTCACCTTTCTGGTATGTAAGAAGGGCCTATGCTATGTATTATTGTGACATTGGTTGATCCAAAATTTTTTCAGAGAGAAGATATTTAACACATATCAACTTTTTTTACAGCTTTTTAGACTTTATAAATCCATTTTTATCATTAGGATCATTTGCCGAGGGGAGGGGGTATCTCCACCAGACTGAAACGATCATAGTCTATCGTTTGAATATAACATGGTGCCTACTTATCAATATGAAGCTTCTTTATTGAGGAGTATGATTATTTGTTGCTTTGGAGGTGTTAATTGAGTAGGATATGAGAGAGCTCAAGATGAATAAGATGAATACTAGGGTTATATCCATAATGGATGATTTGATTGTCGTTGATATTCATGATGTTGGATGTGGTGCATGGAGAGGGTGGAGAAAAAATGAACATGCACAAGTGTTTTGAAGAGTCTCACTTGTGAACAAATGCAAATGAATAGTATATTGCCTGAGGGATGAAAATACTATCAAATGATGGATTCAATCCTGAAGTGATTGTTTCACTACTCTGTAGGGTTGTGAAAACTAGTTTCTCGCTCGCTCTAAATGGACAGTTTATTTTAGTTATGGGGTTTGGTATCTCTAAAGAGACAAACCTCTTTATTTAGTTACATCTTAGAAAATAATATTTCTTAAGAAAACACTCGATCAAAACAGTGAATATTCTTTTTTGCAGAATACAACAGTAGATATCAAGAATGATATGTGAAATTTAAAGTTGAATGACTCAAATTTATAACACTTATTATCAGAGGCCAACTAAGGAAAAGTAAATAGCACTGGACTACTAGGAGACCCAGGTTTTACTCCAGCTTAACATATAATTAGGCTTTAAAATTTGAAATTGAAATTTTGATTATTGTTTAACCTGAATAAATTTTAGAAAGTTAGGACTAATATTCGACGAGATGAGTCATTTACGAAAAGTCTAGGAGTAGTCTATTTCATGGCAATGTCGATGAAATTACATTAAATCCTATGCTAAGGTGAGTCTCACTAATAAAAGGTGGGGCTTATGGGTTGCATTACTCTCTTATACTTATAAATTTCCTAGAATAGGCTTCCAGCTAATACCTCCTATGCTTTAAAACCACGAACTTAATCACATACACGTTAAGAATGATAGGTTATTGTTATTAGAAAACATATTTTGAGACTTACAAATCGATCTTAAAAATAGAGTTGCTCAACTACTGTATGCTTCTCACTCAAACATTTTGTTATTTTAAACGTTAGAAAATATTATTTATGTAAAGATGATATTGGCTCATCAAAGCCAACTAAAAATGAAGTAGAGCTAAAAAAAATTATTTTATTCTGTTATAATTCATGCTAAAAATATTTAAACAATCAAAATTTATATTATATGCAACATTCACATGAAACAAATGGACAATTCTTAGAATTAAATCAATGGTAATTCTTGAAGTTTGTTCATAACCAAATTCCAACAAACAATTAAACTTCGATTTATTCGTGGGCTCAATTATTTCAATAAAATTAAACTCTAATTCAATTAATTCGATTTTGTCAAAATTTTGTTTAGCTCTATTTTCTTGTTTTAAATTTTGATTGAAATCATTTTGACCAATTTAAAAAGAGATGTATCCAAAATGGTCGAATGCTCACCTTTAGTTCTTTGAAGTTATTATTATTATTATTATTATTATTATTATTATTATTTTGTAGTATTATTTTATTCAACAACATCAAAAAAGTGTTAATACCACTAAGTGGGGTGGGCTACTTGAACCGCTTTTCTCCATTACGTCCTAATTAGTGTCATATTTTCATTTAATTCTAATAAATTAAGATCATTTTTATACATTAACTCCAAGTCTAATATTATTTTATTATTAGTAATTAATATTTTTAATATATTATTATTATTATCATGTCTAATATTTTTATTATTTTGTAGTATTGTTTTTTGTATTATTATTAATGTATATTTATTATCAATTCATCAATATATTTATTGCACTATGAGTTTAATAATCGGTATACATTTGTTTATATTATCATCATATTGACTATGGTAAAAAAATAAGTATTGTGGCTTTACTATTTTACTTTCATAAATTCTAATATAATGTGAAAAGAAAGTAATTTTTATGGCTTGGGATATTCATATTCTAAAATTGATAAAGTTTTCATTAATTTTAAATTTCAAATTTAGCTTCAATTTAACTGATGATTTTAATTGAATTTAGAATATGTATAGAGAGAGAAAGAGTGTGTATGTGTGTGAGAGAGATTTATATACCTACCATCCAAACTTCAATTTTTACATGCACATCATCTAATCTTTGCTGAAATACGCTCTCTCTCTCTCTCTCTCTCTCTCTCTCTCTCTCTCATATATATATATATATATATATATATATATATATATATATATATATATATATATATATATATATATATATATATATATATATATATATATGAAATAAAATTAATTAAATATGGAAATTGTTTTGAATTCATTGGCCCAATTCATGTTCAAACCTAGGTAAAAGTGAGCTAGTTTAACCTGAAGATACTAGAAGTCATTAATTTACATTATTTTTTATACAAGTAAAAGGATTTTTAATAGTAAGTGCAATTTCAATATTATAGGGAAAGATACTTATTAAAATTTGTATATTACTGTTATAAATTTTGATTATAAAATAAATTTTATGGATGAAAAAGTTATTCCACACAAGTGGCTTCCCGTCCGCCTGTGAGATTGACAACACTAGTTGACAGGTCTTATGACGATCATCTTCTTTTTGGCATTGAAGTTGGAAGACATAGAAAGATGTCACACTCTCTCGAAGTTGTACCTCTTCATCCTCCGTCAGGACCCTCTCGCCCTTGTCACCTTTAGACAAGGCTTGCAAGATGAGGTCGTTGCGGTTTGTTTGCGGATGGACTTCCCGGTAGATCAAATGATTCAGATTGAATAACAGTTTCCGAGTTAATGCCTTCACAACACACTCACCCTCGCCACTTGTGTTGGATTATTCGCATTTGCATTTGCATGTCTGGATGGATAGCGAGCCAAGCTCAATAAGCGAGTGACCTCATGTTGGTTGCGATGTTTTAACGAGCATTGTCTGCCAGTTTGATCTCAGTGAGTAATGTGTGTTCAAGCATCGACATTGACATGAGTATGATTGTGCTAAGAATCCATGGGATTGAACTTGTGTTACATTGCTTGTTATTGGTTCGTATTTAATGGCCTTTATTTAAAAACTTTAAAAAATATTTTTTTTTCTACTTATTACATTCGTCATTATTTTAAAATCAAGCATGTAGCAAACGAAGTCATATGTAAGACCAACTCATTTTAAAATTCATCATCAGTGACACCCTTAAATCCCTTGGATCTTTAGGATGGGGCCGGTGTGACGACACTCAACGACTTACCCAGAACACTTAGATGCTGGTTAGGACACTTTTTTTTAGATCGTGTGCTAGGCTAAGACTAGGGTGCTATGTAGTATTTTCGACGCCTCTAACTATTGTTTTCTTATGTCATATTTTTTTCTATTCATGAGTCACTTTTGTACTTTTTGGTGTGCTTGCGTACTTGATATGATTGATAGTATATTAGGGCATTCTTCTGTAAAGTGTCTGTCTATATGTATGCACACACATAGGTATCATTAAAGGGGTAAGACATGGTTATTTTTTCTAACATTTTTCTTGTAGGTGTCATTTAGCTCTCTCGATAAAAATACATGACTCATCTTACGTTGCATGTTTGTTGGATTTCCCACTATTGTAGATTTCTGTGTTAGAAATAAGGTACGGGCATGGGTTTCAAGGCACCAGACGTGCGGAACCATGTGGCGGGTACCACGAGCTGTTTGCTCGTGTTTGGTACCATAATTCTAAATTTCATTTATGTATAGAATTATGATTGAGAATATACTTATGCGAAGTTTGACCCCCTTTTTTTTTTCTTTTTTGAGATATGTCACTGACCCAGCGACACCGGCCTTTTAATATTTTATATTTGGCTTATTTCCTTGCTTTTCTAGCGTGATTGGATTATTTTCCCCCTTTTCTTTCTATTTTATTTGAGATGCTGCAAAAAATATAATTTAGGCTCTCTAAGACTGTAAAAATATAATCATAAAATATTAAGATAATCTAAAATTTAGGGTTAAAATTGTCAGATTTTTTTAAAACATGTGTTTACTTTCTTACATGACCTTCAGGTTAGTTTTAAAATAGGTTGCATAACATGGCCTTCACCCAAGTCATAATTTATAGGGCTTCCACAATATCTAAGGATCGCTCAAAATAATTTCATCATTTTGCATGTCACGAGGAGAAGCCCCCGTGTTTCTCCAACCTTACCGACCCAACATATATTTCTACTTCAGTTGTTTTCTAGTGTGCTTACATCGTTAAAATGCTCTCTAACCCAAATGAAGTGTAATTTATTTTGTTGGGAGTGTTTCCAGTTTTGTAATTGAACCCCCTTTCTCCTCTTTTCCAACAACATTCTTATCATTTCGGTGGGAATAAGCCCCACCTCTTGGAACTCCACCTGATAGTCATAAAATCGAATTTCTTTCTTTTTATCTTAAGGCTATTGAGGTCCTACGGACGATGCAATTCATGGATTACTGATTGGGGATCTCTGGATGTGTTGGGTCGACTACATTCACGACTAGGTAAACTTAAGGACCTAGTGGCTTGAGATGCAGGGTTCGTATTACTCCGACCTGGCTACCTCTTCCTTTTAGAGATTACTCCTCACTCCTTTTACTACCCCTTTAAGCATTGTCACTCATTTTTTTTTTCGTTGGTATCATCTGGATGGCCCGATTACTGATGAGCTGCCACCCATTTAGGATACGTAGATTTATCCTCTGTGCTTGTAGTCTGGATGTAATTTGACATATCAGGATTCATAGTCGAGATGATTCAGTTATTTTGCAGGCTTCATATGTCGATGAGTCTGTTACCCATGTGGGACCGTGAGAGACTCACTCTCTGCCCCGTTGCTCAGTAGCAGCTTTAAAAACATCACGGTCTTATTGATAGCCTTATGTTAGTCATCACTACTAATGTAAGCAAAAATCCTTCGAATCAAGAGTGTTCTTGGGCAACTCCCGAGATGTAATTAACCAAGTGGGATACGTCCCCATAAGAACATTCTAGGCCTATGAAAAGGCAAACATATCTAAATCTCTGGTTGTAGATAGTCTATGTAGGCATTTTTTCCCGGATATTGATCCAATGTGCTTCCACCCAATCATGTTTGGGTGGATATACTTGATTTATCCTTGCGAGGTTTATCACGTGTAGGCTCTCTACGTTCTTTCTCTTGTATGTAGTCTTTATCGTCTGCATGTCTCTTCTCTAAATCATTCACATGATCTAGAAGAGAGACTTATTCAAAAAAGAGAAGTATACAATGATGGACAAACTAGCTTCTCCTTTAAAAATAAAAAGATAATAAAATGTAAACATTCTAGATCCCATACTTCTAATATCTCTTTTTATAATAGTGCTATAAATGAGTAACAGCACTCATTTTGCCCATGTCTAATCTGCAAAAGGGCTCGCGAACTCTAAATATGCCATCTACATCCTCTTGAAGTCAGTAAAGGAGGAGATTACTCCAGTCGACGCTCCATTGAACCACCCGAGGGACAACTCCATCAATATGGTGAAGAATAGGCAACACTTCAAAGCGTCAGTGATCCTCAGCAAGAACATGGTCAATCAAAGAAGGTAATATGGTCGGTCGGATCAATCTGACCTTTGTACGATTCCAACGATAGTATCTTGACATTCTTGGGGGTTTTGCAACTGAAATCTGCCAGGAAAATGCATTCTCCAGTTGGCGTGGGGCGGCGGGGGGTGGGCTCAGAACTCCCGAACTGTTGTCTTTCTAGTGGCGACGATCTAACATTATCTTGATAATAGGATTGTCATACCCTTTTAAGGTCTTATGTTGTCCTTCAACCATTTTACACCGACACTTCCTCTTAGTGGTTCTGCAACAATCCCCCTACTATTTCTTCTTTGATGATCCCAACATCTGGCCCATCATCTGGCCCTTGCTCTTGGATTTATTATTATACAAACTTTCTAAAGCACTCCGTGTTTGCAATTTTTTTTTGTGAGTTTATTATCCTTGTATTGCTTCTCTTCTTGTAGCAGGCATGATTTATGCTCATCGTACCTGATTACCAAAAGAATTAATCATATAAAAGGAGACAGAGAGAGAGTGTGTGTGAGTGAGCACAATAATGAATATTAGAATAAGGGAATTGTGAAATATTTTATTCATGAAATGAACATCTATTTACAAACAAAGCAATACAATTTGTGAAGTTACATTTATTCCCCTGCTTAAGTAAAGACTCTACACGATATTCAAGGTATTTTACACTTGTAGGCATAGGGCCTAACTGCTCTCTAGCTCGGTCGACTGTCCTTGATAGGACTTTAGTGAGCCTTGCTGATTGGCTAGATCTGATGGATGATGTCAGTCGGTAATGCTATTGAAGTCTTGGCGGATGCCTAGTTAGGGAGTAAATGACATGATTTGTGATGAAAGTAGGCTAGATATAGAAGTTGTCGGGTGGCTGGTCAACTGCTTGGAGTGGGTTGATAAGAATGCTTTGTTCGGCTAGATCTTGTCGGATGGTTGTTATAATCCGATTATTTGACCATTGGTCCCTGCTAAAGAACTCATGTTAGTAGAGCGAAGCTTTGCTGTCGGGCAATGGATGAATCACCTTAATCCAACAAGTAGCATGAGCTTCGACGAAGAGATCCTGGTGAATGGCTGCTAGTTGTTCCTGATACAGTCATTGGACCTGGATGATTGGATCTTTTCTCGAAATAATTGGTTGGGGTGACCATTTTTCCTGTGACTGAGCAAGCCAATCGGCTCGTGCCATATACTCATCCTTATTACAGTTGGTTTTGAGTCAGGCTCATCTAGTCGGACATTTGGGCTCTCCAAATTTTCTGCTGGTAAGTCTGTTCTTTGATATTCTTTCTCCAAAATCGGATAGTCTCCTTGTGATTCATGTAGTCGTAATTTCTGTGTACAGCGCCCATGCAAGACACATCTTATTTCTTCCTGAGAAAATTGTATTAGGTGGGCGACCTGCTGACGCTGATCACAAAGGCGCGGTAATCTTTGCCTTGGCAATCTTTATTGCATGGGAGAATGGTTACTATTTTGCATGGGAGAGACACATTAGAAGATATTGACAGTGAACTTATCTGCTTCTGTGAAGAGAAATCAAATATTAAACATGTCCAAAAAAGTTGGTACATGAGAGTAGAATAAATTTTATAAACAATACTTTTTTAATTTAATATTTTAAATCAACAGTATAAAAATCTTTTTTTCTAAAATGAAAAAAAATCAACCCATCATGTGGCCAAACACGTGTTAAATTGAAATCTCAAACTTAGATATGTAAATATATAAAAATAGTGTGATATTTGATATGTTTTGTTTTATGGTATCAGTTTGATAATCCTGGAGCAATTCTCCTTCGCATTCTTGTCAATCCGGCAGCGATTCTTCTTCGTCTCTTCCATTTGCTAGCGCCCACTGCCCTTTGCATCCTTCTTGGTAACATCAAAATCCTTCTTGCTAATTGCTTCTGCCATTCTTATAGATCAGGTGATCGTCATATCCAACCACACTTGTCGATGGTATGAGCATTGATGATCCTCTCAGCCCGTTTTATATTCACTATTCTTATAGTCCGGGAACGGCTCTCGTCTCTCAAATCTTGATGGAAGATAGTTATTCTTCTTGGAGTATGCCAGTGGTAATAATAGTCCTTACAACTAAAAATAAGCTAGGATTTATAGATGGGTCGATCAAACAGTCAGAAGGTATTTATCCAAACTTGATCAATTCTTGGATGCGAAATACTAAGATCATAATCACTTGGATTCTTAATAAAAAATACTCACCTGCGCCTCTGAAAGAAGACGCTCGTATCTTCTAGAGCTTGTCTTGGTTCAGCCTTCGACTCATCTATGTTTCGATGGTCAAATTATTTCATATGGAATACATAAGCAGAATACGCATGCAGCTCTTAATAACCATGCAATACCTCTATAATAATCTATGAATAACTCTAAAATGAAATTCGTACAATAACCTGCAAAAGACATAATATTTATTTAATACCTAATAACCTGCAAATAACTCTCCAATAATCCTAAATTGAAGTTATTGGGGGGGTTATTCCGTACGCAGCTGCTGCGTGCTTATTCCGTATGGAATAATGTCACGTGTTTAATAGGATATATGTTAGTTTATATATTGTACTTGTAGCTATTTTACCGTTCTACCCTTGTATTTAGTAGTTTGCCCTTTACGGGTCTATAAAATCCAACTTTATGTAATCCTTAATGGATTAATAAGAATCATGTTTCACCTGATTACTCTCATTTATTTCTTCTTCTGGGAATTCATTATTAACTCAATTTTCAAAGAGATTTCGGCTAGTATCCTGTACTAGGACCTCAAAAATCATTTTCAGCAGACTAACAACCCTTAAAGTATTTCAATTGCGTCACGAGTTAGATTAACTTAAGCCAAGAAAAACTTTCAATTGTCTTATATTATAAAAAATCAAAACCTTTTGGGTGGAATTAAACAATTATCGTCCTTTTTGTTCTTGCGGTAATTGTACTTGTGGTGGAGTAAAGCAACTCACTATTTATCATCAAACTGAGTATGCTATGTCTCTTTTGACGAAACTCAACGAATCCTTCACTCATGTTCAAGGTCAGATTCTTATGATGAATCTCATTCTGAACATCTGTCCTGTATTCGTTATCCTTCAAAAGAAGAATGTCAATGTGATATGGGACAGCATTTAGTTAATGGAAATATCATGGCTGTAACTACATTTGCTTTTAGGAACTTAGTTGAAAGAATCAATAAAAGGGATAGGCCTTATTGCAAGCGCCAAGGACACACTAAGGAGAAATGTTACAAGCTCAATGGGTTGTTGGAATGGAGAGGCTTTTGGGATTTGGCAAAGGCTAGAAATTTATGGAAGAAGCTTCACTTTATTTTCTTTGCTTGATACAAACTCAAAGACTCTACCCCTATTTATACTAGTGGCACCTCCTAAATTAACGGCTACGATTGTGCCACCATAATTCTAATCCAATGGTTACAATAATTCCCCACCTAACACACAATTATTCAACACCTACCATACAATAATTCTAAACCTACCACACCTACCATACATTCTAGAATAAGCTTCTAGATGAGGCTCTTATTAGACTTTTAAAACAACTAAAATCAAGTTTAAATTTCAACACCCCCTCTTAAACTCGATTTTGTGACTCCAAGTAAACTTCTCAATTTAATAAAGTCTTCACTTTTGAGTGGCTTGGTAAATATATCAGCAACTCGATCTTGAGACTTCACGTATCGCACTTGTATCTCCTTTCTTTCGATGCATTCTCCGATGAAGTGATAGCGCGTATCAATATGCTTGCTTCTATCGTGGAAAACCGGATTCTTTGCTAGTGCTATTGCGGACTTGTTATCGACAAAAATTTTGATCGCCTCTTCTTGTGGTAAACTTAACTCTTTTAATAAGTTTCGAAGCCAAATCGCATGACAAACACATGAGGTTGCAGCCACATACTCGCTTCACACGTAGAAAGAGTGACAATTGGTTGTTTCTTCGACATCCAAGTGAAAGCGGATCTTCTATGAAGAACACGAACCCCGTAGTGCTCTTTCGATCATCCATGTCTCCAGCCCAATCACTATCGCTATATCCTTCAAGCTTGAAATTGTTAGATGATGAGTAAAGTAAGCCAAAATCAATTGTACCTTTGATATAGCGCATAATTCTTTTAGCGGTCTTCAGGTGGGTAGCAGTTGGAGTCTCCATGTAGCGACTGATAAGTCCAACAGCATAAAGAATATCTGGCCTTGTGCATGTCAAGTAGCGCAAACTTCCAACCAAACTCTTGAAAATCGTTGGATCGATTCTTTTTCCCTCATCATACTTTGATAGCTTGACTCCACATTCTACAGGGGTATTTATAGGTTGGCTATTATCCATCTTGAACTTCTTCAATATCTCCCTTGCATAACCTTCTTGAGAGGTGAAAATTCCATCCTTTGTTTGCTTGACTTCGATGCCAAGATAATATGTCATAAGCCCAATATCTGTCATCTCGAACTCCTTCGTCATCGCATCTTTGAACTTTTCAAACATGCTTGGATTATTTCCTGTAAAGATCAAGTCATCAACATATAAACAAACAATCAAGACATTTCCATCATCATTCTTGATGTAAAGAGCATGCTCATAAGGACACTTTATGAAGCCCTTCTCTTGCAGATACTTGTCTATTCGACTATTCCATGCTCTTGGTGCTTGCTTCAACCCGTAGAGAGCCTTTTTTAGCTTTAGAACCTCGTCTTCTTGTCCTTTGACTTCATATCCCGGTGGTTGCCGAATGTAAACTATTTCTTCAAGTATTCCATTCAAAAAGCGCATTTTACATCCAATTGATGTATTCTCCACTTATTTTGGGTCGCCAAAGAGATGATTAGTCTAATAGTTTCTAATCGAGCAACGAGGGCAAATACCTCATCATAGTCGATGCCTGCTCTTCGATCGTAGCCTTTTGCCACCAATCTTGCTTTGTATCTTTCAATTTCTCCTTTGGAATTCTTCTTTGCTTTGTACACCCATTTCACACCAATTGCCTTGTGCCCTTTTGGAAGTGAAGCTATCTCCCATGTGTCGTTCTTCTCGATTGCCTTGATTTCTTCATCCATTGCATCTTTCCACTTCTTGCTTTGTATGGCTTCTTGGAAATCCATGGGCTCACGATCGGCAAAGAGACAAAAAGAGTAAGATTATCTTGATTGTTAGTTACCTCATAAAGATTTTGTAATTTTCTGAAGCGTGGTACTCTTTCACTTGAATTTTCTCGTTGAATTTGATGACGATGAGTCACTTCGAGTACTTGTAGTTAATGTTGTTTGTGGAGTAGTAGGCTCTTCTCTTGTTTGTTCGATCTCGCGGTCGCTCTACGTCTTCTTCTTGCAAGTATGGGAAAAAGTTGTAGTCCTCGTCATGTGATTCCCAATCACATTCTCCTCCTTCATCGAATATGACATCTCTGCTGATGATTGACTTCCCTTTATTTGGATTGTATAGCTTGTAGCCTTTCGAGTTGGTGTCGTAACCAATGAAGATGAACTTCTCGCTCTTATCATCCAGCTTGCTTCTTTTTTCGTCGGGTATGTGTACATGAGCTATGCATCCAAAAACTCGCAGATGTGAGATGCCGGGCTTCCTTCCACTCCATGCTTCTTGTGGTGTCTTTCCCCACACACTTCTTGTTGGTGATCGGTTAGCCAAATAAACAAAGACATGCGACTGCTTCTGCCCAAAACTTCTTCGGTAATTTCTTGCTTTTTAACATGCTTCTTGCCATGTTAAGGATGGTTCTATTCTTCCTTTCCGCTACTCCATTTTGTTGGGGGAATCTTGGAACAGTTAGAAGTCGACGTATTCCGTTGGCTTCACGAATTTTTGAAATTCTTTTGAAGTGAATTCTCCTCCTCGATCAGATCGTATAGCTTTGATCTTGAGACCACTCTCTTTTTCTACATCCGCCTTAAACTTTTCGAACATTCCAAAAACCTCTAATTTTTGTTTTAAGAAATACACCCATGTTTTTCGTGAGAAATCATCTATGAAGAGAAGGAAATAGTTGCTCTTACCGAGTGAGTTTGGCTTTATTGGACCGCACACATCTGTATGTATGAGCTCAAGAGGTTTTTGGGCTCTTGAACTTCCCTTGGAAAGCTTTTTCTGAAGTGCTTTCCGAGTAAACATCCTTCACATAATTGATCAGGGTGGTTGATGCAAGGTAAGCCTCTCACCATCTCTTTCTTTGAAAGCAATTCGAGTCCTCCGAAGTTGAGATGCCCAAATCGAAGATGCCAAAGCCAAGAAGCATCTTTATAACGGGTCTCGAGACATTTGGCAATATCGTTTTGAATGTTAAGCAAGAACATTCTATTTTTAGACATTGGCACCTTAGCAATCAAGTTACCAATATTGTCTTTTAAGAAGAGAGTATTTTCTTTCAAGTGAATATCATATCCCTTCTCCAATAGTTGCCTCTAAACTCAAGATGTTGCTCTTCATATTCGGCACAAAGTAAACATTAGAAATAAATTGATGCTTCCCATTTTTCGGCGGATGAGAATGTTACCTTTGCCTTTCACCTCTATCTTGGACTCATCTCCAAACGACACATTGCCGCTTGCGATTCGTCAAGCTCTACAAACATGCTTCGTCTCCCGCACATATGGTTGCTTGCACCGGTGTCCGAGTACCATGTACTATCTTCACCTCTTTCATTATCCTTGTATGCTAGTAGTAGCGTGCCATCTTCTTCTCTCTTTTCTTCTATGTAGTTGACTCTTTCATAAACTTTGTTCGTAGGAGCTCTACATTCTTTTGCATAATGCCCGAACTTGTTACAATTATAGCACTTAATTTGAGATTTATCGTACCTCGAATTTGAGCGCCCTCGACCACGTCCTCTTGTAGATCTTTCTCCCTTCTCATAGTTATTGTTGGAAGCCCACCCTTGCTTGCTAGTATGACCTCGTCCTTGTCCACCACCTCTTCCATGTTGGCTTCTAATATTGTTGAAGCTTTCATCCTTCAGAGTTGGTTGAATATTCGTTTTGAGAAGTTGTTCGACAATCTCTTCATTCATCTTCTTCTTTTCTTCGTGGGCTTGCAGTGAACCCAGAAGTTGTTCTATCGTCATGGCTTGTAAATCCTTGGTTTCTTCGATAATAGTTGTGATACTATCAAATTTTGAATCTAATGAACGAAGAATCTTTTCAATGATTGCCACATCTTCTAACTTCTCTCCATTTCTTTTTAGTTGATTGGAAATTGTAATGACTCTAGAAAAGTAATCGGAGACCAACTCGCCTTCTTTCATATGTAAGATATCAAATTGACTTCTTAAAGTTTGAAGTCGTACCTTTTAACCTTCTCTTCTCCTTTATACGAAACCTCGAGCTTCTTTCATGCTAGCTTGGCCGAAGTAGCACTCGAGATCTTCTCAAAACCATCTTCATCTAAAGCTTGATAGATGAGGAAGAGAGCCTTCTTGTCTCTCTTTCGCAAGTCTCTTAAGCTCTCCTTTTGTGTTGTGGATAGAGCGGACTCGTCGCTCGGCTCATCGTAGCCTTTCTCCACAACCTCCCAAACATCATGCGCTCCAAGAAGTGCCTTCATCTTGATACTCCAATTGTCGTAGATGCTTTCCTTAAGCATCGGCACTTGGAAGGAAACCATACCACCATTTGCCATTGCTCTATAAAGGAACCTTTAGGCTCGATACCACTTTGTTGGAATGGAGAGGCTTTTGGGATTTGGCAAAGGCTAGAAATTTATGGAAGAAGCTTCACTTTATTTTCTTTGCTTGATACAAACTCAAAAACTCTACCCCTATTTATACTAGTGGCACCTCCTAAATTAACGGCTACGATTGTGCCACCATAATTCTAATCCAATGGTTACAATAATTCCCCACCTAACACACAATTATTCAACACCTACCATACAATAATTCTAAACCTACCACACCTACCATACATTCTAGAATAATCTTCTAGATGAGGCTCTTATTAGACTTTTTAAACAACTAAAATCAAGTTTAAATTTCAACATGGGTATCCGCAAGATTACAAGCAGAACTACAATTCCTCTGTTGCTGTCATCGAGAGCTCATATCCAAGTCTAGCAAATAGTAAACTGAACATTTTCGTAATATTAGCGTTAGGCAATTACAAAATCTTTTAGCAATGTTCTTACATGCTTGAATTCTTCAGTTAACTCTAACGAGACAGATGCTAGCTTTGTCGGTACAAAATAATCTGAAAAATGGACTTGACTGTTTCGCTACTAGTTTTATTTCATTGGACAAACAATGGGTGATTGATTCTAGCGCGTCCACACATACATGTGCTTGCAAAGAATTATTTACTCGTTTGCAAAGATATTCTTTTCTAGTCATTTAGTGATTCAGGAAATCAGCAACGGGAGGATAATTGGCAAATGTGAAAAGCATAACAATCATTATATATTTGATCATGATGTCTTCGTATTCAGTTCCTTCTGCAAAAAATATTTCTATTACAGCTTAGCACAAACATTTTGGCCGTCCTTCAAATGAAAAATTGCATCGTATCAAACATCAGTTAAATTGGGAAGCATTTGAATCAATAATATTGATCCTTTGGTAGATATGTCCTTTAAGGTTGGTAGTGCATTTGATTTAACACATTGTGACATATGGCATCTTTTCATGTAACTACGCATTTTGGGCATAAATATTTTCTGTGATTGGTCGATGATCATACTAGGTTTAAATGAGTATATTGACTTGAGCAAAATCTGATGTATCTCATATTATTTCCAAATTCTTTAATATAACATAATCAATTTAAAAACGGTATGAAGATCTTTAGATCAGATAAAACCAAAGAATGAATTGAATTTTATTGGTCAGCCACATTAAAATTATGTTTTTTAAAAGAAAACACCAACATCTTTTAAATGTTGCTCGGGCTTTATATTTTCAATCATGTGTTCCCATTCATTTATGGAGTAAATGCATTTTCTATGGGGATTGCTTTCATCTTCATTCTACAATGAAGAGGGATGGTTTAGTAGATCCGTTCCTTAACTTAGTACTCTCAAGTATTTATTTTGAACTAGAACTGGCATTTGCCAATTATAAAATTACTATGTCACGCGTTTGCTTTGATAATATTTCCCATGAAACTCAAGTTCCCATCGAAATTGTAAATTAACAAGCACGCAGACGTTCAAACTTTACCATTATTCTTTCTTTCTTTCTGAGAGATTATAATTTTAATTTACATTACAACAGTTATCAAACTAATACAATGTCCCAAAAAGAAAGCAATAGTCACTTATGTTCTTATAATATCAATTACAATATATTATCTAATGATTATCAAAAATATATTTTGCATCTTTTTTTCTCAGCAAGAGGCACAATATTATCATTAGATTGTCCACTTTTTTGAATGGCATGTTGTTTTGGAGGCTAAACTCCGTGCTCTTATGATCAATAAGACTTGGTTAGTTGTCAGCTTAATAAAAAGAAAACAAACCATTGGCGGTCAATGAATCTATAAGATCAAACAAAATTTAGATTTATCCATAAATAAATATAAAGTTGGTCTCGTAGCAAAACGGTATAATTTTTCTGCGAATCACAATTATATTCTTAATTAGTTAGATAGAAATAATACATTTTTAAGTGAAAACTTGCTAGAAGATGTTTATAACAATTTGCCCCTTGTCTTTTATGACATGGGGCATATATCAAATCAAAATGATAAAACTTTTTTGTAAAATATATTTTTCAATCTATGGACTTAAGCAATCCACTCGACAATGGTACTCTAAATGATCTAATTATCTTATCTCTTTTGGTTGCACCCAATCAAAGTCAGACTATTCATTGTTTACTAAAGGTATGAGCATA
Source organism: Papilionanthe hookeriana x Papilionanthe teres (assembly GCA_022702705.1). NCBI lineage: Eukaryota > Viridiplantae > Streptophyta > Magnoliopsida > Asparagales > Orchidaceae > Papilionanthe > Papilionanthe hookeriana x Papilionanthe teres. Next base: position 60,609,418 of record CM040426.1, read on the forward strand.
AACTTCTTTGATTTACTAGGTTATGTTGATAATATTAAAATCACAGGACCTTCTAACACCGCCACTAATGAGTTAAAATCTTTCTTACAAAATTAATTCCAAGTGATTGACTTGGGGGATTTGAAATATTTTCTTGGACTTGAAATTGCTCGATCTAGCACATAAATTATTTAATCGCAACGTCATTATATTCTATAATTATTTGAAGATGGTCGTTAGCATGTCAACCAACCAACAATCCTATGGAAACCAACAACAAATTAAATGCCTCCGATAGAAATCTTCTTCCAATTAAGTCCATCACAGTATAGACGTCTACTTGAAAAATTTTTATATCTCACGCTTTCTCCCTAATATTACCATCGTAGTACCTAAATGGAGTCTATATCTTGCTCAACCTAGAACTCTAAATATGGCCGCCGCTCGCCATCCTCTTTGCCAACTCAAATCTTCTCTAGGACAAGGTACATTCTTTTCCAATTCTTCTATAACACAATTAAAGCTTTTTTTTTAATGCAAATTAGGGTGCTTGTAGTGGATTTTGCATTTTTCTTAGTGACTCGCTAATGTCTTTGAAGTGGAAGAAACAAAAAATTGTTCGCGATCATCAACAGAAGTAGAATATTATGCACTTGCTACTACAATTAGTGAGTCGATTTGTATCTACAACTTTTACAAGACTTCTATGATCAAGCAAGCAGATACAATCCTCTTTTGTGACAATTAAACAACATTTCACATTGCCAGTAATCTAACATTCCATGAACGCACCAAATATACTGAGATTGATGATCATTTTGTTCACGATAAAATATCTTATGGATTCATCAAGTTTATGTCTATTTGATCATTGCCACCAATTGACAAATATGTTGACCAAGGCATTACCAACAACTCAATTATCCATAATTTTATCAAAGATGGTCGTCAAGCATATCTATTGTCCATCTTGAGTGGGGAGTGTAAAATATATTTGCCTTAACAAACCTGTGTCACCTGCATATCAAATACTTTAGCCTTAGGAACCTAGTTTAACAGGGGTTTTTTCAATGTTGTTTATACTTGTTGTATCATATATATTATATATATGTGCTGCAAGACGTGACAATTTTTAATTTTTAATTAGTTCTTCAGTTTTTCACTTTCAATTAGTCGTTCTTCTCTATATTAAGATAAGGTAGCATATATGTAAAAGTTGAAGTTTAGGTATGCGTTAGATATGTAAATACATTGGAATTAAATGACACGTTTGCAAAGCTTCCTAAATACATATTAGGACAAAGCCTTTGAGGCATTTTAAATATTATGACAAAGTCTCTGAGCTGAGTTACCATCCTACTATATATGTTAGAGGTCCAACAAAATAAGAAACTCTCATTTATGACTATTCTAGTTATTATTCAAGAAATGTCACATGCATTAGATTTGTTTGGGTGTTATTTTAATTTTTATATCTAACTCATAAATAGTAATTCGTGTTGTGTCAAATCTTTGAATGATCTACTTCTTTATTAAAATATTTATCTTGCTGACTTTGAAGGCTCAAAATAAATTACTTTAGATGTTATCCTAGATAGAAGACAATATAAGGTTGAGTCTGAGTATTAGACGGGTCATAACCACCTCTATCATGTTCTAATATCATTGCTTGATCATCATATTACAATCATAATTGCCCAACTATTATCGTTTGATTGTCAACATTAAAATTTCATTGTCAGATCAAGAGAGTCCGACCGATCACATTATGTGACTACTGTCATTATCTTTCAATGCATTACTAATACCCTCTACCAAAATTATAAGCGGTCAGAATAAAAAATCCATATTTTGTAAACTCATTTCTCCAATAATTCCTTTCAATAATACTTATTGGAATATTTACATACATTCCATTTGATTCCTATTTATTTACATTTTTAACATTTAAATTTAAATTTTTATGTTTATGTCACTTGGGTCAGCACACTTGTCCACCCTAAACAAACAAACATCAGCTTTTAATTAACTGTACGGTTATCACTTTATTAGGATCTGCAGATGAGATCGCAGCACCAGTTACTGAAATTGAATTTGGATCTTTGTAAATTTATTTTAGAAATTATTTATTTTCATTTAATCTATTTTTTATTTTTCTGTGTCGTGATCTACTTTTGATTTTTATTTTCTCCGCTTGTATATTGGAATCCTAATCATTACAAAATAAAAAGTAATTTCTCCGATAATTGCGCGCATGGGACCCTACGTCGGCTGGAAGTCTAGCTTTTCAGGTCTTGATTTGAAATTGTGGGTGATGTCTAGGGGGGTAAATGAATCGAACACGAACGAACAGAGCTAGTGTTCGTGTTTGAAATGTTCGAAAACATCACTGTTCGTGTTTGGTTCGTTAAACAATCCGAACGAAAAAATATTATTCGTGTTCGTCTCGTTTGCTTATCGAACGAATCGAACACGAACTTCCCGCGAACCGAACACGAACCGTTCGCGAACAACTAACTTTTTCGACAACCCCAGCTTTTAGAGTTTTATTTTAATATATATTATAAGTATATTAATTATAATTTTTTAATATTTATATTAATATAATTAATACTATAATATTATTATTGTTATTAATAATTTATCATATATTATAATTTATAGAAGTTTAATTATTTAAAATATGATAAATTTTTATTATATAACTATTTTTAAAATATAATAAATTTTTTAGATATAATTTTTTTAAATTATTTTATACTTCGAACAATAATGAATCGAACACGAACGAGCACATCACTGTTCCTGTTTGGTTCGTTTAACAAATCGAACGAAAAAAATTGTTCGTGTTCGTCTCGTTTGCTTATCGAATGAACCGAACACGAACTTCTTGGCGAACCGAACACGAGATGTTAGCGAACAACGAACTTTTTTGACAGTCCTAGTGATGTCCTGTTGGCTTGCCGTTGGCTTGCTTTGCTGTGGACAATTACATTGATGTCTATATGAGCTATTTTACTTACAGATGGTACAGTGATGATATTAAATTTTTGCCTCATGTTTGGAAGGGATCCAAGCGAGTGTGTTTTTCGTCTCTTTAAATGTAAAGGCTTGTCGCTTGACTACTTTCTGGCTCAGATGGCAAAGCTTAGTTGGCTTCGATTCGACAAGATCAACTTGGTCGTTATGGGTCAATTGATTGATCTAGTATGATTTTCAATCCTTATCCATGGTGATGAGCCTCGTCATCCATGGATCGTTGGAGATACTTTGGAAATAGGTATTCCCTTGGATAGACTCTAGTAAGAAGTAGACTATTGTACAGGGTCAACTTTCTTGTAGTGGGTTGACCCAAATGCACTTTTATCTCAATTTTAGTTGAATGACTCATGCTTGAATAATACAGACGTCTTTTTTCACCTATTTATCCGGTCTATTTTAATTTGGCCTAGTCGGCTTGGCTCTTATATCTTCACTCAGCCATTTAAGTGGGCCTCACACTCCCCAACATTCATTGTTATTTTCCATTCTTGACTATTAGATCTAAAAAACTAAAATTGAGAGGAGCCACGAATAAATTCCTAAAAGTAGAAAAAAAATAAAATTGGCTATAATTGAAATTAAATTTTGACACATTAATATGACATGCAAGAAAATACATTAGATTTGAGGAGCAATATATTTATGATTTTATATCTATTATATGTCAAAATATTCATGTTGTAAATAATTTAATATCTTACCATTATATTATTATATCATTTAAACCATATTAAAATAATTTTGTTGTTTACCACTTAAAACCAATGAAATTTGAACATTCATTATTTTAGTTTAATGACTTATCCAATTTTAATAACCTGATTTAGATCAGGTAACTCATCATTACTGATAAAAAAGCTTCAATTAGATTAGATTGACTATCTTCTTTGACTAAGTAAAGTCAGATTCATGATAATCCAGGATGACAGAATTGTGAGATCTTGATTGGGTTATGTTGAATCCTGATTTGTTCGTGAATCACAATTAATGAATAGAGTGTAAATAAGATAAATAGAGAGGACAATAAATTGTCATGATCAATCATGCCTTATTAAAAAAAGAATCTCTTATTTGTGGAGAAGTTGATACATAATGATGGTATTATATTTCACCTCTACTTTAAAGATGTTTCACTAGGGTACTTTTTAATATTTAACATGTGTAAGCCCCGACTATGCTTAGTCAACTTTGAGTCAGCAAGATTCACTTTGTCAATTGAGATCAACTAAGTCAGTTGAGTTTGGTTGATATGGTTGGGTGGTTGATATGGACCGGTTGTCGAACCTTGACCCTTGATGAGGGGCATCTCAAATTCCTTGGGATGGTTAGAGATGTTAAAGAACCAGATCTTCCTCTAGGTCGGGTATCCTATGATGGTTGGCTAGGATACCATTTTATCTCATTTCTGGATGAGTGACTTGTTCTTATATCGTCATGTCATCAGTAGTCGACTTTAGCCTCTCTAGCTTAGCTCAACAGCTTCACTCTGTGGGGCAAGTAGACCTCAAAATCTTCTATTAGTCAGCTATCCTTCGTCGTGCTATTTTGCTTATGGACAGTTAGATCTCCATAAGATAGTGTTGCTGCATTTTATGTATATATTTTAATTCCACAAATCTTTTACTTCTTCAAAGCAATATTACTATAAGAATAAGAGACTTTATTGTAATGTTAGATCAAATTTATTATTAATTAACGATTCAGAGGTAAAAATCCCTTGATTTCTACACTTTTGATTCTATACACTATGCAAGTGATTAGTTGATTGGGTCGGGGCGATGATCCCAGAATATTTATGCTTAAATTTTATATATAAATTAATACTTCTCTTTAATGATATTATAAATTGAGATACTAAATAAGTATACGTATCGTTATCAAGTAATATATGATTTTCTGATTAAGCCCCGAGATATCAAACCAACAAGGAAAGTGTTAAATAAAGAAAACAAAAAAATAACTCTTTACTTTTTAAGAAAGATCTTACTCAAACTAAAGAAAAATATTCTATGAAAGAAAATTTGATTTTTTTTTGTTAATTTTTATAATTTGAATTGAAAGTAAACAACAACTTTAACTAAATTTTTATAAGATGTAAGAAAATGCAAATAAAATATAATATTCTTTCTTATGAATCAAAAACAAGTCATAGAAATTTTGTTGTGGAACTATATAAAATGTGTTGTGACAAATAGGAGCAATTATATTCTTTATTGTTACTAGAGATGCTATAAAGAACATAAGTTGATCTATTGTTTTATAAATCTTAAAGACGGGTTAGGCATGAAAGGTAGTAGTTCTCACTCTAGAGTTTCCTCACTTCCCTCCACCTGGGGGCTAACATCTTGTATCAAAACATAAAATAATAAATCGAATTAGGGCATAAGCCTGTCACTCTAAAGTCTTCTAATTCTATACCATCAAAGTATATCTCCCTATTTATTTGCACTCAACCATATGAATTACATTCTCTCTCATATAATCTCATGTGATTCTTTCGAATTGTTGACTGAGACAATATCATACCAGTTCTTACATGTTCTCACAACATATTTTAACATATTAATTAGCTAATTCAAGAAGTAAATGAAGTGCAAGGTTTTGAATAACACTTCGTCCAACATTCAATTCCTATACTTCACACAACATACTTCTATAACTTTATTACTTCATTAGACTAAGAAAAAATATAAATAAAACTACTTAATATTCATGGAGAAAATACAATCACAACTTGGTTTAAAAATAGAAATCATAGTGCAAACACAAGAAGTCTTAATTAAAAACTAAATGTGAACAAAGATAAAGACGTATCTGTAAATTATCTCCATCAAATTCTTGAAGTTCCTTTGAAAAACTTTGTTTTTCCTTAGAGGTTGGCTCCCAACTCTAAGGATTTCAATTCTCTAATTTAATCATAATACAAACTATACTTAAGTAGAAATGGTGAATTGGAGTGGTATGGTAATGAAAGAATTCTCCTACACTAACTACACACTCTACAACAACCACAATATTGCAACTCACTACACAATATTAACTCTCACAACACTTTAAATTACTCTCTAAATTTACCTTCCCTTCTTCTAATCTTCAAGTTTTCTTTTATATTTTTCTAACAGGTGCCTTTGTATCTCTTCAAATTGTGTCCAGATTCAGTGAATTCTCCAAGAGATGCATCCATTGAAGAGTAATTTGAATTAATTTTGGCACCAATAGGGAGTTACCCACGTTTGTACCAAGAGATGTCTAAAATAGCCATTCAAAATGGCACCAAAAGTTAAATAACTCCTCTAAAGTAACTGTCGTGCATAAGCGCAAGGTCTCGGCACTTAGCCGCGAGTCTTCTGGAGTGTAAGCTCCAGATCTGGTGCATAGTCGCGGGGCTCTGGCGCATAACCGCCATCTGGACACTTAGTCGCCACAGATCAATTTTGAACCTTTCTTTATTTTTGCCCAAATTTTGATACTTTTCACTCCTTTTATCACATTTATCCATTTAATCATACATGCAAGAAAAAATACACAAACTACTTTCTATTAAAGTGCAACATCATTAAAAATATGTATAAAAATATGTATAAAAATACTATATATTTTAGGTGTATCAGGCGGTTAGTCGGATTAAATTATCAGTTGATCGGGTCAGGGCGACCAAACAGATCAAAGTGATCGGTTAGCCGAATCGAGGCAGACAAACGGGCCAAAAAAATTGGCTGGCTGGCATGTGGCGGTTGGTCAGACCAAAGTGTTAGGTCGACTGGCTAGGGTGGCTGGTTGAGGCAATTTTCTAAGCTGGTCGGTTTGGGGCGATCGATCGATGCAAACAATTGATGCGATTGAGTCAGGGTGGACGGTTTAGACAGAAAGTGTGATGCAAGAAATGCAACATGACATGGTGCAAGTGGTCACTATGTGTCATACTCATGTTAACAATCTCACATAAACACCTAAAGTTTAATACTTGGATGTGCGACATAGTCACCTCTCACTTTGGCAAGGTGTGCAGGTTATAATATTGTGGAATGGGCTAGCTACAACATCTTTCCCATTTTACAACTCCTCATGGTTCTGCAAAGTGAGCTAGCTACAAAGCTTTACTCACATTGTAAAATCCAAACACCTCAATCCCTTCAAGGAAGGTTAGGAAAAGCCAAAGCAAGGGGAATTTGAGATTCCGACACTCTAGAATTTAGGTATAGGGTTCACAAAGTGAGATCACTCGGCTCCACATAAGATTTGGTCACACACGTGATTCCTATCCTAGTGCTTGCTCTATAAAATCAATAACCAATCCAAGGGAGTATGACTGTGCCGACTAGTGTCGGCCAACCAACTCAGCTCGTGTGGGCGACCGGACCCACAACAAGCTACCTAAACTAATCCTAGGGCTAGATAAGAAAGAAGAACACAATGGTTGAGGAAGTTATACCATCACAATGATTGCTCAATGTCCCATGCGCGAATTCTGGATGAAGCTCTACTAACGGTAGGAGAGAAGTCGTTTGTGGCTCTTTACGTTGTGATGCCATCGCAGCTCGCCTAAGGTGAGGAGCTCTAGAGAGGCTTCTAGGAGAAAGGAGATGAAAGCCTGCTAGTGGATTTATACAAGGAAGGATGTTATGGCGAGCTCAGGGCGCCACTAAGAAGAAGTCGTCGCAAAACCATGGCCAGGGTGAGAGAAGGGGCGGTGTGCCCTAGGTTCCTCGTGCGAGAGACACCCAGAGGGCGTCGGGTCGGACACTAAAGGGAGCAGCATTAGGGGGGAGGGGTGTGGAGGGATGGGGCGGTGAGGTTGGTTAGCCAAAGGAAGAAGCATTTATGGTGGGAGGAAGCCACGAGAAAGTTTGAGATCGAGTCCTCAGGTCAAACTGGCGAAGGTGGGGAAAGACGAAGTGCTTGCGTGAAAGCCCTCAGATAGGAGCAATGACATGGAGGGGAACACTGACAGTTGAGTCTTTTCCAGCCTGCAAGCTTCGGGTGCGATAGAGAGAAAAAGGAAGAAGGAGAGTGAATAGTAATCCATCATGATTAATCGTGTTGTATTCTTATATCATAATATCATATATCATAATCGGCAGGATTAGCTTGGTCTATTGAGGTAAGTTTGACCGGCTAAGCTTGGTTGATATGAGTCGACCGGTTGATATGACCAACTTTCAATCCTTGCCTTTGATGAGGAGCCTCTAGGTGTCCTTAGGATAAATGGACATGCAAGGAAACCAGATCTTCCTTTGGACCGGCTCTCCTGTGGTGATTGGCTCGAAAATCCTTTTACCTCATTTCTGCCTAAGTAGCTTGTTCTATTCTTTGGTGGGTTCGTCACATGCTTTGGTTGGCTTTGGCCTAGTTGGTCTGGCTCGGGTAGCTTCTTTTAGTCAAACAAGTAGGCCTCACGATCATCTATCAGCGGGCCCTCCTTCGTTCCATTCTCTAAGTTAATTATGATATATGATATTATAAAAGATGTACTATTTACTGAACAAATAGTGCGCTACCAAATATGTTTAATAAAAAACTCTCACTCATTATTGAGAGATGTAATTAACTATAGAAGCTTGTGTCTCTAATAAATCTCAACCTACTTCTTAAAGTTAACACAAAATAAGGATAATTTTTTTTATAATGTCTTTTTTTTTTCTAATATAACTTTTGAATATTGACCCAAAATTTAACAAAATTCTCTGAAGATTAGTTGGGAATAATTTTTTGGTGTCCCCACTTGACCACCTCATAATCTTTGTGAGTTATAATTAATCTTATGTTATTAAAAGTGTCTGAAAATGAATAATTTATAATTATGCTACTGTAGGACTGTCTTTTTATCATTCATAATTTTGGTAAAATTTAGCTTGTGAATATACAATATAACAAAAATTACAAAAATCAAATAACTACAATAATAATAGGTTGATAATTATATATGTCGAGATGGATCAAAATAATGGCTCTAATTTAGAGCATTAACATATAGAAATACTTGATGCCATCCCAACATCTCAATAAAACATCAATGCAACTATTTTTCATTTGTTCAAATGATAAGCTCTCCCAAAACTCTCTTTTCACTCATTAAGTTTTTGATGAGCTAGCTTTGCAAAAGTTTAAGGTTCCTCAATTAAAAAGTATAATGAAACAACTAATGTAACCTATTATATTGATGCTCCTAAATTACCTTGTCATGCTAGGGACTAATTAATTTGAATATTAAATAAGATTTGTATATTTGTGTTAGATATGTATCAATTTTCAATTAATCTTCTATTATATTTTTCAAGTATTGCTAAATAATAATGTTCAAGCCTTAAAGAGACGGGGGTGGGGAGAAAATATCATAGTATATCTTGAGAGTATTTCAATTATATTGAGAATTATAGAGGAATAATATGCACTAATTTTTTGTTTCATCACCTAAACAAATAAAAATTACTATTATCTATGTGTTCACTTTTATTATGTTGTTATCTAGCATCTTAATAAAATTTTGGTCATATTTTTTTCTTAATATTAAAAAATGCAAGCATGCATATCTTCTTTAAGCCGAAGTGAAGGTATACATATTTGTATTTGAAATAATGCTCCAAGTTCTAAAACCCTCAATGATTACAGAATATTTTTCTAATAAAAATCATTTTTAGAATATGTATTATGTATAGACATGTTTTATTTATAAATCTTGGGAGAGATGTTTCTATTTTTTAGATATATTATATTAAAGACCATATTGAATGATATGATTCAATTCTTCTAACACAATGAGTGATTGGACTGTATTGAACATAAATGGCCACAATTGGGAAGAATTTTGAAGCTCTTGTTCTAAAAAAACTATGAAATTTATGATCTACAACTTTAACATTATTTGTTTGAAATAATGCTAGGAAAGCATAGTAGTTAAATTTATTATGAAAAAAATTGATCAATATAAGAAGTGGCCTTAATATTAAAACATTCATTTTTTATAATAATTCAGTATAATAAATGAGTTATGAATTTATGTCATATAAAACTCAAAAAGTAAAGAAGACCAAGACACTCAAGAACTATATATATGATATTCAAATATCCAAGAAATTAGAAATGCTTAACTAGTAACTTAAACGGTGATAAACATTTTAAAAATTTGTATAAATAAGAAAATTACCTCTACAACAAGTAATCCATAATGTGTAGAAACATAACTAATATATAGATTTTATAAAGAAAATTTTTATTTAATATATCAAAATCAATTAAATTGACATCATAAATCAAACAGATCGTGTCATTCATCCCTCATTTCATAAAGTAACAATATAATCAAGCCCCTGGTCAGCTCAATAGGCTCACTTGGGCTGGGTTCAAAAATCAATTAAATTGATATCAAAAATCAAACAAATCAAGTCATTCATCCCTCATTTCATAAAACAACAATATAATCAAGCCCCTAGTCAGCTCAATAGGCTCACTTGGGTTGAGTTCAAAAATCAATTAAATTGATATTATAAATCAAACAAATCAAGCAATTCATCCCTCATTTCATAAAGCAACAATATAAACAAGCCCCTAGTCAGCTCAATAGGCTCACTTGGGCTGGGTTCAAATCGAACGTTTGGCTTGGTGGACGTAGGTAGTATTTTGATGATGACTATTACTAGCAAAATCTCTAATTAGAAATTCAAAGGATATCATTTCAAAGCATTTATTTGAAGGTTTTAATTAACTTTTCACGAGTAGAATCTAGTTTTATTATCCCTACTTATAAGCAATATTATTGGCATAGTATCTTTCATCATACCTTGAGAAACCAATACCTCAAAAAAAAAAAAAAAGAATTAAATAGCTATAAACAGTCATTGGAATATATGAGAACAAGAATAAACAGCCATTATAATAGTTTACATGATAACTTCTTGTTCCCATCTCCATTAAAAAGAACAGCAAAAATTTATTTTTGATTAATGATTATTGGTTTAAGAATATTATTTTTGCAAAGATGATCAATCATGAGTATTTTTTCATCAGGATACATGACACAAATTTATGTCCGAAATCCAATAAATATGTGATAAGTGAGTCTCACTGTAATACACTGATTGAATAAATTTTTTAGAAAAATAAATTTACTTACCACATGATAAATATTTACTAAACTTCGAACATAAAATTTAATCTCATTTCATTAAAAAAATAATATTCCATCAATCATTGGCGCTCGTCATTTTTATTTTTTTTTAAGATTTACTCGATAACAAACATTAACTTCAAATAATCATTATTTAGTTGTCATTCATAAGAAAACCCTATTCAAATATAGGACAAAAAACCAACAGTCTACAAAGGGCCAAATAATGCTCCTTCTCCTACGCTCAACTTTTCCCTATCCCCTCCCCCTTCCCCTTCCCCTTCCCGCTGATCCTCAGTTCCTCCCTTCCCTCCCTCCCTCGCTCTTCCTAATGGCGAAGACAATACTTCTGATCCGTCGCCTCTTCCTCTCGCGGAAGTCTTCTTGGTGAGGAATTTCTCTTTCCCTTCTCCCCCCGCTAACTGGATCATGTCTCTAACCTTCTTCTCGCATTGTCCTGGTTTTTAGATCTCCGAAAACCCTGAGATAGAGAGACGGAGAAAAAACGTTCTTTGGCGCTGGTTTCCATGAAAGGAGGTGGAAACTACAAGGAAACCAGCTCCGACGCCTTCCATGCCTCCGCCGCCAAGCAACAACAATGGGCTAAAGCCTCGTCAGCCAAATGGAGCTCGCCCTCCTTCCGATTCTTCTCCTCCAGCTCTCTCGTCTGCATCGTATTCTTCTCCTGCCTCTGTATTTTCTACATCCTCACCTTCTCGGCTTTCCCCTTCTCCTCCTGCTCCAAGAGTCAAATCTCCATCTCCGATTCCGACCATCTCGGCCCCTTAATCCGCCTCTCCTCCTCCTCCTCCTCAAACTCCTCTTTCATTCCATCTCCCCTTCCCGCTTCCCATCCCCCCGTGGTTCCTTTCTCGCCACCACCACCGCCGGTGGAAACTGCCACGGGACTCAACCACATTGTGTTCGGCATCGCAGCGTCGGCCAATTTTTGGCAGAAACGCAAAGAATACATCAAAATATGGTGGCGACCCCGCCAAATGCGTGGCTATGTCTGGCTCGATTCGCCCGTTAATGAACCAAAATCCTCCGCTGCTTCCCTCCCCGCCATTAAAATATCAGCAGACTCCTCCAAGTTCCCTTACAGCCACAAACAAGGCAGCCGCTCTGCTCTCCGCATATCCCGCATCGTCTCCGAAACTGTCCGCCTCGGCCTCGACAACGTTCGGTGGTTCGTAATGGGAGATGACGACACCGTCTTCTTCCCCGACAACCTCGTCCGCGTTCTCAACAAGTTCGATCATCGGCAACCATACTACATTGGTTCCTACTCGGAAAGCCATCTCCAAAATATCATCTTTTCATACAGCATGGCTTATGGCGGCGGCGGATTCGCCATTAGCCGTCCGCTTGCGGTTGCCCTTTCTCAAATGCAAGACCGGTGTATACATAGATACCCCGCGCTTTATGGCAGCGACGATCGCATCCAGGCATGTATGGCTGAGCTCGGCGTTCCTCTCACACGCCATTTAGGATTTCATCAGTTTGATGTCTACGGTGATCTCCTCGGCCTTCTCGCCGCGCATCCCGTTGCACCGCTGGTTACTCTCCATCACCTCGACCTAGTCGACCCTATCTTTCCAAACTCGGAGTCTCACCCTGCCGCCGTTGGGCGACTGTTTGAAGGACCTGTGCGGCTTGATTCTGCAGGGGTAATGCAGCAGTCGATTTGCTATTTTGCCCATCGGCACTGGACGGTGTCAGTATCGTGGGGGTTTGTCGTGCAGGTAGTGAGGGGGATTATTTCGCCAAGAGAGATGGAAACTCCTGCGAGAACTTTTCTTAACTGGTATCGCCGGGCAGATTACACGGCTTACGCATTCAATACTCGTCCCGTCGCGCGCAATCCTTGTCAAAAACCATTCCTTTACTATCTCTCTTCATCTTCATACGATAATTCTCGCCACACTACTGTGACTCGCTATCTCCTTTACAAGGATCCCCGTCCTCCGGTCTGCCGCTGGAGAATAGCTAATCCGTCCACGCTTGTTGATGAAGTCGTCGTCTACAAGAAACCGGACCCGCTTCTCTGGGACAGAGTAGGCTTTCTCTACCGCTTCGCCTCTGTTTCTACCCACTCTTCTTCGAACTTCTGTTAGTTCATAAACTTTGCATGCAGGCGCCGAGGAGAAATTGTTGCAGGGTTCTCCCGTCTTCTAAAGCGGGGAAGAAGATGATGGCCATAGAAGTTGGCGTTTGTCGTGACGGGGAGCTTGCCGGGACTAACTAGACTCTTGTTGCTTTCTCCCCCCTTCCTCTGGTACGTCGTCTTCCATGCGTACTAGTAAGTAAAAGATGGAAACTTGATTCTCTTTTCTCCTCTCGTCAGACCATGGATTCATCAGAAAGGATTGAGGTATGAATTCGCTAATCAACGTGCGGTATAAAGTAGATTTGAGAGAGAGAGAGAGATTCATGCCATGTGAGTTCTGCTGTTATTAGTTTGACTCCTCGCATATTTATTCTTTTCTCGCCGGCAATCATGGCTCTTCCAAATCTAATGTCATTGCCCGCCGCTCATAATGTACTCATTTTTTCATGCTTTCAGCAAAGTTCCCACCTTTTTTTTCCTTTATAAAAATAAATTTTCAAATAGAAAATGTAGCTTAAATTATGAATTAATGCTGCTTGTTCTAAGATGGAATACTAATGACATAGCATAATTAATTCATTTGTTTTTGTTTTTATTTTAATATATATTGAAGGCCAAAAGGAAGGAAATGGGATTGGGATTTGGGTCATTGTTAATCTAGCTTATGGTTTTCTGGGAAGAACTGCGGGGTTGCTGAAAGGGAAGGCGGTGCTTGGTGTGTTGGACGGTGACCAACTTCCGGCCAGTGGTTGCTAGCTCGTGTGGGCCCCACATAAAGTTAAGAAGTTCGGATTGTGGGCCCCGCGCTTTTAAGATGTTTGCGGTGTGGGCCCACGGGTCACCGACAGCGTCCAGCTCATGCGACTTGAAATCCTGCTGGAGGAGGTCCGTCGGTGGGTTTCAGTTCAACAGAGAAGACAACGGCCACGTGAAATCCTGCTTCCGATGGAAAGACCAGATAAGTGTCGCTTATAAAATTTAACTCATCTCTCTCTCTCTCCCTCTCTCTCTCTGTGCATAAAAGACTAATTTTTAATGATATTTGGAGGACATTTAATAAAACTGTTACGAGTTAATAAATTTGTCACGGTAGGTGATATAAATATTTCAGTGTTTCACGATAAATGGTAATATAAATTTTTATGTAGAAAATTTATAATCTAAAACACTATAGGGCCTAATACACTTGAAATGATTCTAGCATGTGTTGCGACGGCCCAATTTTCATGAAGTAAAGTTGATGGTAACGGTCATGTGCCGGAAAATCTGTTGCCTGCGACTTCAATGGCGGCGGTCAGAAAACGATGTTAGTACTTTTGGTTTTGTGATTCAATATGCATATAATGACCACGATCTTTAAATTCGTGATTTTTATATATTCATTCATAAGAGAGAAATATATCTGTATTCATGATTGTGGAATTAGATCTGAGGAGATGAAGTTTATGTTCTAATCTCTTGAACCTTTCTGTACTAGATAATGTGTCTCTTAGGAAAAGAGAGGATCATTCTCTGAATTATGCATTATTTAACTACTATCCATCAATGAGGTTGCTAAACATAGGATTTAATATCACTTAATTACTTAAATGACATTTATCATTAAAATAAATAATCCACGTAGTGAGTTTGTGGGCAACTTAGGCCACAATTAAAAATAATAATAATATTCTTCCACTTGGCCTATATGATTTTCAAAAGCACATAACATACTGTATGTGGTTATTTGTTCCTTGCAGGTATCTCAAAACTTTCTTTGTAGCTTTTAAGCGATTTATTCCTGAATTACTTTGATACCTGCCTAGCATCCCGACAACAAAATTAATGTCTAGTCTGATACAACTCTAAGCATACATTAAGCTTTCAACAATAGATGTCTAACGAATTTCTTCCATTTGTTTACGTTCCAAGTTATTCTTTGGACACTGCATAAAACTGAATTTGTCTACTTTTTGAATTAGAGGAACACTTGCAGAACACCCTTCCATATTAAATCTCTTAAGAGCTCTATCGATATATACTTTCTGAGACAGTCCTAACAACTCTGTCGATCTTTCACAAAATATTTCAATTCCAATTAGATAGGATGTTTCACTCATATCTTTCATTTCAAAGTTTTTAGAGAGAAAATTCTTAGTTTCATACAATAATCCAAGATTATTAGTAGCCAACAAGATATCATTAACATATGTAATGAGAAATATGATATTGCTTCCACTAACCTTCAGATATATACACAGATCAACATTGTTTTCTTTAAATCTAATAGAAGTGATGATATCATTGAACTTATGGTACCATTGTTAGGAAGCTTGCTCGAGTCCGTATATTAATTTCTTAAGTTTACACACAATGTGTTCTTTTTTTCAACCGAAAATTCTTCAGGTTGACTAAGGTAGACTTCTTCATCTAAATTCGCATTCAGAAAAACAGTTTTTTACATTCATTTAGTGTAACTCAAAATCATAATAAGCTCCAAGTGTCATGATAATCCAAATCAGAATGAGCTACAAGTGTCAAGTTGTGCTTAGTCTTGAAGACCCATTTACACCAGTCTTTTACAACCTTCAGGCAATTCGACGACATTCAAGACTTTATTACAATCCATCGATTTTAACTCATCTTTCATTACATCTAATCATTTAGAACAATTTGCACTTTCTATGGCTTATGAAAATGAAACTGAATCTTCATTGACTCCCAAGTCAAATTCAGACTTATGTAGATAAATCACATAATCATTAGAAATAACAGACTTTTTTTGTCGTTGAGACATTCTAAATTCTACTTCATGTGGTTCATCTAATGTAGGTTCATTAGTGACAATTTTATTGTAGGGTGTTTAATCGTTTATCCGTTGTTTCTATAAGTTGTCAAATTGTTCAACAACTATATGAATAACAACTTAAGAAGAAATTTCGGGTAAAGGAACATGATCCTAATTTCTTGGATCTCCACTTTACATGATTCTAAACTCCCACTAACTTCACTATTTTTAATGAACTTAACATTTCCAGCTTCAATAATTCTTATATTGTGGTTAGGATAATAAAATCTATACACTTTAGATTTTTTTTAATAACCAATTAAGAAACCACTGATTGTTCCTGATTTCAGTTTCTTTTCATGTGGATTATGAATCCTTATTTACGCTGACAACCCAAACATGCTGATGCTTTAAATTTGGTTTTCTTCATGTCCGCAATTCAAAGTTAGTTTTTGGAACTGTCTAACTATGAATCCTATTTAACAAATATGCAGCAATATTTAAAACATGCATCCACAATAATGAGGGTAAAGAAGAATTACTCATCATACTCCTATTCATTTCCATCAGAGTACGGTTTTGCCTTTCTGCAACATCATTTTATTGTGGTGTTCCTGACATAATATATTGAACACATATGTCACTAGTTTGAAAAAATTTAGCAAATGGACTTGGAAATTGTCCAGATTCATCGTACATTCCATAATATTCATAACCTCTATCAGACATGATAATTTTCACTTTTCTGTCTAATTCTCTCTCAACCACAGTTATAAACACCTTTAATGCATCTAGTGATTGAGATTTTTCATGCAATAAATAGACATACCAATAACGTGAAGTCATCGATAAAGGTGATAAAGTATTTTTCTCCACCAAAAGATGAAACATCAAAAGATCCACAAACATCAACAACAACAACAACAAAGCCTTAATCCCACTAAGTGGGGTCGGCTACATGAATCCTTTTTCTCCATTGCGTCCTATTTAGTGTCAAATTTTCGTTTAATTCTAATAAATTAAGATCATTTTTTATGCAATAAGCCCAAGTTTTCCTAGGTCTGCCTCTGCCTTTCTTAACATAAGTTGTATTTAAAACATCTACTCTCATAATCAGATCATCAGGTGGTCGACGTTTAATGTGATCAAACCATCTAAGGAGACTCTCTCTAAGTTTATCCGTCACTGGTGCAACTCCAACCCTATTACGGATATATTCATTTCGCATTTTGTCTCTAAGTGTAAAGTCACTCATCCAACTAATCATTCTCATCTCGGCAACACTTAACATTATGCTTCTCTTTTAAAGGCCAACATTCAGCACCATAGAGCATTGAAGATCTTTTGTTTGTGTTCGAACTGAATGAGGATTGACAAGTATTTTACTATTTCTGTTGGTTTACATCAAGGATCGGTTGTGTGTTTCTTGTTACAACTTTCTTAAGTGTGTTTTTGTGTATTTTCTTTTAATACAATCCTCTTGAATATATGACCTAAAGATTTATGTCGCAAATAAGCTGAAATTTCATTCATAAAACCACGTTTAGAACTAACATTACGATGTAAGGTCACGAGAGTCTCAGCAAAAAAGCTATCAAGTTTTAGAACCAATCTTTGCGTTTCTGACACTCATTTTAATAGTGTCCAAGCTTTCTGCTAAAACAACACTTAATTTCTTAATGTTCATGTTTTGTAAATTGGGGCAGGTGATACATTAATCTTTAGTGGTTCTTCTTTGCCCTCTTCATTCTTCTTTTCAGATTCTTTACAGGTCTCCTTTCATGACCCATGAGATTAAAGAAGTGATTTCCTCCTTTCTTAAGCTATGCTTCTTCTTGAATGAGCATACATTGTAGTTCATTCACATTCCACTTATCTTTCATAATGTTATAGTTTACGTGAAATAGACCATACTCAGAAGACAATGAGTTAATGATAAGCTGTACAAGAAATTTTCATTCACTTTCATTCTTAAGATCTTAATTCATGTTGTTATGTTCGTCATTTCAACGAAATGTTCGTGTATAATACGAGAACCATTAAATTTCGTGTTGGTTAATGTACTCAATAGTGTCCCAACAATATACTTATCATCAGAGTCATACTGAGAACATTTCTCAGTAAATTTCATGAATTCCTTAGCATTTTCAGTGTTAGAAAATGTTCACTTTATGTTGTTTGCTACAGTTATTCGCATAAACATTAAGCTTAATATGTTTGATCTCTCTCAATCTTTATAGAAAGATCTTCGCTCAATACTGTTAGAATCAGTAGAAGCAGGGGGTTTCTCAGTCGTGAGTGTCAACTCAAGATCCAGAACACCCATGTGAAACTAGACTTACTCATGCCATTCAGAGAAATTAAACTAACTGAATGTCTGAATAGGACGCAATGGAGAAAAAGGATTCATGTAGCCGACCCCACTTAGTGGGATTAAGGCCTTGTTGTTGTATGTCCGAATAGATGTAGCTTGCGAATGAAGAGAAATATGATACTGTAAATAAATAGAACATGCTCATACATTAATGCTTTGAGTATTAAACTTAAAGAGGTCATTTCCAATCAGATTAAATGAAAACTTTAGTAGTGTATTGAAAATCTCTTTTTGGCGATGTAACAATGCACAATAATAAAACATAATTGATGCTTGAATTATTAGTTTAACAAAATTGGCAATTGTTTATAATTAAATTCGACATGCCTATTATCTTTGTATATAAACATATATAACCAAGTGTATAAATATGCCACTATCATATTCAAAGATTATAAAATAAATTATCAATCTTTAGCCGATTCACAAATATTTTATAATCAATAAAATTTATTATACTCATAATAAAATACAAAATTGTTTCATAATAAGCATCACATACTCATGAGTAATTAAATTTTACATCTATTAACATACTAATTTGGTGGCTTTGGTGACTAACAAATTAAACATAATATAGATATCAAATAAATAATAATTTCAATCACGAGAATATTTTATTCATAACATAAATTATAGGTTTAAGTCCTGATTCAAAACCCAAATTTAATAATATCGAAATTAATATCTCAATTCACGGATTAACTTCAATGATCTAATTCTAAGATTTAATTTACAGCGGAAATCTAATACAATTAGCATACATAAAATTAAAATGAAAAATCACAAATTTAACAACTTGGCTCTGATACGCTATGTTAGTACTTTTCATTTGTGATCCAATTTTATGTCCCAAAAACATTATGCATATAATGACCAAGGTCTTTGAATTCGTGTTTTTTACATGTTTATTTATAAGAGAGAAACATGCATATATTCATGATTGTAGAATTAGACTCGATGAGATGAACTTTCTCTCTCTAATTTCCTGAACCTTTCTGTACTTTCTGATGGATGGAAAGATACGATGTTTGTTAGGAAGAGAAATGAATTTTTTCTGAATTATGCATTATTTAACCATCATCAATCAATGGACTTACTGACCAATAGAATTTAAGATCATTTAATTAATTAAATGACATTATCATTAACATAAATAACCCACGTTAGTGGGTTTGTGGGCAACGTGGGCCGCAATTAAAAAAAAAATTAACAAGTGATGCCTAAGAAGCAACGACATTGGTCTGACGGTGGTGGCGGCTCGACAACAATAGCCTTGTAATGGTCGTCCAACAGAAGTCTGGCTGTGAGCGATCGATCGACGATGGTAGAGAAGCAGTGACGGCCGTGAGGCTAAGGAAATGGCTCGATGGCAGCGGTCTGACAGCAGTAGTCTGGCGTTGGCAATGACATGTCGATGGTAGCCAGGAAGTGGAAACGTCCGTTCAGCTTTGGCAGAGACTCGAAGACAGTTGAGCAACCGTAGTCTTGCGGTGGAGGCGGCCAGACGATGGTGGCTTGGAAGCAGCGACAGTTGTCCGATGTTGGAGGCGGCTCTATGACGACAATCGCGTAACGGTAAAACTGGTTGATGGTGGCTAGTCGGCGATGGTTGGGAAGCGACGGGGAATCGTCTGACAGTGGTCGAGGCTTGTCGGCAGCTACTATGATGAGGATGTCCTATGATGGCCTAAAAGCGTTGATAGTCATCCAACAGTGGGGGCAGCTGGACGGTGACTACCAAGCCACGGTGGTCTTACGGTGGCAGCGAATGTTCGATGACAGCCCAGCGGTGGTGAAACTCAGAAAGTACCAAGAGCTTGGATCTCCTTTTATATTCTCCTCCAAGTCCACGTCCTCCTTCATGAAGGGAGTGAGTCTATTTATAGATTTTGTGTGTAGCATTCTCTGTAAAATTGCATGAATTCAGACCAATCATTCGGATAGCCCCTTGTTCTCTTTGGCCTTATGATATTTTATGAATATTTGAGTGTTTTAATGATATCAAAATAGAGTGATCTTGAACTCCTTGAATTTGGCTCGATGAGACGGTTAATTTGACTATTATCTTATAAGATTTGAAATACATTTGATTATTCGATTACACATCAAAAACTTTGCACTTAAATGACTTGATTTAGGCTTGACCAGACTTGGATCAAATCAATTTTAGCTTCATTGGGGTTACCTTGTAGGGACGATCAGTTTGATTATAAGCTTGCTCGAATCAAAGGCTTTGAATGATCTTAAATTTAAATCTGGAATATTTATTATTCGAAATACTTTAAGATTCATGCATCATAATAATTTTTTAGACGTATCAATTCCCCGTCATTCAGCAATGGCGGTGGCTGGACGGTGGGTATCAAGCAATGGTGGACTTACAATGGCAGCGATTGGCCGACTGCTGTTCGGTGGTGGTGAAGCTCAGAAACCATCGACAGATTAAAGTTTTTTTTATTTTCTCCTCCGGGTCCATGTCCTCCTTCATGAAAAGGGTGAGAGTTTATTTATAGATTTTTGTGAGTAGCATCCTCTGTAAAATCGTATGAATTCAAACCACTCATTCTGATAGTCCAGAATGTTCCCTTTGACTGTATGTTATTTTATGAATATTTGAGTATCTTAATGATGTCAGAATTGAATGATCTTTAGCTTCTTAGATTTGGCTCAATGAGACACTGAATTTGAATATAAGCTTGTCAGATTTCAAATTCCATTAACTATTCAGTTATACATCCAAAGCCTCCAATTGCACTTAAACGGCTTGATTTGGGTTTGATCAGACTTAGATCAAAGCAATTTTAGCGTCATTGGGCTTGTCTTGTAGGGGTTGTTGGTTTAATTATAAACTTGCTCGAATCGAGGCCCTAAATTATGTTGAATTTAAAACTGGAATATTTATTATTTGAAATATACCCCAATTTTTTTGAAACATACATCATCTCGTATTAATAAATATTTTAATTTGCCGCTTCACTTTAAAATCATAATTCCAATTATATGTACATATATGAAATTTTTAGATCAAAGAGGAATTATTGTCAGAAAAGAGAGCTGAAAGAGTTGTTCAAACTTGGCGGGGATATATATATATATATAAAGGTTGCCAGTGCTGGTAAATTTGCGAAATTCTTCTAATTTGCTAAGCATGTGGAGATACGTGAATCAAAATTCTGCATAGGCCCACCACATAAAAAGAACTTGAAGGAGATCAAGACCTACGATCCTACGATGAGACAACTGTCTTTCCTTGAAAGAGGTGTTAACTAGCATCATCGGACAGATCGGGTTGATTGCGATTAAGTCCCACAGTCCTATGACGAGGCGACTATCTTCCCTTGAAAGAGGTATCGACTGACCTCATCGGACGGACTTGGTTGGAGATTGTTCCTCAAGATGCAACTTCCTATCTTATTAGAAGAGTTATATTTCCTCAAGTTTGATAAGGAGCCAGAGTGAAGGTGGAGGAAGCAGGATCTCATGATCGATGTGGGGACGAGACGTCGTTGCCAAAGAGGCACTTTTTGAGAAATTATGAAGATCGAATAGGTCCTTTGACTTCTTCCTTGAAACATCCAATGAGCTTTTTCCTTCTTCTGATCTATGTTCTCCCTTATCTTTGTTTCTTTTCTAGGAAGCATTTCCTTGTTGTTTAAGACCATGGGCTAAAGACCCTTACTAAAGACTGTCCAATATGTCTAGAAAGCATCTGGGTAAGAGAAGACACACATGGATATTGCGGTACAGAAATTATATTCTAGACTTGTTATTTCCTTCTTCATTTGCATATATGTTTATTTTCCAAATGATTTAGTGTCAATGCAAAAATGTCAAAGCAAGCACACTCTCCCCTTCGTGGGTATATCACGATCTCTAAAGATTATTTTGGGTGCAAAATTGAGATCTCCTTTAGCTCTTCAGTTATTTGGTATATTTAAGTACTGTGATGTAGCTTATCACAATTCTCATTTAGGGCTCTGCTGCTTATCTTGGGCTTGACCATTTTCTTTCGGGAATGAAATGCATCTGTGATGATCAGGGGCGCATGTCGTGCAGGGGCATTAAAAATTGGGTGTAGTTTACATCACATGACCATTCTAAAATTGGTCAAGCAGGTTCTTCTTTGTGGAAAATGGGTGGGGCATCTTAGAGAAGTGGGGAAGATTGAAGTAGTGGTCAGACCCTACATGCGTTAGGGGATAAGATATAGTGACAGTTTTTGGTGTTCTTGACTTGTGGGCTCTTCAGCATGACTTGCGCTATATTGACGAGTGTGATGGAGGACATTATTTAGAGTTGGACTCTCTATCCTGGCGGGGAGATCTCGTGTTATCCCATTGAACAGGTCTAGCAAAGGTCATCCAAGTGTCATGTCAAACACTGCGAGAATGGCCAGGTTCCTCCTAAGAAATAAAGAACGGATGTCGTAGAAGTTATAAAGAGCAATGATGATGACCGCATGAAAAATGTGAATACTCAAATGACTCCTATTGGTTTGTTGTCGTAAATGGTGATGAAAAGAATCGAGCTTGGAAATCACATATCTCTGAGGAGTTGTTCAAGCAGGAAAGAAACACATAACTGGAGGCTATCTCCCAGCCAGGCCTTGGTGTATAAAAGGAGTAACTCGTGGCTTATTTAATGGAATTTTTTTTATGCATCGCAGAATTGGAGCTAACATTGATGTGTTATCTCCCTGCCAGGCGTCATAAGATTCCTCATTCAAATTCGGAAGATGAGAGCATCAAATCGGAGCTAAAAAAAGATGATCTCCAGTAATAATGATGAAGATGAGGATATTGATGCCAATTAGCATCCTATCATTACTTTTTTTATTTTTCTCATATATATATATATATATATATATATATATATATATATATATATATATATATATATATATATATATATATATATATTCTGTTTGGTCTCGCTGTGCATAGTGCAGTAGTTCAGTGGAGGGATTTCACTCTTCCAGATGTGGATCGATTTTGGATCACGGATGTGCGGATGGGTTTTGGCAGAGGCTAGTGGTGGAGAACTGCTCTCTTTTCGCAACGATTGTAAAATGTTCGGGCACATTGTAGACACTCGCTATGGATCGCATCCTCCCTCGAGAAAAGAGCTTCCGGCCTTCGTCGTTGTTAGGATTTGTCTAACGTAGACATCCAAACATTCAACAGAAAGAAGAAATCCCCAACCCATTGCCGAACCCACGGATATGAATCAGCAGGATCAGTCAACAGAAGAGGAAGAGGCAGAAGAAGAAGAAGTAGAAGAACAAGATGATGGAGAAGATTGGCCTGTTTATCATTCTCGATGGAAGAAGAAGCCTGGAGATACACTTCTAGCTGATGATACCTCGGTTACTCGTGGCAACGGAGTAAGCATTAAAGAACTTACTTTATGGATCACCAAGAAACGGAGCGAGAATATCACGATCTCGTTCGAGGCATTGTTTATGCTCTTTTTCTTTTCTGATCTTTTGGATCTTTTTTTTAGCATTGTATCGTAGAGGTTGGGCTCTATTTATTGGGCCCTCTCCTCAAGCTTATGTAACCACTTTTATTTCAATAAAATAGGCTCTAGGGCTTTCAAAATATATATATATATATATATATATATATATATATATATATATATATATATATAGATATATATATATATTTTGTTGCATAAGCATGACTAATATAGTCGTTAGTGATGCTATTGAATGATCTCAATTTATTGGGCATTTACCCCCCAACTTTCCCCTCTTTTT
Organism: Papilionanthe hookeriana x Papilionanthe teres; assembly: GCA_022702705.1. Classification (NCBI taxonomy): domain Eukaryota; kingdom Viridiplantae; phylum Streptophyta; class Magnoliopsida; order Asparagales; family Orchidaceae; genus Papilionanthe; species Papilionanthe hookeriana x Papilionanthe teres. The sequence continues at coordinate 60,633,558 of CM040426.1, forward strand.
TGTGTTCTTGTAATGTCAATTACTGTTATGGTAGATGGATTGTATCAGCTTAGCTTAGGTTCTTTTTCCATGTTGTAATGGGCGTAATGTGCTACCCAAAGTTTTTGTTCAACAAGGCAATTAGGGGAAAAACGGGTAAATACTTTTGACATATCTTGGGTTGTGCATCAGAGCATTACTCAGTGATATTATCTAGTATGAAAAAGGTCAGTGGAAGTTCACTGATGACTTCTAACCTATCCAAGGTTGTTAGTTGGGGCGCTGCTTGCATATTTAATATGTATAGAATGGGTTGGAAGCAGTACACCAAGAACTTTTAACCCAACCAAGAATATTTATCGGAGTGAGGCTCGGCAATGTAAACCCATATAGATGATGTTCGATTGAATACCCCTGGAATTGATCATGCTCTAACTAAGATGCAACTAAGTCTGTGTATTTCTTGGGTCTAGAGCTCTATATAGTTTGTAAATGAGCCGTATTTTTATGGAGCTGCCATCACAATCATATTCATTCAATAAAGCTAAGAGTACATTAATACCATAAGAGGTTGATGCACATCATCAAGAATAAGAATTTAATGTTAGTCAATTTGTTCATGATTTATTAGCATAGAAAGAAATTTCTGTCGGGCATATATTCTAAGTTGAAACAAAGAAAATTGGTACCATTTCAGATTCTAGAAAAAAATCAATAGCAATGTTTAGATCGATGTTCTTCCAGCCCATCTCTTCATTCGAATATATATTTATGCAAATCTCCAGATGATAGTTCTTTGGCAGTGATGGAACCCAGGACGAGTTCTGAAAACAGCAGACCCTGATTCTGTATTTCGTGTTTCGTCTGTATATTTACAGTTTTATTTTTATTAATTACTGCAATTAAAGTTATATTAGTGCTTTAGTAGTACTTAGCTCCTTGATTGCTCCTGCTTATTGCTAGGCTGTTCATGCGATAGTTTATATACCACTATTAGTGCTTTTACATGTACAACGTTATTTTGGGATTTTCCTTTACTCCAAAATAACGTTGATATTCATTTATGTTGCAGGAATGTAGTCTGATTCCTGAGATTTCTTTTGCTGCGCCAACAAAAAATATGCAGCTAAAATGACAATAATCAAAAGAATTGTGTAAGAAAAAATAAATTGGGCTTATAGAAGCATGTGATATATGCTGTAATTTAGTGGTGTCATCATATAAATGAAGAACTATTCGTTGGAGCCAACTAAATGAATATCATAATAAAAAACCCCAAGAAGAGCCCAAAACATTGTAATCCGGCAGAAGATTGCAGCCATCAAACAAAATAAAAACCAGGAAAGCATATAACAGATAAATAATTAGTTTTAAGTTGCACTAAATTTCATTAGCGACTCCAACGTTAAGCATGCTTATATGGGAGTACTCTCAAGATGGATGACTTCCTATGAAGTTATACCGAAGTGCATATAAGATTATGAAGTCAAAACAAGCAATATCTCGATGCATGAGATTGAGCTATTACATATGATGACAAGTATTTATGTTTACTGGGTCATATGTATGGAATATTTGTTTGTATGGCGTCGTTCTAAATTATCTATTTACATGTATAAGAATTTAAAATAAAAAAAAAATCTTTGTTATATAGGCCTTCCTGACAAGATTTTGGCTTGGGGCATTTGGAACCTCCAACTCCAATTTTAATAGGCTTTTCGTGGATCTTTGAGACCACAGGTTCGCAATAGAAAAGCCATCATAGTATAGTCTATGTTTGCAGTTGTATTTGTTGGTAACTAAGAGGTCTTTAGGACTACTTTTATGTTTTTTATTTTTTATTTTTGTTTTTAGTTTGATTTTTTTTTCTTTATTTTTATTTTAAAATTGTTTTGTTTTTGTTTTATTTTTAGTGTGACATGAAGCAAAAACATTTTGATATGCCTATAGTTTTCCAGTTTTTAAAATAAATTTAAAATATATAAATTATAAATTATAATTATCCCCTTCACCTCCTCCTCGTCTTCCCTCAACCTCCTCCACCGCTACCTCAGGCACCCTCGGTTCTGATCAAATATTTAACAGAGAAAAAGAACGGAAAATTATATTTTCATTCATATTAACAATGGACAGGAGGTCTTAATATATAGACCTGCTAGTGGCAAACTTGTATATTTAGTTTAGGGTAATAAGACAACTATGCACAAAGCTTACTATTACTATATCACCATCTTATAAACACAAAACCCTTTTAGAAGAAGCACACCAGGAGGTGGAAAGGAGCTCGATTAGGGCTTTGAGGAGAACCAAGAAACTGTGAGCCAGGTACACCTCTTTACCCTCTCTCAAGCGAGGGATCAATGGAGGGAATAGTGAGCTTGTTGGTGAGGAGTTTATGCCGCACGGCAGATAGAGATTTGGTAAGTAGATGTGAGAGTTGATCCTCTGTATTAATGTGGTGTAGATCTATGTGATTTTGCTTGAGATGTTCACAAATAAAGTAATAATTCACCTCTATATCCTTTGTTCGTGAATGAAAAACTTGATTATGAGCTAGGGTGATCACCGAGCTACTGTCACTCACGAATAGTGATCCTCCGTTGTAGTTAAGTACTTGTTAGTTCCTGAGGTAATCTTCTAAGCCAAATGATTTCTGTTGTCATTGTGCATCATGCTTTGTATTCAGCTTTTATTGATGAGTGTGCAATCGTAGTTTGCTTTTTGGTGCTCCATGAAATGAGAGTAGAGCCTAAATAAACACACTATCTAGTTATAGATTTGCAATCATTAGGGTTACTTGCTCAGCCTGCATCGGCATAGGCATGTTGTTTGATATTGCCTGATGTTATAGGCATCCCATGATTGATGGTACATTTTAAATATCATGGTAGTCTTTTGAGCATTTGAAAATTTTGAGTGGTTGGTGCATGCATATGTTGACTTACAGCAAATGTGATATACAGACGTGTTGTAGTTAGGGGTGTAAACGATCAGAGCTAGTGTTCGTGTTCGAAATGTTAGAACACATCACTGTTCGTGTTTGGTTCGTTTGCTTATCGAACGAACACGAACTTCCTGGCGAACCGAACACGAACTCGTTCGCGAACAACTAGCTTTTTTGATGAACTTCTAGCTTTGATAGGATACTTCCTCAAAATGAAGCAAATTGATCAAGTATTCCGTACACATCGAGTAACCCATACTTTCTCAAAATGAAGCAAACCGAATAAGACGTTTAGGGTTTTGATTAGGGTTTTATTTTAATATATAGTATAGCCTATTAATTATAATATTATAATATTTATATTAATATAATTAATACTATAATATTATTATTGTTATTAATAATTTATCATATATCATAATTTTTAGAAGTTTAATTATTTAAAATATGATAAATTTTTATAATATATAATTATTTTTAAAATATTATAAATTTTTTATATATAGTTATTTTAAATTATTTTATATTTCGAGCAATAACGAACCGAACACGAACGTACACATCACCGTTCGTGTTTGGTTCGTTTAACAAACCGAACGAAAAAAATTGTTCGTGTTCGTCTTGTTTGCTTATCGAATGAATCGAACATAAACTTTTTGGCGAACCGAACACGAACTGTTCGCGAACAACGAGCTTTTTTGACAGCCCTAGTTGTAGTAACATATTGTGATGAGCCAATTAATTGTTTATATGTGGTAGTGTCAACAAGTTGAGATGGGGTGTTGTTAATTACATGATGGTTCGTGGGTAATGGAGTGAGAACCAGATTGGAGTCATACATATTGGCTTATTTTAGTAGAGTCGTGCCATAATTTGTAGATTGAAGAAGTAACCTTTATCCTTTTTGTTTATTTGTAATCCAAGAAAGTGTGAAAGAGTGTTTTGTTGTCTTGTATTAAATTGAGTTCCGAATGTTGTAATTAGTTTATTTATTTCAGTTATGTTATTTCGTCTAATTAAAATGTAGATGAGAAGAAAAAATTTTGTTTTGTTTTTGTTCTTTCGATTAAGTAGTAAAGCGGGATCAGCATTCCTCAACTACTTCTTTTGATGTAAGAGAAATGTGGAGAAACTAGAATATCACTGTCTGAGAGCTTGCTTACATCATATATGGCTTTGTGAAGCTTCCAAACGTAGTGAGGGTATTGATGGTCTATGAAACTTGGGGTTGAATCATAAAAATGGTATCATCTGGATGGCCATGCAGAAAAGCATTGGAGACATCCAATTGCTAGATTTCCTAATTTTTCGTAATGGCTAATGTAATTAGCATACGAATTGTTTGAGAACTTAGCAATCAGACTGATATTTTTGTGATAACTAATACCCTCTTGTCGCTTAAATACTTGAGCTACAAGACGAGCTTTATAACGAGCAATTGATCCATTGGTGTGATGCATAATGCAAAAGACTATTTGCAGCTGAGAATATTTTGGTGAATTAGTTGGGTGAACAAGTGTTCAGGTTGCTTGTTGTTGTTGTGAAAAAATGACGACAATAAAGTAAAAATTGGAACGAGAAAATTGCACGCAAAAAACACTAAAGCGACACAAAGATTTACGTGGTTCGGCAAATTTGCCTACGTCTACGGAGCTGCAGAGGAATTTATTACTTCGAGGAATTACACCGTCGAGCGCCTCGACGTATACAAGAAAAATCTCTATTTTTCTTTTGTCCCTTCCTCTCTTTCTCTCTTGGAGAACTTGGCTTGTTCTTCATCCAATAGCCAAAAGAGGCTATTCATAGAATCAATGAGACTGGTAGGTGGGAGGTAGGTGAGCGGTAGGTGGGATGTGGTAGGTGAGCGGTAGGTGGGCGGTAGGTGAGCCCTCTTAATTAAGAAGCTAATTAAAATGTGGTGGACCGGGTCTCCACATTACCCAACAATTCTCCCACTTGGAGACTGGGACACTCACTGCACCACCTGTAGGCTGCATCATCTGCTGGATGTACCGAACTTTTCCTCAAACACGATATCCTCCATTTTCCTCGACATTCCTCCACATCTGCAACTCAAAGTCTTTGTCTTCATGCCAGAAGACTAGTTGAAGTCGAGCACAACTTCAGCTTCTCACAAGTAACACCCTTGGTTGACATATCACCGTCAACGTTGCCTTGTACCACTAAGCTCTTTCCTGGTTTGCTCATGTATTTGCTTACAACTCCCACTGCATGAGCACTATTCTGCCCTCGCCGAAAGCCCTTTTCAACAAGTCCGACCTGTACCTCTTACCGCCATCAAGCGCAGCCTTCACCTCGTACACCCACTCGTTGTGCAATGCCTTCTTCATCGATGGAAGTTTTGCCAACTCCCAAGTCCGATTCCCCGGCCGGGAATCCATCTCCTCCTTAGTCGGCTCCCACTCGCTCGAGTTCTCATCTTGCAAGATTTCTTCATGACTTTGTGGTTCTCCACCATTTGTCCGTACAAGGTCCGGTTTTCCTGCCTTTGGCTCTCTGCCACTTTTCAAGAAATTGACCTTCTTCTGCTTCCCCATAATGCACCTCTGACTCATGTGTTCACGCCTGCAATGCCGCGGGTTTCTCGTGCTCTCTGCAACTGTAGTAGTAACAGTGTTGAGTAAACCAGTAGTCATATATAGTGTGTCAGTTTTCTTACCCCGAGCCAGTACTAATGCTCCTTTGCTAACCTTCCAGGTGCTATCTGAGAATACTACCGAATAACCGCCCTTATCGAGCTCCCCAACGTAGATGAGGTTTTTCTTCAACTTAGGAACGTGTTTGACTTTTTGCAAAGTCCATTTGCTCTTGTTAGTGAGTGCAGTATCAACGTCTCTCATCCTCACCACGTCTAGAGCTTTTCCATCAACCAGATATACCTTCCCAAAGTTACCTGCAACATAATTTCGCATTAACTCCTGATGGGAATATGTATGGAAGGAAGCCCCTGAATCCAGTATCCAGTCATCAACAGAACTGTGAACTGCCAACAATAGTGCATCATGTATTTCTTTAGTTAGAACATTAGTGTCATCATTCTCCCTTTTCATAGGATTCCTACAGTTCATTTTTATGTGGCCAGCCTTGCCACAATTCCAGCAGGTTGCCTGCTAACCAGACTTTGATTTTGATCTTCCTCTCGTTTGAGTTTCGTCTCGTGATCTCCCTTCGGAATCAACATTAAGTGCCGAACTAGAACCCGAGGTCTCGCCAGAATCTTTCCGCGCACCTCTTCGACCAAAATCAAATCACGAATATCATCATATTTCGGCTTTATATTTACTCGCAGAATTGCTAATCGCCATCCTCATCGCTTCCCAACTATTCGGCAATGAAGCCAACAATATCGACGCACGCATCTCATCATCAAAATCAATTTCAACAGATGACAATTGATTTGATAGTATTGAAATCATTCAGGTGTTGAGCAACAGACACACCTTCCGTCATCTTCAAGCGGAATAACTTTTTCATCAAGTGCACCTTGTTATTCGCCGATGGCTTTTCATACATACCTGATAAAGCTGCCATGAGATCTGCAGTAGTTCTTTCCTTGATGACGTTGTGGGCAACCGATCTCGACAGGGTTAATCGTATAACCCCTAGAACCTGTCGATCCATCAGATTCCATTCCTTCTCGTCCATCTTTTCTGGTTGTTTTCTAGTAACGGAAGATGAAGTTTCTTCCCATAGAGGTAGTCCTCTATCTACATCCTCCAATAAGCAAAATCTGTGTCATTGAACTTCTCGATCCCCGATGGCATCACTTCGTCTCCGCCCATCGTTTTTCTTAAGATCCAAACCTAAAGCTCTGATACCAGTTATTGTGAAAAATGACGACAATAAAGCAAAAAATGGAACGAGAAAATTGCACGCAAAAAAATACTAGAGCGACACAAAGATTTACGTGGTTCGGCAAATTTGCCTACGTCCACGGAGCTGCAGAGGAATTTATTACTTCGAGGAATTACACCGTCGAGCGCCTCTACGTATACAAGAAAAATCTCTATTTTTTTCTCTCCCTTCCTCTCTTTCTCTCTTGGAGAACTTGGCTTGTTCTTCTTCCAATAGCCAAAAGAGGCTATTTATAGAATCAAGGAGAGTGGTAGGTGGGAGATAGGTGAGCGATAGGTGGGAGGTAGGTGAGCGGTAGGTGGGATGTGGTATGTGAGCGGTAGGTTGGCGGTAGGTAAGCCCTCTTAATTAGGAAGCTAATTAACATGTGGTGGACCTGGTCTCCACATTACCCAACAGTTGTAAAGCGAGAAACTCTTCAAACATAGCTTTCCTCCAATGAGGATGAACTAAGTGTGCGTTTGGAACAACTTATTCACTGCAGTGGTGTTTTCAAAAATGCCACCGCCTGTTTGGAAAAAACGTCCCAGAGCTTATGCAAATATTGCGTTTTCATTTTGCATTACACGCCCACTGCGGCTCCTCCCCCGCTATCTGCGTTTACTGTTAGCTAAAGACTCTTTTGCCCCGTTCCTCTGCCCGCGATCCTTCTCTCTCGCGACGACACCTTCCTCTGCCCGTGATCGCTCCTGACGACACTCGTGCCCTCCCGAGTCCCTTTCACTTCCGTGACCTAGGTTCATCTTCTCCGCTCCAACTGATCGTGAAGCCTCTGTGTCACGCTCCAATCCATCTCTTATCCACTCCAATGGAACGAGAGTTCCGCATCTGATCCCATACGATAGCGGCGGCGAAGGTGGAGAAGGCACGACGAGTTAGGTACGAAGAGATCAACACAAATCATCGCCTCTTTTTCTCTCCGGTGACATCTTCGACATCTCTCACCCATCCATTATTAAGCAGGTGTAAGTTTTGAGTTTCAAAAAATTTTTACTGTTGACATCTCCGGTTCCTCTCTCGTTAGGCCTCAATAGCCGATCCGGCTTCAAAAAAAATTTTATTGTTGTTGTTGCTTCGTTGATTTTTATATAAGTTCTTGTTTTTCAGGTGATGTTATGTTTTTGTTCTTCAATGATAAGTTATTATTCTTCAATGATAAGTTCTTGTATTTCCTTTAATTTTTTAGTTGGTGAGATAATCTTCAGGGGCATAATAGTCTTTTTTGCACAAACAACTGCAAATTAGCTATTTTCTAAACGCTCAAACCAAACAGACATACAACTTATCCGTATCAGCTGTTCATCAGCAGCTTATCAGAATAAGCTGTTTATCTAGATAAACTAGATAAGCTGCAGCTGCCCCAAACAGACCTTAAAGCTTATCTGAAAGATAAGGGAGTATCTAATTGTTGTTGATGCGAAAGATTAAAGATTTTGGTGGGTTTAGATGATCAGTTCTAGAACGAACCATGGGATGAGTAATTGAGGAGGAGTTGGTACAGGAGATGGTATGTTGGGTATGTGAAGGTCTTGAGAAGATGTGTCGGGCTAGGCAAAATATTGAGAGGAAGAGTTGTAGTTATTATTTTGGGGGGTGGGTTTGGTTTGAGAGATATAAGCAAGGTTGTTATTGGGTCAAGTAGAAAGGGTGGAGGTGGGAATTAGAAGAGATAGGGGTGGTTGAGTTTGAGACTTGTTGGCTTGATGTTTGAGGAGAGAAATGTCATGATAGTGAAATTAGGTTTTTATGAATTTAACATGGTGTGAAATAATATTCCTTTGGTGAGATATGTCAAAACAGTTGCAGCCTTTGTGATTTTTATTGTAACTCAAAAAAGTACATAAAGGGGTTCGAGGAATGAATTTGTTGGTATGAGTTAGAGGATGACATGGAAAGCAAACACAACCAAAAGTGTTGATATTCGAGTGGTTGTTTGAATAAACATTGTAAAGGAGAGATGTTGGAGGTGTTAGGTGAGGGAAGACAATTGATAAGATAAATTGCAGTGTCAACCGCAGCAATCCGTGAATTACATTTTCCACGGGGACCTTGGTATTCCTAAGGTCATAGGAATGAAACTCTATCATATAGCTATCAGGTGGAGCTCCAAGATGTGGGACTTTTACATGCCAAAATAGCAATGATGTCGCATGAAAGGAAAAGAAAAAGAGGTTCAACAACAAACTTGGAAACACTCCCAATATATGGACTTACAGCCATCTGGGTCAGGAGCCTTAGATGACCACATTACTAGAAATCTATGTTGGGCTCTTCGGATTGGAGAAGCACGAGGGATTCTCCTCAGGTGGATGTTCTTTTACGTACATGGCATAGCTCAAAAGCTAAAAGTTTTTGTTCAAACAATTATTGTAGTCTAGCCCTCTACTTACACTTCCCTAGACATACAAGTGATTCCTACCACTTAGTAGAGAAGGCATGTCACAGCGACTACTACATTTTGCTTACCTATTCAATTCATGTCGGAATACTAGCATCTCTATAATACATCCTCAGTAGAGTCCTCTGATCAGGTGCTTGATGAAGGTATCTTCTATTGGGTTGCTTACATTTTTTTCAAACAAGAACCACTTTATCAATTCATGAGGAATACCACACAGAGGGTTGCTTCGTCAAAGCTTGCAAAAGCACATCGAAGAGAAACCAGCGTGTTTGTCTACCTCCCTAGTTTCAAGGAATTGCCGTTAGAACTCATATCGTTATGTTTCTGCAAAGGTATCCCTTATGGGCTTTGACCACTTAGTCCAACCGATCCATGCCAACTACATAATGGATGTTGGGAACTCCACTGCTTTGTCAGTAGATATGGCGTATCAGTTAGAGCCATTGCACGCATGACTGATCCATGTCTAATTGGGACCCCTTTTGTACCCAATTGAACCTTTAGATTCTCCCATATAAGAACCACTTTACTCGTTCTTAAGGAATCCCCGACAAAGATCGCTTCATTGAATCTTACAGAAGCACCCTAGGTTTGGACAGTCTTATGCATTCAACCACGTCGATAACTTTTTAGTATTTCTATTGACTTGGCTGACTCTGTTCACCACATTACAAACATATGGTATCAACTCGAGCATTTTTCTTGTTCAGCGGTCTGTGTCTAGTTAGAATACTACAGCTTCTGACTGATCGGTGATGCTTTCCTATGGAGAATCGCATTGCCGATCTTTATAGGAAGTTCCTTCCGTGGCTAGCTTTCCTCATCCATTTAACAATTTCATATTTGATTCGGGTTGGCCAATTCCCATCACCTTATCATAAGACTTGTTGCATCAACCCAAGCCTTTACTTGCTTGGTTGATCCATGCTTGAGTGTGATATCTTCGTAAGTGTGAAACATCCCCAACAAAATTCATCTTACCAGTGCTTACGAAAGTGGTATTTGTGGTAGGACCACTCGGAACATTTGATCCTTTTGGTATTTTTGATCGACTCGATTGACTCTCATCGCCTTGTTGAAAGACATGCTGCATTGGTTAAACCACACTTACTTTAGAGTCGACGCCTCCTCGACACACTCACTCTGGAGTCGTTGCCTCCTCAGCACACTCAAACCGAATTGATGCATCCTTGGCACGCTCACTCCTAAATTGATGCCTCCTTGGCACACTCATCCTTGAGCCGTTGCTCCCCGACACACTCACTTCTGAGTCACTGCCTCTTCGACACACTCATCCTCACTTGTGTTGTTTGTCTTGCATGCACCACTCTGCATTGCCGGCACATTCATCATTAGTATTTGCCTCCATATACTAGTGGTGAATGTTTTCCATATTTCAATCCTTCTTACACATCTAGGACGATCACACCACATCGGATCATTTTGCATTTGCATGTGCATTTCTGGTTGTCTCGATGACGAATCTGCCTCTTTAGCTGAGTGACCCGTCGTTGGTCACGACGTGGTGGCAAGTATTGCTCATGACCAAGTGTGCCAAAACTTGCTACCACACTGTGATTATGATTAGTATGTATATGTTGTGCTAAGGTTCTAAGGAGTATAATAGGTGTCACTTTGACTTTTCATTTCTTATGACCTATTTTAAAATATAAAAAATATTTATTTTTTTAATTAAATATTCATCATGTTTTTTTTCAAAGTTTACTTTGAAATTACTCGCATGTCTAGCTTATTTTAAACACATAAAAAAAATAAGTTTTAGTTGCTCTGTATTTTTGTAAAACAAAATTAATTGTTTAAAAGTAAAATGTAAGAACAGGTAAAAAATCTGAAACTAGTACATTTTTTTATTGTATTTTCTATTTTTTAAAAAACAAAAATAAAAAATTGGAAATAAAAACTGTTCCAAATAGGACCAAAATTATTGCAAAACAAATTCCTTGAGTGATCAATTTTTCTTTTCTTCCAAGCGGACGACTATCTGAATCGAACATCTTGAGATTCTTTATTTTATTTTCAACTAACTTTGCTACACATACGAATATCAATGACAGAATGATGTTAGTGAAGATGAATTTGTCCATCCCCTCTTGGTTACTTCAGTGCAACTTTAAGGCAAAATTATTCGGTTCGGAGTCCAGACGTGAAGCTGCATGCAAACTCTAATTACATAACAACGCCTATTTGTATCGGCCCCATTCCTTAAAATAAAAATAGAGCGAATTTATTACGCGGACCTACCCGCCTTTATTGGAATATTGTCGGATTTTACTATGATAGTATTCTGGTATTATTGTATGTAGAGTAAATAATGTCGCGGTTGTATCAGAATATTCTACGGCATTAGCGTTATTAGAAGATTCTTTTCTTATATTGGGGCATTATTATGGTATTATTTTAGACGCAAATAAAACAGCGGTTATATTAGAATATGCCGCGATGCTATTGGAATATTCTCCGATTTTATTGAGGTAGTATTCGCGGTTGTTTTCAAATATTCTGTGGCTTTATTTGAATATTCCCTGATTTTATTATAGTAATATTAAGGTATTATTGCAGGTAAAGTAAATAATTTCTACCTGCAATAATGTTGAAATACTACCATAATAAAACCGATGAATATTTCAATAAAACTGCAGAATTTTTTAATACAACCGCAGCTTTATTTCCGTCCAAAAAGCTGGGTCGGGCTGGGCTACGTGATTAAAATCGTTGTTTTTCTTATTATTATTTTTGAAGAGTGAAACCAACACAAACACGTGTTCTCATGTAATTAGAGTCCGGACCGAATAATTTCTAACTTTAGGAGCCCTCATGTAGATACCATTTAGAATTCCATACATTTAAATAAATAAATAAATAAAAGGAACTCATGTATGTATTATTATCCACAAGTAAAATCATCATTGACGAAGTCAATATTTTAGAGCCCTAACGTTTTAGGTACGAATAACAGTGTGTTTTTAGAATTATTAAAATTTATTTTATTTTATTTTACGCATTTAACGTTATTGCAGACATTCAAATCAATTTTTTTATCGTCACAGATTTTAGAATTAGTAGGTTTAATTTTAGATAAATATACTTTAATCTTAATTATTTTTTATATATTCCATTCTACTTAAAATAATTTCATTGATTTTAAATATCATGTTACTAAAATTTAGATTAGCAGTCTAAATTAGATTTTTTTTAATTTTTTCTAATGTTGCAGATAAACTTATAATTTAATCTTGGGACAATTTATTTAAATAGTAAGTAGCAGTATTATTTTTTTTGTGATAATAATACTTTGAGCTTTTTGGGACAGTTAGATATGTAAATACATAAAAATTGTGTGGTATGTGTGTAAATGTCCCTTATTATTATTTGTTTGGTTGAATAATAGCCCAAAATAAGACACATTCAAGCCCAATGTTTAATGCAAACGGGGGCAAGCTTAAATTTCAATTTATAAAAGGGCACACAGGGGTGTAAGTGAGTCTGACTCGAGCTCGATTGAACCTCTGTGTGAGGCTGAGCTTGAATAAGCTCGAGCTCTTATAAGTCCGAACTAAAAATATCTATATAAACTTATAAAGTTGATGTTATAATAAAGTAACAAATAAAATGAATATAAAAAAAAGATATTTGATAAGAAATAATTTGATTTAGTATGTAAATTATTATCTCTAAATATTTTTAAGAAATTAAAGATAAAATATTAAAATTTTTAATATAATTTGAGCAAATTTAATATTAATTAATTTTTAAACGAGCCAGCACAAAAGCTCACTAGTCGAGTCAATGCTAGTTGTGCTGGCTTGTTAGCTCATCGAGTTCAGCTAACGAGCCACTCATATATTGAACAGGCTCACGAGACGGCTTGGCTCATTGGCACATTACAATTCTTATTCGTAGGTAAACATTAATCCTTAAATAAGCTAAATGTTAGGGGAGACTTTTTAAATTGGAGTTGAATTAGTCCACAAGAATTAATATTAAAGCTCAATATTAAAATAATCGAGATTATTTGGCACTTCCATAAACTCTTAGACTAAAATGACCTCCTCTATATAATTGAAGACTATTTTGATACTTTTTACTTTTTCTTGAATAAAATTTATAGTGCCCGACTAAAAATAAACTCTAATATTTTATCTAAAAGGAGCAGCCTTGCTCCATCATACACTCCACACGACAACCTGCAAACGGCATGGCCCACCTATTCTCCTCACGCTCACAAAGTCTTCTCATTTAGAAGTCAAAAGCAATATTCTATGTTGCCTTTAGTCAAATTTGACGGATACCCTTTCCCAATTCACCCAATCCTCCTCTTCTATCTCTACCTATAAATGCTGAGAAGCCTTCTCCAGTTAAAGCACAAGCCGCAACAACTGTATCATCCGCTTCCCTCTCTCCGTCTCTCAGTCCATTAAGATGCAGATCAAAATAGTTGCTCTCAGCGAAGTGCAGATGGAGAGGAGCCACAGCAGAAGAAGAAACATAAGGACAACAGAGAAGATGAGGCGGAGGCCAATTCCTAAGCGCGGGCAGGTCCAGTTACGCATGGCAGCTTTGGCGAAGAAAGCAATCGGCGCGGCAGTAATCAAAGCCACCAAACCTGACGAGTCTCGAACAAATCACCCATATCCTCATTCCTTTTTCTTTTAAATTTTATTGATTTATGCGAAGTGAATGTCAAGTTTGCAATCATGTGATGGCGTGGAATTACAATGCATTATTTGTTATTTGTTTTTGGAGTCTTTTATGTGTATTTCTGTCATTTATTTGAGTGTAATTCTATTATTGATTTTAATACTATCTATAATCAGAAAATGATGATGATGATGATTATGACTTTGATGATTCTATCTTCTCTCTGTTGAAATATATATGAAATAATTTAAGATTTATCTTATTTTTAAATATGGTTGAAATTTACTTTGTCTATTGTGCTGTGATTATTTTATTTAACTTGACTAATTAAAACTTGCTATAAATATAGGGTTGATTATGTCTTTTTCATATTAAATTAACCTTCTCAAAGAAAAATAATCGAAAATGTCACAAACAAAGTCTTAATTTAATGCTCTAAGACTCTTCCAGATTTCATTATAACATATTTTACATATAATTCATGCCAACTATAATCCACTTATATCTTTCTTAATTAGCTGAAATGGCATAATTTAACCAATGATATGCACTAGGAGGATTTTTTGGCTGAACTAGGCTGGTAAAAATTGGGCTGATATGTCAATTTGACTTGAACCAGATTAGAAAAATACAGGTTCGTGTTAACCCGAATAATTTTTGAGTCGGGTTTGGGCTAAAGATATTAGCGCGTTTAATATTTTGTATTGTGTTCATATTGACACGCCAAATTGAAAAAGACCCATCAACCCTAAATTGACTTGAAATCGCCCCGTCAACCAGTGATTAACCCAAAGTTGTCTCTAACTTGAATCAAAATTGATCCAATACTAACCCCAGTAAATGTTATTTCTTAAATTAAATGAGTTATTCAGGTCAAGTTCAGGTTGACAGGTTGAAGGCTAATCAGATTTGGATAGAGATTTTTGACCCATATAATATTCGAGTCGGATTCCTTCCAGACTTATTTTGATCTGATCAATTTTGGGACCCGAATTGACACTGCTAAATTGAACTAAGCCACATAATTTTCTATTTCGAATTTTCATCAAAGATTATGAAAGCTTTTGATTTGATTGCTAGATGATAATGCTTGAAAAAGTAACTATGAAGTTTATTATAAAGGGAACAATGACCTGAAGCTATGCCCAACATATGCATTCATGGCCTAAAAAAAATGTTAGAGAAAGAAGGTTGTTCAATATCCTAAATAAGCAAATGCGCTTTCTATCATCAATATCTGGAACTCAAAGATTTTATTTAATAAAAGAATAAAAACTAGAATATGGTATGACATATTAGAAATATTGGTTATGATAAATATCATCTTCATATCCCTTCAATAGTGAGATTTAAAAGCATAGTGATGATACAAATCTCTCTTATGAGTAAATAAAGCAGTATGAGATTTAGAATCAATTGTCAGTAAATATTTATACAATTTGACTTTGTGCTATATGTGGCCAATTATTACTGTGATATATAATTTATCATCTATAATTTATATCAAGTATGTGGGTCTAATTATAATTTTGAAGATGGGCGTTTTAATAAGTTTAGGGTTTAGGGTTTAGGGTCTACCCTAAACCCTAAACCCTTTTAATAAGTTCGGATAGGATCTCAAAACACTCAATCGGATGATTCTGATTGGTTCTCTTGAGTATTGATAACTTTTCAATATTTAAATGCCTTAAAGACTGTGGAATTAGATAATCTTGAGCTCATTATATTCCTCTCATCGAGCTGCTCAAATTAACTATAAACATACCAAACTTTTAGAAAGTTTGGCCTTTCAATTTAAGGCACGAAAAGCATTCAACCACACTTCAAGTTTTTATTCTAGCTTATTTGGACTTGTATTTGATCACATTTAGTATCATTGAGTTCGTCTTATTGATATGCTCAGCTCGACTACAAACATGAAGAAATTAAGGCTCAAATAATCTTGAATTTAATATGTTTCTACCTCAAAATGCATTGAGATTAATGATATTTTTAATGATTTGATTTAAATATATGTGTATGTGTGTGTGTAGCTTGATATATTGATGTCTTGGTGGTTCTCTTCAATGTGAACTACACTTCTGATATGCCATCAAATATTTTTCATCACCGGCACAAATCTCAAAGCATAACACAAATCTCGATGCAATCTTTTGAGCAAGAAACATTCAAATCTTGATAAAAAATCATCCGGAGCTCCGATTTCAGCAAACTTATAGTCAAACTGACCGGCTCGATGAAACAGACCCAATGATATCAAGATTAGTCCAATCCGAGTCAAATCAAGCCCGGATCAAGTCAATTAACCACTTTTAGAAGACTTTCGGACACTGTGGAAGGTCAAATGGATGTCGAAATTAGCAAGTCCATACTCGAATCGAGCGTCTCGACAAGAAGAATCCAACGAGCCCGAGATCACTCAATTCTGACATCGTTAAAGCCATCAAATGCCCCTTAAACGCCATCAGATCGAGGGGAGCCTTCTGAACCGTCCGATCAAAATGGTTGCATTAATTGCACCCAGAAGCCTATAAATAGACCCCAACTCTCACATGAGAGGGGGGAAGGAGAAAGGAGAGAGTTTGAAGTCTTGAGGAGAAGAAGCAGCTTTGCATCATCGTCGACCGCCATCGATCACCGCCAATAGCCGTCGACCACCTCTGATCGTCGTGAACCTTCGCTGATCGCCGTGAACCACCGTCGATTGTCATCAACCACCATCATCAGTATACCGTCAGTCGACGTTGTCATTTACATCATATAATTACGTTTTCACGTCACGTGGACGAAGGATTTCAGTAACGTTAATCAATAGTGGATTCTCGCAATCGGCGAGCGCCGTGGTTTTCTCTTTACTGGTTTTTCACGTAAAAACTTCTGGAGTCATCTATTGTTTCATTTTAATATGCATGCATAGTCATTGAAATCTCGTACAAGTTCAAGACTATAATTTGTTACTCTACCGTCGCGAATTTTCTAGCACGCATCAACTTCTAACTTTGGGCTCTTTGTATTGGGCTTAGTACTAGTGCATGGTTTGGGCCGAGTTGTAACATAGTGGCTTTATCAGTATTTGGGTGTTGAGACTTAGCCTAGATACAATTCATGTCGTTGCACGAGTTAATGGAGCAGAATTTGATTTACCATGTCGACCGGCAACTATTCCCAATTATGAAGTTTAGCTAAAATATAGAGCAGAGTCCATTTAGAATTAATTTAATATCTCTGATGTGTTGTTGTGCTAAGGGAAATTAGATGTTCCCAAAGGATGCTATGCATGTAAATGGGGAATTTAATCTTAAATATTTAACATTTAAATTTGTATATTTATTTAGAAATGTTTACATACATATCACATAGATCTTATGTATTAAGCTTGGTATTTATATTTTTAATAATCGTATTGATATATTTTAATTGATATGTAAAATTTCAATGTTACGCATTTAGATATGAATGTTTAGATGTTAGATATATAGATACATTAGAATTATTTGTATATAAATTCCCCCATTGATTTGTATAATATATTTGTCTGATAGCTCTTGATGTGTCTTTAGAAAATTCACGGCGGCAGAACAATAGATTATCGTTTTAGCATTGCACGATAATTTAACATACATTCAGATAAAAGAAAATAATCAGTAGACACACCAGAAACTTTTACGTGGAAAACCCCTCCAAAAAAAATTAAAAATTTAAAATAAATTAAAATAAAAAACTATGGGACCTAACCCAGTTGATGAAATCCACTATAAACTGGATATTACATGTATAATCACTTCTTCCATAGGCGAGAGAGTTGAATACTCTTCGGAGTTACAACATCAGTGCACAAATGAACTTGCAGTAAGAAGTGGGTGGCGGCCGATGGTGATCGACAACGGCCGACGAAAGATGGTCAATGAAGATCGGTGGCTGGTGGTCAGTAATGGCCTCAGGGGATCGGTAGCAATCGGCGATGAATTGATGTCGGATTTCAGTTCCCTATGCATCATGCTATTCTTCAGGCTTCAAACTCTCCCCCTTCTCATGAGAGGGGTGGGGCTCTATTTATAGTGTTCTTAGTTTAATTAATGCAAAAATACAAACCACTTTGATCTGATGGTCGGGATAACTTCCTTTAATCAGACGACCTTTAATGAATATTTGACTGCCTTAATGATGTCGGAATTAAGTTATGTTGGGCTCATTGGAATTAACTTGTCAAGGTGCTCGATTCGACTACATGCTCGCTAGATTCGACATTCATTTGATTTCTCAAATATGCTTGAAAAGTTTTCAAAAGTGGTTTAATGGTTTGATCTGAGCTTGATTTGATTTTGATTAGATCAATTTTGATATCATCAGGTCGGTCTCATCGAGCAGGTCAGTTTGAGTATAAATTTGCTAAAATTAAAATTTTAGATGTCTCTCAATAGAAATTTGCACATTTCTTACTCAAACAGATGCAGATGCGGCAGTGCGATATGTCAAGATTCCTGAAATTTGATGATGTATCAGCCCTTGTGACTTGCAGATATTATTATAAATTTTCTAGGGTGGCATAATATATGTATCTGATAGCTCTTATGGCTAGCAGCTATAGCTATAGACATTTTAGCGTATTTTTCTGGTAGCTCTTATGGCCAGCAGCGATTGTTATAGATGGCAAGAAATCAGAGACCTTTCATTTAGGTAAGTTGGTACATATATATTTTCATGACACGTCTTTTTTATTAAATTATGAGCCCAACTAATTTTGTTCCCATCTATTCATTTCTTGATTTCTAATTAGTGCGTGTTAGCCTAAAATGTGATTTTATTGGTATAATTTTTAATGATAGTTTTCTATTTTAGATATAATTAAATTAGGGTTGAGGCTATGTCTATTAAAAACTAAGCTCATTGCTCGCTAACAAAGGGCCCGTGTTTGCTTGTTAAGTAGCTCGTACTTAAGTTATTCGTTAAGCTAACGAGCTGAATAAGGATAAATATTTTTAGCTTGAATAAATAAGAGAAATACAAATAAAGTTTTATTCGGTTTTGTTTGACTTGAATTAATTAAATAATAAAAAAATAATATGTAAAAGATAAAATAGTGATATATTTTATACGAATGACTTAGTTTGTAAAAATGTAAAAAATAAATAAATAAGTGTTAGATATTTAAATACATAAATGTTTGGTGGTATGCCTGTAAATGCTCTTAGGTGTTAAATATGAAAGTACATAATAATTGAGTGGTATTTATATGAGTGATTGTAAATAAGAGAGTGTGTATATTAGGAAGATTGATATAAAAAATATTTAAATCTAATACATGTAAATTAGGAAATGTGCATATTAAGAATATTGTTAATAGTTAACTTAATTTGAGGATATTTAATTATATGTTCTTTCAATATTAAGAAACATAACTTGAGGAGATCTAAATATGATATTTTCTTATATTTAAAATACTCATAATTTGTATATCATAATCATCTCTTTTTTATATGAGGGAATATGGAGGATTTAGGTGTTTGATTTTTAACCATAGTTTAGTCGATTTTTCCTTCTCTCCCCAAGTGTTGATTTGATAGTGGAATAGTCTCTCCCCATGGAAGTAAGCGGATTTGTTTCGAGCCACGTAAGTTGCATTGTGTTTGGTTGTTTGTTTGTTGTGTGAATTTTTTCCGCATTGTTGTGTATAATGATTGGTATCAGAGCTGGATGCTTGATTATGGTGATGAACAGTTATGATTCCAGCTAAGTCATGGATGCAGACAATGAGATTGGAGCAAGTTTGCTACAAGATCTAGTTGAGCCACGAATAATAGCATGATGTTGGGTAATTCAACATCCGTCATGAAGGTGTAAAAAATAATGATTCAACAAACGGTTACGCATCCCGTCAAGATCGCAGCGATAAAATTTGACAACAAAAGAAACTTTGACATATAACGTTGTGAGGCGATTGATGTATTGTTCTCTTTAGATCTAAAAGAAAGTTCTTGATAGCAATGATTGTCTCGGAGAGATGTCCGATAGAGATTGGTTGAAGATAAACTAAAGTGCTTGTGGGTTGATTCAAAATCGCTTATCTCATGAGGTCAAATAGGGGTAATGATGGAGGCTTCTACAAGAAATTTTTGGAGGACGTTGAAGGACAAATCTCACGAAGAGCGTAGAGAATTGTCTTAATATGAAGCATCAACTTTGTAGGTTTCAGTTGAGACATGAGGTTACTATTGATGAGTACTTAAACGATTTTACAGAGTTTTTAACAGACCAGTTAAATATGGATGATGAGGTCGAGATGAATAGAGTACACTTCTTTCATTGAATTCGCTTTCAGATGACTACAAACAGATCACTATGACACTCTTTTATCATAACAGAGTCTTAAATTATGACAAGGTGACTATGGCAATGTAGAACCATTAATTTTGTCGAATAAAAAAAGCCCGCAAAGATGGAATCAGTTGAGATACATATATGCCAACGTAGCAAATATGAGAGGAAGAAGAATTGAGGAAAGAAGAGTAGCAGTGGAGATACTTCTCAAAAGCAGGACAAGGCTTGTGAGCGTACTCTTGAGAAAAATGAACATACTTTTTTTTTTTTCAGAGACAGGTTATTGGATGAAGGATTGTTCAAAGTTAAAAGAGAAGAAAAAGGAAGTTTCCTCGGAAGCGAAAGTCAATCTCATCTGGAGAGGAGTGATGAGGTGGATTTAGATGTATTGTTATTTATAGTTTTTTACAATTCATATACAAATGATTCATGTTGACTTTAAACAAAAGTGCTACTTGTCATATTTATTTTCATCTAGAGTTATTTTGTACATACAAGAAGCTTGATAACTATGTAGAGACTATGGGTAACGATCAAGCTTATCGTGTTTTTGGTGCAAACAACATCTTTATTATTTTGGATGATGATATTGTGAGTGAGTTGACTGATATTAATGATGTTTATGATATTAGGAAGATTTTACTGTCAGTTGGGGTCGTAAAGGCCAAATGTTACAATCTAGTTATTAAGGCAAGATTTTCGATATGTCATGGAGCAATAATTTTTATGAAGGGAGTTTGTCATCATAATTTTTATTATCTTTAGGGTAATACAGTGATTGGAAATGCAATTGTTGCTCATGATTCTTCTAACACCAATATATTGTGACGTATGAGGTTAGCTCATGCTAGAAAGGCTTCGCTTTAAATTTTAGTGAAGTTAGAATTAATAACAGGAGCGATCACTCGTTAGCTTGATTTTTATGACCATTGTGTGTTTGATGAGAAAATGCATGTATCATTTGGTACTGTCATCCACGGTACAAAGGGTATTTTAGGGTCTGATCAAACAGATGTTTGGTGCTCGATAAAGACATCATCATTTTGTGGGTAGAGATATTTTGTCTCTTTTATTGATAATTACTCCAGTTACGTTTTGTTATACACCAAACATACAAACGATGTGCTGGAGATTTTCATAACTTTGAAGAAATTGATTTAGACTCACACTTGTAAAAAAAATTAGTTTATCAGATTTGACAGTAATGGTAAATCACATAAGACGAGTTCTTATAAGAGAGTTAGAGAGTTAGGACAGAGCACCACTTAACTATTCAATAGACATTATAGAAAAATGTGGTTGAAGAGAGGGTGAACTGGATTATGCTGGAGAAATTTTTTTGTATGTTATCTAATGCTTAGTTGGATAGATTCTATTAGGGGGAGGACATAGACAATGATTGTCATTTGGTGAACATTTATCTAATGTAGCTATTGGAAAGAGGGAACCGAATGAGATTTGAAGAGGGCATCTTGCTAGAGAATATGGGCACATGAGGGTGTTTGGATGTCCAGCTTACTACCACATAAAAAATGATAAACTGGATCATGAGCAAAGAAAGTAATATTCATTGACTTCTGTTATAGAGTCAAGGGCTTCCAAGTTGTATGATCAGTCCAAAAGGAAGATTGTCATTAGTAAGGATATTACATTTGATGCGAAAAGCTTCTTGAAGCCTCAAGGTTAGAAACAGGCAAAGGATTCTGCTTGGATCACATATATGCAACAGAAGTTAGAATTTGATGTAACTTCATTTGTTTCATAGAGTTTGTCGACTCCTACTCAGGTATTTGATCTAGCTACAGCGTAGGTGATACCTATTGATAATACTTAAGATGAGTTGAAAGAAGATATTAATGATGAGGTTCCTGCTCTTGAATATATTACTAGGAGCAAGTCCAGACACCACAATATCTCAAAATCAGCTTACTCTAGGTATCACATTGTATTTAGACTTTCAGTCACTGAGGCTGAAATCCCTTGTCAATATATAAAATTTGTGGAGATCTTAGATAGTGTTATTTATAGAGGGGCAATGGAAGAATACACTAAATATCTTCGAAAGAATGCTTCTTAGAGGTTGGTGAAGCTTCATCCCATAAAGAATGTCATTAGAACAAATGAGTGTATGCAAAGAAAGAAGGGTCTTATGAATTTGATGTGCCATACAAGATAATATTAGTAGCAAAAAGCTTTGCATAATAAGAAGGGTTGACAATGATAATGTTTTCTCATTAATGGTCAAGCATATCTCTATTTGTGTTCTCTTAACACTGCTAGTACATTATAGTCGAATTTTTTAGCAGCTTGATGTGAAGACTGAGTTACTACACATAAAATTATAAGAGGAGATCTATATGTTGTACATGTTTGGATATGAAGCCCAAAAGATATGTTTTGCAGATCAGACCAGTCTTTGTATGGCTTGACGTAGTCGTCATGACTAGTATAAGAACTTTGATCAATTTATGATGAGACATGAGTACACGAGGAGCCAATATTATCTTTATATACTTTTTAAGAAGTTAGCCATTAGTGGTTTAATCAACTTAGTTTTATATATTGATGACATGCTGATTGCATGTGCCAATTAGAATGTGGTTTATAGAATGAAGAGCTAAATATTTGAGATGATGAAGGAGTTAAGTGAAGCTAGCATAATTCTTGGCATGAAAATTCTTAGGGACAAGACAACTGTAAATTTTTGGCTCTCATAAGGAGCATGTTTAAAACCAAAAAAAATGTATGAAGTAAGTTTCTTATGTTAGTGTAGTGAGTATTTTGATGTATGTCATGGTTATACTAGACCAAATATTGAACAAACGATACTATGAGCAAACTGATGCACGATTCAAGACAAAATCATTGATAGGTTGTGAAGAGTATTATGAGCAATATAAATAGTATAAATGATTTGGGCTTAGTAGTTGATAGATGATCATATGTTGATTTATGTGTACAGTACACTTAGTTAGACTATGTAGGTGATATTGATAGGCAGGGGTCTATGATTGGTTATTTATTCACATTGGCCAGTAGTCCGATCTGTTGAAGATTGATTCTTCAATCTACAGTTGTTTTGTGTACTATGGAGGCGAGTACATGACATCCACGGAGGTGATTAATGAAGTGATATGCATGCAAATCCTATTAGATGACGTTGGAGTTGATTAGGAGTCTCTAACGATATTCTGTGGCCATTAGATTGTGATATTGTTGTCCATAAATCCAGTTCGTCATGACAATCCAAGCACGTTAATGTGAGGTATCACAATAATCTTTATTATGAAACCCAATTTGAGGAAAACTAAATGTAAGATCTTTCCTATATTTGAAATTTTCATAGTTTATATATCATAATAATCTTTTATTTATATGAGGAATTATGGAGGATTTGGGTGTGTTGAGTTATTAACCCTAATATGGCTGACTTTTTCTTTTCTTCCCACTTATTGATAGTGGAATAATCTCTCATCATAGACATAGGCAGATTTGTGTGGAACATAATAAGTGACACTATGTTTGGTTTTTTGATATTATAGGTTCTGATAGCGAAACATGCAATAGCGCATGCATTGTGAGAAACTCATCACAAGGCCAAATTTGGCAGCCATTTAATGCTACCTAAGGTAGGGAATGAACGAGCAAGAAAGATTGGTGGCCAATCTGATTACCTAATTTAAATCTAATTCCATAACATTTCAAATTCAAGATTATCTGTACTTTTATTTCATCAATTTTATAATTCATCAATTTTATAATTCATCAATTTTACATATGTAGAGAATTTTAGGGCGAGGAAAAACAAGATTCGACACAAATTCAGAAGAAAACACAGAGATTTAACGAGGTTCGGCAAATTAGGACAGTTACTATCAACAAGTTCTTGCATTGCTTAAACTTGTTGAATATTCACAGTTGCTAGAGAAGCATGGTGCCCCAACCCACATTGGTGCATGTATAACTCTAAGGTATCTTTCTCCTAAAGAGCTGGATATTTGCCAAGGTGGAGATTTGTTAGGTATGGATCATATACCGGATAAGGGACAGATGCTGGAGAGGAACGGAGCGGAGCGAGTGAGCGAAGCGAGTGAGCGAAGCGAGCGAGTGAAGTGGAGCGGAAGCATCTGTCCAATCGGGGGAGTTACGTTACGTGGGTTGGGGGTGCGGGAGCAACACCCCCGCGGTACAGTACAGATGTAATTTTGTAATTACATATTGTACTTCTGGGCTATATATATGGGCTCTATTGTAACCCTAATGGGACTTTTATTTTTTTTCTATGTTAAAGGAAAAGTCTCCGCTCTGCTCCCGAGGGCGTAGGCATGTTTGCCGAACCTCGGTAAATCTTTGTGTTTTCTTCTGGATTTGTGTCGATTCTTGTTTTTCCTCGCCCTAAAATTCTCAACATATGTAAATTAAATAAAGTCATATATGGTCTTAAACAAACACCACACCAATGATATTCCACATTTTTGCACCTTTCTATATACTCAAAAATTTAATCACCTATGTCTACTCAATTGTCAAAAAATTAGAATCTATCTACTTACGTTAATGATACACTAATTACAGGAAATTCATCAACCAAAATAACCAACTTGATTAATAAGTTAGTAACTCAACTTAACTTGAAACGACTTGGCTCTTTATCTAATTTGTTAGGTTTGCAAATAGACAGAACAGTTAAAGGCTATTTTTTACACCACACCACTTGCTTATCTGACATGTTAAATAATGCAATAATGATGCAATCAAAACTCGTTTTGACGCCACTGCAACTCCAGCTTTTCAAAACCTCCACTACCATTTCTCATTTACTAAATCCACAATACTACAAAAAATTAATTAATATCTTACAATATCCTACGGTAACACAATCAGATATCACTTTTACCATAAATTTTCTATGTCAATATATGCATGAACGAACATTGGTCATTTCAAACTACTTCAACATCCACTATGTTATCTCGCTGCACAATAAACTATGGGTTACCCACAATCACTGGGTCACTCTCTCTATCACATATGTCGACGCTGATTGGGAGAGCGACTTTAAAGATAAATTAAATACAGGCTATTGCATTTATCTTGGTTCTAATCTCATTTTTTGTCCTCCAAAAAACAAAATAATGTTGCTAGATTTTCAATGGAAATTGAGTATCTTGCTCTTTTTATTACTACAACCAAGATATTGTGGCTACAAAGGCTACTCGAAGAACTTACAGGGTATTCTCCCTCTCCAGTCAACCTTTACAATGACAGCACTTCTGCAATAGCACTTGCTCACAATCCAATCTTCCACACCAGAACAATGCACATTGAAGTGGATTACATCTTCATACGAGATCACATAAGGCTCAAGCATATCATGTTGCATCATATCATGCCATAAGATCAATAGGCAAATAACTTCAAAAAAGCCCTAAATCATAAAAGACGTCATGAGCCTACTAACAAGCTAACTATCACCTCTTTAAATGCTTAACTTGACAGGGGCATTGGAACTCATTTGTTTTTATGTGAACCTATGCCTGAAGACCGCCTCTCCGTCGAAGCCTCTACTCCTCCTTTTATCTTTACTCATTTGCTTGTCCTAACTTTGCCTCGCCGTTACCTATCAAAGGAATACTAATAGATATTTTTGACATATTTAGGCTCGAGGTTTTTTTACGAGTCTACCACAATTGTGATTATAAATATCACTTGTAACAAAGACATTTAATAACAAATTTCTAATACATTTCTTGGATCCCTTCTTTCTGTATTATTCCTCTTACACTATTCATACATAGAGTCGTGCTCGGGCCATGCCAAGCTCGAGCTCGGCTCGTCCTGGTAACAGTCGCCAGTTGGCTCGCTAATTGACTCGCGAGCTCAAACTGAAAACTCAATTTTATAGCCGGAGGATGAGGACGCAATAGGAGCTCACCGAAAAAAATATTGAAATGCCTAATAGTGTGCTAAACGAGCCAACTCATGAGCCAGCACGCCGAGATAAGATTAGCTCGAGCTCGTTTAATAAATAAGCTCAAATTTATGCTCAAGCTCGAGATCATGATTCAATAAGCTTGGCTCCTGAATTCATTAATGAGCCGAACTCCAGTCGGCTCTCAAGCCGGCTCGACTCACCTGCATAACCACTGTTCTAAGAATTTAAATTATTAATGTAAGCTTGGCATGGAATAAAAGCCAAGACATGAAAATATAGCATTTATTTTCCCACGAGAAGTATGGAATAGACAGAGTACCTTTTTCAGACTTCAATAAAGGTGCCTAATATGTGCTAGAATCTGACCGTTAAATATTGCCCCAGAGAAACTTTTTGGCATCGTAGATGACTAAGTGTATATATTAAAAATATTTTTCAATGTTACTAAAAATTTTTAAATGATATAACAATAAAAAATAAAATTTAAGAATTCATAAGGGCAACTATAACGGTTTGATGAAATAATTATGAAGTGGCTGTAGAAAAAATTATTAATAAAAAAATTTTGATGATTTTTATAAATTTATTTATTTTCAAAAGTTGGACTTAAATTTTCTGATAATCACCACATTTTACAGCTAAATTTGCAAAAAATAATTTTGGGTCACAGAAATTTCTAAGAAATTTCAAGTACATAATATCTCAAATAGAATTGTGATGACGTCTGAAAAATAAAACAGACAGAAAACTGTCTTAAATAATTCATTAATCTTAGATTAATAAATAAATAAGTAGGTGGTATGATGATAAGTGAAATTCTTAGGTTTTAGATTAAAAGTATAACTGAGCCGAGCTAATTTGTTATACGGATTGGGCTCTATATGATATGATGATAAGTGATTTGTGAGTTGAACTCGATGTGCTAATACGTCAACCTCAAGCTCGCTCTGACAGTCAACTCGTTAGCCTGTGAACTGGCTCATTTATGAATAATTAATATAAAATATATTCAAATATATTCAAATTTTAAATTATTTTGTCATTTTTAAGTTGTGATCGGATGGCGAGTAATTATATTTTAATATTTATCTTGATCGTAATTTCTTTTTCTGAAAGTTTGATTCCTTTTTTTTAGTTTCATTCTCTTCATTGCATTCTTTTTATTATTTTCTCATTAAAGAAAACTGGTTTAGGCTCTAAATATTTTTCCAAGTAAATGATAATTTGAATTTTTTTATTATTCATAATGAAAATAAAATTATTTGAGAAGCTTAAGATGAAAACTCGATGAAGACCTAATTAAGCTCTCAATCAAATATTAAGTATTTTTTATTAATAAATAATCATAAAATTATTAAGCGCTAACTGACCTGCTAAACATGGATTGGAGACTCCAGAATTCAATTTTTTATTAGACCTCCTCTTGACTTAGTTAATCTGATGAAAGAATATTGTTTAAATATTCCTTACATTCGTATTGATAATCATTTTTTATTGTTCTATATGTTTATGTTACTAGTTGGCCTTTTGTCTTTATTTTTTATTTTTTGCGGGAGTTGTTCGGGTGGTAGTTGATCGCGATTAAGACTATTAATGCTATTTTTGTACCCTGAAGACTGATATTTATATAAGAGACCGAAAGATGACTATTTGCATTCTAAAATTCTTCCTATAGAATTAAGTCTATTAATGTTATATCAAAGCTATTAATGTCAATGATTCCTATAATCAATTAAGGCTATTAATGACATATCAATATTATTAATAACAATGATTCCTATAATCATGTTAACAAATCATATAATTGATTTTATTAATAATAAATATAAAAGTTTATACTTAACAAATTATGGAGATTCCGGATTTACTTTTTAGCAAAAACTCAATAATTTCTTCTCTTATCATATGCCGTATCCGCATTTTTATTTTTATGCTACAGAAACGACAATACAGAGATTTGCAAACTAAAGAATATGATAATTAAACAGTACATGCATATTGCATGACAAAGTGTATTTCACTTTTTGAAATGTGATATGAAAATTTTAGATGTTAGATCTGTAATATATAGAAATTGGGCGGTATTTATGTGACAAAGTAATTAAAGTGGAACTAACCTTGGGGCCGAGAAATAGCCCATAAGGAACGCCATTAAACTTATCTGAATGGTGGACCTGCAGCCACACCATTTTAACATTATATTGGATTCAATTAAGAAACAGATATTATATTATACAAAAATTTTGTGACATTATATTATCAAATATGTTCACATGTAAATGGGATATACGTTAAAATGAATGAAAGTATACGGGTTGATATGTAAATGTATAGTGGTTTGGTGTGCGCGCACCAGATGAGCGGCTGCTACGCGCTGGAAATAAGGGACTTTGGCAATAGGGCCCACCGGGAATCGTCGGTGCACTAGCCCGTCGTGGACGAACATATAAGCCATCCCGAAAAGTGTAATTCCCAGCCCCTATTTTAGTATATCGGAGGGTAAATTTGTAAAATAGAAAAAAGACGGTGAATGTTAGCAAAGCATACCGCGCCGAAGCATAGGCCGGAGAAGAAACCGCGATGGAAGAAACCGAAAGAGAGGAGAGCAATGGCAGGTATAGCATTAATGATCGCGAAGACGTCGTTGAGCTCAAACGGGCCTTCCCGCGGCCTGTGGTGCGACTTGTGCATGTTCCAGAGGGATGCGTGCCATAAAGCCCGGTGAGCCCATCGGGCCCAATACTCCATTCCTACCTGCATTCGTAATTTATTTGATCACACATATCATTTGGAAGGTTGGAAGAGGAACGGATGCTTTACTTACTGCGGCACCCACAGAGAGAGATATGGTCCCCGCCATTTCCGTCAACGGAACCTCGCTTCCCTGCAAGTTATGTGAGGATTATTCCCATAAAAATTTTAAGTGAATTACTTAAAACATTTGTACGTAAGTGTAATATGATTGGGGATTGCATGCCTCATTTTTGTTTGAATAATTTTACATGGTCCAAAATCATAATGATTTCATAATTTATTTACAATTAAGATTTATATATACATATACAAATAAATACATACATACATA
Organism: Papilionanthe hookeriana x Papilionanthe teres; assembly: GCA_022702705.1. Classification (NCBI taxonomy): domain Eukaryota; kingdom Viridiplantae; phylum Streptophyta; class Magnoliopsida; order Asparagales; family Orchidaceae; genus Papilionanthe; species Papilionanthe hookeriana x Papilionanthe teres. The sequence continues at coordinate 60,662,755 of CM040426.1, forward strand.
CACACTCCTCAATTCTTGTGTATTTACATATCTAACACCTTAACTTCTATCTTTTACATAAATGGGACTTTTTTCTATGAATGAAATGCGTATTTCATTTTTTTTTTAAGTTAGAATAGTGATATTTTTTTGTGATTGGAAAGACTTGGGGGGCATATATGCAAAAAGTAAATTTTAGAAGTTTAGGTATGTAAATATATAGGAATTGTGTGGTATGTATATAAATGCACCTTTTAAAAATATAGCGCTTTCCTCCTGAATTTCTATAATAATAATAATTATTATTATGAAGCGCCAGAAACAGACAAAAAATTAGTTGTACAAAATTCATGCACGTTATCATTAGGGACGAGAAATTCTTCACAAATAAAGACACAATGCTAAATTTTATATAATATATATATTTTTTAATATAGCCATAGTTCATTGAATCATCAAAAATATGGAAACCCGCAGAACTTTGAAACTCGACAAATCACACATATACATACCAAATAGATAAAAATTTTAAAATTTATTAACAACTTATATTGTGTAAATATGGATTTTCCCAAACGTTTTAAAATTTTAAAAATTAAAAATATAAACTAAATACTAAGATAAAGCGGTTAAAATTGTCGAAATTATCAAAATCAGTGCAAAACAGAAAAATATAAATTTCAAGTTAAGTTTTAAAAAAAAATTGAATATAAATCAGACTGAATCAAAATTAGATGAATTTTTCATCTGTTTGAGACAGCTGCAGCTTATTAATAATATGCTGATAAGTTGATTAAAAATAATCTGCTAATAAGTTACGTGCGTTGGCTATTACAAAATTTTACTTTTTTGAAAAAGCAACCAAAATATGTGTGGTTTAGATGCGGTGTGAAAAAGCTATTTTTTACATTTTGAAAACTCATAAGCTACCAAAACGCAGTTTACCCAAACAGAACAGGTGCATTTTCAAGCCGCCACCGCACCTAATAAGCTGCCCTAAAGTCACCTTAAGTCAGCAAAGCACTTCAAAAATGGAGAGAAACTATTACGCGCGTCTTCGGATATTCATAGAATAGCGTGAATGTGACATGATTTAAAGTCAAAGGGAAAAATTGCAAATTATAAGTTCGGCAACGTCCGGAAGATGCAGCTTAGCACAACAGCCCATCAAGATCATCTCGTCCGGAGACAAGACAATGAATTAATCGTACGATGGTCCATACAGACCATATATGTACTCGCCACACATAATATTTTCTAATCAAACGCACAAGGTTACGGAAGAGCGGTAGAGCAGAAGAAAAGAGATGGAAGAGGACCTCCATTTGCCAGGCAAATCTGTAGTACACGGCTGCAGCCGCCATAAAGCTGAATCCAGAGCTTGACAAAATGGCCGCAACCAAATACACCCTCCGCTCCCCTTTCTTGCTCTCCGACCGCCGCATCGCCAACCGATCCTCTTCTGCCTCCAACACTCCATCTTCCTTCCCCACGAAGCCGACAAACGAACAGCGCTTACGCCCAGCAATCAAAGGATTGGTAGATTTGGGGAGGGGGAGGGGTGGAGCGGGGATGGAAGCTAGTTGAAAGCCGAGGCCTCCGCGGCAGAAGGAAGAAGGCTTTCTGGACAGGATTTGGTATTGAAGGATTGTTGGAGAGGAGAGGATTGTAGACGCTATGGCCAGTGAGAGTTTTGAGTTTAGAGGGGGGTAGGTGGAGGTTGGGATCAGAGATCGGGGAGGAAGATGACAGGTTCAAGTTTGTTCCGTAGCGTGAAAGGCACATGAAGGATGGTTATAGCGCATTTGCGCTGCTTAAGAACTTTTTATATGCCCTAGAGAAACAGCATTGACTCGAGTTTAATTACTTTGAACGCCACTTCCATAGGAAGATTCGGCTTTGCTTACGGGGAATCTTTAAGCATTTGACTGCGGGGAATCTCAATATAGTAAAATATGCAGTTCATTTTTAAGAGTTTGTAATAGAGATTTTTTTTTTTTGTGATATAAATATGAAATTTTATGTCATAAATATCAAATTTATGAGAATTATGGGGTATGCATGTAAATGCCTCTTTAATAATATTATAATGAAATAATAGATTAGGTAGTTTTTTAATATATTTATCTCAAAATGTATATAATAATTTTAAACATTGTCATTATTAAATTTGAATCTAAATATACTGATTAAGATTTCTGCAAGTGAGTGAGCATTCCTCGTTTTGTGATCAAACATTCTTTGCATTTAGATTGCACAATTGAGAACCAATATATAAAGCTTTGATGAATAAATTTAATTTTGCAGCATGAGTTCGGCTCGAAACATCTTAAACATCTTAAACAATGTAATATATTCAAGTATGTTCGGCTCGAAATTAGCTCGAAAAAGATTTGATCCAAAATTTTCACTCTCAGCTCTGATTGTTTATTTCAATCTAATGTTGATCTCAGCTAAAATTCAAATTAATTTTCTAAGAATTAAAGATCTTCGAGTTCAATTCACAGCTCTACTTGGCAACATACTTGAATATATTACATTGTGTTGAGTTAAATTTATGTCCCTTTCAAATGTTGAAGTTTGATGGTCGAAAGCATCCTCATCAAGTGGAATTGTGTGTGTGCGAGTGCCTATTATGCGTGTCTGTCTGTGAAACATAGAATATATTTTCTATTAATTAATTATGTCTATCTTAAAATAAGCATCCATATAGAGGTATAAATAAGTTGTGCTTGAGGAGCTGTGTAGGTTCGGCTCATTAAAAAATATTATCATTTGTGTCTGGCCCCGTTAATATATTGAGAATAAATATTTTGCTTGTGCTCAACTCATTTATTTATTGAGTCGAACACGAGCTATATTGAATCTTAGTCACTCAGCCATAGATTTTTAAATGTAATGTCAGATTAAATATTATTATTTATATTAAATATTTATCCAAATATAATTTAATATATTTCTATTCTATTTTTAATTAATAAATGTAATTGATTATAAATCTTTGTAGCCTTGTAGTCAGTTTAATTATTTCGAGCCAATATGAGCCGGACACGAACAAATAAATTTTTATTCGTTTATACATTAAGCGTAAAAAAATTTATTCGTATTCGGCTCGTTTGCTCATCGATTAAATTGAATACAGACTACTTGATGAATGAATTGAACATGAATGTAAACTTTTAGCTAACAACTAGCCCTTCTGACTACCCTACATCCATCTCTTGAACTTTAAGCTAATTAAATTTTAACAAGAATATCAACAAATATTTTTTTTTTTTTTCATTTCCTTCCAATGAATGTAAACTTTTATTATTTGACCCTACTTAAGGGTAGTTTAGTCTTTTTACCTATTGTATATATATTTATCTTTTAGTCTTGTAATGGATGGTTGATGCAATAGTAACCCTAGCCACTTTGCACTCTCTTCTTCTTCCTCTTCTCCTCTCTTCTTCTTCTATTTCACTCTTCTTTACTTTTATTACAAGTTTAACAATAATATCATTTAATCATACAAAATTATCGGCCATCATAGAATTATTTAGCCTGAAAAATAATTAGGAGACAGCCTCAAATCAGAATTTTCCGTATTGGATTCAATTTTTGTTTCAAATATATACATTATTTCTCATTGGAACCTACGAATACACCATATAATTTTTATATATTTACATATATTGTGCTGTGAATACATAAAAATTAAAATTCACGCGCTCTGCTTGCAAACCCCTTTTTTTATTTTATAATGCAAATCTTAAATCAGAGCAAAATAAAGCATAACCAAGGCAGAAAATTTTACTTCCAATTTGAGGGTCTATTTGGGGATTTTACAGTTATTTGAATAAGTAATTTTAAAACTATTGTTCAAAAATTTATGGTGGTTATTATAATCTGTTTTTAAATTTTCAAAATGACAATAACAACCTTATGACAACAACCACACTTATTTGCAAAACATAGTTCTGCATCACAGTTTTTGAATAAAGTAGGTAGAATACAATTTTGTCAAACGACATAAAGTATTGTTCGACTCCGCATTGCTACCCCTAATTACAACTTTAGGGTATGCTTGGGGCAGCTTGTGCATTTCATGATAAGCAATTTATTCTGAAACGTAGTCTGCGGGTTAACCGTCGGGGTCGACCCGCGGCTTGTGTTTAATTTAAAAAACTTAAAAGCAGCAGACAACATTTTCAAAAACGAGGGAACCAAACGATTAGACGGCTTTTTCAAAAATGTCGTCACACTTATAAGCTGCGCACTTAAAAACGACGGCCCTTAATCACGAGGAAGTTCATATTTTTATTGCCTTATTAGTTTTTTAGTTTTCTTAAATAGATTGTTGAGAATAACTCATAGAGCAATTGCATACATAACCCTAAAGACACTGTTATTTAGAGTTCTAGTTAAATTCTTACTCACATATCAAAATGCAAATAAAACTTCAGCCTATATTTTTCATTTTTATTAAATTATGAATAATTTTATCATGACATGCATAAATTTATTGTTTCATAATTAAAAAAATTCATCTACTTGTTAAATTTTGTGGATAATAATATTTTGGTGAGCTGTAAATATAATCATCCCAAATAAATTCTGCACTGAACACGATCATATATCTAATTTGAAAAATGGATGAATAAAATGTGTCTCGTTTATAAATAATAATGTTTAACAGGCTCTCCATGTACTCCAAGTAGTCACCTAATTTATGAAAACTGCTTGTATTTACATACTGTGGTAGGCCTTATTGCACCATAAAAGGCCCACATCATTATGGGCCTAAATTGGCGCATAAGAGGGCTTCCATCAACATGGCCCAGCTCACTATAATACCTGTCTTTATTTCCTACTTAAAAATAAATATTTATATAACAACTATAACACAACTAATTTGTATTGCAGAATAACAGCAAGAAGAAAAAACAAAAAATGACAAAAATAAGAGAATCAATGAACATTATACAATAATCAAACCACCAAGCTGATTAATCAATTGTGAATATCAGCTGCCGTTGCTGAAGGAGGTGAGATGGGGAATGGATTCTTATTAGCGCATTCAACACATTCAACAGTGCATATTTCAGTGCAGGAGGCTAAATCCTTGCCGGTGAAACAACGGCGAACGCAGTCTTTGATGCAGTCGACGTCGCCGGCCGCCTGATCGGGCATAGACGACGTCGATACGGTGAGCACGGCGGCGAAGAACAAAGCCGTCATAACTATCTTCGTCTCAGCCATCTCTCCGATCTCGAGCCTAACTATAACCTGTTAGTATATATGGCTGTGAATTTATAGGGTTAAGGTGAGCGCGGGAAGTTCTAATAATGGAAGTAGGAGATGGATGGTTGGGAGCTCGTGGTGTGTATTATTTCATTGGAATTAAAAAAAAATTATATTAAATAAAACAATTTCAGTTTAGCTGGTTTAATCTAAAAAATATATTTTAGTTTTTTTGGTTTTAAATTTTTAATATTTGAATCTTCATTATTGTTTCTATTTTAATTTTTATTTATTTAATAATGAACAATTAAATAAAAATTTGAGATTAGATGAAGGAGTTATGAAATTTAGTTAATATTATATATGTAAGATATGTAATTCGGATGTTTGTTTATAATCATCCTTTAATTAACAAAAAAACTTCCAATTTGTTCATAATCAAATTATTTAAATAGGTTTTTTTTCAAAATTTTATTGTGTCTGAGATAATTTTTTGAAATTTGAATTTCGGTTGTAATTTAATTAACCACTTTGAAAACCGAATTATCCAAATAATTGAATGCTCATCTCTTGGAGAGGAAAAAATATTAAGTTTGGACGACGCGATACATTGGAGGTAGATTTTTTTTCTCCTTCGCACGGTCCGATGCATCGCGTTCACTTTTCATGTTGAAAAATTTAAGGCAAAGAAATATTACACACAAATCTAGAAGAACAACACAGATTTAATGAGGTTCGGCAAATATGCCTACATCCTCGTGAGCAGAGCACCAAATTCATTATTTCAGAGGAGTTACAAGTTCGGTTCTTCATACCCATAGGGTTTCACATCTATTTATAGATAAAACCCACAGATAAAATTACTTAAACGCCCTCACTCCCCCCAACCCTCTTAATTTCAAGAGATACTCCTCTTCACCAGGAGACACACCTCTTAATTCCATGAGACTCCAAATTTCAGGTATATGAGCCATACCTAACAAATCTCGACCTTGGCGAATATCCCGCCCCTTATGAGAAATACATCATGGAGTTTCTTACACCAAAGTGGGTTGCTCAATCGTGCCAATTACAACACTTTTCTGATCCACGAATCGAATGTTCACACGACTATTCGTGCCAACACCTCGGCCGAACAGCTGTTCTGCGAACTCCGAATCCTTCGCCGATCGCAAATCGTCACGCTGAAAACCCTTGGCACTTGTTCACAGAAAACCTCGGCAAAACCCTTCGCCAAATCGAAGCTTATTCCACCTGTCGCAACTCCTCCTACGTCAAACTTGCAAACTCCACCAGACTCCCCGCAAACTCTTCTCTAAGTGAAGGAGATCTCCTCCGCCCCCCGGTTCACGAGGGAAGCAATATCCTTCCCATCGACCCCCCCTGTGCGTGGAACCGCGCATCCTTGTGCGAACCTCTGAACTCCACGCGGCCGAAGAATACTGTTTGCGAACTACCGAAAAACCGTCACGTCTGTTCGTGTAAATATCTCCGCGAAACTTTCGCGTCTGTTCCTAAAAATACCTTTGCGAAACCTTCGCGTCTGGTCGCACGAACTCCACCTCGCGGAATGCCGCGAACTCCCTGGACTGTCGAACTCCTCTTCGCGTCCTCCTATTCGCGCAAACTGCTCGCCTGGAACCGATCTGGACTCGCTGAACTGCCTCCGCAATAACAACCTATAGCACCGTCACGAAACTTCTCGCACTTGCTCCAACAAACCCTGCTCCGCTTTCGCCGAAGTGTTGAACGCCCTGTTCGCCTTTCTGATCGTGAACTGCCTCACGATTATTCGTTCGATCCGGAATTCTTCTACAGCGATCTGCGAACTTATTGCGCTGGAACCAAACTCCCTCCTCTGCCGCGAACCAAATCTCAGAAATCTTTTTCTCCCATGCGTTGATCTCCTCTGTCCTAGAACCTCGCTCTGATACCACTTATTGACCAATTTAGGGCAAAGAAATGCAATAATCGATACAAATCCAGAAGAACAACATAGAGATTTAACGAGGTTCGACAAATATGCCTACATCATCGGGAGCAAAGCGATGAATTCACTATGTCAGAGGAGTTACAAGTTCGGTTCTTTATACCCATAGAGTTTCACATTTATTTATAGATAAAACTCACAGATAAAATTACTAAAACGTTCTTGTTCCCCTCCCCACCAACCCTCTTAATTTCATGAGACTCCAAATTTTCGATATATGAGACATACGTAACATTCCAGACCGGAGACGCGATATTTTTTTTTCTAAGAGCAGTGGTCAATTGGTGGTAAAAAATGATAAAGTTGTATTATTTTAATCTATTATTTTGATTTAAACATGATAAATTTACATTTTTCATTGAAGATAACTTTTTGACTTGCGCTTTTACATATATGCCACCCAATTGATATGTACTCATATATCTAACATTCAAATTTTGCTTTTTACATTTATAACACCTTATGTCATATCAAAAATATCATCATTTTAATTTATAAAAAATGAAATTCATATTTTTCATGCATAAATAATTTGATATTTATGTAGATCTTCGTTTATTAAAAATCCTTTCCTTTTAATTTAAAAAATAATCTTCATCTTTTGCAAACAAGCATGCATATTATGATGAGTAATTCTTTCCGTCCATTTCATTTTAATAATACTTTAAAATATATATATATATACACATTGGCGCATATGCGATTATATATATCGCATATGCGCCTGTGTGTATATATATATATATATATGTCTGTGAAATTATTTTTTCAGCTTTTAAAGTCTATTTGAGGCTGCTGCAATTTATTAAAAAATTAATTGTAAAGCTGTTGAAAAATAAGTTGGCGTTCAAAATGCTGCGATGGCAATTAATTTTTTTTTTTATGAAAAAGTCTGACATCAGTTAGAAATCTGCTATCATGTCTAATCAGGACCGGTAGAAAAACACAGAATTCAGCTGTAGATTTTTAAAGAGGTAACAAAACATTTTATCTAAACACACAAAATTACAATCAGTCTTTATATTTTCATGACAATACCATAATTTTTATTTGCATCGTTTAACTTCATAAATGTTGTGAGGCAAGATCCAAAAAAGTATATATGTGTTGTGCAATTCAGGGCGAACAAAATGCAAATCTAGAACAAGAACACAGAGATTTACGAGGTTCGGCAGAGTTGCCTACATCCTCGGGAGCAGAGCGGCGAATTCACTATTTCAGAGGAGTTACAAGTTCGGTTCAAACATACCCATAGGATTACACATCTATTTATAGATAAACACCCACGGATAAATTACCAACTCACCCTCGCTCCCCCCAACCCACTATGAAGAGACACACCTCTTCACCAAGAAAGCTCCAACTGCCGGCATATGAGCCACATACCTAACAAATCTCCACCTTGGCGAATATTCGACTTCTTAGGAGAAATACACATGGAGTTTCTTAAACCAAGTGAGTTGAGCAACCAAGCCAACTAGCAACACACCTGCTAACATTCAACAAGTTCAAGTCACCCAAGAACTTGTTGAGAATACCTGGCTTGGTCAACCGTGCCATCTAGCACCCAAAGCACCTTCATGTTCACACAAAAATTCAGCCAAACTACTGCGAACACCTTGCTCGAAGCCTTTTCTTGTTCGCGTCAACGCCTCAGCCGAACTCCACCTGTCGTAACTCCTCCTGCGACAAACTTGCGAACTGTGCTTTGCATCGCGATCCACCTGTCGCGAATCACCTGTTGCAAAACACATGCAACAAACCTGCTAACATCAGCTGTCAAACACCACCTGTCGCAGCTGAACTTGCCACAACTCTTGTGACAAACTTGCGAACTCCTGCCGCAACTGCCCCTGCCGCAACTCCTGTGACAAACTTGCGAACTCCTGCCGCAATTGCACATGTCGCAACTCCTCGTGGGACAAACCTGCGAACTCATCTGTTCGCAAAACTAAGTTCCTATTCACTTGAACCAAACTCCACCTCGCTAAAAATCCTTCGCGAAATTCTGTCGCGCGTCCACCACTAAGGCTATTGCGCCAACCATCTGTCGACAAGTCTGCCGCCCAAACTGGCAGCAACTGCAGGAACCTCTGGCCGTCACCCGACCTGCTTCGCTCAATCTGTGAATTCCTTCCTACGTTTCCACCTCACAAGTCCTCCGCAGAACCAACTGTTCGCGGATCCTTCCACATGCGCAGTCGCTTTCTTGTCGCTGACGATAACTGCCCTCAAGTCCTCCGCAGAACCAAAAGTTCACGGTGACTGAACATCCACCTGGACTTTCGTGGATTTTTCTACCTGGCATATGCAGTAACTTCTGTGTCTTTACTGCTAGCACAATCCGGTCAATCTGCCGAAGCCGAAACTGCTCCGCGACCGAACTGCTCCACCTCGATCGCTACCCACAAATTCTTTTTGCGCCAAAATGCTGCGAGCCTTCCAGCGCCCAATCTGCGCCTTCATCCACTCTCCACAATTTGTGCCAAACTGGTGCGAGCCTTCCAGCGCCCTCTGCGCCTTCATCCACTATTCGCGATCTGTGCCAACAGCTGCGAGCCTTCCAACGCCCTCTGGGCCTTCATCCACTCTCTGCAATCTGCGCCAACAGCTGCGAGCTTTCCAGCGCCCTCTGCGCCTTCATCCGCTCTCCGCTACGAGCCAATCGCGAATTGTGAATGCTTCCCTTGTCGAACTCGACAAACTTCTCCGCGCCTGCTGAATTCCTCAGTTGTCAAATTGTTAAATCCGGAAATTACTATTTCCCTTAATCAGATCTGCTCAAAGAAGAATCTTTTCAATCAGAATCTTTTCGAGAAAGAGTTTGAAATCTTTCCTTAATTAAGATTTCCTCTTTTCTTAATTAAGATTCTTAGAAGCATCACCTAATTAAATTTCACTTAATTAAGTCCTTAATTGAATGTTTTCCTTCATTAACATTCCCATAAAAGCTTCACAAAAAATTTCCTTTGCTAGGTTGATTCCCTTTCTTTCCAGCAAATATTTCCTGATTTCCTTCGTTTGCCTTTCTTGCCCAAGGATTAAAAATTAATTTCCTGATTTCTCTTCTAGAAATAAAGGAATTTAAATTTGCTTCCTTTTCCCCACCTCTCGCAGAAGGAATTTAATTTCCTTTATATTCCTGTTTTGTTTCCTGTGGAGAGTAATTTTCGGAGAATATTCCTCTAATAAACAGAAGATTCCTTTCCTTCCCCGCCTTCGGAGCCGACCTGCAGCGGACTTGTTTGCAACCTCCTTCTTCGCACGACTCCTTCCTCTGTCGCAGGCGTCTTGCTTGTAGCCGCAATTCGCGGACCAGGCCTTCCTCCGTCCTAGAACTAGGCTCTGATACCAATTGTTGTGCAATTCAGGGCGAACAAAACGCAAATCTAGAAGAAGAACACAGAGATTTACGAGGTTCGGCAGAGTTGCCTACATCCTCGGGAGCAGAGCGGCGAATTCACTATTTCAGAGGAGTTACAAGTTCGGTTCAAACATACCCATAGGATTACACATCTATTTATAGATAAACACCCATGGATAAATTACCAACTCGCCCTCGCTCCCCCCAACCCACTATGAAGAGACACACCTCTTCACCAAGAAAGCTCCAACTGCCGGTATATGTGCCACATACCTAACAATATGTAATTCCCTCACCCAAAAATCCAATTTAATTTAGGCATTTAAAATTGAATAAGAAAAAAAATGAAATTTCAGGCTTTCAATTACGGAGAATGTTAAGAAGCTCAGTGTCTCCAGCAATCATATAATCAGCCCATATTTTATAAATTTTTTAAAAATAAATACTATATCTAAATATGTAATATTTGAAATGAGATAACAGGAAAAAAGAAATTTAAAATCTATTGACGACACGAATCTCAAGATATGGCTCAAATTTCGAGGTAAACTTTTGAACAAGGATATTCAAACGCCGTAAAAAGTCACCCAGAGCTTCAATTCCAGCAAACTAATCGTTAAGCTGACCGGCTCGACGAGGTGGACCCCATGATACGAAATTGATCCAATTTGAACTAAATCAAACTCTGATTTAACAATTAATTCATATTTAGAAATTTTCCGAACATATTTAAAAGGTCAAATAAATATCAAATCCAACGAGTTTTTAGTTGAATCTAGTATATAGGCGAGACGAATTCAATGAGCCCAAGATCGCCTAATTTCAACATTGTTAAGACATTCAAATGTCCATCAAATGACGTCTGATCGAGAGAAGCTCTCTGAGTCATCTGATCAATGTGGTTTATATTCTAGTATTATTTGCACCCATAATTCTATAAATAGAACTATATCCCTCTCATGAGAGGCGAGGAGAGCTTGAAACTTAAGAAAAGACTTGAAATTGTGAGAAGAAACTAAATTCCAGTACCACTCCTACCGTCGCCGACTACTGCCGACCGCCATCGACTACCTTCGGCCACCGTTGACCACCGCTAATAGCCATTGACAACCTCCAACTGCCGTCGTCAACCACAGCCGAATGCCATCGACCACCACCAATCTCCATCGACCACTGTCAATCGTAGTCCATCAGCGCCAACCACCATCGACCACCACCGACTGGACGCCGCCAATCGCTATCGGTCACCGCCCGTTGTCGTTGTAACTTGAGAAATCTAGTAACTCATTTTCATTCATTTTATAGTATAACTTTTTTTGTTGGATCATACTCTGTGATTTTTTCCTTTCTAGGTTTTTCACGTAAAAATCTCTAGTGTTATTATTAGTTGTTTTCTCATTTCTGAGTTTGTGTTAAATTTTCGTACCACAGTAAAACGATTGGTTGTTATGAAAATTCAGGGCGAACACAACGCAAATCCAGAAGAAGAACACAGAGATTTAATGAGGTTCGGCATGAATGCCTACGTCCTCGGGAGTAGAGCGGCGAATTTCACTATTTCAGAGGAGTTACAAATTTGGTTCACATATCCATAAGATTACACATGTATTTATAGATAAACATCCATAAATAAATTACCAACTCGCCCTCGCTCCCCCTCAACCCCTTTAATGAAGAGACACACATCTTCATTTCAAAAAACTCAAACTCCCAGGTATATGAGCCATACCTAACAATTCTCCACCTTGGCGAATATCCAACACCTTAGAAGATATGTTTCACTTGGTATATGTGTCTACCAAACAAATCTCCACCTTAGCGAATATTCTGCCCCTCAGAAGAATTACATCTGTCAAATCTCCACCTTTGCAAATATTCAGCCCTTAGGAGAAAATCTCCACCTTGCGAATATTCAGCTCCTTAGGAGAAATACTACATGGAGTTTCTTACACCAAAGTGGGTTGAGCAACCAAACCATCTAATCTGGCTTGGTCAACCGCGTCATCTAGCACCCAAAGCATCTTCTTGTTATCACCAGTACCTCGGTCAATTGCTGTTTCCACGAGCCACGAATCCCTTCGCACCTGTTCAAGAAATACCTCCACGAAACTCCTGTTCGCGAAATAATCGTGTCTGCTCGCCACCTACACCCTGCCAAACTCCACCCGTCGCAACTCCTCCTGCGACGAACTTGCGAACTGTACTTTGCCTCGCGATTCACCTGTTTCAACATCACCTGCAACAAACCTGCGAACTCCGCTGGTCGCAGATACTCGCCGAACCACAGCCCCGTATCCGAACTGCTTCGCCTGTTCTTTTCCGCGAGCCTTGAATCCTTCGATAATCGCAAATCGCCGCGCCGAAAAAACCTTCGCATTTGTTCGCAGAATACCTCTGCAAAACCCTTCGCGAAATCGATGCCTAGTCCGTCTGATCGAGAACTCCACCTTACGAAACACCTTCGCGAAATTCTGTCACGCGTCCGCCACTAAGGCTATCGCGCCAATCGTCTGTCGACAAGCCTGCCGCCCAAACTGACAACAACTGCAGGAACCTCAGGTCGTGAACCCGACCTTCTCCGCAAAATCCGCGAAGTCTTTCCTGTTGCCTGCACCTCGGCTCTGCCCGCAAGTCCTCCGCCGAACCAATTGTTCGCGGATCCTTCCACCTGCGCAGTCGCCTTCTTGTCGTTGACGATAACTATCATCCACCTGGTACCCGCAGTAACTTCTGCATCTCGGCCGCTCGCGCAATTCGGTCAATCCGCCGACCTACTCCGGCCGTGGATCCTTCCAGCCGAATTGTCCTCGCAAACCACCCTTGCGAACTCTTTTGACGTTCGCACTGTCTCGCTGCACTGTGAGAAATTCCCGAGCTCCACCTGTTGCGCATGTTCACTACCACCGTAGTAAACTCCTCAAGTGCGAACTCCTGCTCTATAACTGTTATCAGTTCACCGCTGTCGCGGATTCCAAACATCGCACCTCTTCGCGAGTCGCGGAACCATCACAACTGTCACGATCAACCAACGCTTGCGGCCTCCGGCCGAACTCCCCTGGAACAGCAGCCCATCGCGCTGAACTCCACATGTTCGTTCTCGCGATCCTAAGCATACTTCTCATAGCCAAAACTCCTCTTGCCCTCTACAAGCATAAATTCCTTCTGCGCTGGCAGAAAAATATGAATTAATTCCCTTCCTTCAACAGTTCCAGCATAAATTTCTTTAGTACAAATGGAAGATTCCTCCTTCCTTCCAGCTTCCAGCGCCTCTATCTCCTATTCAGCTGAATATCTTAGAGAGGAGTGAATATTCTTCTAGTGGGAATGGGAGATTCCTGGATTCCCCTCCTGGAACTGTTTCCAGCAACCTCTTCGCGTTCGTGGAACTGTTCCTTTCCGCGAACCGCCTCGACAGGAACTGCCGTGAACACTCTCGCTGGACCGTCGGCCAACCCGCGCCAACTGTACGAACCGTCTCCAGTTCTGCGTTGGACCCGCGCGAACTCCTCCGCTGGTTCCTCCAACTGCTCTGCAACTATCACGCGAACCGCTGCGCACCTCTTGTCAACCGTCGCGCCTCCTCACAGAACCAGCGCGAAAGCTGCTGGTCAACTGCCTCGGCGTCCTCTGTCGAAGCCGCTCCTCGCGTGAATCATCGCTTGGAACTGCCGCAAACCGCGAAACCGAAGCCTCTCCTTCGCGTCGCCTCTCTTCGCGAGACACCGTGAACTCCACGCTCTATCTCGACCTGTTGCGCGAACCGTGGTGAGGGCGGGAACAACCGCCTGCTGACTGGACTTCGCCAATCGAGGCCTGGAGACCCCTCAGTCGCACTTGCAGTTCTGCAGATGCTCCTGTTACTGCTTCCCAGAAAAATTAAAATTAAAAAAAAAATTTCCTCTGCTGGATTCGTACGCGAAGCCTGGAACCCAATACCAGCAAACGGAAGAGATCCCAAGAAGCAATCCCTCGATTCCTTTTCCTTCAAGGCGCGGAACTCCTCATGCTCTCCAAATCGGAATCCTTCTCTAGGAACCGAACTTCTTCCTCCGTCGCAAATCAAATCTCAAAATCTTTCTTTTTCCTTCGATTTTCCTGCATCGATCTCCTCCACCCTGAAACCGTAGCTCTGATACCAGTTGTTATGAAAATTCAAGGCGAATACAACGCAAATCCAGAAGAAGAACACAAAGATTTAATGAGGTTCGGCATAAATGCCTACGTCCTCTGGAGCAAAGCGGCGAATTTCACTATTTCAGATGAGTTACAAATTCGGTTCACATATCAATAGAATTACACATGTATTTATACCCATAGATAAATTATCAACTCGCCCTCGCTCCCCCTCAACCCCTTTAATGAAGAGACACACCTCTTCATTTCAAGAAACTCAAACTCCCAGGTATATGAGTCATACCTAACAAGTAAAACAATAAGCTACTATGCTACTGCCCAAGCATCCTATATTATATAAAAGTATTATATAAATTTATTAAACTGAATGAGAGGAAAAAATTTTGAACGCTTTATTGCTTTCCCATTCCACCATTACTTCAGAAAATTAATGCTCCTTCTATCCAATTCAAATTCAGGCCAAAAAATTCGATCAAGAGCTCCAACCAGATGTTTTTCTGAGGTAGAGTCAAAATGATCTTTTGGAACAAGTATAAACGAATCAATTGAGCTCAATTCAAATGGCTGTATTCGACCGAAGTAGAGCTGAGTGTAATATAGATTGGACATGACTTAGTACAATTATAAGTTGTTCTTGTTCTACTTGAGCTTGTGCCAAGCTTTAACATGTTGTTCAAGCTTATCTTGTTTAAAATTTTCAATGCTTGAACTTAATTTGTGCTTGACTTATTTATGAAAAGTAAACAAGTATTTAAAAGAACTAAAAGTTCAAACAAATAGACAAATTTTCATATAAAAATCTCACTAAATTATTTTATAAATCTAAATAAGTGGACAATTTAATAACTTAGATATGAGAATGAACTAATCTCATTTAGTATATATAATAAATATTTTCACACAAGAATGCATTTTAAGATTGAGAAGAAACATGGAAACAAAAACAAAAAAATACTAGTGAACTTGTGTTTTCTTCGATTGATATAATAATATATAAATTATAAAGATATAATTAAATAAATTCTACCTAACTATTTTTTAAAAAATAAAGTATCATATATGATACGAGTTATCATCGAAATTAATATCAAATAGTTAACAAGTTACTTATTAAACAATAAATGAGTTGACTGCAATTAGTTCATTAAGAACGAGAGCGTACACTAACCGAATCTTTAAGAATTAAGGCACCCCTAAGCTATCCTTAGGATTCTTGAACCTGAAGTAGCTAAAAATAAACCCTGGACCTTATGACCCAACCTATGATCCCATAAACCTAACCCTAACTCACATTGAGTCAGCTCAACATGGTTAACCCAATTTAACTAAGTCAATCCTTAGCGACTCTATGTGGCCCACCAAATCAAATAAAGTCAATCGCCGAAGTATTTAATTTATAATAAAGTTAAATGAGCTATAAGTCATAAAATATACACTTGCGTTGAACTCAAAGTCCTCGAGCTATATGTATCCAAATATCTCAAAAAACACAGCTTTCAAAACTAAAAGTTACAAGTGAACTCAGATTGGGCCACTCGGTGTATTTCACATGAACACGACTCAATAAGAGGACGTTGGATCAAGCTCACTTCAAATTAATCAAATAAATAAGCTAAACTAAATGAAACATAAATATAATTTAAAGTTAATTCAATCAATTAAAGTCTATATTGAAATTTATAGCTAAAATCGTTCTAAGGGCCCCATTAGGCCCACCTGACCTAAATAGGCCAAATTGAACTAAAATATTCTAATTCAAACCAAATGAAACCTAAACAAACCAAATGACCCTTGAAACTAAATCTAACTTCAATTTGAAACCAATTAAAAAATAAATTGTACAAAGGACTTAGTTGTCCTTTTTAGACCATTAATGAAAACTGATTTAAATCAATAAAAATTTAAAACAATCATCATCAATTCTAACACAATTAATTCACAAATTAAAATTAACATAATTAAACATAGTTGTAAGAAAATTGACTTTAATATGTCAGGTCACACAGTTAATTGAATTTGCCCATTTGAATCTAATGGATCAAACTAAAAATTAACACAAATTAAATCAAATCAATTAATCCTACAAGGTTTAAATCATTAAGTAAATATGATTAAAATAAAGTTGAGGCCAAATTAGTCAATTGGGTCATTTGTCCCAATTGGCCCAATTGGGTCATATTGAGTCAATTAATATAAATTAAAATTAAATAAAATTAAATATTCCTAAAAGTTTAAAATCACTAATTCAAATCCAATTAAACCTAATTTAAGCTAAATTGAAGTCAAATTTGGTCGATTAAATCATTTGACCCAATTTACTCCAAATGAGTTATATTGAACCAAAATCAAATTAATTCAATTTGAATGTTCCTTAGACCTTTAAATCATTAATTATACTTAATTGAACAAAACTTTAGTCCAATTGGGGTTCAATTCAGTCGATTGATTCAACTGATCATAATTGCCCCAATTAAAATATATGGATCAAAATCAAATTAAATCAAGTTGACTATTCTCTAAATACATTGTCCTCACTAAAGTTGACTACTCTTTAAATGAATTGTCCTCATTATAGTTTTAATAAACATTGCAGCTTTTCCTTTTTTTTGAGTAAATAATATGTTATTCTTTTTGTACTTTATTCCACTTGCCTCATTATAGTCACTCATTTGCCAATAATATTTCATACTTGATTAGATTGATCTACCAAAATGAACGTAGCAATTCAGGATGTGACTCAAGAAAAAATGGTCTAGTTCCCACATATTAATCCAACACTATAGAATATTGATCAAATTTAAGCTCATTAATCAATCAATTTGAATTAGACTTGCCAAGTAATCTTAATGATTTTTTCCTTATTCTAATCCATTTTAAGCTTATCAGATTTTGAGGAGTTATTACTAGGATTACTCTCAATTCTTTTTTGATCTTCTATTTATCCCAATTAATTTTATTATTAAAACCCTAGAAGTAGGGTGTCGAAAAATGATCCAAAAGATTGGATTCAAGTTGACCTAAATAAATTTTGAGTTGGGTTTGAGTTATGAATCCTAACTCTTCTTATTTTTTTGGGTCTGGTTTGTGTTGACATGCCAACCTAAAATTAATCTAAAATTGTTCTGCTAACATGAAATTGAATTGAAATCGACTACTAACCCAAAATTCACTCAAAATTAACCCCAATAGCTATTTTACTTTATGTTAAATGGGTTATACAAGTCAGATTTTGGTCAAAAGGTTGAAAGCCGATTAGGTTTGTTTAGAAAATTTTTCAGCCGTTTAATATTTGGGTTGGGTTTGGGTCAAGCAGTTTTGGGTTAAGTAGTTTTAGGCCAGATCAATTTAAGACAATACTTGAACCCGATTAATGAACTAGATTTGAAACCCCTATCTAGAAGTTTCCACATTTTTCTTTAAATTCATATATAATCGTTAGCTCCTGCTATATCTTTGTTAGGTGCTTCTTTATACATATAAAGTGTTGTAAACTTTTATTTCTACCAATGAAAAGATGTTAACAAAGTTGGCAGGTACAATTGCACTTTTTAGGTTGTTATCGACATATATGGTATTGGGGAGCAAGCGTTACCACTATACTTGACAATAACAAGCCTTCCAAAAGTACTCTTAATGGGATGTCTTAGGTTGAGGCCTTTGAAAACCTTTGTGTGATAGAATTAAATCATTTTTTCCTTAAGCCACTCCCAATTAAAACTCTAAATTACTAGTGATTGATTTTTAGTTGTTATAGGAGGTGATACATGAAAAGTAAGGAGGTATCTTACTAAATCAATTTTAAATACCATATTAACACCATTTTTATTTGTAATATTAATTTATCTTTAGGTCTTTCTTAAGATGTCCCTCACACATATGCTTTTGAATTTTTAAGCATGATATGGAATCAATCATGTGTATTATTATTAGGGTAATGCTCTAGGTTGATTTAATCATATATGTCTCTAGAAAACATACTTTTATAAAAAATCTATCGAAAGTGGTTAATTCTACACCACCTTGGTTCAATTAATTTGTAGCACCACATAACAAGCCATCAAGCCTATTGACCTAGCTTAAAATGCCATAACTTCAATAATCACATGTGGTTGACTTCGTGAAATATTATAAATATAGAATGAACATATTATCTTGAATCATCTATTATATGGCCTAAATCTACCTCTAACTAGTTTTATTACTTAATAAGTACACACTATTAACTTAGCGTCTGTTTGGGGTAATTGCAGCTTCTCAGCTTTTTCGCTGTAGTTTAGCTGCCCCAAGAAGCTACTGCGGGGAGTTGGCTGGTTATTTGTTGCAGCTGTTTGTAAACAGCTTTATGACAACTGTTTATGGACAAATGCTCATTTCACCCTGTTTAGTAAAACTCTTTGTAAATACATAGAAATTGAGTGGTATTTATGTAAATCTTGTGTGATAATTTCTACTAAAATTTAAAATATGTTATTCTTGTTAGACTTTAAGAACAAATCACAATAGATT
This sequence comes from Papilionanthe hookeriana x Papilionanthe teres, assembly GCA_022702705.1. Classification (NCBI taxonomy): domain Eukaryota; kingdom Viridiplantae; phylum Streptophyta; class Magnoliopsida; order Asparagales; family Orchidaceae; genus Papilionanthe; species Papilionanthe hookeriana x Papilionanthe teres. The sequence continues at coordinate 60,681,951 of CM040426.1, forward strand.
TTAGTAAATCATGTAAATTCAAATTCTTAAAACATTAGAAAATAATCAAATCTGATGGCTTATTAAATTCGATTAATATTTTATTGAGAAATATGATAATTAATAATTATATATTTATTAATAAAATATTATTAAATTGATTACTAAGTAGAAGTTTAACATTTACAAGAAAATAACTAATTAGTTATTAATTATATTAATAACAATTACAAATAAATTTCTTGAATGTATTTAAGACTAAATTATTTATTAATTAATAATTCAATAATATTTGTAAATTTTTAAATTAAAATCAATCAGATAATATTTTACTTAACTACAAGTAATCAATCAATCAAATTAATAAAATTAATAAAAAAATCATTAATTTAAAGTTGTCTTCGCTTCCCCTAATATTTTGCTTAATTACTAATAATATTCAATCAAATACATTCACAAAAGAATGATCTTTAATTATTTTATTAATCAATCAAATTAACTTAAATAAATTTAACCCTCTCCCACCATCACTCATCTCTCTCCCTCAAACCCTTGCATGTCGCTTCCGCTCTCTCTCCCCGAAACCCTCGCATGTTTGTTTTGTCCAAAACCATCGCCTTTGTAACTGAAACCTACAATCGGGAACACGATATAAGAGGAAGAACATGGCGACAAGCTAAGCGCACGTGAGTAAAAAACCGAAGGATAAAGTTTGGCCGTGAACGAGGGGGAGCGTTCCGCGTTTGAGGTAAATCATGGCAGGTCGTGGCGGCACCGCCGCTCCAAACAGTAGAAAAGGGCCGGGGCTCTGCCGCCATGCCATACAAACCTTTAATTAGCTTAGACTATTTATTTCATCTATAGATTTGAATTAATATTTTTCATCGAAGTATTTCAGTGATCTAATTAGTTCATCTTTCACACGTTGGCATTTATACACACTTGGAGGCTATATAAAATTATGTCAATCCTTCGTGCCTTATGGAGGCTTGTACTAGTCTAATTAGACATAAGGTTAGTCGTTAGCCATCATAAAATTTAAACCATCCTTAGCACTTTGTTGTGAACCTAATACTTGAATGCTATCCCAAAAATCATACACGTTAGGGTTCAGACCATTAGACTAGACTTACATATGGTTATTTTATTGATAAGTTGCTTAAATTCAACCTAAAATTCTTAATCACTCTAGTGGTCAATGTAACATTTTCTTTTAGCATTGAACTAACCCTAATTAATTATAATTTGACATGAACTTTTGTAGGGGTTGTAGACTCCTCCTCATGACCCTAAATATTTGGGGAACCATTAGGTAAGCCAACCACTCTTTCATTAAGCTTCAGTTTATATGTTTAAATTTGATGAAATATAAGTTTGATGGCTAAATCCTTCAAACTATCATAATATAGAAGCCATCTTAATGTGTATAATATTAACCATGTTAGAAATTTCCTTGTAAAATTATAATATCTCCCTACCACAAAATCTAATCTTTGACAAGGATAAAATAATTTATCAATTATATGGACGATTACCGCTTGCTATGCAGTCACTTTCAACCCATAATATGAATAACTTTCACTATTATTATTGAGGTTTGCTGCGAACATCTTTGCCACTCCTTGTTGACGATCATCATTCATTAACATCCATCTCCCTTGTCTGAAAAATTTAGAAATGTGTTTGATCACTATTTCACAATAAAAATTGTTATATATATATATATATATTGTACTTATTTGCATATTAACAACCTTAAGTAGGTAAAGAGGCAAGTTCCGGAGCTGGGCCGGGCTGAATTGTACAAAATTTCCGATGTTAGAATCTGTATTGGGCCTTCTAGCCGTAATATCAGCCTTTGAATTGCAACTAAGATCGAGCGACATCAAGACGCGAGGTCATGCTCACCCCTCTTAAAAACCCTTCCAAAGCCCTAACTGTATATCTCTAACCTTCTTCTATCGATTTGGCGGCTGCGTCGCTTCGATCAAACACGACGCCGAAATCCCGAAATCTGCAGCTTTCTCGTATCTACCAGCGGCAATAGGCCTCAATTTTGTGCATCGGCTCTTGCTTGATTATTCCCTCTCGTGAAATCTCTAGAACTTAACTGGTGAGCAGGGATCCATTATCGCTTTCAGCGCTAGAAACTGGAAACCTTAGAGCCGAATCCTTAGATTTCGTTGCCTGAAATTTTTTTTTTTGTTAGTTTTATGCATGATTGTTCGCATTGTAATTCGTTATTGGGGTATTAGTTCCAGATGTTGGTGCTGTTCGAGACGCCGGCGGGCTTTGCCCTCTTCAAAGTATTGGATGAAGGGAAATTGTCCAAAGTAGAGGTGCTGAGACCTCATGAAGTTTTTATTATTTTTTTTTTCGCAGGATGTTGCGCTAATCTCTGAATGTTTTTTTTATTATTATTTTGATATCATTTTTAGGATTTGTGGAAGTATTTTGCGGACTCTGAATCAGCTAGACAGGTGATTTCTTTTTTAGATTCGTTGAAAGCAGCCACATTTACTGATTCTTTCGCCCTAATGAATTTGTTAGCAACTAGACTAAAACTCTTCGTTTAAGTTGTAATTTATAGTGATCCGATTTCTGTTTGATCTGATTCTGTTCGAACTTCATCAGGTTGTTCAGCTGAAAGCTTTCTCCAAGTTTGAGAATACAACAGAAGCCCTTTATGCAGCAACCTTGCTGATAGATAGCAAGCCAAGCAAAGGGCTTCGCAAGTTTTTGCGCTCTCATTGTAAGGGTGAGACCCTTGGAGTTAGCGATTCCAAACTAGGAAATGCTATTAAAGAGAAACTGGTTTGACTCATCTTGTCTCATCTTGTTATTCATTGAGATTTAGTAATTTTAGAATGGTTAATATTTAATAATTTGTTAAATATTTTTATTCATGCTAGAAAATTGAATGTGTCCACGACAATTCTGTAATGGAGCTGATGAGAGGATTAAGAAATCAGTTAACAGAGCTCATATCTGGTCTTGGAGTGCAGGATCTTGCTCCAATGAGCTTGGGCTTGTCACACAGCCTTTCTAGATACAAACTGAAGTTCAGCCCTGATAAGGTTATTAACACGTTACTGTTTAATTCACCTTGCATTTTTCTGTATTGAAATTTCATTTTATTTATTTTATAGTGTATTTCATTTGTTTATGTGGATTTTAATGTTGCATGAATCACCTATTAGATTTTGCAAGTTCTTATTTTTGTACCGAATTAACATAACCCCAAAATATCATCTTTTTTACAAATCTAACACCAAATTACTTCTATTTACCTTAATGCCATCAATCTTTAAATAATCAAAATGAACTATTCCTTCTTTTTGTGTTATGGATTATTAGTATTTCTTATCATCAGTCTGACACGTTCTATTTCACATTTTCAGGTTGATACAATGGTTATTCAGGCGATAGGTTTGTTGGATGATCTCGACAAAGAGCTAAATACTTATGCAATGAGAGTACGAGAGTGGTATGGTTGGCATTTCCCCGAGCTTGCTAGGATTGTGCAAGATAATATCCAATATGCTAAAACCGTCAAGCTGATGGGAAACCGTGTAAATGCCGTAAACCTTGATTTTTCAGAGGTCAGTTTTCATGGCCTCTCATGCCTTAAATTACGTTTCTAATTGTTCATTCATGAGGAACTAGATTTGAACTCTTGATGAAACTGTCCCTATCATGGATTGGGTCGCCAGAAAAAACTTGACGTTTGCGAACAACTCGTGTTCGATTTGTTCGTTAAATAAGAAAGTCAAACACAAATATTTTTTCTAGCTTGATTTATAAATGATTCTAACACGGAAAGACTTTTGATTGATCTTTTTTTGGTTAGTTTGTGCTCGAATTAATTAAATAATTAATATGATGATATATTTATATATTAATTTTCTATGCTTTATTTTAAAAAATATTGAACTTTTACTATTTTTTAAATCATTCAAGTCTTTTTCGAGTCAAATACGAGTTGAAACAAACAAACAAATTCGTATTGAGTCGAACATGAACTTGCTATTCACCAACCATTTCAAACATGAGCCTTTTTCAAAGAAAATAATTTCAGACAAGTCGAACATGAATAAACACTGGGATCACTCAAGCTTGACTCATTTATACCCCTAATGATGATATTGTACTGACCACTCTCTTCCACTTGAGAAAATATTGCATTTAGATTTTGTAGGTATGGTAGTATTTAAGATATTATTGGTATACTGCAGTGTTATTTTATCATAATACTATCACAATACTACTAATAACAACTAAACTACTACCTCACCTAATCCGAACACAGCTCGTCCGGATATAATGATTTTACCTTCCAATGAGCTTATTCAACATTTTGTTGGTTATAATGGCAACAGGTTTTACAAGAAGAAGTTGAGGCAGAGTTAAAAGAGGCAGCTGTTATATCTATGGGCACTGAAGTTAGTGATATTGACCTGGAAAATATAAGAGAACTATGCGTTCAAGTTTTGTCTCTTTCAGAATATCGGAGCCTGTTGTATGACTATCTTAGAAGCAGAATGAATACCATCGCTCCAAATTTGACTGCTCTTGTTGGGGAACTTGTTGGAGCTCGTCTCATTGCTCATAGTGGCAGCTTATTAAATTTAGCAAAGCAACCCGGGAGTACCGTCCAGATTCTAGGTGCTGAGAAGGTCAATCCCATTAATCTATCCCTGCGACTTAATTTTTGCTATTTTTTCTACAACCGTGTTACTTATTTATATTTGTTCATTGCACATACTTGTGTTTTACTATTTCTGTTGGTTTACATCAAGGATCGGCTTTAAGCCCATATCTTTTTGCTTTATTTATGGATGGTCTTACTGGGCATTTACAAGAGGATGTACCTTGGTGTATGCTTTTTGCTGATGATATCCTCCTTGTGGATAAGACAAGAGAAAAAGTCCAGGAAAAACTTGAATTATAGAGGTCTACATTGGAGTCTAAAGGTCTTCGTTTGAGTAGAACTAAAACTGAATACATGGAATGTAATCTTAGTAATAGTAGGTCTAGTGACAGCAGTGTAACTTTGGGTGATCAAATTATTAAAAGGTGTGAACGACTTAGATATCTCGGGTCCATTGTTCAAAGCGATGGTGATATAGATGGGGATGTTAATAGTAGAATTCAGGTTGGTTGGTTGAAGTGGAGGAATGCGTCTGGCCTATTGTGTGATAGAAAAGTACCGCGAAAGGAAAATTTTATAAGATGGTGGTGAGACCTTCAATGCTCTTTGGTGCTGAATGTTGGCCTTTAAAAGAGAAGCATAATGTTACGTTAAGTGTTGCCGAGATGAGAATGATTAGGTGGATGAGTGGCTTTACACTTAGAGACAAAATGTGAAATGAATATATCCGTAAAAGGGTTGGAGTTGCACCAATGACGGATAACATTAGAGAGAGTCGCCTTAGATGGTTTGGTCATATTAAACGTCAACCACCTGATGATCCGATTAGGAGAGTAGATGTTTTAAATACAACTTATTTTAAGAAAGGCAGAGGCAGACCTAGGAAAACTTGGGCTTATTGCATAAAAAATGATCTTAATTTATTAGAATTAAACGAAAATTTGACACTAAATAGGACGCAATGGAGAAAAAGGATTCATGTAGCCGACTCCACTTAGTGGGATTAAGGCTTTATTGTTGTTGTTGCACATACTTGTGTATATCTAATTTGAATTTTGAACTTATCCAATCCTTCTAGTGCCCTGTACTTTTTTTTAAAAATTTTTGCTGTGTGTGTGTGTGTGTGTGTGCGTGTGTGTGTGTGTGTGTGTGTGTGTGTGTGTGTGTGTGTGTGTGTGTATGTGTGTGTATATATATATATATATATATATATATATATATATATATATATATATATATATATATATATATATATATATTGAAAATGTGACGCTAAATATAACACAATGGAGCAAAAGGATTCATGTGGCCGACCCCACTTAGTGGGATTAAAAGGCTTTGTTGTTGTTGTATATATATATATGTATGTATTCTTAATTTTGTGTAGTTTATGACTATTGGTTCTCCCTTAATATGTGATAGTTTAGTTCTATGCTTCAGTGGTATAATTTAGAGAACATAATTCATATAACGAATTCCTTTGTGGGAATTTGTTATTTGGGGAAGTGTTAATCATTCAAATGGTTATCTGGATTGGTGTTATATATGTGGATTTGTTCTTTCTTCCATCAATGTGCACAAATCTGCATGTAAAATTTTCTTAATAAAAATTTTGGGTAAGGACTTTTTTACTGGAATATTTTTTTATTCATGGGTTTTCATGGTTTGCTGGCATTTGTAATATTATTAGCCTATGTTTGCTGCTTGGTTCAGTGATTCTTTTAATAATGTTTTCATAAATGATATGCATGTTGACATTTGCAAAATCTGTTGACTTCTTGATATTATTAGGAATACATAATGTCTAAAATGACTCAAAGAAATTTTAAAATCAACATTGATATATTTGAATAACATTACATTGTTAAGTATGACAATACTGAACCTAACATGTTATATTTGTTAGACACTGAATAATTTTGTTATCTGAATAATATTGAACCAAAAATACCCCTTTAATTGGCAGGGTAAGTTTGAAATTTCTGATCCCTCCTCATTGCCACTTCTTATGTTTGGTTCAAACATATCTATGAATTATTATATGTAAGGGCGATAGAATTGAGTTTTGTTTGTTCTTAAGTACCGATTCCCCTACATCGTCAAATTATATATGTCCTCTCTTTCTAAAACGATAATCTTAATCACTGCATCTTCAGGCCTTGTTCAAAGCTCTGAAAACAAAACATGCAACACCCAAATATGGGCTCATCTACCATGCATCATTAGTAGGTCAAGCAGCTCCGAAACTGAAGGGCAAAATCTCTCGCTCTCTCGCTGCGAAGGCTGCACTTGCCATCCGGTGTGACGCCCTTGCCGATAGCCAAGATAACTCAATGGGATTGGAGAACCGAGCGAAGGTAGAGAATCAAAATTTATTTGTCTTTATTTTCCTACTGTTGCACCCTTACTGGTAATTTACTGTCTTAAATTTGCTTAAAAGCTTGAAACCCGGCTAAGGGTTCTTGAGGGAAGAGAACTGAGCCATTCGGCTGGGTCTATAAGAGGCAAGCCTAAGATTGAGGTTTATGATAAAGACAGAAAGAAGGGGGCTGGAGCATTGATCACTCCTGCAAAGGTATTGATTTCAAAAATTGCAATGGTGGAATTGTTATATTTGGGTTGAGCCTAATGAGGATTATAACATCTTTTTTTATGTTTTGTAGACTTATAATCCATCGTCTGATGTGATACTTTGGCGTGCTGAGGAATCGAAAGCAGAGAAGCCAATAAATGGGCAGGAAGAAAACCATGCTAAGAAGATAAAGCTTGAGGAGGTGGAGCCAGCAGGCCCAGCAGTACAGACTGAAGATGTGGGAGCAGGGGTAGGGGACGTTTATGAGGAAAGTGATAAGAGAAAGAAGAAAAGGAAGAAGGCTGAGGCAAATAAAACTGATGTGCAAAATCCGAATGATACTGCTAGGGTAGTAAAGAAGGAGGAGGAGGAGGAGGAGGAAGAGGTGGAGGAGAAGAAGAAGAAGAAGAAGAAGACAATAGCTGACGACAATGAGGTGCAAAATGTGAATGATGATGGTGCTAAGGTAGTGGAAGAGAGGCAGGAGAAGAAGAAAAAGAAGAAGATGATATACGAGAAAAATGAGGTGAAAAAGGAGGATGAGGGTGCTGAAGTACAAGAAGATCAGGAGAAAAATAAGAGGAAAAAGAAGAAATTAGAAGCTGAGGTGGTGAGTAACGATCAGAAAATTGAAGATGGTGCTGAGGAATTCATAATTAAGACAAAAAAGGTAAAAAAGCACACGGATGGAGATGTTGAAGCTAACCAGGAACCCAAAGAGCAAGAAGAAACTGATAAGTCCAGCAAGAAAAAGGATAAGAAGAAAGAAAAACGCCACCACTGAATGTTATAGTGAAAATTTTTGTGCAATTTTGTTTTATTCGCGTTGCAGGAGTGTAATGTATTGCCGCCACAACTATGTTTAGTTTTAATTTAAATTCAGCCCTTCCATTTAATGGCAGTGCTCCTGAATTGTTTGTATTCATGTAAAACAAAAAGCCAACCCCCTTGCGGGCTCTATTTATGATTTGCTTATGAATTTGCTCTTGCTTTCTTTTAGTAATAAGATTGATTGTTAGTTTGAATTTTGCGTGTTTAATTCTGATCTCATTAGTTTGAATAATATTTGAACCATACTCTTGCAAGGTTTAGGTTCATGTTTGAATCTTGTTCTATCTATGTTCCAACAATGTTTAAATAAGATTCAACTATTGATTATAACACAAAAGTGGTGCAATTACAACCACCATAACATAATATATTATAGGAAATGTTTTACGACAATCAAGACATAAATGGGTGTATTTTAAGAGTGATGATATAAACATAAAGTATAATTTTAGAGGTATAATATAACATGCAACAATTGTAACATACAGATGCAAGTTCATATGTAATTTACATTGCATGAAAGAAAAAATGCGCACGCAGTTCTAATGTCATAAATTCATACATAGGTAGTCCCTGCAGACTTATATACGATCATGCAGAACTTCTAACCTTCACTTCCAAGGTTATTTAGATTATGTAACTGTTTATGGAACCTAGGACATTACATGTAGAATAAATTCATCATTGCCCATAAGGTCTATTTTAAATATGTGAAAGGGGTCATAATCATACGGCAACATAACCTTGGCAAGATGGAATATCTCATATGTTATCTATTGAACTCTATATTGGTATATGTTAGGTATGGCTCATATATCAGAAATTTTGAGTCTCTTGGAATAAAGAGGTGTGTCTCCAGGTGAAAAGGAGTATCTCTTGAAATTTAGTGGGTTGAGGAAAACGAGGGTGTTTTAGTAATTTATCTGTAGATTTTATCTATAAATAGATGTGTAACCCTATAGGTATGTGAACCAAACTTGTGACTTCTCTGAAATAATAAATTCGCCGCTCTGCTCCCGAGGATTTAGGCATCTTTGCCGAACATCGTAAATCTCTGTGTTCTTCTTCTGGATTTGCGTTTTGTTCGCTCTAGATTGCACAACAATTGGTATCAGAGATCGAAGGCGAGCAGTTCTCGCGGCGCAGACAATGAGTTCGAGCCAGACAGAAGGCGGTCGCGGCACTCGCGGCTGGGAGAAAGATCGCGCGGTGCGGGAAGCATCACAGCAAGGAGGAAGCGCGCCCGGGAGACTCGCGAATCGCAGCAGGCCAGCGAAGCTCGGCGCGGGCTTCTTTCGCTCTACAGGAGCAGACTTCGGCGGCAATCTCTAGAATATTCCCTTTGTTTCAGGAAAGTTTGGGCCTGCGATATTTGCTGCGGAGAAGCAGAAAAGGATTTAATTAAGTGCTTAATTGAAGCATCTAATTAATTGAGCTGGAGGCAATTAAAGAAAGCTTAATTAATTGAAGCAGCTAATTAATTGAGCTGGAGGCAATTAAAGAAAGTTTAATTAAGGGAGCAGCTAATTAATTGTTCGTTGGAGGCAATTAATTAAGGGAGACTCAATTAAGTAAATCTTCGCATAAAAGGAAGAAAATTTCCTTGAGAGAAGATCTTTGTTGTTGCCGCTGGAAGAAAATTCATTTCTAAGGAAGGAAGGAAATCAGGAAATTGATTTCTGATTTCTGCTGAATGCGGTGGAGAAAGGCAGGAAATCCTCGTCTTTGTTGCGGGAAAAGGAAATTTCTGATCCACGGAAAAAGAAATTTTTTTTTTCTGGAAATCTTAATTAAGGGAAATTCTTAATTAAGGGAATATTGCTGAAAAAGAAACTTTTTGGAAAGATTTTGAGCAAGAAATTTTGGCCTCAGCAAGTTTGAAAATTTAACTGAGGAATTCAGCAGGCGCGGAGAAGTTTGCCGAGGAGTTCGGTAAGGGAAGCATTCGCAAATCGCAATTGGCTCGCAGGAACAGAATTGGGGAACACTTCGGCATTTCGATCGAGAGCGGCGAGCAGGAACAGTTCGGCGAATACAACAGGCTTCCACAAGTTCCGCACAAGCAGAGCAGGCGGAGCAGGCGCGACAGTTCGCTGTTTGATGATGAACAGTTTCACGGTTCGTCGAAATACAGTTTCGCGGTTGGGCGAGGTACATTTTGTCGCATAAGGATTTGCGATGTGTGGAGCCAGCGAAATTCGTCAGTTTGTCACATGAGGATTTGCGACAAGTAGAGCCAGCGAAATTCGTCAGTTTGTAGCATGAGGATTTGCGACAGGTGGAGCCAGCAAATTCGTACGGTTTGTCGCATAAGGATTTTTGCAGCAGGTACAGTTTGGTTCCGGTAAATAGGAATCATGTTTTGCGAACAGTGCAGTTTGGATGGGAGCAGTTCGGACGGGAAGCAACCCGTAGAAACAGTTCAGCGGCAGAGCGGTTCCAAAGGCGCGACAGTTCGCACGGAACAGCTGGAGCGGCGACAGTTCATACAGTTCTTCGAATCATGACAGTTCGTAAGGACGTGCTTCTGGTTTGCAGGGGGCGTCGCGACGATTCGCGATTGCTTTGGGAAGACGTTCAGCGAGGTGGAGTTCGTGACCAGGAAAGGAGGCTGTCGCGTGGTTTGTCAGTTTCATAGAGGAGAGAAGTTCGCTTGCTATTATCGCGAACAAGAGCCTCGTTTTGCCAACAGAGGAGTTTGACCAGCGAAATTCGCCAGCTCGTTGCATGAGGATTTGATACAGGTGGAGTTCGGTAGGATGCAGGAAGCGAGCAGCTTTGAGTATTCGCAAATAGGGGTTTCACGGAGGTATTCTGCGAATAGGCGCGAAGGGAGTTGGAGCTCGCGAGACAGCAGTCGACTGAGGAGCTGATGCGAACAGGATAAGTGTTGTAATTGACATAGTTGACCAACCCATTATGATGTAAGAAACTCCATGAAGCATTTCTCCTAAGGGGCTAGATATTCGCCAAGGTGGAGATTGTTAGGTATGACTCATATGCCAGGTGGTGCATTTCTCCTGAGGGGCTAGATATTCGCCAAGGTGGAGATTTATTAGGTATGGCTCATATACCAGAAATTTGGAGTCTCTTGGAATAAAAAGGTGTCTTCTGGTGAAAATGAGTATCTCTTGAAATTTAGTGGGTTGAGGGGAACGAGGAAGTTTTAGTAATCTATTTATAGATTTTATCTATAAATAGATGTGTAACCCTATGGGTATGTGAACCGAACTTGTAACTCCTCTGAAATAATAAATTCACTGCTCTGCTCCCGAGGATGTATGCATCTTTGTCGAACCTCGTAAATCTCTGTGTTCTTCTTCTGGATTTGCGTTTTGTTCGCTCTAAATTGCACAACAGTATATTATATAATTTTTGCATTTTCCATCGACCCATTACTTCAAAAGCTTTTCATTATCTCCCATGGCACGCATGATGGCTTGTTCAAGATACTTAGCAACACTTTCATCTCTTGCATTATGCATGTAGAGACTGATGCTTTGTAGTTCTATTCATATTTATGGATTCACTTTCTTATAGAGAGGTATAGAAAATTAATATGTTAAGGAAATAGAAATTGAAACTAATTAAAAAAAAAAAAAATCCAATTTCACATATTTTGAATGAAGTAAAATCATTCTTATTTTACTATCTAACCATATTAAATGAGCGTTCAAACGTTATATTCATGTTGTGCTTTTATTATATATCTTTCGTCCTAGAATTATAAACTTGTATTTGATATCTAAGTTGTCGAGAAAATAATTGCTTCTCATCAATCGAGTAAAAGGGGTCAATTATGTATGGATTCATCGGTTCATCCATCTATCTATCTATCCATCTATATGGGAGTGCACAACATTTCTTATATAGGGATTTTGAAAATTCAACTCTTTGTTAAGAAAGAAATTAAAATTCAATGTAAAACGGTATTATATTTGAAATTCATTAGATTTAACAGAATTTAATATATATATATATATATATATATAATGTGAGTTCATAGGATACATATCAATAAAGCTTATTTTTGTTTGAATTTGTTAGGTAAGTTAGCCGTTAATTATTCTCATTCCTCATTCGCATTAATCACCACGTGTCATCAAATCATTGGTGGCGCGTGAAGAGTTTGTGCTGAGTGGGGTATTTCATAGAATACTTAAAATCTCAAATAATTATAAGAAAATGCTCAAATATTTGGCATTATAAAACAAAAACTTTTTATTATTAACAATTTAATCATATTACGCATATATATACATACCTTTTCACAATTTATTTTAAAAAATTAAGTTGTACTTTACAAACAACTTTAAATAATATTGATATCTAAAAAAAAAATCATTTGATCAAGCATAAAATTCAGTACATTTTGAATATGAAAATTGAGAACGTAAAATTTCAACATCATTCAAGCTTCTCTTTTAGCAGCTTTATAATGACATTGAACATCTAAGTAATACAAATCTAATGATACTAAAAGCTTTAAATTTTTAAAACTTTTCACAATATTTAACAATCAACAATCACCAATAGCCATCACTACTGACCACTCAATTATTGTCAATCGACAATGTTGCACTATCATCAACACTTTATCATTATTCCCTGTCACCTTATCGTCATCACTTGATTATTGTCCTCTAGTTGCTATCATCCAATCGTGATCTCCATCTTCCATCTCTTCTAACATTTCTATAGATAGACGGGATCAAGTTTAGGGATATCATTTTATAAACCAATCTTGATATGTTCAAGGGAGGGATTGAACTTTTATAATTTCAGCGATAAATTTGATCATAATATTATTATTTTCTTAATTTATTTTTTGTGTTTTCTTATTTTATTATTTTGTATGTAGGGGTGTAAACAAGCCAAGACTCGGCTCTTGTTCGGCTCGTTAAAAAATATCACTGTTTGTGTTCGACTCATTTATATTTCGTACAAAATAAATGTTCTTATTCGGCTCATTTGCTTAGAGAGCAAAACACGAGTTGTTCGCGAATAGAGTTGTTTTGACAACTCTAATTATGAAGCCATAGTATGTTACCTGTTAGTGCAAGTATATTTTTATTCCATTTTTTAATTAATAATTTTAATTGATTATAAATCTTTGTAGCAGCGTTGTAGCCAATTAAATTTTTAAAAAATAACACACACACACACACATATATATAATTGATGAGCAGTATTTTGAGTCAAAATGGGCTGATTTGTTCGTGTTCGGCTCATTTATATACCGTACACAAAAAAATATTAGTGTTCGACTCATTAACTTAGTGAACGAATTAAATATAAATTTTTTAACGAATCGAACACGAGCTATTTATCTTTATCTCTAAAATTAGGTTGTATATAATAAATGTAAAATTTTCCCCCCGAAAAAAAAAGAGTGAAATTTCTAAAATATTAATGCTCCCCCCATGTGGAACGAGTAATCCTTACGTCACTCCCATTCAAAATCCGAACAGGGCTCCTGTACAAAAGGAGGACAGATAACGAGCTCAACAAAAAGGGTAATGAATTCTTCAGAGAAGAGTATGGTATAAATCAGTTATCATCAGCTCTTATTCATCCCTGCAGAGCTCAGAACTTGACACTGTAAAGCCCCAAATGCCAATCACCCTCATCCCGATCTCTTTACTTAGTTCTGCAATCTGATACTTTTCCATCAGATTGCTGTTTGTTTCGCGAAGCCAGCAAGCGTGAAGAACAAAAATGGGGTTTTGGGATGGCTCTTTCCTCACGACTGAGCTATCGCATCAGACCTCCTGTTTTGGCCTCCGGCTCTGGGTTTTGATCGCCATCTCCGTCGGCGTTGCCATCGTTTTCGTCCTCTTTATACTCTCCATCTGCCTCGCCTTTCGCCGCCGCCGCACCATTTCTTCCTCCTCCCACAAATCCCTAAAACACCACCTCCATGACTCTACCCCGGCCATCTCCAAGGAAATCCTCGAGATCTTCCGCCTAAATTCTCCACCTCGCGCAGCGGCTGCCGCTCCACCCATTGCAGAGATTCGGGTGGACATCGGCAAGGAGAACCACCAAGTGGTGTTTTCCGAGCACAAGGGCCATGCGGCGCTGCCTTCGTCGTCGACGGCGAGCGCTGAGAGTCGCAGCACGGCCGCTGATTTAACCGTTTCGCCGAAAGGGATCGGTGGCCCGCCGGAGGTTTCGCATCTGGGATGGGGGCATTGGTACACTCTTCGGGAGCTGGAGGAAGCCACCGGAGGCTTTGTTGATGAAAACGTGATAGGGGAAGGAGGGTACGGGATCGTGTACCGCGGGGTCTTACCTGATAACACCATGGTCGCCATCAAGAACCTTCTCAACAACAGGTTAATGATATCGAAATACCACTGTGCTCTTTCTTGCAACATCTGCTAAGATCTTTGTTTTTTTCATCAGAGGGCAAGCTGAAAAGGAGTTCAGAGTAGAGGTTGAAGCAATTGGTCGTGTTAGGCATAAAAATTTGGTCAGATTACTTGGTTACTGCGTTGAAGGAGCCCACAGGTCATCTATTTGCTCTCACTCAGGTTTTTTTGCACATCTTCTTATCGAATTTGAATACGTACAGTTTCTTTACTTTTGTGTAGAATGCTTGTCTATGAGTATGTAGACAATGGTAATTTGGATCAGTGGATTCATGGCGACATGGGGGCTGCAACTCCATTGAGTTGGGAAATCAGGATGAACATAATCTTAGGAACGGCTAAAGGGTAACAATTTCCACTCTTTCCTTGTCATAAATTGGTCCATGGGATGTTAGAGTGTGCTTATAAATCATGCGAAAAACCATTAAATTTGTCCAAAGTGGATCATAAACATAAATAAATTGATCAATATGTTAGCGGTGCCAACATATAGAATCATTGATGATCATGCTGCGAATAAATATTACTTTAGATAATCCATGAGGCCATTAATTATTTTTCACATTGTTATATCTGATCAATTAAACTATTTGAGAATTAGAAGATATCTAACAGTGGTAGCTTCATAATTAAGTATATTGTTTTAGAGAGATCAGCACAGTATTTCACACAAGAGTATCTATGACTTAACTCTTGAAGTTAGTTTCTTTTGGAAAGTTAGTGATGATCAGATCAAAGATAACTAAATACTTTTGAGCGGATTTAATTGATTTGTAATATCTGACAGAAAGTAAATGCTAATTTGTTGACAGTTTAGCTTACCTTCACGAGGGACTGGAACCAAAAGTTGTTCACAGAGATGTGAAATCTAGTAACATATTGCTTGATCGGCATTGGAACTCTAAAGTCTCAGACTTTGGGCTTGCCAAGCTCTTGTGCTCTGAAAGGAGCTATGTCACAACTCGTGTCATGGGTACATTTGGGTTCGTCCAACTCCCATAAACCTAACCACATTTCGTCTCCTCTTTTCAAAAAATTGTTCTGTTTACTTTCTTTATTTGCAGCTACGTGGCACCGGAGTATGCTAGTACTGGAATGTTGAATGAGAGAAGTGATGTTTACAGTTTTGGGGTTCTTATCATGGAGATCATTTCTGGGAGAACCCCCGTCGATTACTCGAGGCCGCCTGGTGAGGTAAATACCCTCAAATTTCGTCGGATGCGATAAATATGAGGAATGAAATTCCTTTAAACTTGTTACTTGTGACCACGGTTATTGTTTTCTAGTACAGTGTCAAAATAGCCGTTTGACTATTGACATGGGTCCATTTTAGTCCCGAAATCTATAAAAGTCCTAAATTAGTCCCCAAATTGTTTTAATATGAGAGGACTATATTAGCTCCTCTTAAAAAGTCTTGGGATTAAATTATCACTTTTATAGACTCTTTGACTAAATTGACCCCTGAAAAAGAGTCAGGGGTTCATTTTGACACTTTTCTCTATTCTTTATGTTTGATAACTTCGGGAGCATTTGCAATTCTTGGTGTTTTCTTGGCATCTTAGGTGAATTTGGTTGATTGGTTGAAGAATTTGGTCGGAGAACGGAGATACGAGGAGGTCGCAGATCCAAATATTTTAGTGAAGCCTTCGCCCAAATCACTCAAACGAGCACTTCTTGTAGCACTTCGTTGCGTCGATCCTGATGCAATAAAACGACCGAGAATGGGCCATGTCATTCACATGCTCGAAATGGAGGATTTTCGGTCCGAGAGGTAATATACTTTCGCAGGATCCCTACAATTTGTTCATTCATACTCCATTCTGATCCCTCTCGATCGCTTACAGGATCGAAAACACGGCCGAGAAGCATCGAATAATGTCTATCCGACCGCCAAAGTAGGAACAAAGATAGAACTTTCAGTAGGCAAGCAATGAACATCAAGTAGGGGTTAGAGGCATTTTTGTTTTGTTTTGTTTTGATTTATAAGGGCACATCAAGACTTATGTCCTTTTGGTTTTTCCCTTATTTGCTATATCATTAAGGATCCATTAAAGCATTTGTATCTTTAGTCTTTGGTGTATCATAGCCAACATTTCTTTTTAATTTTTTTATTGTTTAATGCTCGATCCTTTTTTAATTGTGCTTCTCTAATTAATATGAGCAATAGAAAGTTTAGTTCACGTGATTGCTATTTTATCTGCTTGTAGCATGAAGAAAATGGATGTGCATCTGATAAGCAAGTTGCTAGTTATTTATTTATTATTATTGCATGATTTTGTGCTAATCCATGGCAGTATTGTGTAAGTTCTACGCTTGCTTCTTAATTTGATGAGTATTTTAATGGTGGTAGTTAGTATTTCTTATTGTAATACTCTCAAATTCCTTGTTGTGCGTGTTTCTCTGTTTCATTTGCAGAGCTTAGATAAGTTTTGGTTTATTTATTTTATTCAAGTTTATGAAATGTTAATTAATGTCTCGGTTTCATCTTACTTGTTATTGTTATTATTATTAGGGGCATTTACATACATACCACTTAATTTTCTATGTCTTTACATATATAGCACTAAACTTTACTTCTTTTTTTACATTTATACCACACAAATCTTTCATATTATATAAAAATACTAAAAAATGAACTTTTAAAGATCTTATTTGTTATTATTGTTGTCCACATTAATAAGTCTAAATTTTTGAAGTGCTTTAATCAAAGAGAAGAAAAAACATTATTCTGTAATTTTTACTGCTTCGTTTTGAGGCATGGTAGATCTAGTTGAAGATATGAACTGGTGGTCCATATATTTGTAGCCGAGTAGGTTAATGAACATTCGCAAAAGGTCATTGGATATGCATCTTACAGTCTTACTATACGGGCTTGATGTTGTTTGCCAGCTTGTTCCGACCCGGAGATGCCAGTCCTAGGGGGGACAGGGCATGCCTTTTGTAGTTATATATATCTAAGAAAATAAAACTTCGCAGGCCTTTTGTAGTTATATGTATGTTAAAAAATACAATTTCAATCTTTATTTTATTTATTTTCTATTTTTTTGAGAAATTTTTTTGGTACTACTTGACTTTGAAAATGAATATTTAGGTTAAATTAGCAGATATATACTTTTATTTGTACCTAAAAGAAATAAGTTTCTTAGACAATCATGAAAGTAACAGCCCTGATCAAATAATGGCGGGCAACCAGATGGTGTATTTAGACGGCTTATGAGTCGCCGCAAGCAAACAAAAAAGGATGACAGCGAGATGTTATAGAGCCTATGAAGTGTGGTGGGTCGCTTGCACCTAAGGGTGACTGATCTAAGGCCGAGTGAACCACCTGAGCTGAGCGACTATGGCTAAAGCATGGATTATTGATGTAGGATGCACTTTCCAGACTGATCGATAGATCATAAGAATCAGCTAGCCAGGAAGTCAATACCTGATACCACATGATTCGTAACAAGGCTCATGATTGGGTAACTCAAAGCTGGGGAAATATTACTTAAGAGCAGAATCACACTTGAGACAGAGGCAGAACAGGACCCAATGCTTCATAAAGACACTATTTCCCAAATATTATTGTTACAAGAGAGTGCTTGAATTGAAATTGTATATGGTCTCACCTGGGACCACTTGGTGAGATTTCTTGATTTTTAAATGATACGATATGTCTTGGCAGAGGGTGAACTCCTATAAATAGGAAGAAAGTAATTGATAGAATGCAGAAAACATGGAGTGCACTAGAGATTTCATGACCCAACAGATCCAAGAACTTAAGGATCAAATGAAGGATATGATCAGAGAAGCACTTCAGCAAGGAGCAGATCTGGTACCCCAACCAGCGGTTCATGCACATCGAATATTTAGTGCAAATATAAGAAGGGCGCCCTCTCCAGTGTCAATCGTGAGCGATGAGACATATCATCTAGATAGTGTACCTCAAGACTAAGGCATATAGAGGCAACCATTCAACTCCATAGAGCAGTGCATGTCTCACGACGATCCTATAAAATTTTCCTTTCAGTCTAAGCGGTACATTTCTTTCACACAATAAGCCCGAAGTATTCCTCCACTTCAACCAACCAACTTGAATTATACTAATAAATCCCCATCTATATTACCATCACTTTGAACAATAGACCCGAGATATCTAAATCGTTCACACTTTTTAATAATTTGATCACTGAAAGTTACAGTTCTATCACTAGGGTTATTGGTACTAAAAATACATTCCATGTAATCGGTTTTAGTTCTACTCAAATGAAGGCCTTTAGACTCCAATTTAGACCTCCATAATTCAAGTTTTTCTTGAGTTTTTTCTCTCGTCTTATCCACGAGAAGGATATCATCAACTAAAAGCATACATCAAGGTACATTTTCCTATAAATGTTCAGTAAGACCATCCATAACTACAACAAAAAGACATGGGCTTAAAGCCGATCCCTGATACAATAGAAATAGAAAAATATTTGGTCAATCCTCATTCTGTTCGAACACAAGTAACAGCTCTAGTATACATATCTTTAATGACTTGAATATAAGCCATATCAACACCTTTCTTCTCAAGAACTCTCCAAAGGATATCTCTAGGAACCTTATTGTAAGCTTTTTCTAAAACATTAAAAATCATATGAAAGTACAAAAATATTCGTGGACTTGTGTGCAACTATATGACATCGTACATGATACGAAAGATGGAAGAACGTGTATCAAAATTAATTTAAAATATCAGTAGGAACTATAAAAAAGAAAATTAAATTTGAATATTTGTACCCATGTGTGAACAACTCTAAAATTGAGTTTATAATATTAGCCACAACGGACAGGATATGTGGATGAGTTTGAGCCTAGCTCCAAGAAGAACTCATTGATCACAAGATTTTAGCAATTAATGGAGAGAACCAAACTCATGCATTGACTTTGGGGGTAGGATCAAGGAGGCTGGATTTACCTTTATGAACCTCAGCGTGAAGTGGTCGGGTTCACTCCTAGTACCTTTACCCAACAGCAAAACGACTTGTTTTGTCGGAAACTCTTGCCTCTATTGTGTTTTGTGCGTGCTACGACTAGATGCGTAGCAATGAAATGAATTAGTTCGCTTGACCTACACGAGCTTTTGAGCCTCTAGTTCTTATTTTGCTGACATCCTTTGATGACAGGCCTACCAAAGGACGCACCAGTATCCTACTTCCATCTCATAAGAAACAGGCTCGTAGGCTATAGAATATAGAATCCCGCCTTTGACTCTATCAGCTGTGCCGAACTTTGAGCTTTTTGGTCAGAGGTTGCCTTTAGAGCCTCACTTTGCAGGTCGAAAATTTCGGAAGATGAAAACTATTTTCTATTCAGACGAAGAGTGTGTTGGGAATAAATATACCTTAAGTAGTACAAAAAAAATCCTGTAAACATAAAAAATCACAAGGTATAACTCAAGAAATTATTAAGTGCAAACTCCGCACTTGTGAACAACAAAGCACGAGTATATACCTGATCAAAAGCTAATGCATAGACATGTAAAATTCTTGATCATTAACCATCAGTATTCACACATTCATATTTGCGTGTAATAGTTTCCCTTGCATCAACTAGACAATGCTCCAACATCACAATTTCCAAACTGAGCATCATCCGTTATTTGCTCCTTCAACATATTCCAAACATCATAGATCTTACCAGCTTCAGGGTGCTTTGTGTCTCCTACCATGAACCTGCAACTCTCCACACCACTAACCTCAACAGAACTCCACCCAGCCTCCTTCTTCTCACCATACCTTTTCATCTCTGCTCTCACCCTCACAGCATCTTTCCATCTCCCAGCCAATGCATAAACATTAGACAATGTCACCTTCCAAGCATTTCCATCAGGATCCAACACAGACAGCGCTTCTGCTGCTCGCTCTGCAACTTCAACTCCTCCATGAATCCCACAAGCTCCTAGCAACGAACCCCAAATTGCCAAACCTGGTTGAACGGGCATCTCATTAATGAAACACTCTGCCTCATCGAGTTTCCCAGACCTTGCAAATAGATCCACTACTGCAGCATAATGTTCCATATCAGGCTCAATGCCATAGTCCTTTTGCATGCTATTGAAGCAGTCATAGCCTTCACTAAGTAATCCTGAATGAGCGCAGGCTGTAATAACATTCTGAAATGTTACTGCATTAGGCTTGAGAAAGCTGTGTTTTTTAAGCTTATCGAAAGTGAATAGGGCTGCCTCACCATTGCCATGGATACCATGAGCTAGAATCACTGTGTTCCAAGTACTGAGATCACTCAAATCCATGGTATCGAATACCTTCACTGAAAAGTCAATCCTGCCAGATTTGGCGTACATGCTTATGAGAGCATTGGACAAGAGCAAATCGGAATCAAAGCCTGATTTTATTGCATATCCATGAAACATTTCTCCATGTTGCAGCGAAGCGAGTTCAGCACAAGCTTGGATCGAACTCAGCATCGTGATGGCATCTGGAGCAAGGCCAACTGCATCGGAACGTTGTAATTCTGCGAGAAGCTCCAAGGCCTTGACAGGACTGTTGTTCTTCAGGAAGCATGAAATCATGCTGTTCCAAGATACTAGATCCAGCTCTTTCATTTTTTTGAACATCTGAACAGCTGAATCAACCTGCTCCAGCTTTCCATACATATCTATCAGTGAATTCTCAATGAAGGTGCAAGGAAAGAAGCCTTTCTTTACCAACAACCCATGGAATGTTCTTCCAAACCGCAAAGATTTTGAAAGCATGCAGCCACGAATGATGGCTGCCATGGCATCTAAATCAAGAAAAGCATCTCCTTTTGTAGGCCAGAGCTGAACGAAGACTCTAATGCCCTCATAAAGAAGCCCGTTTTTAGAGTACATCTCCACAAGAGAATTCATCACGAAATCATTGCTTCCAAGCGCCAATTTTGAAATCCATGCATGAACCCAACTGAAGAATCTTGGCTCATTCATCAAAGAGCAAGCCTGAATGATGCTCAGCATAGTCACAAAATTTGGAAGGAGGCCATCTTCTAACATCATAACAAACATATTTATCACCTCACTAAACATGCCCTGGAGGACATAACCTGAAATAACACTACTCCAAGAAACGACATTTCTTCTCCCCAACCCATAGAGCAATTTCTCCGCGCTAAGAAAAAATCCTAACTTTGAATACATTGAAATTAAGGAATTGCTAACAAAAACACTCTCAAAAAACCTTCTTTTCAAACAATACCCATGCACAGCCCTCGCCATATTCTCGTCCTCCTGTAAAACACAAGCCTTTGAAATGGAAGCGATGGTGAATTCATTTGGAGGGGTTGCTAAATCAACAGAAATCAAATCAATAAAAACAGACAGAGCAGCAGTGGCTGAACCGTTGCGGCAATGACCGGAGATCAAGGAGGTCCATGACACAACATCCTTATCAGGCATTTCATCGAACAGCTTACTCGCAAATCCCATTTGGTCGCACTTAGCGTAGGCATCGAGGATGGAATTAGCAACGAAGATGTTGGAGTGGAGTAGACCGGATTTGATGGTGGCTGCATGAAGGGAAGCTGCGAGAAATATGTCACTTTTGGCGGCGCAGATGTTGGCCACCCTGACGACTGCTGTTGCGTCAAAGAAGAGAGGTTCACGGCCATGGATGCGGGGCGGTGGGAGCTGCGGGGATGCAGAAAGCATCCGATTTTGGGTTTTATTTCGGATGGGAATCAGGCTTTTCTCCAACTCCGTTTTGGACCGAGAACAGACCGGGTAAGCTCACCTAAATATGATCCATACAGATTACTGTTTATGGGTATATACATTACATGTGTTCTGTAAACTTAGTCTTCATTACTATAAAAGTTAGTAAAGTGTCGAAAAAGTATATTATTGTTTATTTTAGTTCTAAAATTTATAGACTTATCAAAATAGTCTCTATTGATAGCTATTAAAGGATGTTCAACAGCATATTTTTAACAAGATCTAGTCATGGATTTAACCGAAATCCAGCCAAATAAAAAGAAAAAAAAAGAAAAAACAATATCCAACTCTCAAATCTAAAACTCTCCCGTTTTGTCTCTTTCCCCCATTCCATATGCTGTGTGACACAAATCCAAAATTATCAACTTAGACAGATCAAACAGATTTGCTCTGCCATTGCGAGCGTGCCCCATCTCTGTCGCGAGCTCACAGGATTTCACGGATTTGATAAATCCTATTTAATGTAAATCTACATCTCAGCCAAACATCTTTTTAGAGTTCCATTTAAAATTAATTGAGAATTATTTCAGTACTTCTATTAACTTTGAGACTAAAATTGCTTAATACAAAGAATCAGAGACTATTGAGACACATTGCTCTTATAAAAAAGAATTCCACTCCACATTTTCCATCATTATTAATGACTTTAAGATAAGAAGGAAAAGCGGAAGTTCAGGTTGTTCAATGCTTGGAGAAACTAACAGATCTATTATCATATAAGTTCATGTCTTTCAAATTTATTATGATATAAATAAAAATATAAGAATTTAAAAGTTTTATTTTTTATGTAATTCAGAGATTTTTAGTGATAGGCATAAATACAAAAAATTTATCCGTTCTGAATATGTTCTCTTGCTCTCGTTTGATGTTCTTTGAATTACACGAGAGCTTAGAAAGTTTGACACTCCAACTGCGGCAAGCCAGGAAGCAATGCTTGGGAGGTGTAATGTATTATACAAAATAAGGGACATTTACATACATATCACATAATCTATATATATTTGCATATCTAGCACCTAAACAATGATATTTACAAGCATAACACTCAAATTTTTAGCCTCACATCAAAAATATTACCATCATTTATCTTTTTAAAAATAAAATACACCATTTTATGCATAGATTTATACATCCAAGATATTATAAACATATATATATTAGATATGTAAATATATAGTTTGAAAAACAAACCTTTAACAAATATACAAGAAATAATAATAATTATTATTAATATTACGTAATTAACAGACAAATAATATAAATCTTTAAAAGTTAATATATAAGTTCAAGCAATGAACATTTTGACATAAAAGACCGTTTAGTATATTTGTTTTATAAAGAAAATACTACAAACGCCCAGAATAAGGATATAGAACTAATTCTAACAATTATAGTCGTACAAAGCACATGCTTGACTCGTCCAAAAATGTAAAAAAGCTGCGCTCAAGTTCACAAAAATAGAGGTAAATTTACATAGATACCACACAATTCTTTTGTATTTACATATCTAACATCCAAAATTTTATATTCACTTATAACACCTTAGTATCATATGTTAAAAAGTCCTATTTTGTGTCCTGCTTAGGTTCACTTGTGTGTTGTACCGGACCAATTATATGTTCTAGTCCTATGTTTTGTCCTTTCTCTAGTCCTTTGCTTGTTATATCCTATAAATAGTGTGAGTCCTGAACATTTCTGTATTCATGATTTAATAAATAAGATTTAGCTCCTTCCATTTGCAAGTTATTATGGTATCAGAGCATTAGCCTCTCGGCGACTCCCTCTTTCCTTGCAGGCTTGGCTGCTTCTCTTCTTGGTGGTTTTCCTTCATCTTGGCTGGTCTTCTTCTTTTATCTCCTTTTATTCTGCTTTTCCCTCCTCCTTCCTGCATGCCAATACTTTGGCAAGAATTTTGTAGCGGTCAAATCCTGTTAATCTATCTTTCCTGGAGAAGATTTTCTGTCAGTGTTTCCTTTTTTCTGCTCCTCTCCATTTTTTCTCCCTTTCTTTTCTCCCAGTTCCGCTCATGAGCACCCAATCAAATTCGTCAATCAATGTGGACAGAATAACCCTCTACCCAACGATCATCTCAGATCCCAACCCAGCTGAAATTTCTGTCGGGAAACATTAAAAATTGTCTCAGCTGCACTTACAGCTAACAATCATCCCATCTGGAGGGAAACAATGCTGAAATTATTTCGTGCAAATGGGTACAGGTATGAGGAATTTCTTGATGGTTCTTGTTGCCGTCCTAATCAATTCATCCAATATTCTTCAGGAATTGATGTACCCAATCCTTATTATAGCAAATGGGTCTTCATGGATCAAAATCATGATGCAACTCTTTATCCTGTTGTTTTCTCATCCATTCTTCCATATCTACTTAATCTTGAAACTTGTTGAGATATGTAACACGGTTGAATGAAAACTTCGGTCCTCCAATTGAGCTCGCATTCTCCAACTCAAAAATTAACTTCACAATATATCAAATGGAGATGAAACCTCGAATCAATACCTTTCCGAAATATAATAAATTGTTGATAATCCTTGCGACTGCTGGAGTAATTATTGATGCTAAAGAGATAATACTTTATACTCTTAATGGTCTACCTTCTGCTTATCATGCGTTCAAGATGTACATCTGCACTAATCTGCAACCAATTAGCTTGGATGATCTATATACGCTTCAGTGCAGCGAGGAATTTAACTTGGCACAAGAAGCCACCAAAGAAGCTCATGTTCATAATCCTACAGAATTGGCTGCTACAAATCGCAGCAAGAACAAGGGCTAACCTACAATTTCTTACAATCGAAACAATTCTGCAAAAAATCAGTTCAGTACATTCGAAGGACAAGCATCCAATGGACCTTGTCACTTCCCTAACCACAGCAAGAATAATATCACTTGCCCAATATGTCACAATCTTGGGCACTCTGCTGGTAAATGTTGGCATAAGCATGACAATGCCAATCAACCCACAAATGCTCTCATTTCTGATTCAATGTACAACTCGGTACAACAGTGGATCTTGGACAGCGTTGCTACTCAACATCTTATTACTGGCTCAAATCAGCTTCACAACATCCAAGATTACAAAGGTGACAACGCTACTACCATTGGAAACGGACAACTTCCGGTTGCTTACACTGGTCAAGGGTTTCTTCCCACACCCACTCGTAAGCTCTTAGTTTCAAATATTCATCATGTAACTCACATAGCTTACAATCTACTTTCGGTTCACAAATTAACTACACAAAATTCATGCATTATTACTTCTACTGCTAACGATTACTCAAATATGGATCAGCAGACCGACAAATGTCTACTTGAGAGACCTTGCATTCAAAGGTTGTATCCAATTATCATACCTCCAAATGACTCCAACCCTTCTCCACATTTAGCTCTTATATCTGTTCAACATGTTTCAAATTTATGGAATCAAAGATTCGGGCATCCTAATAATCACATTCAGCAAGTTATTGCTCAATCTACTCCCACTCTACAACATGTTAGCCACAATACTTCTTGTATGTCATATAATTTGTCCAAAAGTCAGAAGTTACCTTTTCCCAAATCCATTACAAGGGCATTTGTACCTTTGCAAATTGTACATCCTAATGCTTGGGGTCCTTCTCCTTCCTCATCTTATCAAAATCATAAATACTTTGTCATTTTTGTTAATGATTTTTTCGTTTTACTTGGCTATATCTACTTAAATATAAATATGAGACTTTCATTAAATTTAAAGAATTTAGATGCATAGTTAAAAATCAACTCCATTCTCGCATAAAAATTATTAGAACTGATAATAGAGGTGGATACTACAATTCTGAATTTAATAATCATCTCAATCAAATCGGTTTTCAACATCAATATAACTATCCCCAAATCCCCGAACAAAATGGTGTAGCTGAACGAAAGCATAGACATCTTAAGGAAACTATTTGTATTCTTTTACATGAAGCTTCTCTGCCTACTCATTTATGGGCCAACACGTTACTCACTGTTCGCTATCTCATTAACCAATTACCTACAATAATTCTGAAATTTAAATCACCATATGAACATCATTCAATAAACAACCAACCTATCAGAATTAAAATTATTTGAATGTCAATGAATTCCTTGGATCAAGCCGTATTTCAAACATTAACTTCAACCGTTTTCTATAGAATGTGTGTTTCTCGGTCACACCCCCTTTCAAAAAGGTTATAAATGTCTAGACATCCATACTAATAGAACCAACATTTCTTGTGTGTTTCCATATCAAAGAAAAAACTATTTCTTCCCCACATTACACTACTTTCACATCACCTCTACCTTCTCCAATCGTTCCTTCCATTGTTATCTTGCCGATTAATCTCATAACACTCCCACCTACTCTAGATCTCCTCTCCTGTCGCCCAGGCATCCGACTCCTGGTTCTCCTATTTATACCGAATTGTCTTCCTCAATTGACCGTGATCATCAACCTGAACCTTTACACCCTGCTGCCTCACATCCCATGCTTACAAGAACTAAAACAGGTACCATTAAACCTTGCAAAATCTTCAGTCTTACTCATCAAACCACTAATGATCCCACTACCTATTCTATGTTAAACATGAACATTAGAGAAATGCTATATCATTTGAATTTCAAGCTCTGTAAGTTCAAGGGACATGGGAATTGTTACCTCCTACATCCAAGTAAAATATTCTTGGTGGGACCTTCAAGACCAAACTAAATTCAAACGGGATAGTGGCTCGGTACAAAGCTCGACTCGTGGCCCAACAGTTCAAACAACAAGAAGGCAATGATTATCTTGAAACTTTCAGCCTCACTATTAAAATCTTTATGATTCAGGTCTTCCTTACTACAACGGTTATCTATAAGTAGCAAATTCTTCAATTGTTTGTATCCAATGCCTTTCTTCATGGCGATCAACATGAAACTGTCTAGATGCAGCAACCACAAGGCATTCTTGATCAATTTCATCCTACTTATGTTTGTAAACTCAAAAAGGCCATTTATGGACTTAAGCATGCACATAGAGAACGATTGTCATTATATCAGAGAATGCATCAAGAATAAATTCATTACGGTTCACCATATCAACACCATTGATCCATTAGCCGATCCCTTCACCAATTTTGTTCCCAATTCCAGGTTCTAGTCTCTTCACACAAAGTTAACAATCTTCAACAAAGATCAACATATTGAAGGGGGATGTTTAAGTCCCTATTTTGTGTACTGTTTCAGCTCACTTGTGGATTGTACCAGTCCAGTTATATGTATTGTACCAGTCCAGTTATATGTTTTAGTCCTGTAGTGTTTTGTCCTTTCTCCAGTCTTTTGATTCCTGAATCCTATAAAAAGCGTGAGTTCTGAATGTTTTATGTATTCATCTATATTTACCTTGGTATCATAAACCTATGCATGAAAAAGTGTATTTCACAATTAAAAACATAACGATGTTGGTATTTTTAATGTAATATCAAAGATTTGAGTAATACACATGTAAATATGAATCTCTAGGAGTTAGATATATAAATACATAAGAATTGTGTGGCATGCATGTAAATGTCCCTTAAAAGGGGGGGGGGGCATGATTTATGTCAAAACCCCACAGAAGCAATAAGATTTTAGTAAGAAAACTTCGAAAATATATCATAAAAACAATTCCTAGTCCATTAAAACAAAAAAAAAAGTAATTGTCACACTATTAAAACTCTTTTAAGAAGCATAACCAACATTATCTAAATCTTCAGAATGATGCCCTGTCACTCATGGGCAAGCGTGCACTAATCTTGTCCAATTATGATAAAAACAAAATTTTTCTGGAAGCAACATTGATCTGGCCATTCGATTATAGAGAAAAGAACTCCTTTAGCTGATATATACAGCTGAAAGTTGAAAGAAAAGATGATCTTAAATTTCTAGGAAGCAGTGCAACGACATTTGAAAATTAGTCTTCCTTTTTAGTCTCCAACTCTTGCAACGCAGCAAGTCTTTCCACTAATGGGGGGTGTGAATAATGGTAGGCTGAATACCAAGGATCTGTGTTCATTGTTGAGAGATTCTCTTCCTGGGATTTACAACATAAAACAAAACAAGATAGCCAAACTCAGAAAAAAATTGTAGACTTAAAATAAGAGGGTATTTACATACATACATAAATACATACATAAATACACACACACACACACACACACACACACACACACACACACATATATATATAGCAAGCAATTCTAATGTATTTAAATATATCACACCTAAACTTCCAAATTTACACAAACGGGAATGGCAGGATGTGAATTGCACTAATGTAGTGACTGATCTATTAAATATTACACAGTACTCGTACATAAGTAGTTGCACTTGCAAGCACGTGCATTTCAGTGTGAAATCCAATTTGTTTCAACCAAATGTAGATTATCTCGTTCTAAAGATCAACAACTTAATGATGATGCTGACGTTCTATCTACCAACATGCTGCCATTACTCAGAAAGACAAAATACCAAGCGGAAAAATTGGGGTCAGGATATCTGACAAAATTCACTTTCAGATGAGTGCAGCACAAATTTAATTGATTGTCCATATATTGCACTCATCTTTAGGAAAAAAAAAAGAGAATCAAACAATTTTGATATCCCTCCAGTAATTTTCTTTTCAGAATACCCTGGTAAATGATGACTATCTAGTTAAAAAAAAGTCGAAAAGGAAAACATTTGCAATAGGACAATCCTGATAAAAATTTGACCAGGTATAGTACGACATGGATAATCAATCAAAATTCATATTACACTCATATAGAAATAAATTAAAGAATTTGAAACTCATCCCGACCAAGATTTTGTTTAGGATATTCTGACTTATTATTTTCAAACAAAATAAATAGATGGCTCACAGAAGTACAAATGATGCTCAAACAGCAAACATTATAAATAGAAACAGAGATGTTTGCCTCACCTGCAATTTTATAAGGCCTGCTTTAAGTGATTTTCCATAGCCAAGTTTCCTAGCAAAAGCATCAGCCTAGAGAGAAGAATATGAAGAGATTACTACTACTTTTCAACATGACGGCAGCTTTCTTAATGAGATAAAAAAAACAACACCATTTTTTGGATGGAAACCAGAGTGAAATCAAAAAATTACCTGAAATTCAAATGCCCTGCTAACAAGATTTAGACCAAAGCTTACAACGTGCTGGATGGGTATTACTGTATGCTGTAAAAACAAGATCAATGTAGAAAAAACATTGCATGTAATTTTTATAAAATCATGGAGTAAAGTGTGAGGAAGCGGGGTGCAGCCACAGAAGTAAGTAGAGATTAGAAAGAGATGCAGAAGACATGCACGACCAAAATTAACTATGGAAATGTTGGGGCCAGGTTAAAGTAGAGTTTTTCAAAATAAAAAGACTACATGCTGCCGTACTATAAAATCTGTAAAATACCATCTAACAAGGTAAGGATGTCGTGATTCTGAAGAAACCTTCAAAATGCTCCCATGCGAAAAAATGCCATGCATTTCAAGCGCAAGGGTTGATATCAATTTTACCAGATTTTCTTCGTATTGTTTTATTTGAGTTCTAACGGACACTAAAACCGCATGGTTAATATCACTCCAATTGGGAAGGGTTCTCGATTAAGGTTGTCACTCAGCTTTTTATATATTTGAGATATTCTCCATAAGCAATGAAATTTTATGCATGTCTCATTGCAATAAGGCATAGAACATGAGAAAATTGGAGTAATAATGGATGGTAAAACAAATAAAGATCCCGTAATTTCAAAATTCATAATTATAACCAATCGCCCATTAATTTAGAGGGGTTGGAAAATTTAGTTGTGAGAGAATAGCTCAAGTCAATGAGGTTAGTGCCTTAATAATTGGATTTCTCACATGGTTTCCCAATTCTATAATAACTAGAACAGATGGTGCAGAGGCATGAGCATGGTAGAATAATTGGGAGAAGCCCCCTACCATCAATCCATGAGGCCTTCTCAGAGTTCACTGTGAAGAAACTCGAAGATGAGTGATGCTCATTAAGAAACTTACTCCTACCAGCATACTTAAGACCTCGTCATTCAATTATGAAGTTCATATCAGTAAGCAAAATGTTCCACACCCACAAAAGAACGAGGAGAAACCCCGGGTCATTGCAACAAACCACGACACACTAGAGAAACCTGCTGGTATCTCCACGGGAAGCCTACAAATTGTAAGCCACGGAACAAGCACCAGCCACCTACCGCAAACACTGTTGCAGATCAACCCAATTAGCAATGAGCAAATCGATCAACTCCTGGATCTGCTAAACCCTAATTTAGCTACTGGTACTCCAAATTGTTCCATTGTACATGCAGGTAGAAATTTAAACTCTTGAATTATTGACTCTGAAGCTTCTGATCATATGAAAATATTACACCATTTATTTTATTCATATAACCCATGTTCTGGCAATGAAAAGATTCATATTTCGAATTGTAGTTTCTCTTCTATTGCTGGAAAAAGGAAAAAATTAACCTGTCCAAGAGTATAGACCTTAAATTTGTACTCCATATTCCAAAACTCAAATGTAACATTTTATCCGTCAGCAAACTTTCAAAAGTTTCTAACTGCCTTGTAATTTTTTGTGAATCTTATTGTGTCTTTCAGGACGAGAAGTTGGGAATGATGATTCGGAGATCTAAAGAGATATGAGGACTTTACTACTTTGCGGACACTATTCCTAGTAATAAAAAGGTTCAAACTTACAACAACATGAGTTCGAACCCTGCATTAGAAAAAATAATGGAATAACATTCTCAGATTAGACCATCCAAGTTTTTCTTATTTAAGACATCTATTTTCTCATATGTTTATGGGTGTTAATTGTACCTAACTTCAATGTGAAACCTGTTAGTTGGCAAAAAGTCCTCGCATAAATCTTGCTCTAAAACCATACTATCCTTCAAAACCTTTTTGTTTGATCCATAATGATGTTTGGGGACTTTCAAAAATAAAAATTTTATCTGGAAAAAAGGATTTTGTGACCTTTATTGATGATCGCACCAGAATATGTTAGGTCTATCTTATAAACAAAAAAATTTAAAGTCGAAAAAATATTTCATGATTTTTATAACATGATTGAAACTCAGTTTGAAACAAAAATATGCATCCTTAGAACTAACAATGGAACTGAATACTTTAATGAAAGTTCAGAAGAATTTTTAAGAAACAAAGACATAATTCATCAATCTATATGTCGTGACACTCCACAACAAAATGGAATTGCTGAAAGAAAAAACAGACATTTACTTGAAGTTGCTCGGACTATTATGTTTTCAATGAATGTTTCAAAATATTTAGGGGAGGGGTCATCTTAACAGCCTCATATTTGATAAATTGAATGCACACTCGAGTTTTGCAACATACAACTCCTCTAAACAAACTAAAAAATAGTTTTTCAATTCTATAAATGCCTTCAAATATTCCTTTAAAAATATTTGGATACACATGTTTAGTTCATATTCTGAATAAATTTCGATCAAAATTGGATCAAAACTCTTTAAATACATTTTTCTTGGATGTGCTTCAAACAAAAGAGGTTACAAGTGTTTTAATCCTGTCACAAAAAAACTTACATCAGTATGGATGTGATCTTCATGGAAAAAATTCCTTTCATTCACAAAAATCCACTTCAGGGGGAGTATAATACAGATGAAGATAATTTTTGGTTAGAATTGTTCTAACACCTTAAGTTCTTGATAAAAATAAATCTGAAATAGTTGTTGAAAATAATAAAAACCAGAAGAATTCTAGTCAAAATGCAGAAAAATTATCTTGTCCAACACAGGGGGAGAAGTACTGTAGAATAAGACAACATAACCTCTGGTTTATTCAATGAAGAGACTCAATAAAAGGAAAAATGTTCAAATTGAATCTTTAGCTCCCTCCCAATCTGAAGAACTGAATGATGATCCTCAAGAAACATGGGTAATTTCCAATCATGAGCTTATTGTTTCATCAACAGAAGCTCAAAATCTAGATGTTATGAATCAGGATCTTCCCATAGCCTTTAAAAAAGGAACACGTTCTTGTACTACCAAAAATCTCATTATAAGTATCCTACAAAACAATCTCACATAAACATCAAGTTTTTTTGTCAAAAATTTCTAACCTGTCTGAACCCAGAACAATACAGGAAGTACTTAGTTATATGAATTGGAGAATGACAGTAAATGAAGAGATGAATGCTCTGTTGAAAAATGAAACCTGGGAAGTTGTCACTTTGCCAAGAGACAAGTCAACTGTTGGGTGTAAATGGGTCTTCACTGTTAAAATCAAAGCTGATGGGAGTATCGAAAGATATAAAGCACGACTAGTAGTGAAAGGATTCACTCAAACTCAAGGAATTGACTATCATAAGCAGCCAAGATAAACTTTATTCACATTCTATTATCCATAGCGGCAAACTGTGATTGGTCCTTACATCAGCTCGACGTTAAAACCGCCTCTGTAAATGGTGAATTAGAGGAGGTATTCATGGATCTTCCACCAGGGTTTGAGAAGAAGCTTGGACAAGACAAGGTCTGCAGATTGAAGAAATCCTTGTATGGGCTCAAGCAGTCTCCTCGTACCTAGTTTGAGAGGTTTGGAAAGGTGACAAAAAGTATGGACATTCTCAGAGTCAAGCTGATCATACTATGTTCTACAAAAATTCCAAAACTGGTAAACTTGCTACACTTATTATCTATGTCAGTGATGTTATCCTTATAAAAGATGATGCAAAGGAAATTAAGACATTGAAAGAAAGATTGGCCACAGAATTCGAGATTAAAAATCTGGGGCCGGTAAAGTACTTTCTTGGTATTGAATTTGCCCAATCAAATGAGGAGATTTTAATTAATCAACAGAAGTATGTACTCAACTTGCTTAGTGAAACCGAAATGCTGAGGTGCAAAGCAGCTGAAACCTTGATTGAACCAAATAAAAAGTTACAAGTAACAAATGAAATTAATGGTGTTAATAAAGAACAGTATCAGAGACAGTTGAGAAGGCTAATCTACCTTTCGCACACTCGTCCTGATATAGTTTTTGTTGTTAGTATGGTAATTGAGTTATGTACCCTCCAAATGCTCATCACTTAGAAGCGGTGTATCGAATCTTTAGATATTTGAAAGAAACGCCTAGAAAAGGATTACTATTCAAGAAAAATGAGGACTTACGGATAGAAGCATCTACAAATGCAGATTCGGCTGGGAGTGCACAAATAGAAGGTCAACCTCAGGGTACTGTACTTTTCTGGGAGGAAACTTAATAACCTGGAGGAGTAAGAAGCAAAGTGTCGTGGCAAGAAGCAGTGCTGAAGCTAAATTCAGATCTGTGGCTCACGGGATATGTGAACTTCTATGGATTAGAAGAATTCTGAAGGAGTTAAAAATTCATAGTCCACCACCCATGAAGGTGTGTTGTGATAATACGTCTGCAATTGACATCGCCCATAATACTGTCCTTCCTGATCGAACAAAACACATAGAGATAGACAAGCACTTCATCAAGGAAAAATTTGACATAGGAGATATCCGCATGGTTATGTTCATTCCCACAACCAAACAACAGATATTCTAACGAAAGGTCTTCATAAGAGACACTTTGACAGTTTAGCGTGCAAGTTGGCTCTAAAAGACATTTTCATGCCAACTTGAGGAGGAGTGTTAAAAATCCTATGTGATTTATAGCATTAATACTTTTTCCTTTTCTCGATTATTATGTAGTTGTACAAATCTTGCATAATTGTTATGTAATTTAATAAGATATAGCTGTTAGCAACTAGTTCCTTATCTAGGAGGTGGTATTCCTGTAAGAAGATGTATCTTGCAAAGCATCAAATAAGAAGAAAAGGATTCTCCCTCTCTTTATTTATGTTTTTGGTAATTTTAGGCTTTTGCCACTTTAGCAAATCTATTAAGATACAACATCAACAACACCAAGCCTTTATCCCACTAAGTGGGGTTGGCAAATCTATCATGATAAAGACTCAAAAAGCATATTCGATTCACATACAATCATTACTCAAGATAGAAAGAGATTTATTGGTGGATATTTAGTATCTCCTATTATTAGTATTTACTATTTTTAGTCTCATCAAGTATTGATATGTCATTATTCTTGTCTCCTCCTTTTCTTATGGGAGTTATGGCTGATATTATTGTTCTCCCAATATTGGATCCATCCTCCTCTATTTAACTTGTAATCATTTTTCTATGAAATTAAAGTGGAATAATTATTTTTCCCCTCCAAAAAACTACATGGTATCAGAGCCATAATAGGTTAGCCTTGGGATTCATTTGTTTTTCAGCTCGAGCTCATTCCAACTTCCTCGACGCCATCCTCTTCCTGCAGCAGATTCCTTGACGTCATCGTCTTCTTCCAGCAACAAACTCAATCATCTCGAGCACATTCCAACTTCCTCAAGTCTTCTCTTGCTACGAACGATACTATCTGAATCATCTGCTTACATCAGCTTTGGCTTCGTCTGTGACATCAGCATAGAACCATTTAAAACGCATCAGCGACGTCTGCTTCGTGACCCCTTGCTATACAGTTCTATTAAAGCTCGTTGGGATCATGACATTCAAAGGAACGATCACGGCACTCACAGGAAGGCATCGATCAACGATGAGATCGCAACGTACAAACATGAGAAGGGAAGTGAACGAATCAAGGTGCACGAGAATTATATGTCGTTCTTGCTCAAAACATCGATCAAGAACACGATGTAAAGGATTTTCGCGCCACTCGAGCAGGAAAGTAAACCGATATCGATGTATAAAAGTATCACTTCATTATTGATT
Organism: Papilionanthe hookeriana x Papilionanthe teres; assembly: GCA_022702705.1. Taxonomy (NCBI): domain Eukaryota; kingdom Viridiplantae; phylum Streptophyta; class Magnoliopsida; order Asparagales; family Orchidaceae; genus Papilionanthe; species Papilionanthe hookeriana x Papilionanthe teres. Next base: position 60,716,916 of record CM040426.1, read on the forward strand.
GTAAAATAAACAAATTTCGCTTGTAAAATAAACAAATTTCGCTATGATCTTGATCATTTTTGTTTTATGCTGAGGTTGTCATAAAAATCAATGATGATAGAAGTTTAAAGAAATTCTACCACATCGACTGGTTCCAACAATTATGAAACCACCATACCTAACACGACAACTCCCATAATGGGTATTTTTGCTGAATATTTTCCTTAGAATTTTCCACCCTGCCTCATAGTTAGAAAACTTAATAAACACATTTACCTCGAGTTGGCACAATTTATAAAATTAGTGATCGACGGGAGAGACAAAATTGGGTATCTAACCTAAGAAATCCCAAAACTTGCTGCTAATGATTTGAATATGAAAAAAATGGCAATCCAAAAATTTTGTTGGCAACGGTATGGCTTATCAATTCCATGGAACTTTCTATACGAAAACCACATCTATTCATTCCCACTTCTTGAGATAACTAGGAGGTTGTTCAAGATCTCTATTCCGATTTAAAGAATTCTTTATAAAGTTTTAAGTCGAAAAATCAACTTTAGAAATCCAAATAAAATGATCATGTTGTTACTATGTATTACAATGAGTTAGTAATTATGACAGGAGCTTGTCTATGTTATGACATTTGGGAGAATTCAAATTACTATGCTCGCCACAAGGGAAAAGAGGAAAAAGATTGGGTTGACATGTTCTTAATTGACCTTAATCAAAGTTTATATGAAGTTTGAGGTCAAATCCTTGGCAGTAAACCTCTACCCTTAATTTGAGAAGTCTTTTATGAAGTTAGACGTGAAGAGTCCAATAGGAAATTTATGTTATACAATACCGGATCGTCTGGTAAAATTGAACAAGAGAAATCGGCTTGTGTCAAAATGGGTTTATATTGACTAAGATGGACTAAAAAAACAATGGTGCAAGCATTGAAAAAAATTATGGCACATGGAAGAGACATGTTGGAAGTTTCATAAAAAACCTGCAAATTAAAATCAAAATTCAAGCATAAGGTCGAGCTTATCAAGCCACTATTGAAGGAACTCAGAAGCCGTCTGCTAACTCAAATGGAATCCCCCCTTTCACCAAGGAACAATTAGAGCACTTAAAAAAATTATTTCAATTTCAACAATTATAACTAACTTCTGTCTTGCCCTTTAGTAAAAGGATAACTCTTTGGCCAGTGCTTTGTTAAGTGTTATTCCTAATTTTTCTCATTCTTGAATAATTGACTAGGATGCAACTTATCACTTGACGGGTTCTAACTTATTTTCCTCCTATAGACCTTGTACATGCAATAAAAAGATCAAAATTATCAATGATTCCCTCTCAATAATTGTTGAAATAGTTGTCAAACTCTCATTATTATTAACCCTTCATGATGTTCTTCATGTTCCTAATCTATCATATAGCTTGTTGTTTATTAGTAAAATTACTATCGATCATCTATGTTAAGCTAACTTTTATTCTTTTGATGTGAGTTTCAAGAATTGACCACTAGAAGGATGATTGATAGTGCTAAAGAAAGATGGATTATATTATTTTAAAGATGGACTTGACTCAAATAGACAATATCAAAGTATTAGTTTAAATTTAATTTCTATTTCTAAAAATAATCAGATTATCTTATGGTATTATAAGTTATGTCATCCCAATTTTTACTATCTAAAATACTTGATGCCCAAATTATTTCAGAATAAAAATATGTCGTTCTTTCAATATTAAGTGTGTGGTTTACTAAACATCACCGCAAATCATTTTCTCCACAAACATACAAATCTACTACATTATTCACTTTGATTCATAGCAATATAATGGGTCCTTGTAAATTCCAACAGACTGGAAAAAGATGGTTTGTGATTTTCACTTATGATCGCACCAGGTTAAGTTTGGTTTATTTAATGGAAGAAAAATATGAAGTAGAAATAATTTTCAAAAAAGTTCTCACCGTGGTACAAACCCAATTTCAAATAATCATTCAAATATTATGGAGGGACAATGACTGAGAATATTTCAAACATACTTTGGGTTAATTCTTTCTTCAAAAATGAATAATTAATCAAAACTCTTGTGTCAACACTCTATAACAAAATAAGCTGACTGAAAAAAAAAGTAAGCACTTATTGAAGGCAGTTCAGACCTTGCAATTTACCAATCATGCGCCCAAATAAATATCTTTGGGATGAATAAATTCTTACTACTATTTTTCTCATAAATAAAACGCCAAAATAAGATCATAAACTTTGAAACACTTTTTGATGCTTTACAAAATTATTTTCCAAAGAATAAGTTCTCCTCTTCTCACTCTAAAGAAATTGGGTTGCACTGCTTTCGTGCACATTCATCACAAGCAATGCTTGAACCCCGAGCCAAAAAAAAAAAAGTCTGCGTTGATTATGCTCCTAGCTGAAAGGAGTATAAATGCTTTGATATCAATACTAGAAGAATGTTTGATAACATAAACATCACCTTTTTTGAACTTCAAGGCTTTTTCTCACCTCATCTTCAAGGGAAAGAAAAAAAAATCCATATAATTTCAGAGATTTTTTCAAACTGATGACTCACAGAATAGTATTTCTCCAACCTTCAGTGTTCAATCCAAAAATTCTAGTGAAATCTTTTCAGAAGAAAGTGCATCGAGCCATTAAGATATTGAAATTTCTACAATGTCATTTTATGATGTTCATAACAAAGAAAAAACAAAAAAAAGGACTACGACAATAGTATCGTTTAATTTTATCTATTTATGGTTGATAACTCAAAAGAGAGCATTTAAGAATTCTTTGCACTACCCAGAATTTGTGAACCAGCCAGATAATGTCCTTACTGATTATTTACCCATGATCATGTCACGTCATCTTCGAGTTCTGAGTTTTCTAGTTCTAAAGTTGAGTCCAATTTGAAACCTAAGTCTAATGAGTCTAGTCTTCTCATTGGGGAAAAATCTTGCACCCAACATTCATTGTTTCATTATGATATGAAGCTTGGTTGAAAGGACCCTAATTCAACAAGAGATCTGTCCAACAGAGGACCGGACCAACCAACTATTATAAAAGGTGAGAACTACCAATTTGATCTCCCCCCCCCCCACCCACCCACCCACCCACCCCTAACTCCGATTTGATCTAATACTATATATAGGTTGACTATGTGTTTTAAGGTATAGTCTTTATGATTTTTTCTTTCTGCCTCTAGCTGTTCTCCTATGCTAGAGTTATATCCAAGGACAAGTGGTGCTCTCCTATTTGTTTTCCAACAGCCGGACAACACACCTTCCACTTCCCTTATTTTACAACTATTGCCAATCTCCCTCCTTCCAACTCTGACCATACCCTTCCAGGTTACTGATAAACTCCTTCCACTTCCTTGCCGAGCCACTCCCAACCTTTCGTGGTCACAGACTTTCCTTTTCTGCACTCCATCGGGATAGCTAGCCCTCCTTTACCCTTCATATCCCAACTGAACCACTTCCTCTACCTTGTTTCTCACCCTCTTCCACTTCAACCCTCAACTACCACGCTAACACCACCGCAACCCCGAAATCTTTCCACCCGGCCCTAGTTGAATATTGATGTATTCTGATTTCTACTTCCTTTTGAATTCTGATCGTAATCCGATTTGCTTAAGTAATAATATTTGTTTCTGATTTGTGGTTTTGGATTAAATTTCAGTATCACACACTGTATTATGAAAATCTCTCACCCATTTTTTGTGTTTTTACCTTACAATTCTCGTGTATGAAGATTCCAAGTACTGTGCAGGATGCTCTAAAAGTCTCTAAGTGGAAGAAGACTATTTTTGAAGAGATGAAAGTTTTTGAAAAAAATAGTACATGGAAGTTGGTTGACTACCTAGAGGAAAGACAACTGTCAATTGCAAATGGGTCTTTACAATCAAGTATAATTTTAATGGCTCTCTAGAACGGTACAAGGCTAGATTGGTCACCAAGGCATTCACTAGGATCTATGACATTGATTATTTAGAGACATTTGCTCTAGTTGCAAAAACCAACTTAGAAGAAGTGTATATGGATGCACTTGTGGGATTTATTAAAAATTTTGGCACAAAAACACGTAAACTGAAAAAAAAATCCTCATAAGGGTTGAAGCAATCACAAAAAGCATGGTTTCAGAAATTTATACTATTCGTTAAAAATCATGGCACTCAAAGACAAGATCATACATGCACTTCAAACATTCAAATGATAGAAAAATAATAGTATTGATTATGTATGTGGATGATATTATTCTCACAGGAAATGATGCATAAGAGATGAATTGTTCGAAAATTCTCTATCATCTATTTTTGAAACTAAAAAATTGGGGTCTCTGCGGTATTTCTTTGACATGGAGATTACTCGATTGAAGAAAGAAATTGTTATCTCCTAGCAGAAGTATGTGCTTGAACTTCTCAAGGAAACTGGGATGAGTGGGTGTGTAGACCTCCAGACACTATTGATCCAAATATGAAAATAGGAGATGGGAAGAAGAACGTGAATACAATTAGGTATCAAATTTTGGTGGAGAAAATAATAGACTTATCACATACATTACCAGATATTGCATTTGTTGTTAGTTTAATAAGTCAATCTATGCATTTACCCTATGAGAAACACCTTGAAGCAGTTAACAAAATTCTCAGATATCTAAAATGTATAACAGATAAAGGCTTGATCTTTCAGAAGCCCACACAAATGAACATAGAGACGTACACTGATGTAGATTGGGCAGACTCAGTTATTGATAAGAGTTCAAATACTAGATAATACACCTATGTGTGGGAAAACCTAGTTATATGGAAAAGTAAGAAAGAGAATGTGGTTGCAAGGAGTAGCGTGAAAGAAGAATATAAAGGCTATAGCTAATGGAGTATGTGAGATGTTATCGTTGAGAAGAATTCTTGAAGAGCTGCAAATGCCAATAAACAAGCCAATTAAGTTATATTGTGTCAATAAAACAGTCATAAGCATTGCAGAAAATCCTGTGCAACATGATCACACAAAGCATGTGGAGCTTGGCAGTCACTTCATAAAAGAAAAATTGATTATGGAGCAATTTACATGCCATTTATCTCTATCACTCAACAAATAGGGATATATTCACCAAAGGACTGTTCAAGCCTAATTTTAAGGTTCTTGTAAGCAAGTTGGGCATGATAGATATTTATGCTCTTATTTGAGGGAGAGTTTTGGATATTTAGTATCTTCTAATATTAGTATTCACTATTTTTATATCATCTAGTATTGGTATATCTTATTCTTGTTTTCTTCTTTTATTATGGGAGTTATGGCTTATATTATTATTTTCTCAATATGAGAGTCATCCTCCTCTATTTAACTTATAATCGTTTTTCAATAAAATTAGAGTGCAATAATTATTTTCCCAAAAACTATACCTATAAATTGAAAAAAGTTCACTAAGATGTTCTTCACTTTCTTTGAAAATTGATCCCAATGCACAATTGTGATTTGAAAGCCTTATAATTATTTAAATCTTCATTTTTTTAGACATGCATGTATTGCAAATTGGGCCCAAAATAATATGTTTGCCACATTTTGAACCTAGAAAGCACTTATTGAACCATGAAGGTTATTTTCATACATTTAGCACTGGAAAAAATTCTAGCAATTTTCCATGGAGCATTCATGGATTTGCGTGGACTCGGGATAATTCTTAAATGTTTTCAATTTCCCTCAATTTTATCCGTCACTAGTGCAACACCAACCCTGTTACGGATATATTCATTTCACATTTTGTCTCTAAGTGTAAAACCACTCATCCACCTAATCATTCTCATCTAGGCAACACTTAACTTAACATTATGCTTCTCTTTTAAAGGCCAACATTTAGCATCATAAAGCATTGCAAGTCTCACCACCATCTTATAAAATTTTCCTTTCAGTCTAAGCGGTACTTTTCTATCACACAATAGGTCGGACGCATTCCTCCACTTCAACCAACCAACCTGAATTCTACTATTAACATCCCCATCTATATCACCATCGCTTTGAACAATGGACCCGAGATATCTAAATCGTTCACACCTTTTAATAATTTGATCACCCAAAGCTACACTTCTGTCACTAGTCCTACTATTACTAAATTTACATTCCATGTATTCAGTTTTAGTTCTACTCAAACTAAGACCTTTAGACTCCAATGTAGATCTCCATAATTCAAGTTTTTCCTGGGCTTTTTCTCTCGTCTTATCCACGAGGAGGATATCATCAGCAAAAAGCATACACCAAGGTACATCCTCTTGTAAATGCCCAGTAAGACCATCCATAAATAAAGCAAAAACATATGGGCTTAAAGCCGATCCTTGATGTAAACCAACATAAATAATAAAATAATTCAATCCTCCTTCAGTTCGAACACATGTAACAGCTCTAGCATACATATCTTTGATGACTTGAATATAAGTCATATCAACACCTTTCTTCTCAAGGACTCTCCAAAGAACATCTCTAGGAACCTTATCGTAAGCTTTTTCTAAATCAATACAAATCAAATGTAGATCCTCATTATCTTTGTACTTCTCCATCAAACCTCTCAATAAATGTATAGCTTCCATAGTAGACCTGCCCAGCATAAATCCAAATTGATTATGAGAAACTTTCGTAATACGTCTTAACCTATGTACAATTACCCTCTCCCATAATTTTAAAGTATGACACATCAATTTAATTCCTCTATAATTTGCACACTCTTGTGCATCTCCTTTATTCTTAAAAATGGAGACCAAAATGCTCTTCTTCCACTCCTCAAGCATCTTTTTAGGTATCAACAACTATCAAATCAAATATATCACTATATCAACATCATCATTGACTAAGAAAAATCAAATTACAATCCATTAAAGATGTACATAATGTATGTCAAATTATTTAAAGCCGCACACATAAATATAGAATATGTCAAAAGCATAAAAAAAAAAAACACACCGAACAATCTCATTTTGGATGTAAGTTGTAAACACATGTAGGAGTTGTAGCATAAAATAAACACAAACTTAAAAAGTACTATAAGTTTTAACTAGTTAATCCTATTATCTCTTTACCAACAAAAGTTGTCTGACTATATTCAAGGGAAATAAACGATTTGCAGAAAGATGGAGCAACTCTTTTAGGTTGACAAAGAAATAGTAGGATTAACTAGTAAAAACAATAAAGATGTCTTATAGTTTTGAAGTCAGCAAAAAAAGAATGGTCTGACCAATAAAGAATGGTCTGACCAATAAAAAAAACTCCAAAGAAAGATGGTCTTTTGGAGTGTATGATGGCGTTAACCTAAGAAAATAATTATAAATTAGTTACGAGAGCCTTACAGCTTTTCTCCTATTATCCTATCTATCATCCTTCTAAGTCTAAAATATTTAGTATTAATGCCAAAAATTGCATTTCAAGAATCAAGAAAACATTGGATGGGACCACAAAGCCGAGCTACAGTCCGACTTAAATCTTTGTGTTCACCAAAAACTAAGCCTCAAAAAAAGCATAGTTCTTTCAAACCACGCTAATTGCAAACTTTTTTCTCTGGCTTAGAATATTTTATTGTAAATTTCCTTTTACTTTGATATGAGAGGCAGGCTAGGCACCTGAAATATTACGAGACCAATAAGCACAGGCTGTGTATCAAAGCCAAAACTCCGGAATAGATCCTTAGAATTCCTCACAAGGGTATATCCTCCAAACTGTAGAAATGTAATTACCTGCACAAAAATCACCCAATAAATAAATAAATAATCCAAATAAGAATAGTTTCACTACTGGCAAATAAAGTTGAGACAAATTAGATATTCAGCAAAAATTCAGTATCCCCAAGCATGCGGGTCAGAAAAAAATAGCATATTGACCTTAAAAACCTAGGGCTGTAAGCAAATGGAATATGGATTTGGAAATAAATTGATATGTATCTCTTGGTCAAATACAATAGTGAGAGAAGTTCAAATTTATAGCTCAAGATTTTTCAAACTTTATTTGAATTTATTATCAAACGGTTAAGATTTTATGATAGAAATCAAACCAAATACATATTCTATTAACAATCGATTGAAAAAACTGGATCCAGTTGCAAATCTGATGAGACTTATAGCCAGATTCAATCGAAAATATTCACCTCCGTTTCATCCTTGCATTATACAAAAAATAATGTGTGACATGGAAAGCAATACTATACATATGACTACAATCTGCATCGTCCAATATATAAAAAAGATCTACTACGTTACCAAAATTAATCATGAGGAAAAAAATATGACATTGAATTTCTTCATGAATTATAAACGTTACAAACTAAAAGTCAGGATTAAGAATGAGATGATATGAAGTGGTTCCCACAAAAACCATTCCACATCAAGTTTTAAATGTTGAAAAATAAATCAAGAAAATACTTAAAAATACATGGAAACAATAAAAATAAATGAAGATTTTAAAAACAGTTAAATCTAAAAAAAAGTTAGGGGAAGAAGCATTAAAAATTAACCAAGCATAATCCAAGACGCAATGAAGCCCAACAAATGGCAGCTAAGGCTCTGTTTGGCGTAGCTGCAGACTTCTCAACTTCATTCAAATACGTGCTACTCACTGAAAACTTATGCTGGAAATGTACTGTATCGTTTGATGCTAGCAGTGGAAACATCTGTGAACTGGAAAAATAACCATACTGCCTCTATTTGATAAAACTGTTTAAAAATTATTATGTAAAAATGAAAAAAAATTAATAGAATTACAAGTAAAGAAGAAAACTTCATGAAAAATGAAGATTGTAAAGGAAGAAAACTGCTTTAATCCTATTACCTTGGATTTTAGAAAGGTTGATAAATTTAGAACGATGAAGCATTATAATACTCTGTTGGGTAATGTGGAGACCCGATCTACCACATGTGAATTAGCTTCCTACCACATCCCACCTACCGCTCACCTATCACATCCCCACCTACTGCTCACCTACCTCCCCACCTACCGCTCTTCTTGATTCTATAAATAGCCTCTTTTGGAAAGAGGCTATTGGATGAGGGACGAGCCAAGCAAGAACCAAGTAAGGGCCAAGCCAAGTCCTCTAAGAGAGAAAGAGAGGAAGAGAGAAAGAGAGGAAGGGAGAGAAGAAAATAGAGATTTTCTTGTAAACGTCGAGGTGCTTGACGGTGTAATTCCTCGGAGTAATAAAATCCTCTGCAGCTCAGTGGACGTAGGAAAATTTTCCGAACCACTTAAATCTGTGTGTCGCTCTGGTGTTAGTTTTTTTTTTCTGCGTGCTATTTTTCTCGTTTCATTTTTCACTTTATTGTCGTCGTTTTTCACACACTGGTATCGTAGTCTTGGCTCGGATCTCAGCGAAGAACGATGGACGGAAACGAAGTGATGACATCGGGATCGAGAAATTCAATGCATACGCATTTTCGATTACTTGGAGAATGCAGATGAGATGACTACCTCTAATCTTCCGATTACTTGGAAAACGACTGAAAAGATGGACGAGGCGGAATGGAATCCATTGGATCGACGGAGTTGCGGGGTTATACGATTAACCCCTGTCGAGATCGGTTGCCCACAACGTCATCAAAGAAAGGACTACCGCATCTCATCGCGACTTTATCTGGGTATGTATGAAAAGCCATCGACGAATAACAGCGCGCACTTAATCAAAAAATTATTCAACTCGAAGATGGCGAGAATGTGTGTACGTTGCTTCAACACCGAACGATTTCAACACAATCACAAATCAATCGTCGTCGTTGAAATTGATTTCATGATGAGATACGTGCGTTAATATTATTGAGCCATTACCGAATAATTGCAGGAAGCGTACGAGGATGTCGAGTTCACGATTCACAGTGAATCTAAACTGAAATACGAATGATATTCGTGATTCGATTTCGGCGAAGAGGTGCGCAGAAAGATTCTGAAGCAGACCTGGGTTCGAGTTCAACGATCGATTGTTGATTCTAGAGGAGATCACAAGACAGAGAGCTCAAACAGTAGGAAGATCAAAATCAAAGTCTTTTGAGCAGACAACTTACTGGAATTGTGGCAAGGATGGCCACTTAAAAAAGAACTGCAGGAATCCTAAGAAGAAGAAGAATGAGAATGATGGCGCTAACGTTATAACTGAAAAAATACAGGATGAGTTATTGTTGGCAGTTCACAGTTCTGTTGATGACTGGATACCGGATTCAGGGGGCTTCCTTCCATACATCTTCCCACCGGGAGTTGATGCGAAATTATGTTGCAGACGACTTTGGGAAGGTACATCCGGTACTGATGGAAAAGCTGCGGAGCGTGGTGGGGACGGGAGACGTCGATATTGCACTCCCTAACGAAGAGCAAATGGACTTCGTAAAAGGTCAGACACGTTCCAAGTCGAAGAAAAATCTCATCTCTCGTTTGGCGTGTCTCAACGAGAGCTGGTCGTTCGATAGTGTTCTCGAATAAGACACTGGAAGGTTATCAAAGGAACATTAGTACTGGCCCGGGGTAAGAAAACCGACACACTATATATGATCTATCGGCTTCGCTCAACACTGTTGCTACTACAGTTACAGAGAGTACGAGAGTTCTGCGGCATTGCAGACTTGGACACATGCGTCAGAAGTGCATTATGGAGAAGCAGAAGAATGTCAATTTCTTGAAAAGTGGCAAAACGCTAAAGGCAGGAAAAACGGACCTTGTATAGACAAATGGTGGAGAACCACAGAGCTATGAAGAAATCTTGCAAGATGAAAATTCGAGCAAGGGGGAGCTGGCCATGAAGAGGAGATGGATTCTCTACTGGGAAATCATACTTGGGAGCAGGCAGAACTTCCACCAAAGAAGAAGGCATCGCACTGTCGGCCGCTTAAGAGTTGCGTTTTTTTTTTTTTAATATTAGATTTAATTTATATATGTATATTAGTTTTGAAAATAAGATTTTTACTTTTAAAATATGAGAATGAGAGGACGGATCTCATTCGTTTAGCAGTTTGAATGAACGAGCGTAATATCGCGAGTAACGCATCTATTCCGAAGAATAGACACCCTACTCGACAATATCGCTCGATCAAATAAACCACAAAATTCATGACATCCGTTCCTGCTCAGCGAACCTTTATGTGGACAGATAAATTCCCTATTTAATACGTGAAGAATTAAATAGTGCTTATATTATCGCGGTCTTTAAAACTCCCTATAGAAGGCGAGCTCATAGTTAATTACCCTCAAACGACCGAAGTCACCGGCAGAACTCTCGATTTAGATCGCGGGTTTCTATCTTCACGAATTCAAAAGGTAGGGTTTTCAATGAAATTTCAGTAGTAGAAATCCAATAGAGTGAAAGGCGCAAAGAGAACGATTATTTACGGAGTCGAAGAAGAAGGGTAGGGGATATCACGGATCTCGAGGAGAACCTCGAGGACGTCCCAGACTATCACATGGTTGCGGCTTTAAATTTTGGAGAGGGATTTATTTTAATTTCGATCTCGCAAATTAATTAGAGGAACTACGTTTGCGATAACGTCACCGATTATGCAAACTAATCGAAAGACGGGAGGGCTTACGTCGTATCGGACGACAATCCTCGGAAACCTAAGCGAGTTAGGGCTTATATCGCACGGGAGGGCTTGTGCAAGCTCTAAAAGAACAGATGAGGATTTATGCGCGCATGTGCGAACTTCACACTCGAAGTCCCAGGCCATTATTTAAACCAAAGAATGGTTTTGACGATGTCGACACGGGTTTCATTGAAGAAGATGGCCGTGGTCGCCCACCGCGCTCCAAGCTCCACGTCGTAGCGAGAACCGCAGCGTTTAGATTTCAAGTCTTAAGTTAAAGTGGCGTACGCAAGTCGTTTATTTATTTTTATTACGACAGTGGAGTGTGTGCAGACATGGCATGAGTATGAAAAGAAGTAGAACGAGAGCACGCTTGGTCTATGCGAGAAGTAACGTCGCTATAACGAGTGAAACATGCCTGAGGAGAGAGAAAGGATGCAAGTGTAAACACGCCAGTTAATGACGTACGTATCGAAAAGTAAATGCACTACAACTACAGGAGATAATGTCTGAAAAGTAAAATATGCCTAAGACGGGTATAACGATAAGGAAAGTAAAAGCTATCACATGTGAGACCAGTATGCTTTCTTATCCTCGTACTGTGTACTCGTTTACTGTTATTTTATATATTTTTTTATTATATTTTTCTTATTTCCGCAGTAGATTGTCGATTTCAAAAGAAGAGATGAGATAGAAGTAGTAAGTGAAAGCAATCCTACTTAAACGAAGGTACTTATGACATGTACAAAGAAGAAGAAAGTTCGAAAACTTCAACGATAAAAACGAAGGAAAAGCTGACGAAAAGCGAGAGAAATCATGCGAAGAAAACTAAGAAAGTCGGGAAAGAAGAAGAGAAACGTCAGTAGAAACTCCAGAAAACCGCAAACGAAAACAAAACAAAATCGTAGAAACACTAAAAGACTGCGAGAAACCCATAGACGATCCGCTAAACTCATGGCGAACCATAAGAAAAGCCATGAGCCTCCTGAAAAAAGACTCGTGAAGCACGGTGGTGTTTCGGACTCGGAACATGTGCTAATGTCCGGACTAGTGCGCTACTTACGACACGACTTCTACGTGCAGGCGAGTCTAATCCGACTCGAATAGCCGCAACCGTGACCTTTATAAATTTTCACACATTTCATTTTTGTTTTCATGCAAGCAAGATGCAGTAGGAAGTAGGCTGCTGTAAGTAGATGGAGGTAATTTTGCATTTTTCAAACATATGTATTTTTTTGTTTTAAAGCATTTTAATCCACCGGTCGACTATCCTAATAGTGACGGTGCCTACGAACATCGATCGTGTAGTAGAAAACCCCGAGGACGGTCGAACGGTTCCGTGATTCTCGCTACTACTCTCACCGCAGTCTCCGAGTCGGGCGGCCCCATTCTACTGGCTCTCGTAATTTTTCTCGTTTTGCGGTCTCATCAACGTCCCCACCGCACTTCATGACCGCATCGCATGGCCCACGCATAACCCAAGCGAGTTATATGCGCACACCTACACGTTCCCCGTAGGTGCGTCTTTGAGCTAAAACAAGCGCGAAAGCTAGTGGACGAGGGGTCGAGGAAAGGGAGGATGGAAAGCGGCTGATTACACATTTCGAAAAGAAGTGAGTCGATTTCCAATAATTCGAAAAACACGATGCTCACCCAGACTCCCGACCGACCTCACATGTCCTGAAAAAGGACCTAAAGGCACCACGACGCTCTCGGAGAGGTGAGGACTGCAGACCCCAGAACGCACTCCTTTTCCCAACAAAGATCGTAAAATCAAGAAAATATAAAGAGAAGCCCACCGCTCGGGTCCTAGACTCTGTGCCACTAAACCGAGAGTATCTACCACAAAACTTCAAGGTTTAACCCACATCGACTTTCAATTCCCGAAACACAAGCTTCCCCGATACGTTCTCCCACGGCTCGGGACTCAAGCTACACAGAATAGGAGAATCAATAATCTTTCGATACATAAGAAAGCGAATGACAATGCCGTAAGCCCACCAAACTAAGCATCAATTTCACCAAATAAATCCTCCAAGAAGTATTCCGGATATCGTGCTCAATTTATTTCCCACAAGTAAGCTAGGAAGCGTTTCCAAATTTCATTAAATCAATTCCATGACAAGTAGCGGCAAAGAGCGAAAGCCCACCATCACAAAAAACATCCAAATGAGGCTCTCGCCAAGGCTAAAAACGAGAGCAAAGCGCTCACGGCCTAAGCTACAATAAAGGGGCAACGAAGAGGTAAAGCCCCGACAATTCGAATCGCCACAATGAGGCTCACAGCCAATTCCAATGAAAGGACAAGCTTCAACAATCAATTCAATTCCAAGCTCATATCAACATGTATAAAGGCATTAACCAAATAGCCATGGGACTTAGATTCTCACATAGCCTTTCTTAAGCCAATTCAAGACATAGACCCGAGCCACCACTAAGTGCCAAATTTCCATAAAGAAGCTCACGGCTAGACCTAGGGAGCCAATTACATCAAGTCTAGCTCACCACAAACGCTCAAGATCAAATTCACTAGGTAACCAAGCAATTCAGCCCACCTACAGCTTAAAAGAAGCACAAACCGAGCCCAAAGGAGATCTAAAGCCGAGCCATTAAAAGGCTGCACCGGGGGAGGCTGCAGGAACAACAGGAACCAAAACCGAGCCTCCCTCTTAGTGCAATGGGAGCAGCTGCAAGAGCAGTAAAAAAAACAGAAACAAAACCGAGCCCCTTCTTAAGTGCATGGGGCTACGCAGAGAACGACAGAACGGAAAACGAGCCCCTAAGCCAAGAGCAAAGGAGCGGCCGCAAGAGCAACAAACGAAAAACCGAGCCCAAAACCAAGTGCAAGGGCTAGTCGCAAGAGCAAGAAAACGAAAACGAGCCTCACCAAGCCGAACCGAATACAGAGAAAACCAAAACCAAATACAGGAAAGCCAAAACCGCATACAGAAAGCCAAAACCGTACCTGACTCAAGGGAATAGCCATTCCCTCGCCTCTTAATGCATCAAAATGAAGGCCACCATATATTTCGCATTAGAATAAGCATAAAACCTTTCCAAACTTAAAGTAAATTTCTCCATAACATGCTTTTGATAAGGAAAAGCTGAAGGAAGCTAGAAATGTGACCCACATGTTTACAAGGCTCAAGTGAATCCTTCACCAAATGAAATTATAATAAAGTGCTAAGCATGTCATTAGAAAGAAAAGAGGAGTGATTATCATTTAAGCTAAGATACAAGTTATACCTCCATTTTCTTTCACTATAAGCTAGAAAAGGAAATCCCCTCCAATCTATATGCAAGACTACACAAGCATGCCATTTAAAGATGAAAAGCATGGAATTATCATCTCAAGCAATCCAACACATCATTCCATAAGATACAAACACCCAACGCAAGCAAGAAATAGTGAGGGCCGAACCAATCGGCAAGAATCACGGCCTCCCTGCCAGCACCGAGAGGAAGAGAGGAGAAGAAGAGGGTTACCAGCTAACGTAGAACACCCCAAGGAATAGGAAAACCCTAGGCTTCAACCAGACAGCAACTCCCCACCTCCACAGAATAATCGGCCGCCCTGTGAAAGCCCAAAACAGGCTCTAAATAGCGAGGAGAGGGAGGAGAGGGCCGAGACTTACCGCAGAACCCAACAAGATCGAGGAAGTGACGGGGATGGGGGGAGTGGGGGGATGGGAAGTGCCGCGAGAAGATCGGCAGTGAGGCAGAGACGCGCGCGGGAGATCACGCGAGGTGACTCTCGCGCAGGGATAACACTCGAGGAGGCATGGGGAGAACCACGCGGGGCTCGAGGGAGCAACGGTCACCAGGGAAAGGCGCACGCGAGCGCGGGAGAAGCAGGGACGGAAGCTCGATCGAACGAGCCAGGGAGGAAGCCAAGGGATCGAACGGGTAGATATTAGTGGCCGAGGGTTTAGTTTAGGTTTAAAATTTAATATATATATATATATATATATATATTATTAATTTTATTAAAAAATAAGCCCAAAACCGCAATTTTCGCCCCGGCGAGCGATCGTCGCAAATTAAATATCAATTTTAAGGTGGAAACGACGTTCCGGACGCAACGGCGGTCCGTTTCGTCATCCGAGCGTCGCTCGGAGAACCTCGTCGACGGCCGCGGTCGAGAGCGCGTCAAATCCGGCATCATCCGAAATTCGACTCGACGTCGATCGTCGCGGCGTTCGGCTTCAATCTCGATCCGTCACGGAGAATTCGAAGCCGTCGAGGCCGCGGCTCGAGGAATTTGTGCGCTGAGTGCGAAGAACGTGCACGAGCGCTATCCTAAGGTCCGAGTGGTCCCATAGGAACTCAATCTGGAATCCTAACGCTAATTCCAACCTACTCGCTCTGCGAGCTGCAGGTCGAACTCCGTCCGGACTCTAAAAGAGTGTCGAAGTGGTTTCGAGCATTCTAAAGCGAGGTGGGCCCAAAGGCTAGGAATCTAAGATCGCTCGGGAAGCTCCTAAAGCTAGAACCCTAAATCCTAGGAGGAAAACTAAACCTCGACAAAAACGAGGTCAACAAATGGACCCCCGATAGGTGTGGTGCGCCGGACGAGCACACCGCGCGTATCAGTGCTGATCGAAAGGAGATCAACAAACCAACACAAAGCCGCCTAAGTAAAATACTTGGGACAGGCCGCGAGGAACGAAAAAAGGAAAAGAGAGAGTGAGTAGTTTCCGCTGGGGAAACAGAGGGGGAATTCTCAATTAAGAGAGCCGCGACTTTTAATTTCCGACTTCAAATTTAATTTTATGCAGAGAAAAGAGTAGGGCGAAGGCCCACCCAAATGCATTTGTATGCTGAGAATGATGTAGGGCTGAGCCTACCTCAAATGTGCATGCTGAGAAAGAATAGGACGGAGCCTATGCAAAATGCGGAGTGTTTCAATTTCAAATGCAATTTCAATTTTGATTTTGTGCTGAGAAATAAGTGGAGTGAAGGACAACCCCGAATGCTGAGAATATGCAAAGAAAGGGAATAGGGCAGAAGCCTATCCCGAATGCTAAGACTGTTTTGATTTCAATTTCGTGCCGAGATGGTTGAATGTTGAGATTGCTGAGAAAGAGTAGGACCGAGCCTATGCAAAATGCAGAGAACTGCTGAGGAGGGAGTAAGGCGGAAGCCTATCCCAGGAGCAGTCTGAGAACGTCTTGAAGTGAATGAGCCAGCTCTCATCCCGAAGTCTTGAAGTAACCGCAGATAATATCGCCGAGATGGGAGTACGCTGAAGCTATCCCGAATCGCGAAGAATATCGCCGAGAATTGCCGAGACTGCGAGAATATCTTAGAATTGCCGAGATTCGTTGAAAATATCTTGGAATTCGCCGAGATTCGTTGAGCGCTTCTGAGAATCGTCGAGATTACTTGTAATATCGCCGAGAATTCTTGAGATTCTTGGAAATATCTTTGGGAATCACTTGAGAATTCATTGAGAACGTCGGATTCGTCGAGAATTCGCTGGCATTGCTTGGGAATATCTTTGAGAATTGCTCGAGATTGATGGGATTCGTCGGAATGCCGGGATTCTTCGAGATATCGCCGAGAATATCTCTGAGAATTCTATGAGAATTGCTCGAGAATGCTTTGAGAATATCGCTGAGAATCGCTGAGAAACTGCCGAGAATTCTTTGAGAACTTCGGGAATATCTCTGAGAATTCGTTGAGATTGCCGAGAATATCTTGAGAATCGTTGCAGAATGCGTGAGAATATCGCCGAGAATCGCTTTGAGATATCTGTTGAGCATTTGTGAATCGGCAGATTGAAGGCATTCATTGCTGATATCCGTGGATGCGGAGATTATGAAAATATTTTGCAAAGTGCTGCGAGAATGTTTGTAGAAGTTTCATGCGATTTCTGAATTTTATTGAAATGTTTGTCACAGAGATTTTGAAAATTCATAAGGTGCAAGAGTTCTTTCGTTTGTTCAAATGTCGATTTTTATTTCGGGATTTGGACCTGGCTTAAGACGAGTGCAGCTCGGTCAGCTCGTAGAACAAACTGTCTTTAAAACATCACGATGTACGAAGCATTTCTTGAGGTATCGTCCACCGATCGAAGGTAAGCGTAAAGCATAACTCCTTTGAAGGCGTCACGTAATTATATTCTTTCAAGACCTTTATAAAGGTGTTTTATTCTCAAGGACTTGTCACTCGCTCGAAGATGACGGAACTTCGTAGGCTCGTTTAGTAACGCGTTGTCATTCGATCTGTCGCGATTCTGCAGAAGGTTGTTGCAAGTTCACTCTGAGAAAAGTATTTCTGCGTGTTTCGAGTTGAGTTGGAGCCATGTCCGAGAATCTTTCCGACTATTGGCTTCGACTCAAGTTGATGTTCAGAGTGTGGCAGCAAAGACACTGACTTCGGGTCGAATTTCCATTAATCGCTAATAACGTCGTCGTTTCTTTAATTCTTCTTTTTAGTCCGTAATCCCAAAATTCCCGTCACGTGATCGAAAATATTTTTCAATTCGTCCCAAAGATATTTCGATCGATTAATGGCCAAGTAGAAGGCTAGAATCACTCGACCTCTCCGAAGCATAATATCGGAGGAAACTTGGGCGTAACCGTCCAAGTTTCGTTAATCGGGAAGATTAAGACAACCGATTTTGTCATATACGCTGCGCTCGAAACTTGCTTCTCGGGAGACGTTCATTTTTTTTTATTTTTTTTTTTGAAGCTTTCGCTCTCAGATTTTTTATTGAGGATTACTATACTAATAAGTGACGCTAGTTAAAAGATTTTGAATGTACGGATTGCGACACCGACTTTTGATTGTGTGCTCGCCTTCCAGCTCTCGCCGCGAACACCTTTTTTTTTTTTTTTTTTTCGCTCCTTTTGTTTTCGAGAATTACCGTATACGTAAAGTATTTCATTAAAGATTTTGAATCGCCAGAAACTCCCCTAATTAATAATCACGAAATGTCCGCTTAATATAAATCCCGGGATATTATAACTTTTCGAAAGTCCGGACAAATCTACACGGCAGAAAATTGAAAAGACTCGTGATATCCAAATCGATTACTCGTATTTCAGACGCCTTCTTCATTTTAAAATCAGCTTAAGTACTTCGATCAGATTCGTAAAGAAAACAACGATTCGAGTTATTAGGGCATTAATTTGATTCTTCCACTGAAGTCGAGTCTTAGCGAAATATCCGATTTTGAGCTTTCAAATATCGAGCAATTCTTGACAAAAACAAACTCCTTTTCTTCGTTACGGTAGGAAAAACGGTACGGACCATCACTAATCATACTAAGCAGACAGAAAGTAGTACCATAGTAACTAAAAAGTGTCTCCGTCAGTTGTCGGTGCGTAGAAATCGATTGAACGAACACATCGCCGAAATCATATTGATGGAACTTATTTGAGTTTCAACGAATATTCGTCGGGATGCGTTGCGGCTTCCGATTTCTCAAGCTTCTTCTCCGACCATTCTTTGAAGCCCAGTCACGGCCTTCGATGGTGTGCCAAGCATTCTGTGAGATGGGCGATAGTTGGATGATTCTTCTTGTTAACCTCCGTGGCCGGCTTACGTCGAGCACGTCGAACTCGAGTGCTTGATCGGAGATGCTGGAACACTGCGCCATCGCTTCATCATTGAAGGGATATATTTGTTCAACAAGCCGATCATAGACCGACTCCTGCCTTCCATCCGTCCGGAGTGGCCTCTGTCGAGACCGTGTTGGTACTGTTCTTGATTATTGCACTGGCCGTCTTCGTTGGACATGTTGAATATATTGCGGTGGGTGTGGAACATACCACCGAGGTGGTCGATTGAAGCCGAGGAGCGGTCGATGATCTTCTTGATAGCCGACCGTATCGAGGGCGGTGACCGTCTTCTTGTGACAACCGACCGATCTTGGCTGGTTCTTCTTCGCTAAGCGTATCGAGGTAGGCGGCTTCGATGCCGTATCTCATATATTGCTTTCCTTGTCGACTATTGCCTTATTTCGGACTTCCTCGAATGCTTTTGTTGTTCGGGCTCTTCGACCTTTTCTTGTGGCTCTGCGTAGCCGATCTCTTCTTGCTGCATCTTGCGGCTACGCCTCGGTAGGTTCTCGAACGACTGATGAGTGAGTCCCTTGAGCATGAAAGCTATGGATCATGGATATTCTTGAGTAAGACCATCAATCGCATGTTGCTCCCGCGACTGGGGCTCGTGACTTAAATGCTTCATTTCTCGCCGTCAGAATATGCTCTACTGGCAGTCTCGTAGGTTTACGACGTTCGATTGCGAGATCTCGATAGTGAATGTGGTGATGTACCCCGCAAATCTCTTCACGAACAAATTCTCCGACTCGTAAGCGTCTTGATCGACCGATTTAGACAGTTCTGGCAGTACCAATCGAATGCGATCTCGGAAAAGCGCTCCACGAAGCTGGCGGAAAAGTAATGCGCTCGCTACCCCGCGTTGCGGCAACTTGCCGGAAGTGTGCAACGCGACGGGGTTGCCGCGTTCCATCGAAAGTCTTAAAGATTGGTGGCCTGACAAAACCGCTTAGGATAAGGGACGGAATCGAACTCCTCCGGGTAGGGTGCTACCCTCGAAATTGATGCGCCCCTTTCGATTGGGCGAGCAGCTGCCTTTATTCAGCCATTAATTCTGCCAGGCTGATGTCATTTTTACGGCACCATGTCCCCGAGTTGAATCTTCTCTGCAGTGGCTCATCTCGGCTTGCGAGAGCAACTTCCCTTCGTTCGTCGGTAATGTGCGGACAATCTCCATTTCGGTTCATCTCCGGGGATGCCACCCAGCAGCGGAGTGCGGCCGTCTTTGCATCATAGCCATGCTAGTCGTCATTTCTTCGATCTTATTCTACGAGACCGGCGATAATTTCATCCTACGTTGGACGACCCCTGCGCCGCTCATCCATTGCGTTCTCGCGGAGGAGTGTCGCTCGCGGGCTAACGTGGCTCGGGTCTCGATGACGTTGATTCTACGCGAATTTGCCCTCCATGTATGTCTGTTAGGTTGTGATCTTCGTCTTGAAAGTCTTGCTCGTCTTTAGACGATCAGGTGCGATGTTAGCTGCGAAGCTTTTCAAAGCGGACTCGATTGACTTTCCTTTGATAACTTTAAGATCAGCTAGGGATTCATGAGAAACATCACTTGTTTCCTCGACGGCGATGTGTCGTCGTGCGAAGCTAATGGAATCACTCGACATCGTATTTATAGAACTGTTTGAGTCCTTTTAAATATTCATTCGGGATTACTACGTTCTAGCTTACGAAGTTCTTCTCGAGCCAATCGCTTGGAAGCTCGAACGGTTTTCCATGGTGTGGGCAGAAACTGCAGGTGGTATGGACGATGACGGAGGATGATCTTTCTTGCCGGCCTCCTACTGCGCCTACTTTAGCTCCCGTAGTCCGAGCTCGGCGCTCTTTATCAAGTGACTGAACATCTGCGACAGCGACTCCTCTTTGAACGAGTACGCCTTGCTCAATCGTTGATTCATTGACGGACCTCGTCTCCGCATCTATACGGCATGGTCTCGAGCTGGAGCATTTGCTCATCGGACCGTTACGGCATGTGCTATCGCAAGACGATTGATCTTCAGAATTCCCTGATTGTGTTTCCATTCCTGTGCCTTTGTCATCTGCACGGACTTTGAGTCAGACTCAATTCTGAACTTAGGAGACGGTAGAACACAAGCATTGATTGACTCTTCCTCACGTAGAATACCCTTTTCTTTGGTTAGCAGAGCGACTGGTACGGCGGTAGCGAATCCGACAGTAGGAGCGAAAACGGTCTCGGAGTAGTCCAGCGAGCGTCGAGTTCTTTTCGATCCGTTCCTGCTTTGGCATGAGGAGTTCTCAGTCGGTCTTGGAGTTGAACATTACTGATAGGCTACGGACTTGCTCATTTCGAGCTTCGTCGTCTCAGCGACTACATCTCCGAACTTCCCAGCAGCTCGTCGAGCCGCTACCCGAACTTAATGGTGACAGATCGGGCGGCTCATCTCTTGATGACGGCGAACTCTACTCCGGAGGCAAAAGAAAAGATCAACTTTGGCGCGAGCATCGTTCTGGCATTTAAAGAATTTACGGGAAGTCGGCAACGTCCGGTGTCTTGGCGATTTCAACGGAAGTACTTCGAGTTACGCACTTGTCTCGTATGACGGCGATTCCTTATGCCTGCTAGTGTTTTACGCCTATTTTATCTTTATTGTTCATTTAATTTCGGGATTTAAACGGAAGGTACGAAGTAGAGATTTGGTTTTAATTTACGAATGTCAAATCAGAGCCGAAACACGGAGTGAAAGGGAAATTCAGGACCCGATCTGAGCCGGATCGCGGCGCACCTCGAGCCTGACACACTGTTGGGGTCGGCCCCACAAAATCGAAAACGCAGGATTCCGAGCCACGCATGTTTAAAGTGATTTAAACGGACGGTTCGAAATCCGAGAGAGTTGACTGTGTTTGCCCGAAAAAAATGAAGCCAGCAATGCACGGAAGAATGACAATCTACACAACGAGGACATGATGGACATTCTTAGATGTGCGAAGATAGAAAATTTTGATTTAATGGAGAGTAGAGTTTATCACCGTGAGTCGCTGAGAAGTTGTCGGCCGCTTAAGAGTTGCGTTTTTTTTTTTTTATTATTATTAGATTTAATTTATATATGTATATTAGTTTTGAAAATAAGATTTTTAGTTTTAAAATATGAGAATGAGAAAGGACGGATCTCATTCGTTTAGCAGTTTGAATGAATCGAGCGTAATATCGCGATATAGCACATCTATTCCGAAGAATGGACACCCTACTCGACAATATCGCTCGATCAAATAAACCACAAAATTCACTGACATCCGTTACTGGCTCGCGAACGCTTTATGTGGACCGACAGTCTCCTATTTAATACGGAAGAATTAAATAGGGTTTATATTATCGCGAGTCTTTAAAACCCCATGTAAATGACACTGCGCTTAATTACTTCTCAAACGACCAGAAGCTCGAGCGAGAGAACTCTCGATTTAGATCGCGGGTTTTATCTTCGCGAATCTGAAGGTAGGGTTTTACGAAATTTGGTAGTAGGAAATCCGATAGGTGAAAAGCATGAAAGAGAATGCGATTATTTACAGAGTCGAAGAAGAAGGGTAGAGGATATCACTGATCTCGAGGAGGACCTCGAGGACGTCCGAGATTATCACATAGTTGGGCTTTAAATTTTGGAGAGGGATTTATTTTAATTTCGATCTCGCAGATTAATTATAGGAATTACGTTTACGTAATGTCACGATTATGCAAACCTACCCGAAGCAGGATGGGGCACACGTCGTATCGGACGACGACCTCGAACACAAGAGAGTTAGGCACATATCGCACGGGAGGAGGCTGTGCGAAGGCACTAAAGAACGGAGGTGAGGATGTATGTCGCGGCTAGCGAGCTACGCCGAAGTCACAGAGCACATTATTTAAAGCCAGAATAGTTTCTTGATGTCGACACGGGTTTCTTGAAGAAGATGCGCCGTGCGCCGTGCTCCAGGTCTCCACGTCAGTAGCGTGAAGCCGCAGGTTAGATTTCAGTCTTAAGTTAAAGTGAGCATGCGAATCGTTTATTTATTTTTATTGCATGAATGTATAGAGTAAGTGTCATGTAGATGAAGAAATGTAAAGCGATGAAATGAGAGCATCTTAAATTTATGCGAAGTAACGTCGTCTATAACAGTAAACACATCGTGAGCAAGGAAAGATACGGAAGTGTAAACGTCTTATGGCAGCATACGTACTTGAAAGTAAACAGCCCTAATATATGAGGTAATGTCTTTGAAAAGTAAAATATCTGCCAGCAATGATAATGATGAAGGAAAGTAAAGATCGTCATGCGTGAGTACCGTATCTTTCTTTATCCTCACTACGTATGTTACACGTTTACTCGTTATTTTATATATTTTTTTATTATATTTTTTAACCTTTATTTCACTACTGACGAGATTATCGCATCTCAAAAGATCGGGAGTAGAGTTAGTAGGTTGAAACAGCCTATTTAAACAGAGATCTTATGGTGTGTACATGAAAGTAAAGTCCGAAAACTCGATAGAAAAACGAAGCGAAAAGCTAGCGAGAAAGCGAGGAAAATCAAGAAGAAAGCCAAGAAAGTCGGGAAAGAAAGAAAAGAAACGTCCGTAGAAAACTCGAGAAAAGCCACAAACGAAAAGCAAAACAAAAATCATGAAAAGCGTAATAAAACAGCGAGTAAGCCGACAGAACGACCCGCTAAACTCATAACGAGCAATAAGAAAGCCAACGAGCCTCTGGAAAGAAAGACCAGTAAGCACGGTGGTGTTTCGGACTCGAAGCACGTGCTAACGTGTCCGGACTCGAGTGCCGACTACTGACCAGACTTCTACGCGAACGCGATCTGATCCGACTCGACTAGCCAGCCGGACCTTTATAAATTTTCACACATTTCATTTTTTTGGTTTTAAATGCAATGAAGATCTGTAGAGTAAGTAGAGTGTGTAGTAGTAGTGGAGGTAATTTTGTATTTTTCGAACATATGTATTTTTTTGTTTTAAAAGTATTTTAGTCCACTGGTTAATTATCCAGAATAGGACCAGTCTACGAACATTGCGTCATCTGTAGCAGAAACCCCGGGACGGTCGAACGGTTCCGTGATTCCGCTACTACTTCTGCAGTCTGCGAGTCGGGCGGCCGCGTTCCATGGCTCTCGTAATTTTTTTCGTTTTGCAGTCTCATCAATGTCCCCACCGCACTTACGAACTTGCTTGACGTGCCTCGCGTATAACCCAAGGAGGTTATATGTGCACACCTACACGTCCCCTGTAGGTGTGTGCTTTGAGCGAGAAACGAGGTGAAAATAACGGGACGAGGGTCGAGGAAGGAGGATGGAAAGCGGCTCACTTAACACGATTTCGAAAGAAGTGAGTCGATTTCAATACTCGGAAAACACGTAAGTCACCCGTGACTCGACCGACCTCACATGTCCTGAAAAAGGACACTAAAGGCACCACGACGCTCTCGGAGAGGATGAGGACTAGACCCTCAGGAACGCACTCGCTTTTCCCAACAAAGATCGTAAAATCATAAAGAAAAATATAAAGAGAAAGCCATTCGCTCGGTCCTGAACTCAGCCACTAAGCCGAGAATACTACCACAAAACTTCGAGCGTTTAACCCACATTGACTTTCAATCACCGAAACACAAACTTCCCGATACGTTCTCCCACGGGCTCGGGACTCAAGCTACGACGATAGGAGAATCAATAATCCTTTGATACATAAGAAAGAGAATGGACGAGCCGTAAGCCACCAAGCTAACGTCAATTTCACCAAATAAATCCTCCAAGAAGTATTACGGATATCGTGCTCAATTTATTTCCCACAAGTAAGCTAGAGAAGCGTTTCCAAATTTCATTAAATCAATTCCGATAGACAAGTGTGGCAAAGAGCAAAGCCACCATCACAAAAAAAACATCCAAATGAGGCTCTCGGCCAAGCTAAAAACGAGAGCAAAGGCTCGCGGCCTAGCTACAATAAAGGGCGACAAGAGGTAAAGCCCCGACAATTCGAATCGCCACGATGAGGCTCGCGACAATTCCGATGAAAGGACAAGCTTCAACAATCAATTCAATTCCAAGCTCATATCAACATGTATAAAGGCATTAACCAAATAGCCATGGGACTTAGATTCTCACATAGCCTTTCTTAAGCCAATTCAAGACATAGACCCGAGCCACCACTAAGTGCCAAATTTCCATAAAGAAGCTCGACGGCTAGACCTAGGGAGCCAATTACATCAAGTCTAGCTCACCACAAACGCTCGAGATCAAATTCACTAGGTAACGAAGCAGATTCGGCCACCTACGACTTAAAAGAAGCACAAACCGAGCCCAAAGGAGATCTAAAGCCGAGCCATTCAAAGGCACGCACCGGGGAAGCTGCGAGAACAACGGGAACCAAAGCCGAGCCTCCTCTTAGTGCGATGGGAGCACTGCAAGAGCAAAGAAAAAAACGAAACAAAACCGAGCCCCTTCTTAGTGCGATGGGGCTAGGCGCGGGAAGCGGCGGAACGGAAAACGAGCCCCTAAGCCAAGAGCGAAAGGAGCGGCTGCAAGAGCACGAAACGAGAAAAAAACCGAGCCCAAAACCAAGTGCAAAAGGGGCTAGCTGCAAGAGCAGCAAAACAGAAAACGAGCCCAGCCAAGCTGAACCGAATACAGGAAAACCAAAACCAAATACAGGAAAGCCGAAACCGCATACGGGAAAGCCAAAGCCGTACCCGGCTCGAGGGAATAGCCATTCCCGCCTCTTAATGCATCAAAATAGAAGGCCACCATATATTTCAGATTAGAATAAGCATAAAACCTTTCCAAACTTAAAGTAAATTTCTCCATAACATGCCTTTTGATAAGGAAAAGCTAGAAGGAAGCCAGAAATGTGACCCACATGTTTACGAGGCTCGAGTGAATCCTTCACCAAATGAAATTATAATAAAGTGCTAGCATGTCATTAGAAAGAAAAGAGGAGGGATTATCATTTAGTGCTAGCATACAGAGTTATACCTCCATTTTCTTTCACTATAAGCGATAAAAGGAAATCCCCTCCAATCTATATGCAAGACTACACAAGCATGCCATTTAAAGATGAAAAGCGAGGGAATTATCATCTCGAAGCAATCCAACACATCATTCCATAGCATACAAACACCCAGTAGAAGCGAGTAAACGGGGAGGGCCGAACCAATCGGCAAGAATCACGGCCTCCACAGGCTAGACCGAGAGGAAGAGAGGAGAAGAAGAGGGTTACCGGTTAACGTAGAACACCCCAGGAATAGGAAAACCCTAAGCTTTGAACCGGCAGCACCTCCCCACCTCCACAGGAATAATCGGCCAGCCCTAGGAAAGCCCAAAACAGGGCTCTAAATAGGCAGGGAGAGGGAGGAGAGGGCTGAGACTTACCGCAGAACCCAACAAGATCGAGGAAGTGACGGGGGGATGGGGGGAAGTGCCGCAGAGAAGATCGGCAGGGAGGCAGAGATGCGCGCGGGAGATCACGCGAGGTGACTCTCGCGCAGGGATAACACTCGAAGAGGCATGGGGAGAACCACGCGGGGCTCGAGGGAGCAACGGTCACCAGGGGAAGGCGCACGCGAGCGCGGGAGAAGCAGGGACGGAAGCTCGATCGAACGAGCCAGGGAGGAAGCCAAGGGATCGAACGGGTAGATATTAGGGCTGGGGGGTTTAGTTTAGGTTTAAAATATAATATATATATATATATATATATATATATATTATTAATTTTATTAAAAATAAGCCCAAAACCGCAATTTTCGCCCCGGCGAGCGATCGTCGCAAATTAAATATCAATTTTAGGTGGAAACGACGTTCGGACGCAACGGCGAAGTCCGTTTCGTCATCCGAGGTCGCTCGGAGAACCTCGTCGACGGTCGCGTCGAAAGCGCGTCAAATGCGGCATCATCCGGAAGTTCGACTCGACGTTGATCGTCGCGGCGTTACGGCTTCAATCTCGATCCGTCACGGAGAACTCGAAGCGTCGAGGCCGTGGCTGGAGGAATTTGTGCTTCGGTGGTGCGAGAGAATGTGCACGAGGCATCCTAAGGTCCGGTGGTCACATAGGAACTCGATTTGGAATCCTACGCTAATTCCAGCCTACCTGCTTGTGAGCTAGAAGTCGAAGCTCCGTCCGGGACTCTAAAAGAGTGTCGAAGTGGTTTCGAGCATTCTAAAGCGAGGTGGGCCCAGTGCTAGGAATCTAAGATCGTCGGGGAAGCTCCTAAAGCTAGAACCCTAAATCCTATGAGGAAAACTAAACCTCGACAAAAACGAGGTCAACACGCACAACAAGTGAGTGTATCGGGTGAAGTCACGCAGCTCAGTGGCGATGAGAGTCTAAGGCTGAAATTGTTGAAAAGAGCACCGTCAAGGCGGGGATAGTGCTCATGCAGTAGGAGTATAAGCGGATGCAAGAGTAACCCGGAGAAGAGCTTGGTGGTACGAGACACGCGTCAACGGTAATATGTCGACCGAGATGTTACTTCGTGAGAAGGCTGAAGTTATCTTGGCTTTCGTGGTCTTCAGACATGAAGACAGGGGTTTTGAGTTGCAGAGGTGGAGGATATCACGTTTGAGATAAAATTCGGTACAGCCAGGCAGATGATCGGCGACTGTAGGTGGTGCGGTGAGTGTCCGGTCTCGAGTGGGAGAATTGTTGGGTAATGTGGAGACCGGTCCACGCATGTGAATTAGCTTGCTAATTAAGAGGGTCACCTACCGCATCACCTACCACTCACCTACCTCCCCACTCTGCGGTTCACCTACCTCCCACCTACTCACTCTTCGGTCCTATAAATAGCCTCTTTTAGGTTATTGGATGAGGGACGAGCCAGCAAGAGCGAGAACCAGTAAGGGCGGCAAGTCCTCATAGAGAAGAGAGGAAGAGAGAGAGAGAGAGAGAGGAAGGAGAGAAGAAAATAGAGATTTACTTGTAAACGTCGAGGTGCTCGACGGTGTAATTCCTCGAAGTAATAAAATTCTCTGCAGCTCCATGGACGTAGGCAAATTTGTTGAACCACGTAAATCGTGTGTCGCTCTACAGTGTTAGTTTTTTTTCGCGTGCAATTTTTCTCGTTCGCATTTTTCGACTTTATTGTCGTCGTTTTTCGCAACAGGCGAGTATCGGAGGCTGGGTTCGGATCTAAGGAAGAACGATGGGCGGAAACGAAGTGATGACATCGGGGATCGAGAAATTCAATGACACAGATTTTGCTTACTGGAGAATGCAGATAGAGGACTACCTCTAATCTTCCGTTACTGGGAAAACGACCAGAAAAGATGGACGAGGCGGAATGAAATCTGTTGGATCGACAGGTTCTGAGGGTTATACGATTAACCCTGTCGAGATCGGTTGCCCACAACGTCATCGAAGAAAGACTACTTACGGATCTCATTGCGAGCTTTATCGGGTATGTATGAAAAGCCGTCGGCGAATAACGAGTGCGCTTAAATGAAAAAATTATTCGAACTGAAGATGGCGGAAGGTGTGTACGTTCTGTTCAACACTGAATGATTTCAATACGATCACTGAAATCGATTGTCGTCTGTTGAAATTGATTTTGATGATGAGATACGTGCGTTAATATTGTTGAGCTTCATTACCGAATAGGTTAGGAAACGCATGAGGATGACGATTAGCGATTACGCGAGGTAAATCTAAGCTGAAATATGATGATATTCGTGATTTGATTTTGGTCGAAGAGGTGCGCAGAAAAGATTCTAGCGAGACCTCGGGTTCGAGTTCAGCACTGATTGTTGATTCAGAGGAGATCACAAGACGGGAGCTCGAAACGAGAGGAAGATCAAAATCAAAGTCTTTTCGACGAAGCAACTTGCTTGGAATTGTGGCGAGGTTGGCCACATAAAAAGAAGCTGCAGGAATCACAGAAGAAGGAGAATGATGGCGTTAACGTTATAGCGAAGAAATACGGGATGAGTTATTGTTGGCGGTTCGCGGTTACGTTGATGATTGAATCTTGGATTCGGGGGCTTCGTCCAGTACGTCTTCCATCGGGAGTTGATGCGAAATTATGTTGCGAGACGACTTTGGGAAGGTACGTCTGGGCGATGGAAAAGCTCCGGACGTGGTGGGGATGGGAGACGTTGATATTGCAGCTCCCTAACAAGAAGCGAATGGACTTGCGAAAGGTCGGACACGTTCTGAGTTGAAGAAAAATCTCATCTACGTTTGGCGGCTACGATGAGAGTGGTCGTTCGGTAGTGTTCTCGAATAGCTCACGGAAGGTTCACGAAGGAGCGTTAAGTACTGGGTCGGGGTAAGAAAACTGACACACTATATATGACTATTGGTTTGCTCAACACTGTTGCTACTACAGTTACAGAGAGCACGAGAGTTCTGCGGCATTGCAGACTTGAACACATGCGTCAGAAGTGCATTATGGAGAAGCAGAAGAAGGTCAATTTCTTGAAAAGTGGCAAAACGCTAAAGACAGGAAAAACGGACCTTGTATAGACAAATGGTGGAGAACCACAGAGCTATGAAGAAATCTTGCAAGATGAAAATTCGAGCGAGGGGAGGCGGCGATGAAGGAGGAGATGGATTCCATGCGGGAAATCATACTTGGGAGCGAGCGGAACTTCGCAAGAAGAAGGCATTGCACAACAAGTGGGTGTACCGGGTGAAGTCTGCGCTTGGTGGCAGTAAGAGGTACAAGGCTGAAATTGTTGAAAAGAGCTTTCATCAAGGGCAGGATAGTGCTCATGCAGTAGGAGTGTAAGCAGATGCAAGAGTAACCCAGGAAAGAGCTTGGTGGTACAAGGCTGCGTCAACGGTAATATGTCAACTGAGAGTGTTACTCGTGAGAAGCTGAAGTTGTGCTTGACTTTAGCTGGTCTTCAGACATGAAGACAGGGGTTTTGAGTTGCAGAGGTGGAGGATATCGCGTTTGAGGAAAAGTTCGGTACAGCCAGCAGATGATGCAGCCTGTAGGTGGTGCAGTGAGTGTCCCAGTCTCCAAGTGGGAGAATTGTTGGGTAATGTGGAGACCGGTCCACCACATGTGAATTAACTTCCTAATTAAGAGGGTTACCTACCGCTCACCTACCACATCCCACCTTCCGCTCACCTACCTCCCCACCTACCGCTCACCTACCTCCCACTTACCACTCTTCTTGATTCTATAAATAGCCTCTTTTGGTTATTGGATGAGGGACGAGCCAAGCAAGAACCAAGTAAGGGCTAAGCCAAGTCCTCTAAGAGAGAAGAGAGGAAGAGATAGAGGAAGGGAGAGAAGAAAATAGAGATTTTCTTGTAAACGTCGAGGTACTCGACGGTGTAATTCCTCGGAGTAATAAAATCCTCTGCAGCTCCGTGGACGTAGGCAAATTTGTCGAACCACGTAAATCTGTGTCGCTCTGGTGTTAGTTTTTTTTTTCTGCGTGCAATTTTTCTTGTTACATTTTTCACTTTATTGTCGTCGTTTTTCACAACATACTCTACAGCAAATTTTTGTACCTTAAGTACACAACTCATAAATGGAAATTAAAGACCATTAAAGTCTATGCAACAGCTACAACCATGGAATTACGACCACTGGTACTCACCTCTCTCGCCACCTTCTCATTGCTTCTTGCCCTCTGTTGTTCTCTCGATTACGCCTCAGTCGATCCCATCCTTCGCAATCTCGAGGACTCCATCGCATCATCTTCATCTTCATCCTCGTCGTGACACCCAACGACGCACCCCTCCGACGACTCAAGCCGCTCATCATTTTCACCCTCCGCCCCACCGACCAACTCATACTCGTCTGCAGAGAAGATCGTGGTTTTCATCTTCTTTCCCTAGCGTCGAGCAGGGTAATGGCGTAAAAAGCCGGATGAGGAAGTCGGGCCGCGGGTTGAGATCCGCTTTCCGCTTTCGGGGAAATCACGGCGCGCTGCAAGGGCATCGCCACCCCAAACCATAAATTTTAGCGGCGCGGTGCAGCGCCGCATGCTTACCGCTGCGCCAAACGAAGCCTAAATCACATAATGTGAATATGTTATAGAAGTGATTCTCAGGAATAACTTGATTACTTAGCCATGACTATGAAGTAAGTACATTTCAAATTTGGATATTGATCAACAAATCTTATCAAAGTTAGCGCACTATGGAGTTCCATTAAAATACATGAATAAGTAGCTTGGAACTTGCTGCTCATAATAGAAGAAAGGGGTTATATCATAAAAAGGTCACGGCGAAAAATTGACTACATATACTTAAATGAGTCCTAGAGTGGTAAATATGATATTATGTGCGTGGTTAATGCATGACTTGAACTCATTTTATCTTCTGTTATATGGACTGGATTCATAAGAAATTCAATAGTTTGATATATAATAAATCATCACGAAAAAAAAACATCAGAAATGCAGCACTAAAAAATAAAAATATCAAAATCTTCCAACAATATACCTGTACAGCAATGAAAGAAAACACTGTATGGTTCAACTTCCAGTGCCCGAGTTCATGAGCAATAACAGCAACAACTTCTTCCTCATTCTTGCACTGCAAAAATGTTACATCAAAAAAATAAATTATTTTTAAATTAAATGATAATAATTCCTGCAGCAAACTAATGAAACTACACATGCTCAAGATATATTTAGGATATGACCTTCCAAATTTCACAGCAAAAATTTTGGATCATTAGAATAACAAATGGCAATTAAGAATTTAAAAAAATATGTTCAAATCAAGCATACAAAAGAAAAAAAAATGGAAAAAGATAATAGCAACTAGATGTCACGTTTAAGACCACTAAAAAAGAACATACAAAAATTCAGAGCATTAACATCCTCAGACCATTCAACACACAGGCCTATTAGGGTAATCAAATGAATTATCATCGAGTTGTATGCTACCCATACCAAAGAACTGCCACTAGAATGAAAAAAGAATTATTTTAACAGCACCTGCATACAAAAGAAAGAATTGAAAAGAAATGAAATTAACTAGCAGTCATGTTTTTAAGACAGCTAAAAAGAAACAAAAAAAATTCAGAGCTTCAGAGCATCAGCGTATCTGAAACATTTAACACAATTCCACCATGAGCGTGTTCATATAAATTATCATTGAGATGAATACTGCCATTCTCTTTGCTGAAATACAAAAAGAATTCTTTCAACATCAACGACATTCTTCCCAACTATTTGGTTACAAAACACATCATTTTAAGTTCAGGCTACAGACTTCAAGATAAGTGGCTATTGTTGGGAAAATACTTACGCACTACCACGGCATAAAACCATTTTATTGATACGGATAAGCATACCAATTAAATGTCACACAACTAGAAGTTGTACTAAGGAGAAAATTAAAAAGAATATAAACTATAATGGCAGGCTTGAAAATGAGAATTTTTATGTGCACGTGAAGAAAAGGTCACTGGATTCAATGTCTTAGAAATATGTTATATATTATTTTAAAAAAAATGAAACTTAAAATTAACATCTCATCAAAATGTTCCTATGAACTAAACAGCATGAAGCCAAATTTAACTATTCAAAAAAAAATTTAGGGCATGAAGCACACAATAAACTTCTCAAGAGATCTGGCTGTCAAGAGTACTAAACGATCCAGTTGACCTCAAAGAACAAGGCTTAATTTCCATCAAGTTTTTTCTTTTTATTTCAATTCTATCTGGTTACTATGGCATGAAGCAACTGTGACATAAAGAATGATATGATAGTTCTGCATCAAGATAGAGATCAGCATATTAGAAGGAAAACATATTGCAAATGCATAAAAAATAAAAAAAAAAACCTAACTAGAGAAATTAGTCAAGCAGAAAGCTGCAACAAGAAACATCATGGGAAGGTGAGTAAAATTTTACATTACCCAAGGCACGTGCTGTGAAGTGTGTGAACTCTCACGGTAGGAGCAGTTCAATTGCGATAGGGAAAGGTTAGATAATGCTAGTATATAACAAAAGATGCTTTTCAGAAATAAATGGTAAAATCAAATTTCTAAAATAATATTCAACAATTCTTCCCCTTCACAATGCAAAAATAAAGAAGCATGCATTATAAACAAAAGAGCTTAATCATTGCTCGAGGTCCAAAATCATATCTTGAAGCCCAAATTCAAAAATAATATGTTGACCAGATACAACCCTTACTAAAAGGCACATACAAAAATAATAATAAACAAAAGGCACATAAAAAAATCCTACAGCCTTTTAGGCACTTCATGGAATAGCATCATAATTAGGATTAAACAATCCAACAACCTAATGTGGTAGCTAAAAGGCACATAAAAAAGAATAATAAACAAAAGAAAATAACTCATATATAAACAATTAAACAAACAAAAAAAGAAAGCTCAGATATCAACTTCAATCAATTCATTGATTATTGTACATGCAATTAAACAAAAAAGGTTCATATATCAACTTCAGTCAATTCATTAATCAATTATATGTTTTTGCCGATTTAGGTGCTTAAAAACATGTAAGATGATCAGTGTTTCACAACATTAGAACTGACAACGCGTCAAAATGTGATGGTAACTAAATATTATGTTCATGTGATATTTCATCCTCAAATTAAAATTTTACATGCCATGAACAATTTGACATTTGCTACACTACAGCCAAGTAATGATAAAATAGAAAACGCATATAATCACACCTGTTGGATTAATGTATCATAAAGAACGATGCGCTTGTTCTTGAAAAATCCATACATGTATGCCTGCAAGTGATCATATAAGCCAAAATCATTCATATAGTAGCGCCATAAATATACTTTGGGACGTATTAACACAATGTTTAGCATAAATCTGAGTATCATTCCAAGTTAATTGTTCAAAACAATTTCAAATAAGCATTACTTTGGATTAAAGACAAACAATCCAATATCCTTATGTTGCACTTGCCGCCTCAGCAAATTAAAAACCACAGTCAAAGAGGAGAGTAGACAGGCCTAAAGCAATGATTGGGTTGCCTAAACAATGGCCAAGAGGCTATCGGTATAATGCTAGAGTCCACAAATTGGAATCTTGGAATAAGAGCATAAAATCTTACCTAGAGTTCATAGAAACTTAAGAAACACACTTGGTACTAAAATTTGATTTAAACAAGTTCAAAATGTTTGTGTATGGATCAAGAGAGATAAATTTCTGCATTTTATTACGAAGGAACTTGCTAATTACTGACATCCTCTATAATGACTATAGGAGTAGAATGGATTATTTTAACCTATTAAGGGTGATTTTTCAGCAATTACTAAAACTATGTAATGTCACAACTAAAAAGAAACATAGCTATTTCTTTCATTTTTTCTATATTCCTTGCTGGCATGGCTTCTTAAGAAGCGATGTTACTAGTACAAAAGAAGAAAGATCCATTGAAGTTATGTGATGCATTAGAACTCTTAAGGGAAAGACAATTTTGAATCTATAAATGCCTCCTTTACTCATAGATAATCACCAACCTCTGATGCGTTGTCTTTTTGCTTTTCAACGGCCACTCATTTACTCCAATGCCATTACCCGCCTTTTTTCCATTGTCATCATTAATTCTTCGCACTATCCTTGTTAGGCTACTTTCACTATTTTCAAAATGCTTCACTTTTCTCAGTTATTGCTTTCATAGCCATGATATACTATCTTCTAAACATGCTTAACAAGTAGAATTGAACTTCAAGCTATTTGGAAACCAAACCTAAGCAAATTCAAAATCACATTGAATTCAAGCTCAAGCCCGGGTGATTAAAAAAAATATAAATAAAATAAACCTGAGACAAGCATGCAAACTTTATGTCTTAAAGTGTGAGGTGTGTGGATGGTGTTGAGGGAAGATTTAGCTAGCATCCTACTATCAACACATTTGAAATCTTACGGCACCGGTGGAAAATTTTTTGTTACTATCCCTTCTATTGATAGTTCAACTCACAATCATAATTTACC
Organism: Papilionanthe hookeriana x Papilionanthe teres; assembly: GCA_022702705.1. Taxonomy (NCBI): domain Eukaryota; kingdom Viridiplantae; phylum Streptophyta; class Magnoliopsida; order Asparagales; family Orchidaceae; genus Papilionanthe; species Papilionanthe hookeriana x Papilionanthe teres. The sequence goes on from CM040426.1 coordinate 60,751,895, forward strand.
ATATAAAAGAAAATTTTGAATTGAAAGCTTTTCAAATAACATGATTCACTGTAAATCACTCATCAATTTCATATCAAATGTATCATTAAAAACACTCCATCGGCATTACATCATTCAACTCTAGGACTATCATAATTGCACCTTGGATATCATGGAGGCAATAAATATAACAATGATTACTACTGCAAATATTGAGCCAAATAACTCCTCAACTAGATCTAATGAAAATATGTTATTGGGCCAGCCATTACATGCCATATGCTGCTAAAACATGAAAGGAAACACCTGTGATGGATGTTGTGATTATCTAATTTATCAATAACCTATGCATTGATGTTTCAACCATAAGGTGTAAACCATATTCAGTTTAAGCCTTCATATATTCCATCCTTGCATCTATTTTAAAGCTAGCTATTAGTTTGTCACTTGTATCCACCAATAGCTCCCTCGCTCCCGGCACTCACACCCTCACAGACTCGGACATGGTGCTTGCAATAGATATCAAATTCGCAGGTAACCATGCTTGCTCAAATAGCAACACGACCTCCCAATACCCATGTGTGGCTCATTTCTTCACACACACGGTTAGCTCGAGCTCCAATAAATACCTTTGCACACTTATGTGGTGTTGAGATTCCTCTTCCCTTATTGTCAATAATCTCAATTCAACTCTAGGGCATTGTACCCATGGTTTAGCGCACGTCATATTTTGGCTCAACACCTAGAATAACGCCCCAGCTACTTCATAATGGTTAAAAACTCATCAACTTCTTTTTTTTTTCTCATGTATAGATTTTTACATCCTCACTTCCTCTAGATCTGGATCTTTCCTCAACCCCATTGCATCCAAGCCAATGAACACTCAATCATAGGCACATTGAGATACTTGCCTTATAGCTGACCTTGCTAGGGATGTGCATCATTTGGTTAAAACCTAAGAATTGAACTAACCCAAACAAATTTGATTGATATAGTTCTCAAAAATGCATTTCGATATTTTGTTTTAAAAACCTCAATATTCAATTTATATTATTGGTTTAGTTTTAATTTTCTTTCCAACGAACAAACCGAAAAATCAAAAATTCAAAATTAAATAAATCATTCATGAGATTATATCAATAATATACATATAAGCTATGTAATTCTTCATGTTTGTTCATAGCCGAATTTCAAATAACTAAATTTTGGTTTGTTCATAACCGAACCGTTTAAACCGAATTAAATCTCTTTTGGTCTGTTCCATTTTATCAAAATTTAGATTGGTTCGATTTAGAATTTGTTTTGAATCAGTTTGAACAATTTGAAAACCGATCCATCCAAACCGACCGAATGCTTAACCTTAGACTTCTCCCATAATGGAATATCCTTGTCTCCATGATCATCTTTTAGGAATGGAGGGGTGCATGGATCCTACTCCGCTAACGAAATGATTCAAATATCATAGTCCTTATTCATAGGAAACACAAATAAAGTGTGATAATATTGTTTTAGTTGGGAGTATGTCTTGATTTATACTTTCCAACATTATACTATAATAGAACATGCTATGATGTTCATGATTATGAAACAAGATATGTTCTCTGGAGTTTTTATTATCTTGACAGGACTGATCTACAATTGCAAGTAGTTTGATTCAGCCGATTTGATTCCTTTACTCTGATCCAACACACCTACAGTTTTTCAAGCTTTGGGAATAGTATATATTCCACTGCTCACCTTTGTTCGACTGCTTCAAGTTTCTCTCTTAAACACTTTTCTACTATAAGCAATCAGCATCCACATTTCCTTCTTCAGCACTACTATCGTTAGGCAACTGCTCCATTTTTCTTACTCGGTTCTAATACCATAGAGACGGACAAAATTAAAAAGAGTCGCCTCAGATAGTTTGGTCACATTAAACGTCGACCATCTGATGATCCGATTAGAATAGTAGATGCTTTAGATTTGACTTATGTTAAGAAAGACAAAAGTAGACCTAGGAAAACTTGGGCTTATTGTATAAAAACAGAAATTAATTTATTAGAATTAAATGAAAATATGACACTAAATAGGACGCAATGGGGAAAAAGGATTCATGTACGACCCCACTCAATGGGATTAAGGCTTTGTTGTTGTTGTGGTTAATACTATAGCTAGGATCGGTACCTGTAAATTCTTCTTTTTGTTGGAAATTAAGAGCTCCCATTTTGGCAGGATGGAATCATAAAATTACTATTTTTGGTGAAATTTGATATTGTTGAATTAAAACTCACAGGCTTAGCCTATATCTCTAAAGATTATGAAAAGTTATAATTTATTGGCCTTTTTATTATGAATAGGAGGTTCTTAGACATGTAAAATGCATATTATGGTTTAATAAAATTCATATTTCCTCCCAATACTTAAGTGTATCACTGGACATGAATTCTTCGACCACTTCAGAAGTCTAAATGATAATTTTTGCGGAATGATTCTCCCTATATAAGTGTGAGGCTTGGATCTCCAAAATGATGAGTTGTATTCCCTTTTCATTTAAATTATTTTATGACAGTTGTCATTTTGTGGTGTGGGTTCATTCACTAAAGAATTTTAAATTCGTTCACAAAATTTCTGCAGACTTTTTGATTTTGGCAACTTTCATAATATCATTTGAAACAAATTAAGTATGATTTTGGATTTTGTATCAAGAAAGACTAATATTGCCTAAATTAAAAGTTCAAAAATTATGATTGTGATCTTTTGTATGTTTTCTACGTGTCTCATCTCATCCTTCTTGCGTCATTCTTAAGAATCGGAAACATCCGAAATTAGTCAATTTCTTTTTCCCTGTACTAGTTTGAGGCTTGGATCTCAAAACTAATGAGTTGCATCCTTTGTTTCATTTAAATTATTTTATGATAAATTTGAGTACTTTACATGACAGTTGTCATTTTTTTATGCGTCTTCCTAATTGCATCATTATTAAGACTCTGAAACATCCGAATTAGTCAGTTTCTTCTTCCATAAACTAGAGTGAGGCTTGGATCTCCAAACTGATGAGCTGCATCCTTCTTTTTCATTTAAATTATTTTATGATACAACAACAACAACAAAGCCTTAATCCCACTAAGTGGGGTCGGCTACATGAATCCTTTTTCTCCATTGCGTCCTATTTAGTGTCAAATTTTCGTTTAATTCTAATAGATTAAGATCATTTTTTATGCAATAAGCCCAAGTTTTCCTAGGTCTGCCTCTTGCCTTTCTTAACATAAGTTGTATTTAAAACATCTACTCTCCTAATCGGATCATCATGTGGTCGACGTTTAATGTGACCAAACCATCTAAGGCGACTCTCTCTAATTTTATCCGACACCGGTGCAACTCCAACCCTATTACGGATATATTCATTTCGCATTTTGTCTCTAAGTGTAAAGCCACTCATCCATCTAATCATTCTCATCTCGGCAACACTTAACTTAACATTATGCTTCTCTTTTAAAGGCCAACATTCAGCACCATAGAGCATTGAAGGTCTCACCACCATCTTATAAAATTTTCCTTTCGCCTAAGCGGTACTTTTCTATCACACAATAGGCCGGACGCATTCCTCCACTTCAACCAACCAACTCTGAATTCTACTATTAACATCCCCATCTATATCACCATCGCTTTGAACAATGGACCCAAGATATCTAAATCGTTCACACCTTTTAATAATTTGATCACCCAAAGTTACACTTCTGTCACTAGACCTACTATTACTAAAATTACATTCCATGTATTCAGTTTTAGTTTTACTCAAACGAAGACCTTTAGACTCCAATGTAGACCTCCATAATTCAAGTTTTTCCTGGACTTTTTCTCTTGTTTTATCCACCAGGAGGATATCATCAGCAAAAAGCATACACCAAGGTACATCCTCTTGTAAATGGCCAGTAAGACCATCCATAAATAAAGCAAAAAGATATGGGCTTAAAGCCGATCCTTGATGTAAACCAACGTAAATAGTAAAATACTTGGTCAATCCTCCTTCGGTTCGAACACATGTAACGGCTCTAGCATACATATCTTTAATGACTCGAATATAAGTCAAATCAACACCTTTCTTCTCGAGGACTCTCCAAAGAACATCTCTAGGAACCTTATCGTAAGCTTTTTCTAAATCAATAAAAATCAAATGTAGATCCTCCTTATTATCTCTGTACCTCTCCATCAAACCTCTTAATAAATGTATAGCTTCCATGGTAGACTTGCCCGGCATAAATCCAAATTGATTATGAGAAATCTTCGTAATACGTCTTAACCTATGTTCAATTACCCTCTCCCATAACTTTAAAGTATGACACATCAATTTAATTCCTCTATAATTTGCACACTCTTGTGCATCTCCTTTATTCTTAAAAATGGGGACCAAAATGCTCTTTCTCCACTCCTCGGGCATCTTTTTTGTTTTTAAAATAATATTAAAAAGTTTAGTAAGCCGAAAACCCCCAAATCACCTAAACATTTCCACACTTCAATTGGGATATCATCGAGTCCTACAGTACTTTCCCCTTGGTTTTCTTTAAAGCCTCATCAACTTCTTTATTACTAATGCGACGGTAAAAGTGAAAAGTTTTATTATTATTAACAATATTAAGATCACTAAGGTCGATCGTACTTTCAAGTATCATTAAAAAGTTTATCAAAATAACTCACCCACCTAGTGTTGAATATCTTTTTCTAAGAAAGACTTTTCGATTTTCATCTTTAATACACTTTACTTGAGCTTAAATCTTTACTTTTCTTTTCTCTTGTTTCGCTTAGTTTATACATATATTTTTCACCTTCCTTAAGATATCAACACGTTATAAAGATCACTAAAAGTTAGAATTTTTAGCGTCACAAATTATTCTTTTACACTCTCGTGGCCATTTTATAATTTTCCCAATTCTCTACGCTTTTACATTTAAACCAATTTTTATAACATAACTTCTTATATTTTATCTTTCTTCGCACATTATTATTCCACCACTAACTATTTTTATTTATAGAACTTTTTCTTATCGATTCTCAAGATCATCTTTAACACTTGTTTAATAAGTATTAGTTAATTTTTCCCACATAACATTCAGCATCTTCATGAAGCATCCCAAATATTTAAATCTTCGAATTTTACTCATAAAAATAATTTTATTTGTGTCTTTTAGGTGCCCCCATCTTATTCTACGATGTTGAATCCTAAGTATTCTTTATTTTACAACTCTTCATCTTAAAATCTAGTAACTAATAATCGACGTTAGATACTTAATCGCTTCACTTGGAATGACCTTACAATCCTTACAATCTCGACGATCTCTTCTTCTCATGTTAAAATAATCAATTCGTGTTTTATTAGATCCATTCTTATAAGTAATAAGCATGCTCATCTCTTTCTCGAATAAAGTATAAGTAATAATCATATCATACGCTAAAGAAAATCTAAAATGCGCTCTACCTTCTTCATTAATCGCTCCATAACCGTAATGACATCACGAATATTTCGAAATCTTCTACCACTTCTACCGACACTGTCCATTTAAATCTCCTCCAATAAAAATTTTTCTTCATGAGATTGTCAGTGATTAAGTCTTCTAAATCATTCCGTAATTTATCTTTAGTCTATATCTAAACCAACTTTGAGGAAAGATAAACACTTATAATATTAAAAATCTTCGTATCAATAATAATCTTAAGCTGTTATAATTCTATCTCCAACTCTATTAATTTTAACAACATTATCTTTCAAACTTTTATCTATAATTATACCTACACCATTTCTAAGTACGACTCTTTACCGTAATACCATAGCTTTAAAACCTAAGTTATCAATTTCTCGCTTTTTCTCCAACCCATTTAGTTTCTTGAATACATAGGATATTTATCTTTCTATGGATCATAATATCAACCAATTCCATTAATTTACCATCGAGAGTACCTATATTCCAAGATCCTATCCTAATACTAAGATCACGACTAACCTTTACCCGCATCCGTCCGTGATGTGGAACCTCGCTTACTTGACACTACACCGGCGCCGCAGTGTAGGCCAGTCGCTACACTTTCCATCGTATTCGTGCCATACATCGCGTCGCTTCCAGGGACGCCTCTAACACTTACACAATGATCAAAAGGATTCATGTCATGATTTTTTTTTTCGACAAGTTTTACGCTCAGTTGTCGACTACCTAACGCAACCCTCCACTTTTCACATCCGGCTTGGACCCAAGCAACTAGCAGTTGTTAAATTATTTTATGATAAATTTGAGTAATTTACATGATAGTTGTCATTTTGTGGTGTGGGTTCAGTCACTAAGGAATTTTACATTCATTCCAAAGTATTTAATAGAATTTTAGATTTTGACAACTTCCATAATACAATTTGAAACAAATTATTTGTATCAATCAAGACTAATCTTAGCCTAAACTAAAACTTGAAAAATTATGATTGTGATCAGTTGTATGTTATTTATGCATCTCATCCTTATTGCATCATTCTTAAGAAACTGAAACATCCAAATTTAGTCAGTTTCTTCTTCCCTCTACTTGCGTGAGGCTTGGATCTCCAAACTGATGAGTTGCATCCTTCTTTTTCATTTAAATCAATAAATTTGAGTAATTTACATGACAATTGTCATTTTATGGTGTGGGTTCAGACACTAAGAATTTTACATTCATTCTCAAATTTTTTGTAGAATTTTAGATTTTGGCAACTTTATAATACCAATTGAAACAAATTAAGTATGATTTCAGATTTTGAATCAAGCAACACTAATCTTTGCCTAAATTAAAAGTTGAAAATTTATGATTGTGATATTTTGTGTGTTTTTATGCCTCTCATCCTTATTGCTTCATTCTTAAGACTCTGAAACATCCAAAATTAGTCAGTTTCTTCTTCTTTGTACTAGGGTGAGGCTTGGATCTCCAAAACGATGAGTTGCATCCTTCTTTTTTATTTAAATTATTTTATGATAAATTTGAGTAATTACATGACAGTTGTCATTTGTGATGTGGGTTCAGTCACTAAAGAATTTTACATTCATTCTCAAAATTTTTATAGAATTTCAGATTTTGGCAACTTTCATAATACCGTTTGAAACAAAAAGCATGACTTCAGATTTTGTATCAAGCAAGACTAATTCATTGCCTAAATTAAAAGTTGAAAAATTATGATGGTGATGTTTTGTATGTTTATTAGGCATCACAGCCTTATTGCATCATTCTTAAGACTCTGAAACATCCGAAATTAGTAAATTTTGTCTTCCCTGTACTAGCGTGAGTCTTGTATCTCCAAAGTGATGAGGTGCATCCTTCTTTTTCATTTAAATTATTTTATGATAAATTTGAGTAATTTAAATGAAAATTATCATTTTGTGGTGTGGGTTCAGTCACCAAAGAATTTTACATTCATTCTCAAAATTTTTGTAAAGTTTTAGATTTTGACAATTTTCATAATACCATTTGAAACAATTTAAATATGATTTCAGATTTTTGTATCAAGTAATACTAGTCTTTGCCTAAATTAAAAGTTGAAAAATTATGATTGTGATCTTTTGTATGTTTTTTATGCATCTCGTCCTTATTGCATCATTCTTAAGAATCGGAAACACGTTAATCAGTTTCTTCTTCCCTGTACTAGTGTGAGGCTTGGATCTCCAAACTGATGAGTTATATCCTTCATTCAAATTATTTTATGAAATTTGATAATTTACATGACAGTTGTCATTTGTGGTGCGGGTTGAGTCACTAAAAAATTTTACTTCATTCTCAAAATTTTTGTAGAATTTAGATTTTGGCAACTTTCATAATAACATTTGAAACAAATTAAGTATGATTTCAAATTTTGTAACAAGCAAGACTAATCTTTGTCTAAATTAAAAGTAGAAAAATTATGATTGTGATCTTTTGTATGTTTTTTATGCATCTCATCCTTATTGCATCATTCTTAAGACTCTGAAACAACCAAAATTAAGCAAAACCATGATATATCTACTACACCTTTAATTCATAAGTTTTATTACACATAAAAGGGGTAAATCAGGTGCTCTCTAGACTAACTTCTCATTCATTCCTCATCAACCTAAAATCTGTAAAAAAATTAGGTAAGTAAATCTTCTAGACTAAATGTTGTCACCGACTACAAGATCAATTGAAACACATAAAATCAATCATCAGCCATAAAAAAATTGTAAAAATTGGATTAAAAATACTGACATTACTATGGCTTGACCTTGTAGATCCATCAATAACAAATAACTTTTTCAACGGAAACTTGAGTGAGGCTGCCAATTTCTCAATCTTTTCCCTTAAATCCCCTTCTGGTAGCTATTAACAGGGCGTTTCAAGAAAAAGGACACGTTAGATTGTTAGAAAAATTATATAAGATCATGCAAGAAAAATTTAAATCTATATAAAAATATGATAAAACCAACACAAGGAAATAATATCCTAATTCAATAATATGCATGCCGACATTCCGTTAACAAAATTTAATCAGCAGCATAAACAATATAAGAAAGAATACTTACAGGGGTAAACTTATTAAATAAGGGTGCAATTAGAACAGGATAAATGGTCAGCATTACAATGGAAAGCACAAACGTGAACGCCCAAAGGTAGATTGCCAGATAAGGACCACCTTTCTGCAACCAGACATAATATTAATTAGAAAATCAATAAGACATTATGCAATCAAAAAGTGTCTGGACATCACGAAAATAAACAGTTAATACATAGCACTGCATGATTTTCATAATTATCAAAATAAGAGAATTCACAAAGTGAAAAACACACCTGTACTATGAAAATTATTGCTGCAATAATAGGGGGACCGAGCAGTATAGAGAGACAAATTCCCTTGAACAGGTCTCTAAAGAAAAGCCAGATTGTTTGCTGAAGAAAAAAAGTTAAGTTTCAGAGTAAAAGAGAGGAAGGGCCAGAACAACAGCAGAAAGTTGAGGAAATGAACAATTTATCACCAGATGATGTGAAACACCGCTGCTGCATGATCTAGAAAACATAATGCCAAAGCAGCATATTGAATGCATGTTATAACGTCAAAAAATTATGCTTACTTTGTTAAAACCATGACGAGACTCGATCACAAATGTTGAATAAAGGGAAAATGGGAGGTCAGTTATCTGCACAAAGTTAGGAAAAATATTAAATAGACATTATCATGACCAATAATCTATATGACAAATATTAATAATAAGAATAAGGGCTGGTAGTGGAAAATCTAACCTCAGGGAATAAAAACAAAGGTCGAAAAAAATGCTATAGCATTGCTCTAATACCATGTAGAGAATAGAACAACAGAGAAACTCTCAAGAGTCTTCACTTTTCTTTGTACAAGAGGAGATTTATACGTGTGTGTGTGTGTGTGTGTGTGTGTAAATATATTTAAAGAGAAACCCTGGGGCCTATTTCATTGAAATAAAAAGGAGTACAAAACAAGTAGTATGAGAGGGCTCAATAGCTGGAGCTCTACTCATAAGAAACAAATGCAAGATTGCACAAACAAAAAGATACAAAATACATAACAAAAGAAAAACATGCAAATAAGCATTGTCTATTGACGAGGTCGCCAAGACCTTCCTCTTCCTCTGATTCTTGAAGCGCACCCATGAATCAAACTCTAAAGTGACTCTCCATTACCAGGAGAGATCAAGGTATCATCCAAGATTTTTCCAAGTTGAATAGTAACCCCAGCTTGCTGCTTCCGCCGGGAAGTATATACTTGTCATTCTTCTTCAGAAGACTGGTCAGTCTGATCCGTAGTGGGAAAGACAGTTGCAGCGATAGGTTTCAGTGTTTATGTAGGACAGTCTTCCAATACTTGGGGATCTCCTACTCTTCGAGCAGGTAGTTCAACCAAAAAATTGGTAGCGAAAAAGCATTTGACGATAATTCTTCCTCGGTGGTGTGATTATTGTTAGGCGATGCATACTGCGCCTGCAGGAGTAGGCACATTTTCCGTCATCGGAATGTGAATGTTTGTTTCTTCCCTATCTTCAGACATGTCAAGTTGGGGAGCCTGATCTCCCTCCACGGCAGTTGGTACCTGAAATGGTAATATTACTGCTCCAGTTGAACAAGGCTGAGAAATGACTTACATCCTGCCTACTAGTGGCAACCACCTGACACTCCTCCAAGAGTTAATCCTTCTCAACCTGTTCTGAATCAGTAGTATGTATCACAAGCGGTGAGGAAGAAGGAATAACCGTCGCAGGAATATGCGGCCTAGTAGTATTTGCACTCGGAGGTTTGAGATTCGGATGCAAGTGGTAACACTGATGAGGAGAGTGTCCAAACATACGATAGTGGGTGTAGTAAAGAGGTACATATTCAAGTTTTGTTAGTTGCCAAAATCCCTAATGTTGTATGTCAATCCATATCTCTCTCGGGAAAGGTAGCGTAATGTCTCGTTCTATCAATATTCTAGCCTCAGAAGGTCGAGTCAGATGCTCTGTAGACGTGTCAGTTTGGAGTGGTGTGCCATATAATTTTGCAAACAAAAGAAGAAGCTCTTGATCGTAAAGGTGAACCTGTAGATCTGGGAAGCACAGCCAAACGGGGATGATGGGAGATTCAGTACGATGATCAAAATTCACCGTCCATTTTAGCACCTTAATCACCGATTATCTATTCGAAGGATTCTTCTAGTAAACACTTGGGTGTAATCTTCATCATGTGTTAATTGGATGAGAACGTGTCACCCATCTAGTCTACCGATCTTCCAACTTCCATTCAACTTCATTTGCTCAAATTCCCTTCGGATCATTTCAAGTTTAGGATTACCGTAGAGGAACTTACCTACTAGAAACAGTCGGCAGGGTGCAGCTAAGGTGGAGTTCTCTGCCTCTATGAGAAAGATTGCACGTTTTCCGTCTTTACGGGATGCCTTTTTGAGAATCCGGTTTCAATGCCTTGCGCGAATGCATCGTGGTATCTCTGCGGGAACATGTTGGAACATGCAGGGGCGCGGGCGGGGTTATCTCCGGCAAGGGTGTCGGCGTAAGAACGGCCCGAGGCCATACTGCAGCTGCGCAAATCCCACTGAAGGGACTGCACCAAGGTGCGCAGACCCCGCAGTCAGGGTAATGCGGGGCAAACCTGACCTGCGAGCAGAGATGCATCGTCGGGAGAAGCTGCAGTCGACGGGTGAGTCGCTGCCGCAAATCAACGCATCAACGCCGAGCTCTAGCCGAAAAGACGCTACGCAGGAAACAGGCAAGGCAAATTGTCGAGCAGAGTCGCCGTACAGTCTGCAGCCAAGCACCGCAGATGGTGAAGCACACACACACATGTGTGTGTGTGTAGGAGCTGACAATCCATGAGGAAAGCATACAGATTAAAATTCAAGGGCATGGAACGATAGAACTAACGGTATAGAGCCCCGATCCATGTGTCGTAAGTGCTATCTGAGGGTCATAAGTAAACAGATCCAACAGTACAAATTCTTGATCTGTGTTTTAAATTCTTTGCTATGATTGGAGCATAAATTCAATAATCACCATTTATATTCATTTGAATCTAATCAATATGATCTCTACATCTTTTATAGGAAAATGAAAATATATGTTTTTTATAAACACAATTTTTGGATAAAATTGGGCACACATGCTCATTTTGGTGACAAATTTAAAAAAGAACTCACCTCATGGGCACATGAAAATTGAAAAAAAAGAATTTGAAGGGACCACTACTATTAAATGTACAGCACAAAAAAATGATAAATAAGTTATTTTATGTTCTTAGAGCTAGTAAGCATACCTGTGACCAAACCATAACACCTGCTAAAAAAGACAAAGTATGTATTATCTCATTATCAGAATTCAGGCCCATGTGTGATGCAATGTCCCCGGATTTCTGCAGCCAGGAAAAGAATAAACAGTTATGGAACAAGAATAAAATCATAAAATTAATAGCAAGTTCGTTTACTACCTTCCAAAACCATGGTAACACACCAAAGTACAAAATTGATGTGTCCAATAAAATGGTTACGAGTTCATGAACGAAGTGAAAATAGCTGAAAAATGAGAAAGGGTGTCAATCTTGATGTTTGAATAACCGCATGGTTTCTTTACAAATCAGGTCTACCAAACTATAACATATGATCCAACTATGAATGCATCCACAGTACAATGCCTTCAAAAATAGACTAATTGATCAAGAAGATAAAAAAAAAATAAAAAAAAAACAGACTTCTTGAAAATCTCAAGAAAGAAATGAACCTCTTTTCAAGGCTGTATGCTTTAGATTTTTCAAACTTCTCTTGACTCACTACTCCTTCTAACTGTTTAGGAAGGCCTGGCAACTTCAAGGCCCTATGTTGTCGAATATCAAGATAAGTCTCAAAAATGTACATTAAGATCATAAAGCCTGAAAAAATAAAAAAAAGGCAGGTTACAACCAAATATATGAAAAAAAAACAAAAATTCAAAATGGTCATTTTGAAATTGTTCACACGACATGGGTTGAAGTGGCATAATTAATAAAATACACAATCCTATGCATTTGATGTTTTTTTACAAGAAGGTTTTTCTTAGATATTGTATAACTTGTTTCTACGTGCTGCATTGCTATGCTAGCAGCATTAAAACCAAACATTTGAGGAACCCCTTAATGCTAGTCAAGGCTGGAATATACTCAAAACTAGAACCTCAATATCCTTGATCAAAATGTCCCCTACTCATCCACCTCCCCAATGAACATTTATGTTATACCTATGGGCACCTCTTTATTTCTCTCAAATGTGTAATAGATCAAGAAGAACAATGGAGGCAGAGAATATACATACAAGGATGCAAGCATCTATGCAAGATGAAAGCTTTCCCCTAGCATGAACTATTTTAAATTAAACAATCGGGTCATCATCGGCAACAACATACTACCGCCACTGGTTTCCAACTAATATTTGGTCTACTTATTGAATCCTAATTCATCATATTATTCTATAGAGGTATACTAGGTGCAAAATTATATTAAATATGTCTGTCTGAGTATTTAGAAAAGTTTTAAAAGGCAAAGGCATAAAGTGAGGAGTTCTCTTGATGTACATGCACTAACTCGCCATATGCCATAAGTCTCAAGAGTTTTTCTTTATTTTTTTATTTTTCAAGTATGCAAAATACAATTGAAATGTTTAAATAAATAACAAATTATAGAGTTCAAAGACAAAGTCATGTAACATTAAACAAAGTGAGAAATCAAAGTGAAATAAGACAAGAAACAAGTTGCTAGAGGCCATCAACAAAAATGAGGTATAAGTCAACAAAGGATAAGCAATGCAACCAGGTATCGCTAGTGAAGTGAGCGGAGATTGGAGTTAGACGAGATGAGAGGGAAACAAAGGTGAGTCAATCTTAGGGCTATCTCCCTAATAGTGAAGTCTAAGAGTGGAGTCCTAGGCACACGTAGTGATGTCCCGACCTACATAGGCATAATCCCCACAAGTTAAACACCTCCCCTAACTATATTAAGCATTTTATTCCATCTTTGTACGAGGTGAGCTCCGGAAGATTCCCCAAAATGCCTTTTAAAACACAGTTATCTTATGTTAGGTACCCCACAATGCTCACTAACCTATTCACATTGTTTTCAGCTCTTCAATCCTCTTCTCGTCATAATTACAATCCAAGCCAACTCAACCTATTTTCTTTTTACTACGTTATCTACAATAACTAAACCATAATGTGTTTCCTAATATATCATTGTTCACAACTAGACCTTTAGATTGTTGTCTAAATCGGCCTTATTGTTGTATATTCTATCCCACTATTCATTAAAATAATTTTTAATATTTTGAACTATTTACTACATTTCATCGTTGGACAACCTTAATCATCTATGGCTTACATTTAGACTCTTTGCCAACATATTTAGCATTATTCTTAAACAAATTAGCTGTATAGTCCATATCAAAGTACATCAACTTCAATTTAATATTTTCTAATCCATTCCAAGAACCTATTTTTTAACATTAATAGGCTTATTGTTTTGCAATTAACCTACCTTATTGATAGAAACTTCTCATTTTGAACAACTTCAGTTGAATCTTTAATCTCAATTGTTCCCTGCAGAAACCAATTTCTTTACACAAATAGATTTTTACCCTTTTTTTAAATCTACAACATTTTATTGTAGGAGACTGTTTTATTTCCCTGATAGGATCGACCTATGATGCATAGATTCTAATTAATTAGCTATCATGCCATCTCGTGTTCAATAAATCTTAGAACATGTACTTTTGGAATAACCAATATCCCATGCCTACAACGCATTATCAAGGACACCATCTCAAAAAGCAAGCCAAGCTGCATCAATTATTTGTAATTACCTCATGAATCCTTGTATTGAGAGAGCTCTAGAATTAATTTTGTTGCTTTAGATGACCCAAATAGCTAAAAAAAAATAAGTTTAGACCACAATAACGATTTACTCTCAAATGAAACCTTCAAGTTAAAATCAAATGTGACTCAAGATACTTCGACAGAGTAAAAACATGAAAATGAACCCAATTGGATCTACTCAAACTCCATCTTTTAACTTTATTTGACTATAAATATTCATGTCAGCCCAATCTAATCATGAGTTAATCTAGTTTGTTTGAATCCCCACACAAAGATGTATGTTGATCATAGAATTAATATGGAACAAAAGTTTCAAGAATAACTCAGCAATACATTATCTTTCTCGTTTGAGAGACAAGATTATGCTCCTCAACACCCATTCGAGGTGACAGAATACTACATAAAAAAGCTAATCCAATACCTTTTAAAGAAATTCAAAATGCCCAGAGCCAATAACAGTTAAAAGGGCCTCAAACATAGCTATTAAAAAGCCAATGCAGCACATCTATGATAATTAGGTCGATATCTGCTACAACATTTTTTAAATACCCAAAGCAACTTCCATATCACAGCATAAATTTCAGGTCGCCATCAATCGGAAATCAAAATCATCTCTCTTTGGCACGAGAAGCAAGCAGCCCATAGTCAAATCATGCTACTATAATGCCACAAGCAATCACCATTAGCAGGGGCAGAACTAAGTTATATCCACACACACTAGATATATATATATTTTTTCCCAAGCCCTCAAAAACAAAAGCCGATTCGCCCTCACCATTACTCATCATAACCCACTAGACCGTGAGAATACAAACCTAGAATTAAACTTAAAAACGAAAGAAGAATTCGATCGAAAAAAAAAAATTGAAACTAAAAGCATTCAGTAAAGCTAAATTGAGACAAAACCACTGAGAAATAACTTAAAGAATATAATTCCTGATATGAGTGCTATTCCAACATCTCCCTCGGCCCCAAACCAGCGTAAAGATCAGGGAAAGAAGAAAAAAAGAAAAGAAAAGACAGACTATGCCATGATAATAATATTGAGATCGATAATCAGAAAAGAATCAGCATGGCGAGGGAACCAAAATACTTTTAGAAGAAGATAGACCAAGCGAAAGGGCGCATACTCAAGACAGCTTCCAAGTAAGGCAGCGCCATTTAGGACTCGGGAAGCCTTGGCTCGCCGGAAATCAGATGGCCGCGAAGGTTACTTGAGTAGGTCAAAATGGAGACGCAAAAGCTTGTGTCGCAGGCGACGAACCGAGAGGCCGCCTTGATTTTCAAGGTTAAAAACACACTATCAGAATTCACAAAAATATAAACCTCTCAAGTCGATCATTGTCGGGTCGGCTGCCTTCGAACTTGGGGTTTAATAATGGATAAGAAAATTTAAGGGTATACTAAATATATATATTCACTGATATATCACATAATTTTAAAATATTATTTTCAAAATTGTTTGATTATATTCTCTCTTATTAATTGATTATTTTAGGGTGGTTTTTGGTAAATGACACAAGTTTAATGTTTATTTGTGCTTGTTCCAAAAATTTTTATTCTAAATATGACTAACGACTTGTATATTTTTAAAATATTAACTCACTATTATCTTATAAAATTTTCCTTTTAAGTCTAAGCAATACTTTTTTGTCACAATAGGCCTGACACATTCCTCAAATTTGACCATCCTTGAATTCTACTAATAACATCCTTATCTATATCATCATCACTTTGAACGATAGACATATGATATCTAAAAATTCACTCCATTGAATCACTCGATCAACCTTTGTTACAACCTCGCTACTAGATCTATTATTAAAATTTCATTCCATGTATTTAATTTTAGGTCTACTCAAATAAAAGTTTTTAGATTCTAAACTTGACCTCTATAAATTAAGTATTATAGTCTTATCCATGAGAAGAATATCATTAACGAAAAACTTGCATCCCCCAGTAAATGTCCAGTAAGAATATCCATGACTAAAGCACAAAATAATGGTATAAAGCAGATGCATGACTCCAACTGAAATAAGAAAATACATAGACAATCTTTATTGTGTTTGAATGCAAGTAACAACTCCAGTATACACATCTTTAATGACTTAAATTAGGGGTGTCAATTCAGGTCAACAGTTTGGGTTCAAGTCAAACCCGAAAATGACCTGACCCAAATAGGGTCAACCCGAACCATACGAGAATAATAAACGGTTCAAAAACTAAGACCTAAACCCAACCTTAACTCAGGCTTGACTCACTAACATGAACCAACCCGAAATCGTGCTTATTCAAGTCATATTTGTGTTATCGAGTTCAACCCGAATCAAACATGAATAATAAACAGGTCGAATTCTCTGACCCGAACTAGACTTGAAAAATATTTGGGTTAACCCTAACTCGAATTTTTCTAGTTGAGTTTGAATCGTGTTAGCGTCTCGGGTCAATTTTTAACTCCATTAACTTTAAGATAAGCAATATCAACACTTTTTTTTCTAGAACTCTCCAAGATACTTCTCTTGGAACCTTATAATAACCTTTTTTTTTCTAAATAAACAAGAATCATTTATAGATCCTCATTACTCTCTCTATATTTCCCCATCAAACCTCTCAATAAATGTATAGTTTCCATAGTAGATTTGCCCCTACAAAAACCCAAAATTATTTTGAAAAATTTTTGTCTCGCATCGTAATCTATGCTCAATTATACACTCCCATAACTTAAATGTATGACACATTAACTCAATTCTATAATTTGTATACTCTTTTGCATCTCATTTTTTCTTAGAAAAAAGAACCAATAGAAGCTTTCTCCACTCATGAGCATCTTTTTTGCTTTTTAAATAATACTAAAAAGTTCAACGAGCCAAGAAATTTTTGGATCTCCCAAACATTTTCACATTTTTTTAGAAAACTATTTTTTCACCCATCATTTCTTTACAACCTTCTCAACTTCTATTTAACTAATGCAATAATGAAAATAAAAAATAAAAAATTTATTATTATGTACGATATTAAGATTACTAAAGTCATCGTATTTTCACAATTTTTATTGAAAAGTTTATTAAAATGTCTTGCCCACCTATGTTGAATATCTTCATTTAAGAAAATTATTTTTTGATTGTCATTCTTATTGCATTAAACTTGAAATAAATTTTTACCTTTTATCTCTTTGATTGGTGAGTTTAACCATCTTTCAACCATTTTAATAAGCTGATATGAAGTGTCAAAAATAAAATTATCCAGGAGGCGAATCAAAAGCATTAAGTAAAAAAACAGTAAGGTTAGAAGCAATTAATATAGTAGAAAAAAAAGGTAGTACCAACATTTATAAAAGAAGAGGCAAATATAAAGCATCAGAAAAAAATCAGCCATAAAAAATAAGCCAATAGATCAAACCAAATCTTAGAAAAAAGAAGAAAAATAAATCAGGAGCACATAGATAACAAAATTCTTTAGGATTCAAGGGATACATCCAGCCAAAGATAAACCAACTTAGACGTGAATGCATCCTTGAATTTCAAGATATGCTATAAGCAAGTAACAAAAATTCAAAATAAAAGAAGGAAGAAAGCAAAAAAGAGAAAAAAAGACACTCAATGCTTATAATGAATAAAAAATGAGGCATAATAAACTTAGAGCCTAGAATTAATGAAATATAATAGCCATTGAAACAATTATCATAAACCACCATTGTGAAGGCTATAAAGTAGAACAAAAAGTTATCATCAGAAAAAGATAGAGTGTGTGAGAAAAATTGTCAGAAACCAACATAGATTTTAAAATATCAGAGATCGCATTGTTAGCTAAAGTCAAACTAGAAGGTCCACACCACAATAATAGAATAGTAAAATAAACAAATGGAATCAACACCATAACACTATCAATGATAAAAAAGACAAGAATAAAGGATCCCACATAAATAAAATGACAGAATACTCTTAAGAGGAGACAAAATTTTAATAAGATAAACTGAACATAGAAAATAAAACAAGTAGAAAATTCAGTTGGCATTCATATATATATTATAAAACATGCCACATAATAAATGATTGAAAGACCATATGTAAAAGAGAGTAGATAAAAACTCTACATCCTAGGCAAGAGATAACTTAAATTCATATAGTATGCTACCCAATTTGCTGGTTAGATGGTTTGAATCAAAAAGATTGTCCAGGTTCATATATCTTAAAGCCTTATACCACTTACCATCATTTTAAAGACCAAGTGTAGGTTCAACCAAGGTGTAGGCTAAGGGCACTCACAAGTTATAACAAAAGGGGTAGTTTGAAAAGCTGCTAGGCATACTAAAATAAAAGAGCACCAAGAAATTCTAGAGGAAGGATGGAAAATTTTGTAAATTAAATTTTGGAATATAATTAAGTTCACAAGAATATAAAACACCTTCCATAAAATTGTATTCCAGGAAGATTCATAATAGTTAACATCAATATATCATAATTGGTCATTTTAATCCAGAAACACTAACCCAACATCAGAAAGAAGAACTTAAAAAAATAACAACTAAGATAATCCCCATCGATATGATCATCACAAAAGCAAATACAATTAATTAGTTTATTATAATAAGAAAGACCCATTTTATCAAGATTGATAAGGCCTTTAAGATTCCTAGGATAACTTTCATTAGAAAGGTAGGTGAAAAGAATGGCTTTAACCCCCATTTTAGCCAACAAATCGGTACGTGCATTTTCTTCTCGATAAATATGAGTACTTTTGTATTGAAAGTTCTTTAAGAGATTATTACTCTCTACTTAAATATAATAAAACAGAGCCAATAGAACCATAAAATTTATAAAAAGAAATGAGTTGCATAACTATAGAAGCATCCGTTTCAATCCACATACTATTAATTTGCATATCAACAAACATGCATAAGCTATAGATGAAAGCAAATATTTTTCATAGATGTTAAAATATCTATCAAGAGAACCAACAACATTTCTGATTAAATTACCATTGTAGTTCCTCAGTAATCAGTCAAACCCATAGGTTTTATTGGTAATCGAGCCATCAGTCTTCATCTTGGTCCAACCACTTTCAATTTTATGTCAAGTAACCAACATAGTATTATAACTTCTATTTTAAGAAGATTGAGGAATTTCAAAATAATTAAACATAAAAATATGGTTGGAGAAGATTTTATTATCAATTAAATTAGCCTTGGAAAGGAGAAGAGCTCTCTCTTTGATATTCTAAATAATTTGATAGCAATTCATTTTAATATATCGATGTTTAACAATATTTATTTCCTTCAAGATGAATTAGATGAGAGTGATCAAACTAATAATGATGTGGTTATTTTTTTATACTAAGGTTGTTAACCACTTAGCAACCAACATTTTATTTATATTCCTCTCTCCTTGGATGGTGTCTTTACCATACATCCTAACCTACCTCCACCGTAAATTTGTAACTATTATAGAGAAACTATTTGTGTGAGTTCCTTGGAGAGTTCTCAACTTATTGATAATGTTTTACTTACTAAACCTTCTACAAATTGTACGACTAAAACTTATCCTAACTCTTTGAGTCTTGGTAAAGGTGTGCATTAATCTTTGATAAATCCCTTGCCTGATAAGGATGAATTAGGAACTTATGATCCCAATTTTTTTCCTTATATAGTTTCGGGTGATGAATATCCCTATCTACAAAATGCTTCAGTGAATGATGGAGAAGAAAGTTTCAATGAATTCACAAAAAATGGTAGATGTTGCAAACAAAATTTGGATGTTACCCTTTAGATTGCTAAGACTCGAAATGCTAGCTTCGTTTACTTTTTATATTTTCTTTTATGTATTGGAATGATAGAGGAAATGGTTCCTCCTCTGTTAAGAATAGGACTAAGAATCTTTGTCGTGTTTATAATATTCCATTTCTTACTATCATTGAACTAATGGTTAATGGAAATAATCTAAATAGAATTAATAGATCTTTAGGTTTCTGTTTTGCCAAAGCTAATTTTTCCAATAATCTTTGGATTTGTTGGAAACATTGACTCTAAGTGGAAATTATTGATGATAAATTTCAATTACTTCATGTCAAATTTTCTTATTTAATTTTAATAGCTTATTTTCATGCATTTAGGCTAATTAATTTTGTGCTACAAGGTTGTAACTTTGGGATACTTTAAGATACATCTCTATTGATATTGATGGTCCTTGGTGTGTTTGGGGAAAATTTAATATTATTTCATCTTCTTCTGAATTTGTGGTGCCTCTCCTGCTGGAGGTGCCATGGATGAATTTAATGTTGTTGTTCTGGCTTGTAAGCTTACTGATATCAGTTTTATTGAGTCTTCTTATACCTAGAGCAACAATAAGATTTGACAATGGCTTGATATATTCCTTTTTAATTCTAATTCAATCTCTACTTATTCTAATAGTTCTATTAAACATCTTGGTAAAACCACCATGGATTAGTCCCATATTCTAATTTCTATTAAAGAAAACTCTACCTACAAATCTCATGAATTTAGGCTTCAAATATGTGGATGAATGATCATTCTTTCTTAAATATTATCTCTAATAAAGGGCTTGCTCTCATTTCTCCCGATGACCGAGCTCAAGATATTAAAAGACCTTGATTTAAAATGAAAAGACTCAAAAAAAATTATCTTGGTAAAATAAGCATCACTTCAAAAAAAAATTTCTAATATTCTTAAAGCGGAAAATGAAGTGATTCAACTTGAAAATCAAGTGGCGGGTTATTATAATCATCCTTTGAATACTAATCTTTACAAGGGTATAGTTAAATTATATGACCTATAATGCATGGAAGAAATCTTTTAGAAACAGAATGTGGCTTGCAATTTTCTTGAAGATAGTGACAAAAACTCCAAATATTTTCATTCTCTTGTTAATAAAAGGAGAACAATTAGTTGTATCCACAACATTGAGCTTGTTAACGATCATTGGAACTGTAATGAAGAGGATTTAGATAATTTTGATATTCAATTCTTTTCAAATACCTTATGCAAAACATTTAATGCTACCCATTCTATAATCACCAACTTATCTTTTCTATTATTTCTACCCAAGTTAATTTGGATATTATGTTATCTCTATTTGAAGAATAGATTCATTTCTTCATTTTATCTATGAACAACGAGTCCATGGATGGGCTTGACGGGTTTACAGCAAGATTCTTTGGAAAAAGTTGGTCATCTTAGACTTCTTTTGTGGTTTCCCCATCATTGGATATTTCACAAGTACATCTATTGTCTTTATCAATAAAGTGTCCAGTCATTGGAGCCAATTGAGACCAATTAGCTTATGCTCCTTTATTCACAATCTAGCCTTGAAACTCTTGACCAATAAAGTTGACAACATTATTCATAAATCATTTTCCCTAATAAAACAAGTTTTGTTAATGGGAAAGTTGTTTTAGATAACGTCCTATTTACATAATTTCATTATAAAAGATATATCCAAAGCTTATGATAATTTAGATAGGATTTTTAAAATCAAAATTTAACCTACTTTTGTCTTTTGACAATAAACACATTAAACTTTTTTCTGATTTCCTTAGTATTCTTGGTTTACTATTTTTTTTAATGGTAGACCCTATATATATATTTGAAATCTTTAAATGGTCCTATACAGGGTGATCTTATCTTTCCTGTCTTCTTCATTATAGTTGCCAAGTATTTATCCATAGGTATTAAACATCTTTTTAGAGAACAACCTTCCTTTTATTTTAAAACTAAATGTATGCATGATATTACCCATTTGATCTTTGTCGATGATCTTATCATATTTGTAACAGGTATATCAAATTTAAAGATTTCCTTCAAGAATTTGAAAGTCTCTATGGTCTTCCTATCAATAACCTCCTATTAATAACTCCAAAGGTTGTTTTATCTCCACTAAACATCTGTCTCAAAGTTTTACCCCTTACTAAAAATATTTTGAACCTTATTTCCCAATCTTTACCTTTTAAATATTTTTATGTCCTTATTTTCAAAGGCCCCCAAACATAATTTCCTTTTTGATGATTTGATCATTTTCGATAGAAAAAAATTTTCTAATTGGGAGCATCACCTTTATCAGTAGGAGGTAGAATTACTTTGATAAAAAAATGCCTTGAGCACTTTGTTTATTTATTTGTTCCAATCCATTCATCATAACTCGCATGTTTGCCATAGGCTTGAACATTTTATTAAAAAATATTTTTTTGTGGGTTTAATTCCTACTCTAGGACCGTTCATTGGAGCTCCTGGCATAAAGTTTTTTTTTCTTTCTCGGAAGCTGATTTTGGTTGCAAAATATTTCAGGATATGACTAAAGCTTTTGCTATCAAAATGTGGTGGAGTTTTAGAAATGGCTTTATATTTATAGGCCAAATTCTTAAATCTCAAAATATTTTTAAAATAAACACACCACTATTTGCCCTCCTCATACGGAAGATTCTTCTAATTTGAAAGTGCACGTGTGATATTAAATGACATGTTGAGTCTCTTATCCTTTGGGGTCATGGCAAAGGCAATATAATCTTTTAGTAGGATAATTGGTTTGGTAAAGTTTCTATTTACTTGCTTCTTAATACTCACTCTACGTCACCTCTTAAGGTAGGTGACTTTATTCTCCAGTACAAATGGAACATTTTCTTATTAAAAGAGTCAATCTTGACTATATTATTGAGGACATTATTATTATCCCCATAGTTCTTGAGGCTATAAATCACAGTATCTTCAATCATTCTAAAGATGGTTCTTTCTTCATTAAAAAGCTTAGAACCAATTTAAACTACGACTCTCTGCCTAAGCTTTATTCTATTTATTATCAAAAAAAGACTACTCTCATCTCTGACTCCATTTTGCACTGAAAAAAAATTTAAAATTATTTACCGGTTGATTGCAATCTTTAAAAAAAGCGGCTTTTCTATCCCTTCTAAATGCTACTGCTATTATAATTTGGAAAGTGTTTAAAATCTTTTTTTTGAATAGTACTATTATGACTAAGTTATGAAATTGGTTGGATGAACCATGCCATAAAAATATTTTTAATCCAAAATATTATTTATCGCTCAAATAAAAGGTTTAAGAAAATACCCTTAATTAAAGGTGTTTATTCATTTATTGTTTACCACCCCTTGGAAGATTGAGGTTATTTTGGATAAGCAATTCATAAAGAGTCAAACCCAATTAAGATTTGTTCAGCGAGGCTTCATTTTTTATGATGGTTCACTGTAATGCATCATGCATTATGTCCTCATTCTATTCAAGCAAATATCACAACAAAAGAAAAAAAAAGTTTTATTGGGCTTATTTTTAAGAATACACATCCTGACATGTACTTATCATAATTGAGTTAAGTAAAAAATTAATTGTATAAATTATCATAAAACCTGTGCTACACTTTAAATCCTATAATGAATTCATCCTTATAATTAATACAAAAGTATGAATAGTTCAAATCATTAAAATGAACTATATAGCTTTTAATAAACTTTATTTATAATTAATACTAGGATGTATCCAACATGTTAGTGTTCATAAGAAAATTGAGTTATCTTTCTTCAACACAGCCTAATCTTTACTTTTTTTTTTAATAAAAATTATAATATATAATGTTAAAAAAATATCAGTGGAGTAAAATATTTTAATAGAGAATTTAAGTTACAAAAATAAATTAATAGTATAAATGTTGATATTTTGAACTATGTATTATTAATCACAAGTATAGCTAGAATGTAATCATTTGAAGTCATAATAGATTTTACCAATTAAATAAATGATATAATTATAAATAGTAAGCATAACTATTTGCAAGCAAATAAAATATATCATTTAAATTCTAGGACATTTAATACATTATTCTAATTAATTATTTGATAATAAATTTCTTGTTTTTTTTTTTTCTCATTCTAATTGGTCATTATATTAGTAGTTTCATATGATAAATATATGTGTTAATACATATAACATTTGGTCATCACCTAGACTGTCATACTAACTACGTATAAAGTCCGAACTTCATTTAATATGTCAATTATCAATGGCCCCTTAATTTAATGTTAGACTATATCACGCTAGCTTTCCAACATCAATATGCAATATTCTCTTTTAGCTCTATTAATAATTTCATAAAAAAAAATTTATTTTCTCTTCCAAATCATCATTATTTGTTATCTTACATAATATAACATTTCTTGGACTTCCTTCATTCTTAGCATAATTGTCGTATAAAACTTTATTCGCATTGATATGCACATCTTATCAATCATTTATAACCAAGGTATCAAGATGTAGCAATTGGAAAAATATGTGAACATTTATATATGATGCTTCATCGTAAGACTTTCATAGTATTAAACTAACACAATATCATTTTTAATAAAGCACGGATTCATTTCATTAGAATTTTCAGCAATATTAAATATTATTAAAATGCATAATATGAAAATAATTCTATTAATGTGCTTAAAAAGAGGTTTAATATCTTGGTAAGAATGAACAAATAATAACCTTAAAGAATATTCTTGCTTCTTTTATGTCTCCATTTGAGATGAAAGACCTGAACACCTTGTATTGTATACCTCACTTCATTTTTATCAATCATGAGTATGTCTGCCCGAGAGATATTTGATATTGAAATAATCCATAGTCAATTTGTCTCATCATAATTACCTCATTTTCTCCTTCTGTAGATGCTTCGTTTACATTCGAGAGAAAATTGCATGCAGATTCTTAATTTTTGAGAGAATCAATGTTCCTTCTCCACTTTTAATCTTAGCACAAACTTTTAAGGTCTCTTAAAATAGAATTTCAAGCTTCATAGTTTTCCAAAGTTAAATTTACTGTAAGTTTGGAGTGGCTAAGATGTATAACTTAATCTAATTCAAATTTAAGCCACAACCCAATAGCAATGTCTAGCACTTGACTTGATTATCCATAACTTTGAAATTGATTCAGGGAGAGAATAAGAGTACTAACCCTTGTGGATTCTCATATACAGTACTCCATCACTCAGTAATTAAATGTCAAATTTTGCATGTGTTGTCCAACAATTGTGTTCTTGAGTTCCTTCCTATTGTATATTATTTTTCAAAGTGGAGGATTATACTATTGAGTCAACGAATGCTTGAGTTTTGAAAGTGATACAAAATATGTACTCAATTTTGGAACACATTTAAGTTCAATGGGCAACTTCATTGATCTTCCTGAGTCTTCTTACTTTTATAGCACCTAACAAAGAGACATACTGATTACACCCTCATCTTGTTAAGTTAAAATTATATTTTCAATCTCCTCATAATTTTCATAACAACAAGGTCAGAGATTATCCAACAAAGGATAAGAGGCATTGCTCCACTTACAATGTGGTATGCCTTTAATTATTGAAAAGACTTCAAATACACATTGTTCTTGATAAATTAGTTTGCCTTCTAATGAGCTTGTAAAGAATGGATCATCTCACACCCCTAACCAAAAGTGATAATTCACTTAGGCCTGTGAGTTCGTTGATTAACTTTAAACTTGCTCATTTGGCTTTGATGACTTTATTTATTGACAACTTTAATTTTGTCAAGATTTATCTTAATCCACTCCACTAATACCATATAACCAAAAAATTGCTGAATTGAACTCCAAATAAACACTTTTTTAAACTGAACCAAATCAATCATACATATTTTGTTCAGTTTGATTTTTCAGTTTAAATTAAATTCAAGATTCAGTAAGAGCCAACCTGATTAAACCACCAGCCAGAAAGAAACCAAGTTAAAACGATACGAAATCAAAATTTTCATAGGCTGCCAAAATTGCTTACAATATTATTGCAAGTAAACACGAAATAAATTATCTAATTACTGCCAAAATTGCTTACAATATTTCAAGACCATAGGCTGCTCTCTTAACATCCAAGTAGCAATTTGAGCATGAAGTAATAATAAATAAACTAGTTTGCTATTCAACTTGTGATACAAACTTTTCAACATCTGTCCACCACGCACAGTCATCATCCATAATGTCTTCATCCTGCGACTTTGGAAAATTGATTAGATATAAGTAAAAGTGGAAAGTAGATATAAACAAAAAGAGTAAATGACAGTTTTTCCTTTTCTTTTCTCTTCATAACAAAGCCTGTATACAATCAATAATGTTTAAGAAAATCAGACAGCAGGCTAGAAGTGGCTGGTGAGGAAGCCATTGGAATTGAGTTTCAAGTTGTAAAAGTGGATTTCATCATAAGAAAATTCATTTTTGATGATTTATCTGTATAAAGATTAAAGTGAGATGTTCTAAATAAATCATATCAAGATGTCAAATAATAGCCTTTAGTTCAAGTTAAATCCAAACCAAAAATGTTGTAGATATCTGAAAGTTGACACACATAAGAACCAAGATAAAGGGCAGATCTAAAATTAGTAAAACATTCAAAGAATTCTAATTAAATGATAAAAAACACTAAATCTAAGAAAAAAACCACTTGTGATTTTATGCTATCATTATATCATTTCTGCTGAGTGTGATAATGAACTTGGAAGACATTAGAGAAATAACTTTGGCACATCTAGAATATTCCAATGATCGGTGGTGGGCATGGATGACAGGTGATGGCGGCAACAAAAAGTTGTGACAGTGACCAGTGAGCAGCTAGTGACAGCTGACGGCAATGACAACCAGTGCTTGACATAAGCAGAACATTTATAATTTGCCAAAATCCATTGAATTCCAAAATCATTGAATTTGAACTAGAGAGTGATGCATTGAAATTTTACACTGCATCTATTTTGCTTCAGAGCAATTATCAACATTTTCAAAACACCTATATTCTTTTTATGGCGCACTCTTATTCAGCAGACCAAACAACCCCTTAGTCCAAACAAGAAAGTTCAAGCTTGATGCTAGGTTGGTCGACTCTAAATTTATGTAAAAAACATGCAATCAAACATATATCCCATTTTGCCCATTCCAAGGCACTCAAAAGTAACATACCGCAAATACTTTTTGTGTTATAAGCAATGATGTCACGCCTAAGTGAGACACCTTAAATAAATTCAACTTTTGCAAAATAGTTGGCAACAATTTGCATGAATGTTACAAGTGTCATAAGCTATAATCAAATTGTGGTCTCAAATATATAAAGATTAATTAACCATGAAAACAAAAAGATACTAGCATCCACAACCATGCAGCAAAGAGTGAGCATGCTCGAGAATATGAAGGACTTAATTGTCGCGGAGGATGTCTAGGTCAGGGAGAGTGACTATTAGGCGATTAGGATGAAGGGCGAGGCTCTAATATCAAAATTGATGCAGAGCGATGGCAAAGAAAATCATGATTCATGTAGCTTCAATATTTGATTTTTGAGAATAAGAATCTAGTGTAAAAGGACAAAAAAGGTAAATAGACTACGAGATCCTACAGATGAGATAATACAACGTCTCAGAAGAATGGGATGCATGTGGAAGAAAGGAAGCAATCATAAAAGCAAGATATTCTCCAAAAAATAAGTTAAAAGAAAGTTTTTTACTTTATTTATCTTCAACTCTAATATCAAATTACGAGATATTT
Organism: Papilionanthe hookeriana x Papilionanthe teres; assembly: GCA_022702705.1. Lineage (NCBI taxonomy): Eukaryota > Viridiplantae > Streptophyta > Magnoliopsida > Asparagales > Orchidaceae > Papilionanthe > Papilionanthe hookeriana x Papilionanthe teres. The sequence continues at coordinate 60,779,765 of CM040426.1, forward strand.
GCTTGATATATATAAATAGTTCTTATTGAAACTTACAAAACCACCCGTAAAAAATACAAAAATACCAAACTCACATATAACATGTTGATAATACTTTAACAGAAATAAAACCTTATGACTAAGGACCATGGTTACCTTAACTGCATTAATATAGGAAATAATACCACTGCATGTGCCAGAAATATCAAATTGACTAATATCATCTCTTCAATATATAGAAATAAGTTTTTCTAACTAAAAATTAGTATATCAACTAATATCGGAGTTAACTCAAACCATAAAGAAAATATAAGTATTATCGTTGAAATTCAAAGGTTACAATAAAGACTTGAAAATAAGAATAAAACACACAAACGACCCTTTAGGATAAGAGCGGTAGGGTAAGACATCGGCTGGACAGTAGGTGTGTTGACTAATTGAGCTGATGCGACAACAGTTGCAGGTTTGGAAAGGGTTGCTGCAAGGATTGGAAGGGTTGGAGGCAGAGGCGAAACCGGTCTCTTTTTTAATGGGGAGCAAACTACTCCACTAGACTTTAATGTGGGAGGGGCTAGAACAATGAAGGGCAAAATGATACATTAGGAGGGGCAAAAGCTAATATTTCAGGAGTGAAAAAAGACCAAATTGGTAAAAATCTAAATTTGATTGTGTGTGTGTGTGTGTGTGTGTGTGTGGGGGGGGGGGGGGGGAGTGCCCCCATAGACTCTACCTGGGTTTGCCCTTGGTTGGAGGGAGATGTGGCAAGGTCTGGAAGGTTCGGGGAGAGTTGCGACAGTCTTTAAATGGAGCATGAGGGAATTACGACAGATCTGGAAGGACTAAAGGGAATTGCGGCCGATCTGGAAAGAGGCTGGAGAGAGTTACGACCAGGTTTGGAAGGGTTGGAGAAAAAACAAACAAAAAAGGGGAAGTACGTGAGGAATTAGGGGAAGATGACACAACCTCGAGACTAATTACAGTTAGAGCACCTCCTCACTGTCAGATACAACCCTATAAGAAAAAAGGGGACGCCAACGGCTGTCCAAATAGAAATCTCAGCAAAAGCTAACTATAAACAGAAAATAACATCTATTTATAATAGTAAATAACTAGGAACATTTGGGCGGCAACCCTAACCAAAACAATTGGGTCACTCGTCCCCCCTTGCCTCCCTTCATGAACCTGTCAAGTGGTTCAACCACAAGTTCAGGAGAGCCCCGAGTCAGTATCTCGGGTTGGTTGAGGAAGTTTCGACTTCTTTCGTCGAAGCTTCTGGTTCCCCGTAGTACAGTGTTAGGTCGACTCAATTGCGGATAATGAAAATGGTGTAATATCCTATAAGTCAATCCTTTGAAACTATCATTCCATAACACATTTTGATAGAATAAATACACACCGTTTTTTGACACATCCTGAGCTAGAGCTGCACATAGATTTAGGTTCCCACAATGTAACACTCTTAGGTCCTTAAGTCTGAAATTTTCTCTTTCCACTTCTCGTACTAAGACAAATGTAGCTGAGAAATCAACTATGGGATGAAATCTGTGACGGACGACGCCACTATCATTAGCAACCACTCAAAAGATACCTCTTTTTCACTGATAAGACCTGAATGTCATTGAAAAATTTTCTTCCCTATCAAGCTCCTAAGACCAACTTCAATGCTGAGGCCCATTCCTCCTATAAGGAAATCTGATGGCGGGAACATTGCTGAACTGAATCTAATATCCGAATAACTCCATCTAATCTTCCTGAAGTTGTACCAAAGGGCATCATTTTTGACATGTTGGACCTCCCTCAGTAGGGGCAACTCAGGGATGAGTCCATTGATCCAAAGAGTCCAAATTTCTCTCATCTGGGATTGTCCTGTGTTTGATATTGACTTCTCAAACTCAGGGCCTTTTTGGATATCCAATGTCAGTCTGATGCTCATCTCAGAGCCTGCAAAAGATAGCTTGAGGCACCGAAAACTCATACTCTGCAAGAATGCCCCATACATCAGAGTCACTACCTTCTAAAATAGCTATTGCTAACCCAGTTGGAAAAACTCTCTCGAGGACCACTACAATCAATGTTGTCCCTTCCTCGTTGGCAGAAAGTTGAGAATCCTCTCTAAGATCTTCATTTTCTCCCGGGTCACTGTTTATTTCTTCAATTGCTCCCTGATCAATAAAAGCGAACACTCCGAGTTGTGCAGTCTGATTCACTATGCCCAAACCTATGGCACTTGACACACTTTTTGGCTTGGACAGATTTAGGAAAGCGGATTGAGTCTACCTATTCTCTCTGAATCTACTCCTCCTCAACAAGGTCAACTTGGATGCTCCCCTAAGTGGACTCTGGTTGTACGATTCTGGGATTGAACTTCGCCTGTAAGATGTGGTGATCGTCTGATGATGTGGTCTCTCCACTTTAGAAGCTAAGATTTGAGCATCAGGTTTGTAGTGAGCTGGTAGAAATTTGAATTGCATCTCCCATTTCATCTTGAACTAAGTAATAATTTTATCTTTTCCTTCTTGTTAGCATATGGGCTTCAAATTTTGCTACCAAAATAAGGCACTATTCTTTAACTTGTTGGCAGCTAGTCTCACCATTTCGTCCGGTGGGACGTCAAGACACTCAAAAACATATTCCGCGGTTCAGAGCCACTTGATGACTATCTAGATCCATGTAGCCATCAAAATCTGGTAACTCCACCTTTACTTCCCAATTCCGGGTAGGTTCTTCATCCCTGAAATCAATATGGTGGAAGAGATTCACACCATGCATTCGATCTATCAAATCATTGATGTGGCTATGGGTGACCCATTCGGATTGCCTCCCCACGAAAGTGATAAGCCACTGTTGTCGTTGGCAGGTTTTCCACTGCATATCCTCCCTAAAAATCTCATAGACCCCTTTTTGTAAATTCCTCGTAAACGCCATTGTCCTTTCCCCTCGATCAGGCTTCCAACTATTGACTCCTCAATGGCATGAGTTTTAGGTTTGGGAGTTGAGAGAGGCTGTATGAGATTGATTGTGGGTGCCAAAAAAGTACCTAGGATTGCTAATTTTGAAATATCAACAAGGAGAAAATTAGGGTTAAGTCAAATTTGGATAATGGTTTGGGAATAGGAAATAAATTTTTTGGGAGAGATTGGTTTGGTTTGGCGGATGCTCGAAACCCTATGATAGAAGTAATGTTAGGCTGACATTGATAGCAAATGATAGAGTTAACTCAAATTATAATAGAAATATAAGTACTATTGCTGAATTCAAAGGTTACAACGACAACTCTTCAAAATAAGAATAAAATAGCACAATACACACAAACGGCCCTCTAGAGTGAGAGCGGCGGGGCTGGACCCGGCCAGATAGCAGGTGTTGACTGATTAGGTGAAGCGACAGCAGTTGGAGGGTTTGAAGAAGAGTGCTGCAGGGGTTGGAAGGAGTTGTGACAATGTCTGGGAGGTTTGGGGAGAGTTACGGTAGGTTTGGAATGGGGCTAAAGGGAATTACAGTAGAAGGGTTCGAGAAAATTGTGACCGATCTGGAAGGGGGTCGAAGGGAGTTATGGCTAGGTCTGGAAGAGTTGGAGAAGATGCAACTAGAAGATACACACTACCTTTGGAGGAGTTACAGCCGGAGCACCGTCTCGTCATTAGATGCAGCTCTAAAAGGGAAAAGAGAGATGTTGATGGTTCCAAACAGAAATCTCAGCAAAAATTAACCTTAAACATAAAATAACATTTATTTATAATAGTATATAACTAGGAGCACTTAGGGTGCAACGCTAGCCCAAATAATTAGGCCGGCCAGCTACCCTTAGCTCTATGCTTGGACCAGTACGAAGGTTCAACCAGCAATTTAGAGAGCCCTGCATCACCTACATCATTATGAAAGTGTTGACTTGATTCCTTTTTATACTTATCTATCATTTATTTCTAAGAGTAAGAATAGATTTTTTTTATTAATCATGGACTGAAATACACGTGCTTAGCAAATTGGGGGCACAAAGAAGATAATAAGGAGTATAACTTTAATAAAAAAGACATATTACAACAATAAATCCTCCTTACAATACTTTCCAAAAATAAGATCATTCCAATGTAAAATTTTCCCGCCATAACATTTTTCCAATCCTCCACGTTCCTACAATAACACCCTCCCTTAAGTTGGAGCATATATATCAACAAGGTCTAATTAGTTAAGAAGATCAAAAAAATAAAGAGGATCCGAATCCTTAATAAAGACATCCACTAGTTGTTTAACAATTAGGTTAATGGGGATCAAACACATGATTAGAGTCTCCCTACAAACATGACGAACACTGCTCTTATTTCAAATCTGAAGTGCTAGCAAAATCCGGTGCCATAAATAAGACTTGTAATGGGAACTAAGCTTTCCTGCACTGCTAATGCACTGCTCAAGGTTACAAGGACGTAGTAGAAGCTTCCTCTTCAAGCAAAAGACTTTGACTTTGATTCATCAATAATAATAACACAAACTTTGAATATTCATCCAATCAAACGAGGGAAATCAATAAAGAAGAGTATCCTCAATTATGACCTTAAATTACAACAATCAACCAACCTTTTGATCCAGCACTTTCCTATAACAACAAACATCTTTCTAATCAAACATATTCATTGTAAAAAAAATTTCATTTGCAGATGCAAATGTCATTATGTGGGGATGAGATAGGATTGAACTAATCAAGCTATCAAACTTTAACATTTCCAAATTTAAAAAATTATTGATGTTCTAAAATTGTTTAGAAACTTCAAAATTTCACAAGAACTTATAAAAATGAAAGTAGGCTCAAGCAATTCGACTTGGTTCCTAAAATTAGGGTTAAATTTTAGTATTTTGGGTCATTTTGGATTATTTTACTTGCATTTAAATGTTTATTAAGATATTTGGATGATTGTTCCTATTTAGGTTGAATTAGAGTTAGATTAGGTTTGTTCCCTACCAAAATTGAGCTTTTTATTACATGATATGGATTCTATTTTCTACAAATAGGAGGCCAATTAAGTTCTGACTGATTCAGATTTTCCTCCTTTTGGCCAGCCCCCTCTATCTCCACTACTGATTTTGTGACTCTCTTCTATCATATTTTAGGTATCCGTCTCTCATATAACCTATCCTATCTGAATTTTGTGAATCATCGTAGTGGCTTGGATCATAAAAAAAAAAACCTCAACAATTCATGTGCTTTAATGAATCTATAGAAAAAAATTGAAAATTCACTAAATGTTTCTCTAATACTCCCCCATAATACTCCTTTCTAAAATTTATTAAAGATTCCACCATTGTTGCCCTCTCAACATCAAGCTGGTATGATGATTGAGCATATTTTAAGCCTGCCTAAGATTATCAAGTTGATCAGAGCACCAAATAATTCTCAACATACAGTGGAAACAGTAGGGTAAAAGTGAATAATTTCAAACCAAATCTGAATGAAAAGAAATATGATAAAAGATGAATATAATGATCAGCTGCCATTCTTATATGTTTAAAAGTACATTGAAGTTAATTATAATGTCTAAAATCTAACAAGAAAAACCTTAGAACATGTTAAGTTTATCTCTCCTGTTCTCTTAATGTTAATTTCACATTAAAGTCGCTCGCAACTTGATCAATGAACTATGTTCACTCCATACATATGCTGGAACCTTATTCATGCATTTCCGACTACCTTAAATACTTAGCGGTTCCCTCCAATTTTACCTCACTATTAAGCATTGATTATCTGTATCTTCTTTTTCTCAATGATTTTGAGTCACTTTTCTGTTTTCAACATTCTCCTTTAACTCAGTAAAATTGCATGTCCAACCATGTGATCAGATCCATGTATGCATCTCATGGTAGAAACCTAGGTTTTGCATTTAGAGTCGTTCTTGTTACTCATAGATTCACCACTAAGAGTCACACCGAACTATATATCCATTCTTTTATGAAAGTCCAAAGATTGACTTACATATATACCGCTCAATAACTATGTATTTAGATATCTAACAGCTAAACTTCAATATTAACATACATAACAGCTTATCGACGCATTAAAGGTGTATTTGACTTTTTAAAAGTTAGAATGTTGGTATTATTGACGTGAAATGAAAGATGTGGGTGGTATAAATGTAAAAATCAAATTTTTAGGTGCTAGATTTGTAAACACATAGGAAATGGGAGTTGTGTATGTAGATGCCTCAAACCCAAATTACATAAACTTTTGCATGCATAAACTTTTGCATGCAGTAGACAGTCTTGGCTGGTAGGGGTTTAGGGAATGTGTAAAAGGAAAGAATTAAAAGGGAACTCATATCAACTAATAGCAATATTATCTAATCAAAAGAAAAGAGGAAATAATAAGAAAAAGTACAACAATAGCAAAGTAGCATTCATTAGGCTTGCTTGCAAAAAATTGGGAAATAAAAAATTACAAAGTTGCAGGGAAAGAGTGAATATGAAAAGAAGGTAGCTCACAAGTGCACTGAAATCAGACACATTTCTCATATTCTCAATATATTCAGCAAAACTTATAGCTTCATGCCACCAGCTCATGTCTGTGCAACAATCTGTTGACAACTGCTCATTATCAAATGCATCCATGTCAGTATTGTCCACCTGAAGATCAAGATTTATATTGACAACCTGCTCATAATTTTCTATTTGAGTTGAATTTGATATTGTAGAACTGTCAAGAAGCACATCGCATGGTAATGGACGGAAAGGAGAACGATAGCCTAATGAAAAATAAAATATTGTCATGAAAATAAATAAATAAACATAATATGTTAACTAATTTTCAATGTTTAATAAATAGCAAACCTCTGCAATCAGGATCATGACATTTCTGGTAGTAGCCAGCCCTCCGGAAGTCTACCACATACAGTACTGAGCAGAAAAAAATAACCAGTTATTGAAGGTAGGGGGTGTAAACAAGCCGAACACGAGCGAGCCCCAAAAGTGTGTTCGTGTTAGGCTCGTTTATATTTCGAGCCCAAAATGTGTGTTCGTGTTCGGCTAATTTGTTTAGCGAGCCGAATACGAGCCGTTCACGAACAAAGAGTCGTTTTGACAACCATAATCATGTAACCATAAGATGTTAAGGGTTGGGGCAAGATTTAAGAATTATAGTTTACATTAAAACATCAGTTGAATCTAATTTAATAATTTTTCTTCTTTTTACTTAATTAATAATTTTAATTGATTATAAATCTTTTAATTTTTTTAAAAATACTGCTCATATATATAAATAAATAAATACAAATATATATATATATATATATATATATATATATATATATATATATATATATATATATATATATAATTGATTAATACTATTTCGAGCCAAAACGAGCCGAACACGAACGAACAAATCTTTGTTTGTGTTCGTTAAGGCTTGTTAACCTAGGGAACGAGCCGAACACGAGCTGTTCGCGAACAACGAGCTGTTTTGACAGCCCTAATTGAAGTTGGGTAATGCACATAGGCTTAATTTTCAGAATTAAGAGTTGATGAACAGAAAAAAGTTTAAAAGAAAGTGATATGAGGCGGCAGCAGCTTTCTTTGATACCTATGCACGTTAGGTGCATGCAATTAGAAATATTGATTCATCTTGCAGGTAAATATTCAATAATACATAAGACAATAAAAGCAAAACCCGTGAAGTTTCATGCTCTAGATGGAAAATTAACTCATATTTATAATGAAGCTACACCGGATGATATTCAAACCTATCTAAACTCAAATTTATTTTGGCATGATTTTAAGGAAGCTAAACTGGAGCATATTCAAACGTTTTTAGATCCATTTTTATTTTGGCAGGATTTTACACCTTTTATTTTTTACTAGATTAAATGTAATTTAAAAAAGGATATTCTAATCCTTATTTCAGTTAATGAGGGTAAAGAAAATTTCATCCTTAGCTCAGATCAACTTGTCTCTATAAATAGTATAACTTGAATGGGCTTTCCATTTATTATCGACTGATGAGTGAATTAATTAATGATGCTAATTATGATTATTTGTTTCATCCTCTATTGATGTATGTATCTGGATCGTGCCAAATTGAACACATAGAATTCCTCATCTCCTCTCAAAGTTGGTTACACAAAACTTTCTCCCCCTTTTATTCGCTTCTTTCAAATAAAACTCATTTTACATTATTTGAAAGCAAAGCATCCACCCATCTCTCCATCATTTGGAATCTGAGAGACGAGCATTACTTTGGTTGCGTCCCTTTAAATTTTTTGGTAAATTTTCCTCCTACAAATTCTCAATTTTCATAAATTCATACAATCCTACATTCCGTGTGAGTGTTTTCATACACCCTTAGTTTCCATTGCATTGTGTAGACAAAGACCCTTTGCAAACTAGTTTGCTTATCATCTTATCTTAATCACTCATTTCCAATTCCCCTAAACCCTAACTCCTATTTCTATCCTACAAAACACTATAACCCTTGCAAAGCTCATTCTATTCTCCACTTCAATGTCGAGTAATTGATCTCTTATCCTTATCCTTCTCCGTTGCACAAACAACACCATCTCTCACACAAACAAAACCTTCATACTATCTAGTACAATAGAACCAGGGTAAATCTTATTGATGCAAAGAGAGGTATAAATGCCCGTGACAGGATCTATTGGTAAGGAGAGAAATAAAAATAGCATATAGTGGAAAAGGAAAGGAATAATAAAAAATTCATGCTAATAACTTGGAATAAAAGAAAGGAAGAATAAAGAATTCAAGCTAATAAATGAGAATAATTAGGAATTAATAATGGCTCCATTAATAAATATTCTAATACTTCCTCTCAAGTTGAAGCATAGATGTCAGTTATTTTCAACTTGGATTTGAAATTGTCTAACAATGGCCAAGGAAGGTTCTTTATGGGAATATTTGTCAGTTAGCAAGTAGATGACACAAACGAAACACAAATTTTCTCCGACTTGAGCTTTTCCTTAATAAAGTGTCGGTCAATCTCAACATGCTTGACACGATTATGCTGGATCGAGTTGTGAGCGATAGCCTTGTTATAACAGAACAAATGTCAGGGGTCGGAGACTGTCATATATAATTCATGGAACATGATACGTAACCAGAGAGTTTCGCAAATTTCTAGGGAAATGAACTAAACTCAGTTTTCTCACTGCTCCGAGAACGATAGATAACTTATTGCTTTTTTACGTGACAAGGTTTCCCCACAAAAAAGAGTAGTACCCCAAGGTCGATCGCCTATCATGGACAGATCCGACCTAATCTGCGTCTTGTACGCTGTAAGAGAACGAGAGGTATGGCAGAAAAAAACAAACCTGAGTCTGGCGTGTTTTTTAAATAGTGGAGAATCTGGTGGATAGCTTGGAGATGGTGATAATAGGAATCATACAGGAATTGACTGATTATCCCAATTGCGTGATAAATGTCGGGACGTGTATAGCAAGGTAGATGAGTTTCCCCGCAATATGTTGGTAGTCAGTCCTGTTTACAGGAATGTATTGGGAGCATTAAGAAGTTTTTCATTGGGATCCATCAGGACAACCACTAGTTTGATCATGAGAAGATTATTCTTTATCAAAAGGTCAATCACATATTTTAGTTGAGAAAAGCAAATGCCTTGAGATGACCGAGCAACTTTCATGTCTAAGAAGTACCGGAAAGATCTCAAGCCTTTCATTTCAAAGAAAGTAGCAAAAATGCCTTTCAGATACTCCAATGTTGGTAGATCATTACCTGTGAGAACCATTTCGTCAACATAGATGAAGGATAGCTACCTAGTCGTTAAAGGAATGTCGGAAGAAGAGAGTGTGGTCCAATTAAGCTTAAGTGAATCCATGACCTACCACCACTTTTGTGAACTTCTCGAACCATGCACGTGGTGATTACTTCAATCAATAGAGAGATTTTCGCAGCCTACATACATGCCATTGGGGGACAGTGGAGTCAAAGCCCAGAGGAAGAGCCACATATATCTCCTATGTAAGGTCTCCATTCAGGAACACATTTATGACATCAACCTGGAATAGGGGCCAATCTAGATTTACTGCAAGGGATAAAAGGAACCTAATGGTGTTTAATTTAACAACTGGAGCAAATGTCTCCTCATAGTCAACTTCGTAGGTCTTTGAGTACCCTTTGGCGACCAACTATGCCTTGTTGCGTTCAAAGGATCCATCAGATTTAAATTTGATGCTAAACATTCATCGGCATCTCACTATTTTCTTTTCCCGAGGAAGATCAACCATGTCCCAAGTATGGTTCCGCTTAAGGGCATTCAGCTCATTCATGGCAGCAACTTTCCAGGCTGGGTTTGCTAATATAGCCTCAATAGTAGATATAAGTTGACAATTGGTTAGAGTCATAACAAATGCTCTACAGGTTGGCGATAATCTGCGAAAAGAAACATAGTTTGTCATGGGATAGAGAGAGCATGTCTGATTGCGTACCTTACTAGAGGAACTGACTTCCGCATTTGGAGTAAGAGAAGTGCTGGGGATCTTCTCCGGAGGGGATTCAGAATCCAACAAGAGGTTAGCGAGCTCCAAAGTAGGTGCACCAAATCGAGTACGTCGAGTGTAGACACAGAGAGTGGGAGGATGTGCTAGTGGAACCGAAGGGACAGAGGGCTCCTTGATGGTAGGAGAAGTGGGTGGAACCAAAGGAACAGAGGGTTCCTCGATGGTAGGTGACATGGGGAGAACATTCACAACAGTATGGTAAGGAACAAAGTTCAAGAAGTCTAGCTCCCCCTCACTTGAGGTCGAGTTAGAAAAGTAGGGAACACGTTAAAAAAAAAGATATCAACAATCGCATAAATCTTATTTGTGGTTAGGTCAAGACACCGATGCCTCCCTTTTGAGTGGCAGAGTATCCAAGGAAGCACATATTAAGGACCTCGAATCAAGTTTACTCCGAGTTAGGGTTGTGTTCTGTAACAAATTGTACAACAACAACAACAACAACAAAGCCTTAATCCCACTAAGTGGGGTCAGCTACATGAATCCTTTTTCTCCATTGCGTCCTATTTAGTGTCAAATTTTAGGTTAATTCTAACAAATTAAGATCATTTTTTATGCAATAAGCCCAAGTTTTCCTAGCTCTACCTCTGCCTTTCTTAACATAAGTTGTATCTAAAAAATCTACTCTCCAAATCAGATCATCAGGTGGTCGACGTCTAATGTGACCAAACCATCTAAAGCGACTCTCTCTAATTTTATCCGTCACTGGTGCAACACCAACCCTATTACTGATATATTCATTTCGCATTTTGTCTCTAAGAGTAAAGCCACTCATCCACCTAATCATTCTCATCTCGACAACACTTAACTTAGCATTATGCTTCTCTTTTAAAGGCCAAAATTCAGCACCATAGAGCATTGCAGGTCTCACCACCATCTTATAAAATTTTCCTTTCAGTCTAAACAGTACTTTTCTATAACACAATAGGCCGGACGCATTCCTCCACTTCAACCAACCAACCTGAATTCTACTATTAACATCTCCATCTATATCACCATCGCTTTGAACAATGGACCCGAGATATCTAAATCGCTCACACCTTTTAATAATTTGATCACCCAAAGTTACACTTCTGTCACTAGAGCTACTATTACAAAAATTACATTCCATGTATTCAGTTTTAGTTCTACTCAAACGAAGACCTTTAGACTCCAATGTACACCTCCATAATTCAAGTTTTTCTTGGGCTTTTTCTCTCGTCTTATCCACGAGGAGGATATCATCAGCAAAAAGTATACACCAAGGTACATCCTCTTGTAAAAGCCCAATAAGACCATCCATAAATAAAGCAAAAAAACATGGGCTTAAAGCCGATCCCTGATGTAAACCAACATAAATAGTAAAATATTTGGTCAATCCTCCTTCAGTTCTAACACATGTAATAGTTATGTAACAAAGACTGTGCACCCAAAATTTTAGTGATCTAAAGTGGAGAAGACCCGATTGTTAGGAAGCATGTTCTCAAAACGACTAACGGGGCGCAGAAGTTGTGAATTTCTTAGGGAACTTTATTGATGAGATAAGTGCCGGTAAGAATGATATCATTTCATAAACATAATAAAGCGAGTAATGTCGAGAGATGTTGGTTTTTTCTCTCAGCTATCCCATTTTGTCAAGAAGAGTTGGTACAAGTAGGGGTGTCAAAAATTAGCCCGACACGCCAACACGACTGTTGACCTCATTTAGTGAGGTCTTAGCTTTCTTCACATTAGACCATATGATCTTCACATTAGACCATATGTTCAAACCCGAATTCACCTCAAATCCATCAAGTTCTATGTGTCAATTTCAATCTTGCCAAATTTCCATCAATTTGCGTCATATTCCACACAATGTTCAAAAATCAAATCCAATTTCATTAAATCCCAAGATCAAGCTGAATTTTGTTAAATTAACTATGCCTAATGGTTCACCGAGTCTAATATATTTTCTTAAAAGATCTTCCAACATTAAACTTGTCACAGCTCAGTCCAGAGGCTTGGAACATAGAATATAAGGATAGATGGTAGACAGTGAAAAATGATTTACAATCTCTAAATTCAGCATTATTGAAAGAGTTGTAAATTTAAAAAATCAAAACCAATGTTAAAATGGTATACTTGCTCTAATGTTACACGATCAATATTACACGTCTTTGTTCACTCATTTTTATCTGAATTATTAAATAACAAATAATGAGTCTTTAAAATAAACTAGTGCAATAATTATAGATTAAAATCATAGAATTAAAAAAAATAAGAGTATCATGTATACTATTCACTTAAATTCTGTTATGAATCATGCACTAAATCTAAATGACAATGATGTACCATGGTGTAAGCATGCTGCTTATATTTTCATTTATATTTCCAATTAATATAAGATTTCGTACCCATATTTCTTTCTTTTCTTATATAAAAAACATTCATCTTAGAAGCGTTGTCTAAACATAACTTAGCACAACCCTAGCAGATACATCCTCTGTCAGCATAGACGTGCATAGTCTTGATTCCAATATTTTATGAGATGGCAAGAAAATATATACACATGTGGGTACACTGACGTTCCTAGCCAGTATCATAAGGGAGTGAATTCACCTATCAACATGCACATGCAAGCGTTCTTATATATAACATTTCTATTATATTTTTAAAGAACATGCATTATTTTTTTATGATATATTATATGTTTATCTACCAAACATCCTATAAATATCTAAAAGCCATTAGGTAAAAAATTACATTGCAGCCATTCATGCAATAGCATTGACATGCATGTTTTGTTCTTAATAATATGAAGATCAATTGCAACATTAAACGAATTAATATAAAATATAAGAAAAAATAATTCTAATCAGAAATAGATTTGTAAATATAAAATAATATTATCATTCAAAAATATAATTATACATCTCAATTAAGTAAATAATTATGCTCCGACTTATCATTATCTTTTCATATATGAACTCCTGTAAATCATACCAAATTTATATATAAGACAAATCTACAATGAAAATCATTTAAAATTCTCCTATATGTAATGCCTTTTAGGAACATTATTATGAATCGTGATTTTTTATACTTATAATTAATTAAGCCAAGTCTTTGACAGTTGAAATTTTTTCATCAACACATATTTTCCTTCTTTTATTATTAATATCATAGTTACAAAATTATAGCTAATAAGTAACTTACAAAATAGAAGTAACATTATATGAACTATTTTCTTAGTTATTGAATGATAGATTAATATTTATGAATAAACTAATTTTAGGATTTTGAACCTATACATGACACTTATATTTGAAAAACTAATACATAATTAAAGGGTATTTCACAGTTAGATTAATTAGAACTTATTACTATAATTATAATTCCCACTTATCTATGCTAATTATCTAGTTCTACTAGTTATTATTACATTACATAAAAGTTAACCAGTCATCCCAATTTTCATCATCTTTTGTATTTAAATCATAAATCATATATGCAAGCATGTTAGATTCTAGTTAATCTAATCATCCACCAATAGATAATGTTACGTTCAATGCTAATTTTATATCAGATTCCCAGATAAATATACAAGGAGTTCTCTCACATTTAAACATTTATTAAAACAAAATTAATTCTAATTAAGAACAATCTCAATCATAAAACCGATGATAATATAACCCTGCACTTTTCTTTCGTTCGAAGTCATTGCTGAGGTTCAATCAAATATAATTTAATCAAACTATTATTTCATCAAAACTCACAATATAGACATTAATATCAATGAAGGCCACTAATTTATTATTATTTTTTGATAATTTAAATCATGGATTTCTATAATTTCAAACGTAAGTTAATAACTTCCTTAAAATATTTACTTAATATAACTTGCATTTCAACTTATGCATATTCACCAAATATACAACTCATCAATGGTTTGACAGATTTTTAAAGTTAGGGTTTATCGGCTCGTGCTTGATTGATGTCCTAGCATGTGTTTGTCCCAGCTAGCTCAGCCTCGACTCCCTTTGTTTCTCCCAGTGATCTCATGTGTTTGCCTGATCTCCACGATGTCGAATGCAAACCTCTGTTCAAACTCAACTGTCTGCATGCTTTGTTGTGATTATGTTTGTTCGTATTTAGTCTCCTCTCTCTTGTTTGTTGTTAGCCATTCACCCCCTCGATCTCAATCCACTCGTGCATCGCCTGCTCACACTCTCTCCTTTTATCATTTATTGCTCTGGCTTCATATGTTACACCTGTCCACATCATCTTCCTACCTCACGTGTTCAATTGCCCATTTCGCCTCCCGCTCTTCTCCCTTTCTATCTTACCTGCATAAATATGACTCTTCTCCTCAACCGTTTTTCTCTAGTAATCACAAAATCACCTTGTTACATCCCCACTAGCTTTGACTCTCTCTCCAACTCTTCCCCTTTGTCACCCTCCTTTTTCTGTCTCTCCTCCTAACATAACCGAAAGTAGTTGATTTCAATATTCGAAGGCGTTATAGAACCAAATGATTCAATAAAATTACAATCGACTAATTGGGTAAATCTTCAGTTCACACCAGTTCACTGATTGAATTGCAGGTTCTCGTTGGTTCAAACCAATTCAATGCAAATTTGTTTTCATAAGCTGACAATATCAACAAAAGGACAAGTTCACAGTTAAACAGTTATATCGACTAGATCAGTTGGCTTTTTAAATAGTTTCTTTTAATTTTTTAGCTAGTAAATAATTACTTGATATTATTAAGCAATCTTAAGCTTTGACGCTAATTTGATGCAAGCTGTCTTAAGGTTCAGATTTCCTAACACAACTATAATGATGCAAGGAATATAGATCACATGATCAAATACTAATATGCAGACAAAACATCACTAAATATAAAACAACAAAAAAAAAATTTAAGTTACAAATAAAAAATACGAGGACTAGAACCAAAAAAATAATACAATGATCAATTAAATATGAAGAAATCAACCAAATATACAAACCATGAAGATCAACAAGCAATTTGAATTTGAAATCAATTTTATAAAATCTGAACAAAATCAAGATTAGCAAAACCAATAAATATTTAGTAGATGAATGAAAAAAATAATAATAATGTAAAAAAATTCAAGCCTCACATAGATACAAAAAGATGACTTTCCAAGAATTAAGTAGTTGCATTTGAATTGCTCCTAAGAAAATCACCATCCATCAAGCACATAAGATTGAAACTGAATAAAAAATTTTACTGAATCAAAAGCTATATTGTTAGAAGCCTTAGGAGTTGATATTTATAATCATCTAATTTACCTTTGATTAAAAAAAAATAAATCCAATCATTTATATAGCAAAAGAAAATGCACATAAAAGCTGTATGAATCACAGACGAATGACTAATGTGATAATAAAAACTAAACACAAGACCTGTTCAGCTATAAGAATCATATAAATAGGTGATGAAGTAAAAATAGAACATTAGTCGTCAAATAAGCAGCAATAACACCAAGTAAACATGGGAAAAAGTGTGGCAGCGATAGTACCTACGACACAACAATCGCTACCTTTACACCAGCTACAATTGCCATCCACCAAAGGATAAAAAATTCTCATGCAGTTTTCTCTACCGTACTCTTCACTTCCGAAACCAACAACTAGCCTCACCAAAATGTTAAACCAAAAAAATGTTTCCAAAGAGCACCTCTTGAAAGGAGTTCCACCCCACAAAATTTCAAGAGAAACATGTTATCTAAAAACTACATATTATGGATGCATCCTTATTATTCTCATATTCAACCTAAAAAAATTTGCGCTTGTGGATGTCAATCTTATCATTCAATACAAATGTGATGATGACAGGGATTCCAACTCTTACACTACAATATGTAGATCATCCCAAACAAAGTTGGGTATGACTATGCAGAATTGTAATTCAAGATCTCATAAGTTATATTCTTATGTACATAGCTTTGGTGATCAATTTTCTCATCATCAAAAATTCAGAAGTTGTCATCTAAAAAAAAAAATTTTGTGATGCTTTTACCTATACATTTTCAAAGAGGGTTTCCTCCGTCCTCATGCAAACCACTACACAAGTTGCACATATTCCTTAAGCTCCACAAATCATAAACTTTTTCATTGTTAGAAGTACGCCTAACTTTATGATTTGTCCATCTATAATGAAGGCTTTTATGGATATTTATGATGAAACACCTTTTACTGATCGTGAACTACTTTCAAAATAATTATAAATTACAACCAATTCAATTTATTATTGTCTTAGTTGAGTATGAGATATTATCAAACATGAAGTCAATGTTATGTCTAATGAAGTACCAAAACCTCAAGTATGAGACAGTCTTTCCAAAAGATTTTATTGTGTATAGAATTACGATACATTTTAGATGTACCGAAGTCTAGAATTGACTTCTCCAATTTCCTATAGTGATATCTTCTTTGTTTCACTCGTTACAACCCTAGGATACATACACAACATCAGATGCTTACAAACTGCTTCAATCACCGAATAGAGATTAGTTTTTGGTGTCATTGCCACAGTCGTCGTCTAGTCCACTATTAATCCACATTGCGAAGATTTCACAAATATATAGAGTTTTGAGTGACCTAAAGTCCAAGCCTTAAGAATGCGTTTCTTTGTACTTACTACCGTTACTCGCTAAACTTCATGATTGGCCCTTCCATTTGATAATCAAATAGAGCTAATCCCAAAGCACTATAGAGAAGAGCAAATTATAGATTAGGTGAATCGTAGTAAAATAGATACTGGTTGATCACTTGGCCAATTAAACATACAAAGGACCAAATTCTCAAAGGCCAATCATAAGGAGTCGAACCAGGCTAACAACAAAATTGAATCAAGCACTAATAAACCCATCTTTTTTTGATCAAATTTTAAATATAATAAAGAAAAGGAAGATCTTAACTTAGAGCCCGTTTGTTTCGGGCTTTTCTCCGCGGCGCGGGGCGTTGCAGCGGGCTTCGTCTGAATTCCTTCGTTTGGTTGCAGCGGCGCGGCGCGGAGATGACGCGGGCAGCGACAATATACCCACGGCCCAGCTTCCTCTCGTAGGTTTTTCTCATCCCTACCCCGCGGTTGTCTTCCGTCTCCCTTCTGCCCGCTGATTATCTCTGGTATCTGTGGCCTTTTCTTCTTCCCTATCCACTCGAAACGGCCGATCTCAGGTAAAAATCGAGCCATTTTTGCCGATCTACTTGCAGATCTGAGGTATTTTACGTGTTTTATCGTCATCTTCCTTCTCTACTCCCTCCCGTTTTCTCGACATCTTATCCCTGTTTCTTATGTTTACGCTTTATGGAATTCGTTTGGATCTGTGAG
The DNA here is from genome assembly GCA_022702705.1 of Papilionanthe hookeriana x Papilionanthe teres. NCBI lineage: Eukaryota > Viridiplantae > Streptophyta > Magnoliopsida > Asparagales > Orchidaceae > Papilionanthe > Papilionanthe hookeriana x Papilionanthe teres. The sequence goes on from CM040426.1 coordinate 60,797,573, forward strand.
AGATGGCATGATATTTTAGGGAGTTTACTGCCTTTACTGTTCTTTGCGGTTTTCTAGAATGAAGTTCCAGCTATCTCCTTGTTCTTCATCCAGCTTATGCTTCTTACACTGACTATGGATTCAATTCTTGTTTGCGGTTTTCTGGTATCTTCTTAAGGCTTGATCTGTTCAAATTAGTTGAATGTAAAAGGGCTAGAATGGTTTTTGAGTTATCTTCCACTCTCATTTCTATGCAAGTAATGAAAAAATGGAGTTTTATGGCATGCTTTGCATTGATTATTATAATTGAATTAGCTCATTTGGCGTGATGTTGGGCTGATATGGCATTCAGAAATGCTTGGGGGCAGTTGGTCTTTCTTCTACCTTGTTGTTTGGGGTTATTTGGCTATATACGATATTTTGAAAATCTGAATTTTATTTGGGTAAATTTTATTTAGCATTGAAAAATCTTTGAGAAGGATTTTTGGCATTGAGAAATCCTTGCAAAGTGGCAAAAAAAATCCTGCAGTTAGGTTCGAAGCTCTTGCAGGTAGTTCTAATGGAGTATTTTTTTTTTATATTTTATGTTGAACTGCAAATCCTAGTTCTCCTGCTGCTCTAAACAAATTTTGGAAGAGGTGGGCAACACATTGTTTGCAATTTATTAACAATTTATGAAAGAAATCCTGGAAGAGATTAGGTGAGATTTGCAAAAGATCATATCTACTCTTGTTTTAATTCTCTTTGAAGTCATGCATAATCGCTCCATGTCGGTTATATATAGAAGACCTTTTATTTGGTCTGTAACATGGTTCAATATGCAATTGCTATATATCTCATTTGATTTTTGATCAGATTGTTGGTTTATTACCTCTAATGGCTTATAATTCTAATGTTTTAAAGCTATATCTACCTTGTCAGAAAGAGGAATGCTTATTCTTATATTTGGTTTCCTGAAACAGTGAGCAATGGTTTGGTAATATGAATCATACCTTATTTGGAAATTTTAGGCATAAATAAGTCCTACAGTATCAAATATTGAGTGGCGATGCTCATATCAAAGATTCTATTAGAGTATGAAATGGGCTTCCTCATTCATTCGCTGGAGAAGGCTTTACTGTGTGTTTTTTAAGCAAAATTTTCAAGGGGAATTTACATACATACCAATCAAATCCTATTTATTTAGCATTTATAGATCTAACCCCTACATTTTGTTTTTCACATTTATATCACCCAATTCTTTTATATTGCATCTAAAACACCACTGTTTTAACTTTTTGGAAAGTTAAATATACCTTTTCATGCATAGATAATTTGACTTGTGTGTATAAATTGAGGTTTACATGTTATATACGTAATTACATACGATTTGGGTGGTATCTTTGTAGATCTTCCAATTATTAAATGCCCTATTTTGAAAGATACAGTTAACATTTTTTCCAAGAAAGCCTATTGATAATTATAAAATGCCCTATTTTGAAAACCTATTGACAATCCTCCAAGGATGCCTAAGCAAAATGCATGTTCCAAGGGCTGGTTTTTGATGTTTTAGCTGCTCCTTTGCACCTATTTGGGAGCCTTTTTATTTCTCTGTCTTATTTCTCTTTTTGATGTTTTAGCTGCTCCTTCAGCACTTCAGATAAGGGGCTGTTTTGTTTCTATTTACTGCTGCCTAGCAGCTGTCCCCATGACACTTTGGGGCTCGTTTTCGATTCTTTTTGCTAGCTTGGTATTGGGCTTGATTCTAGTCATATATGGTTGAGTGTTAAAATAAAAAATCAAAATTTTGGCGTTAAACTTTTAAAAATAAAATTTTTATTTATTACTTTCAATATTTAAAACATAAAATTTTAAAAAAAACTTGTATTTGCAAAACCTGTATATTATATAAATAAATCGAAAATTTCGAACAGTTTTAATAAACGAGGGCGAGCTGGTCATTTTTACGAAAAAGTGCTCAATACATTGTTTTCACTATTACTAGAATCAAACAGATAGAACTTTCCTGCAATGTTCTTACAGAGCAGCATATGTAATTGCTAAGTTGAACAATTACTGATCGAACCAAACAAACCCTTAATCTAAGGTAACAAATGCAGACAATGTCACCACTATCTAAGGGTTAATTTCCTTTATAAAAAGGATCTGTAGCTTCAAGTTTTGTATGTGGGTCACTCCAATTTTTGTCCTTGGATCATAACTTCATTGTTTTCTCTTTCTTTTTATTCCATTATCCTCCTTTTTACAGTGTTGCACACTATATTATTTGACATTAGGTTGTTGCTCTACTTCTTCATCATATAATATTAGAGCATTCATTTGTCCCTCCATCCCAAATATGTGCCCAACCTTATTCTATAAAACTAAAGAGCAGGCAGCCTCTTTGAGATGGAACAAAGTCATCTTCGAGCTCTAAGTCTGAATTTTAAGCAACTAAGAGTTCAAATCAAAATAATGTGATGTCCAGTTAGGAGTTTAATGCCGACCATATATCACATACGGGAACCCAAACCTGAATGAAATCACTAGGTCGCAACCGAGTTGAACTAGACCAATTGTTGGTTATTTCTGCAGCAAAAATTGCAGAACATGAACTTTGGAGCACAGCAATTTATCTAATAAAATCCATAGGCAAAACAAACATAATTCAAACTTAATCAAAATTGTTTATATAATAAATATGCTGCAAAATTCTATTTTCTGCAATGTACTTTTTCCAAATCAAATACAAGGAAATATCATCTGGGAGACATTCTCAAGCAAAATGAGAGGCTTTTTACTCAAGAAATAATGGCTAAATGTCTTCCATATGCTTCAAATCACAAGGGAAAAAGATGCTTAATGCATTACCATGATTACTTTTATGTTCTCTTCCTATGCGTTCACAGTATCTATTTCTAGACATGTTGTAGACCATTAAGCCATATGCTGAAAACCAATACCAGCTTTGGATTTTCCCTGCAGCAGAAGAAAATATTGCCATAGAGCATAAGAAAAAATCAAAACCATAAAAAACAAAAAGTTGAGCATTTATATACTGTTTTTGTCCTAAAAGTCAGAAAGTACTACGGTAACGAAAAAGAATCATTTGTATAGTAATTTTTATTTAGGTAGCGAATATATCTCCAAAAGACTAAAAAAAAAAAAAAAAGATAGATAAAAAATAAAGAGCAGCAGATATGAGATCTAAGCAAACTTCACCTAGCCTGGTCAAAATAGAAAACAAAATATTGAATTGAAATTTACAGCCTATAAGTTAGTGGAGCTAAGTGTGACTTAAGCCTTCACACAACACAACCGATAAAAGAATAAAAGAAAAAAAAAATTCATCCGATAAAAGAATAAAAGGAAAAAAAAAAATTCATCTCGATGGAAGCAAGGAGATACTTCATAGAAGATGGAGAAATAATGAAAGGTATCAAAGCCGCAAGTGTTATGTTTCAATGAAACGGTGATTTTAAAAAAGGGTTCTCAGCTTGTATTGGTGAGATATTTGGCAGAGAGAGAGAGAGAGATTGATGCGGGTGTGTTTTCGTGGTTGGCTGAACCGACCAACACAAAGGTTGACTGGACCGGTCTGGACAGGTGCTGGTTGGACCGGTTCTTGAGTGGGATTTATCTCCTGACCCCGTGACCTCCCCTTCCTATTTGAGGCCCTGAATTGCCTCTTCCGCCCCCGCTTCTCTCCTCTTCATATTCGAGCCTTGCCATAGGAGAAATCCTTCCTATCTTGCATCCCTTACCTTCATAGTTCTTTCCTCCTCCAGGTCTGCCACTTTTATCTACTAACTTCAATTATAAATCTGTGTTTGCTTGCCAAGGTTAAGGACAGTTCTTCCTCATGAGTTAAGACCAAACATTTTCCCTCCTCGCAGGGAGTTGTTCTATTTGGGTCTCCAAAAGTAGGGTTCCTCTATCAATTGTCTCTCGAAGGGGGAGACCTCTCGCTACAGATACTGTCAAACAACATCTTGAACATCCGGGAAAGCCAGAGACCGATGCTTGCTTCAAGGTAGAACAACTAGGATGGCAAGACATGAGGAGATTGATACGATGACCTAAAAAAAAGGGTTTGGTAGGGGATGCATCTCTCAAAGGCAACTTTTGAAGTCTTGAGTTGATTGATTTCTGAATTCAGATTGTCGTCACCGGCGCTGTTCCCTTCTAGGGTTGTATCTGAAAGCGAGGATGTGCTACAAGTGTCCCTTGTCCTAATTGATGACCGTCTCCAAGGGCCTGGGTGATGCTCCAGCTGTAGCTCGACTCCGATGAGACATTTATCTTACCATACTTCTATTTCCTTGTTGCCATTCCATCTTCCAACCATCGCCACCCATTCCCTCCCACTGTGAGTCACCTCTCTCATCCAGACACCGTAGCCCCTCTTCCACTGTTGCTAGCCCCGCTCCTACCCTCAAGACTCCTTCCAATCGTTGTCTTCCTCTTCAACGACCCCCATGCAGTCCTACCTGCTCTTCCTAGCAGCCGTCTGATACTCCAACTACCGTAGCAGTCTCCAACTGCTGACTGGAACCACAACACTCTCTTATTGCCGTCTGCCACCTTCCAAGCCACCTCCAGCCACCGCAACCCTCTTCCAGTGGCTGGCTGACCCTCCTGCCACCATCGTCTCGGAGTCTTCGTCCTCGTAGTCACCTGTCGATGTCTTTATTTGTTTGGTTGTCATGTTTGTTTGTCAATTATTTTTTGCTTTTCAAGTATTGTATTTGAAACCTCTTTCAGTTCAGTTATAATATTTGTGTTTTGGTTCGGCGTACGGGTTTTTCTCCTGTATCATTTGGTATCAGAGCTAGGCCAATCCTAGTCCTAACCTAGAGTTTCCTAACATCTGCCATAACCCACAAAATTTCCTTCCTGCCACCGAATACTCTTTCCACTGCCACATGTTTCTATGCTTAATTCCCCTTGCTGATTTTTTATAATCAACAGTCTTGACCCAATTATTTTTACCCACTTTCCCCTCTACTAAAAAATTTTCCTTCCTATTCTTAGACCCTAACCATACAACCAAGGAGATCTATGCCCGAGACTACCCGATCCGTTGTCTTCTGTGGAAGCTTGTGGATATTGAAGAGAAAATTCAGTGGCAGTCTACCCTCGACCGTGATTCAGAAGAACAAAAAGAAGAATGAGAAAATATAAATATAAAGTAGGAAACACAGCGCCAGTTTCTACCAACTTACTTCCTCCAAAAGTTACAAACTTTAACTTCCAAAGTTGAGAGATCGCATCACCAAGTGACCCCTCAATGCTACGGTCCAACGAAACCAATCCAAAAGTCTGTCACAGCCATAAAATGTTGCTAGTGCCACGGATGTGGACATATTTAAGCAGAATGCACAACCAAGGGAGTGATCTACTTTACTGAGCAAGGCGTCATCGAAAAGTTCGGTACAGACACCGCAGACACTGAAGAGCAGTTCAAATGAGAAATTCATCCAATGACGTCTTCCCCCTGGAACTCTGTTGTTTTTGGATACATCCAATTCCTTTTCTCCATGTGATCAAAAGGAACATGCAACTTTTGATGAGATTGTGGTTCCTGCTCTTCTAGAAGATGAACTTCTGGTTGAGACATATAGAGATCACACAGACCAAATGATGTCAGAATTTAAAATTTCAGTGAATGAGCTTAGTAACGATCAACTGATAGTATCACTGATGTCTACACTTCCAGCCCTCGCCCCAATGTTCCATATGAAGAACTGAAAGACTAGTGTGAAGCTCTTGTTATTGAAACACAATAGAAGATTAGTTCCTCAAAAATTCAAGAATCGGAGGAAAGACCCAAAAGATAATAAGAATCACCCATCAACCAATCTCTTGCAAAGCCTCAACCTCACTAAGGCCCAACTTGTCATAGATGGAAGCATATGAGATATTTACTTATTCGAAATTTGGCTCGAGAGAACCTACGTCATTGTGTACCTCCGACTCAGATTATGCCAAACCAGAACTGATCGGTAAGCAAGTATGCTCGTAATTGGGAAAAGCTCCTTAGCTGCTTTGGGAGCCAGCATAGTCATCAGTGGGATCTAGGAACAGCCGACAAGAACCAGCAGCTTCAACATATGAAGTCAAAGCTTCCCCAATCCCGAGAGATTGAATCAGGTGTGTTGTCGTGGTCAGATGAATTGGCCAAGACATAGGCAAGCTGAACCGGTTTGGACAAACAACAGTTGGACTGATCCCTGCTCCAGCTCATTACAGCAGGATTTATCTCCAGATCCCGTGACTTCCCCTTCATATTCAAGGCTCTGGAATTGCTGTTCCCGCTCACTGCTTCCCTCCTCCTCCTATTTGAGCCTTTCCATAGGGGAACTCCTATTTTGCATCTTACCTTCATAGTTCTTTCCTGCTCCAAGCCTTGCCTCTTTTATCTACTAACTTCAATTATAAATGTGTGTTTGCTTTCCTAGGTTAGGGGAGTTGATCGATTTCTGAATTCAGATAGCCGTCACCAGTATTTCTCCCTTCGAGAGCTGTATTTGAACGCGAGGATGTGCTCGAATTGCCCCTCATCCTAGGTGGTGACTGTCTCCAAGGGTTTGGGTGGTGCTTCGGCTATTGACGAGGCATTTATCTTACCATACTTCTATTTCTCTGCTATCGTTCCATCTTCCAGCCACCGCCGCCCCTTCCCTCTCAGCGCCAGTCACCCGCCTGCTCTCACCCAACCACTGCAGCCCTTCTTCCACTGTTGTCAGCCCAGTTGCTTCCCTTGGGATTCCTTCCAGTGGCTGTCTTCCTCATCGATCACCCCCAGCAGTCCCACCTGCTCCAGCAGTCATCCGACACTCCAACCACTGCAACCCACTCCTGTTGTTGCCTGCCACCGCAGCCTTCTCCAGTTGCTGTCTGCCACCGCAGCCCTCTCCTACCGCCGTCAGCCACCTCCAGCCACCGTAGCCCTCTCCCAGTGGATGCTGCCCTTCCTGCCACCACCGTCTCACAACTCCATCCTCTGTCACCCGTCAATGTATTTATTTGTTTGGTTATGTTTGTTTGTTGGGTATTTCCTACTTTTCAAGTGTCTTGTTTGGAACTTTTGCAGTTCAATAATAATATTTGTGTTTTGGGTCAGGGCGAGGGTTTTTCTCATATATCATAGATATTTCAATCAAGTTCTACAAAGTGAAGAGAAAAGGGGGATATGATGCGCAGTGGAATAGAGTGGAGCTTGGAAGTAGAGATTGTGTTGAAATTTAGTAGCATGGTTTGTAAAGGGTAGAACCCCCATTTAAAAGAATGGAGAGAAGAAAAAATACAACAACAAAAAATTAGAGGAATGAATGCCTAGAGAGAGAGAGAGAGAGAGAGAGAGAGAGAGAGAGAGAGAGCTAAAGTATGAAGAAGCACAACGATTGGAAGTAGGAAGAAGGGTTATAAGAAAAAGTAATGCAAAAACAATATATTTTTTTTTCGTTCATTAAACAATAATCTTCAGTTAAAACCTAGGGCCAACTGTATATAGTAGCAGCCATCAATTCATAATGACACCACTCTAGAGTCCCTAGATGGTGTTTATGGATCTGATTTAGCGGGGAGGAGACTGAAATAGCAAGGGAGAAAGAATAAGTGAGGTTGACATAGTTTGGAAGGGGAGCTAAAGGATGTTTGGTGGCTGTCCAAGCTGAAAAAAGTTGCGAGAACCACGATACGATAGTCCCGACGAGGCACGACTACCTAGGGAGATCCCACACCTTTCTTGAACAAGCAACAAACACACTACTTGCAAAAGAAAGAGGTACGACACTCCTTAAGGCAGTAAGAAAGGATGCTGGCTATTTTACATTAAAGGTGATTAATTTTGTTATAGTTCAAAGTAGACAACCAACAAACAGTAATTTTGTGTGTTTTCAGTCTGCATCTTATCTGAAATTGCATCAGTGATTCTTAGACTTTAACTACCCTACATCACCGAAGCTCAATTGCACTGGCTAACTATGGAGTCATGAAGGAAAGACACATGCAGCCTTAAAATTGTGTTAGCAAAGAAGTTATTACAATGTTCAAGCAAATGAATTTTTAAGTTACAATAGCAGCAATAACATTAATACATGAAAGATGGTGATATATATACAACCGCTAGGTTAACCCCAGCCCCCACAATTGTGTCCTCCAGACCCACAATCTTTTATTACAATGGGCACAATCTCCAATCACAATATATCTGTGACCACGATACAGAGATAATGCATAATCATTGGAAGAAATTATAAGTAAAAGCAAGAATACCTGAAGCGTTTCCAATTGACGCAATGGATTCCACAAAAGCGTCCAAAGCAGGAAATGGTGATCTCCCTGAAATGTAACTGCTAGTAGTGTCACTGCCATGATGATGGGAATCAACATCCCAGGAAAGATTGCGATGTTGTACATGAACCTGGTAAAATAATAATTAAATAAAAACATGCATCTTGAATTTATCACACATGAATGATTTTTATTGTTTGATAAAATTTAAACAAAAACAAAAAAACTATAATAAGTTCTTGAATAATGTATGAGAACATTGACAGCACACAACACAGAATATCAGAAGTTTAACACGTGAAGCTAATCACAATAATTAAGGCTACCTGACTAACAACAGATCGACTAATTCCAAAAGATTTGATGAAATGAAATAGAAAAGGAGAAAGGGCCATCATTTTGAAAGAAAATGAAACTCAATGGTGGCAGCAGCGAGCAGTCATTTCCAAGGTATCCAAACAGTTCTTTTTTATTGGTTTATTTTACATTCCTTGTGTATCATTAATGAGAATAGACGGGTGGACAGATGAGATTATGAGGTAAATAAACAAAAACTTTAAATTTTATTTCTCTCCTTATAACTAATTCTTTTCAATTGTTTTCTAAAATATCTAAAATAATAATTGATGTATTGAGAAACTTTTTCTTGAAGTTTTCATTTTGAATCTTAGTTTGATCTGTTTAGTCATGTTATGTTCATAATTGCCATTCTTACAACATTTCTATTTACTACTGATATTGTCGATCGTCAGCATTAAAATAGAGATTATTCATGGTAAGCATTTTCATTACATTAGCATGTTCGTTAGAATTAGAATGTCCATGAAACTTTTCTACAGTCGGCCATTAATTGTGATTAAAATGGCGGCTCAATTGCGAGTAAAATAATGGTTTAATATGACTAAAGAATGTATTTTCATCCTTCAACAGTCAACAGTCTCTCAATCTCTATTGTAAATTCTCAGGCTTCATGCTCAAAGCTTATGGTTTCTTCTTTTTAATTTGTTACCTCCTACCATCCATTCCTAGAGACTCTTATCCTTCGAACCCCCTCAACCCCTTTTCCTCTTTATCTCCTTGGTTCTTACTTTATGCAAGATGCTTCTTTTAGTAGATGTTTCTTTTCTTAACGAATCAAGACATAACAGCGTACATCATAATTTTCACTTTTACCATCACTCATCATCAAATAAATATCCAAGTCAAACAAGTTCTTTGCAAGGAAGATTTGCATTGAAGTTTCCACATGCGCTTTCTGCTATGATTGCCATTAAAATGTTGTCCTTCTCCTTCATCTTTATCCGTGAGACAATGATCCCTCTCCCAAAACTTTGGATAAAGTGTCCCTTCACCTATTGTTTAGGATGAAATTTATTATCTCAAAAGTATGATCAAAGATCTCTTATGCTTATTAATGCAATGCAAGATGCCAGATTTTAGGCATAAGCCTCGTTAGTAATAGTTACTCTTGCTTTTAAACAGTCTTTTTATTATAGTGTAGTCTCTCATAACATAGGCCGTGTCTATTGCATGTCACTTTTATATTGATTATCCATATTTGCCGCTATGTTAAATGCGAGGGAGAAGAAAAATAGACAAATTCAAGAGAAGAGGCCACCAACTTCACTATGACTAGTCAAATTTTAACAGTCTTCCTAAACTTCATCTTAAGCTGGAAAAGAGCTTTGAACTTTAGGTTGAGTTCATTTGGTGAGTTAAGCAAATACTTTGGCAATCTTGATGGGTTTCTGAGCTGATTACTTCTTGGCAAAGTGCTGTGACATTTGTTGAATAACCACGGGTGACTTCAAATTAGAATTTATTTTTTTGTTGAATCTCTAGCCAACTTATTAATAACCCAACCTAGGAGACATTCGAGCATACAATTAAGGAAATAAATTACTCTAGAAGAGCATAATGATTAGAATAATGAAATATATTATATTTTTTCTCAAACAAATGAAATGAAATCAGCTCCAAAGAAAATACAGATGTAAAGATTTTCAAAAATTTGGAAAGATTTTAATGGTTTGGTTAAAAATCATTTTAATGGAATTCTAACGACTAAAACGAAGTTAAACTATAGCAGAATAAAACATTTTGGTAACATGATTTTAAAATAAATGAGCATTAAGAATGTAAAAATTAAGGAACTAAAATTCCGATAATAAAATGAAATGTGGGAGAGATCAATCGACTAAATTTAGAAAAATCATGTCGAATTGTGGAACAATTTTTAAAATGTTTTGAGTGTTTTTAAATATAGAAGGATTTATTTAAAAAAAAAAACAAACACAAAATGTCTATACGAGAATGGTCAATAAAAAATAGAAACAAAAAATTGCTTTGACAAAAAGCTGATTAAAATTACACTGACCTCAGTATCAAAAGAAAGAGCTTTCATGCAATCTAGATCCATTTTGCATGTCAGAAGTTTCTCACAATCTCTATCCATTCTACATATAAGAGATTCCAAAAACACTTGTTTACTCTGTGACAAATTGCACCAAAAATAGTCAGAATAAAAGAAATATGATAATTCACATGGTATATCAATAGTTGACAAGAACCAAGGAAATATTTACTAATTTATTTAAAGTAAAATGAAAGTGGCTTCTCACAAAAGAGTTTAACCAAACAAATTAGTGGACTAAAAGATTAAATATGAATAAGACATATTTATTAATTTCTTAGTGTTTTAACATTCTCTGAGAATGAAGATTGTTATCTGCGGTTGACAGAAATAATTTAATGGATAAAAAAATCTCGCAGTAAATAATAAATTGACAATTCATTGTAATAGAAGAATGTGACAATGTATCTCTTCTGTAAAGATTCTTGCATCATAGTATAATATTTATTCTCATGAGGGCAAGAAAAAAGAAATTTAATAAATGTTACACTTCAACAACATGTTTGCAAGAAAATAGTATTTTTAATTTAAAATTATCATAATTGTTAGGATAATATTGCTAATACTTAACATCCTTATGCATGCATAACCATAGGCTCTCGAATTTGCCCTAATTGTTTTCGGTTTGGTGGCATCTGTCTGGAAAATAAAGACTCCTAAAAGTTTGAAGGCGAAAAAGAGGAAACATTTTCAAAAAAATTATTAATGCAACAAGCTCTCATGTTGATCCATTTTCATTTATCATTTATACTTTGTTGGCGTTATTCATTGATTGAATGAATGAGGTTTCTTAAGATCAAGTATTCTTTTCTCCTTCTAAATTCTATAGATAAAATGCATACAAACTCATCTCTAAACTCATCAGAAAATTCAATAGAGACAGTGATCGAACCAACATCTTGAGATGAATGAGCGGCTGGCAGGAAACATGTGGCATGTGGTTGATCCAAGCTTGAAAAGTTTGTCAGCATTATGTATACACATGGATGGAGAGAGAGAGAAGTGAGGATAAGAGAGATGGCGGCTTCTATTAGAGGTTGATCGTAAGATCACTGAGCAAAAAGGGATTTGTCATTGCAACAACAAGCAATCTATCACTAAAATGGTGAGGTGATAAGTGTGATGAGACTCAAGGCTGGCGATAATAATTTTGTAAATAACCTTAAAAGATTGATTTGCAAACATGGATTGCAATTTAGAGTCTCTAGTTAAGTGGACCGCAAAAAAATAAATTGTGGAGAAACAAGAAAACTAATCAAAATTGCCATCTTATCCTACATGACTCTACTAAGAAAATCTAGGAATTACTTTTTTTTAAAAGTTAGTTCCTACCATCTAGAATCTTTTGAATTTGAATAGAGTGGGAGATATTTCTTTTTTAACTAAGTTCTTGATCTTTCTTAAATTTCTATAAATATATATATCACATTTGATATGAAATCAAATATGAACTGAATGAAAAAATCATTTTACACAAGCGTCTGTCAACTAAAGTAAAATCAAAGAAAGAAATAGAGAGATAGTAGCTGTTTTGGCTCATTACTGTGGTATACCTGTTCGGAGGGGTTGTAGAATAAATTGGCTTTATATAAGAAAACCTGGGGCGAATTGACTTGCAACTTGATTTGGCACTTCGTTAGTTCATGTATCCATCCCAGGCTGTATGTTAATCGAGATTGCTACATGCCAATGACTGATTAAATGTTCGATACACTAATCCCATAATTTTAGGGTGTGTTTTTTTAATAAAAACAAAAAAAGAACCAAACCGATCTTATTTGGTTGGTGGGGTTCAGTTATCAAACTATCAGTTAGTTCTTGAATGTGATTTTGATTTTCTTCGATTTTGGTTATTGATTCGATTTTTGCTTCTATAAGACCAAACAAAACAGAAGTCAAATTATACTAATTTTTTCAAATGTTAAATCAATAAGCCATGTGAACAAAAGACAAAAAAATTAATATGGATATTATTTATTCCACATTTCAAAAGTATAAATTTCAATAAAAATTAGTAACTTTCAAATTAATAAATATTATTTAAGATAAAGTAAAATTATTAATTATTAGAATTAATTTATCCTGGTTCATCTAAAATTGGACTGCACTGGCCAAAGTTTGATTTGAAAATTAGTTTAAACGATTAGTTTTCTTGAAATTTATGACCGAAATCAAATTATTTAGCTAAATCATAAAGCAAATCATCCAAAACAACTAAATTCATACCTCAAAAGCTTTTAATATTTTGTGTTCGTGAAATAAGGTTAACTGCAATGATTATGTATTACCTATAGATGAGTTCTATAAAATCATGCATATATTAAATGGCTTTCCATTGATGAATTGTATAAAATCATAATAATGCAAATATTAAATGGCTTTTCATGGACTCATGTGGTTGTTGTGGGGTTAAGATAAATGCTAAACATTGACTCGAGAGATCCAGAATACAATACTCAAACAAAAATGCACAAACAATTAATTGTAAAAAACAATGCAGAACATACCAAGATTTAACGCGGAAAAATCTAAAAATGGGAAAAAAATATGGAGCCAAGCCACTTAAAGAAATTCACTATGAAATGAGAAAAAAATTGCACAGATTACAAACTCAAGCCTCTCTACTCTCTTGGAACTCACAAATGCTCCCTCTTTTCTCGTTCACACAAAAGAATTCATAGAAATCCAAAACCAATTGCAACACCATTTCACACATACGCACGCACCTATCGAAGCGAAGACAAGAATGTTAGAGTCTCGAATTGAAGAAATCGATTACAGGCGACTAGACGCCACTCAGGCATTGAGTTTCCGGGCATTCTATTCCGGAAAGCTAGAAACGAGTCTTCTGGGGGCCTGAGCACCCCTAATAGAGACAAGCTTCCGCCTTAAAACCTTTGGTTAGGTGCTTGGGCCACCCACTAACATTGGGGCACCTGCTCTGGTGTTGAGTGTCACGACTTGTCTAGAGCTTTGAATTAATGAAGACGGAAACGGATGGTCAAACAGTGGAATTAAATTTTCTATTATTATATTTCTACCACTAAGTTTAATATCCACATAAAAATTGCAAAGAGCCAGTAAAATAAATAATTGAAATAAAAAACAAAAAATTTACCTTTCTAGTTGTTGATCTCGCCTTCTGTAAATATTAACTCGTTTAGTATTCATTTTATTCAAAAACTTAAACCTAGAAACATATTAAAACGACGTAATAAGCTATCTAAGATAACTCAAAGGTAATCACATTTCAAAATTACAGTAACCAAAAGAAGAAAAAGAACAATATGCATGCTAATCATTTATATTCACTACAAAAGATCTTATAATAATTCAATGTGTCCATGACATTTATTCAATTGAATAACTTAAACTTCTACATGCATTAACTTTAATTGTACTATTCAAGGTTTAATCATTAAATTTAAATTTTTTACTTCATGTTATTAACATTCACATCTAAATGGGAGCACCGTCAAAACATAACCTAACATACCCCTGATCGATATTATCCAGTTAGTACAATGACTCGTGATCTAATTTACACGATTAATTGAGATGGGACGATGTGTACTCGCCCTGTGGCCGATATTCTCACATCGGGACAACAGTTAGTGATTTAAACATTACAATTATCTGAGGTAGTATGATAGCATCTATGCGTGAAGGTACGTTGATGTCTCCTAGTTGTATCATAAAAAGGTAAACTCCTTTTAGCATGCACATACACTCATTCATATATACACTACTTCATAATTATATCATACATTCTTTTTTTATCAAACATTTTATCTCTATCGATTAATGAACAAATACAATATTATTAAATCTATAGGTCATGCAATAAACTCACATATAAACATGGTGAAATCTAGATATCATGTAGTCATAAAACAATTGTTTAACATGCATATTTTTTCTATCTAACAACATGAAGAAACTATTATAATATAAATCTTACTCGAACATAGCATAAATGAAATCAAGCACACATTTATAAACAAAAAAAAATAAAATTTAGAAATACAATTTTCACCTCAACCATATTTTCTTGTCTCATTGACTCACCATATTTAAATCTTTTAGAATCAATGCTCATTGATCTTATTAGTTATTATTATTTAATATAATATAATATTAATATTTTAATAACATTAAATCTAAATTAAATAAGTCAAACTTAAATTTTAATTATCTTATACATTATACTTTAAGCTGATCTACTACCACAATTTGAATATTATTCTGCCTCTGATTGCTAACCCTAATTAATAGTAAAATCTGTTATTCTGCCTCTTCTTCTCCTTCCAATTTGAAAGTTATGTTGGTTACAAATCCTGATATAATTAAACTTAAATATTAACATTTAATAAATAACATACATATTAAATACATTAATTTAACATGATAAAATACAACATTACCTCACTGCAAGAACTGGCCACACCCGTCCAAATGCAGCTTGGTTGGTCCAGCTCTTCTCTCTCAATTAGTGCACCTAGGCGCCCTCTCCTTTTTTGTCCTTCGCACAACAAGCCAGCAAAACACAAAATGTCGACACTTTCATCTTCTTCCTTTCCATAAGACACAAGAGACACACGATGCTTTCTCCTTCATCTATGCACGAATCGTCTTTCTTGCCCTGGACACACGTAAGTACACTCAAGCTATGAGGCCTCCCTCTTCTCTTTCTTTCTTCTATTGCTTCTTCTCATCTTCGACTTCTTCTCGCTTACACGTTTCTATCTTCCCTCGCTCCGCTTCCTTCTCACTAACCCTTCTGGTTGCCAACCTCCCCTTTCTATTCCTTGGTTCGAAGGAGGCATTTTGTAAAAACGAAACTGTTGAGATAGTTAAACCCTTCAAATTGATCCATTCACTCGACCCATCCCTTAGATAAAAATTTTATTTTAATTTTTTTATAGGCTTATTGCAATCTCTCCTAAAAAAAATCATTCTTGAAATTTAAGAATTTCTCATAAGATATTTCACATTATGTAATTAAAAATAACTATTAAAATTATCATGAAAATCTAAATCTTGTTAACTATTATCAATGATAAATCCATAATTCAAACAATTGAGATTAAATAATTCAACCAATAATCATCAAGTAATGAAACATGATAACTAACATTACATCTAAAGTTGTGCAACATAACCAGGAAAACACTCAAATTCAAAAATCAAAATCCATACACTTAACACATGATAACTAACACAACACCCATTTGACAAATAATCCATCAAACTATATGCATCAACAAGAGTGGCCTAGGTTCTTCAGGTTCCTAATGAGTTAAGGAAAAGATTCTTGGTCCAATATTCTGCCTTGGTTGCTCCTTATGAGTCACTGCACTAGCTTTTTTCATCATATGCTGACAACTTCTATAAGTAGATCTCTCCTAAAAATTCATCTAAGCAGAACAGAATTAACATTTGGTGTGGATCTCTGAGCAGCATTAGAGCAGTTCCTCATATATTGCCAAGGTTGTATGTATAAGTAACATCCCTTAAAACCAAAAAGACATTCCCGATATTATTTCCTACATTTAACACAGAGCACTATAATATTGATGCCAGCCTGGCTAATAACTCCGTCAGCATATGACTTTATCTTCTCATTAGACTCTCCAGAATAAATTATTGACACCACTTCGTAAAAGTTCTTCCTCTTGTGTATGTTTTTACACTTCTGAATCTGCTAAAAATCAATCTCCATCTGCCAACCTCTCTCCACTAGCACTGAATAATCATTAACCCCAAGTGGCACTAGTAGATGTCTGATTCAATCCTTCAACTCAAACAAAAACCTATAAACGCTTCTCCTCGGCATTTGGAACCAACTCGGTTGCATCACTTAAAAGCATAGTGAACTATGACTCGCACTACATTATCGAACGATCACCTTGTACCGACAGATAAACTTGTCATCCATCTGTCTCCTGGCTAACAGTGGTATGAACCAGTCGCTAAAGTTTGTCACAAACTCTTCCCACTGCATTAATAGGTTGATTCTACCTCCAAAGTTCTCCTGCATTTGTCCTTGCCACCATCACTCAGCTTCTCCCTCAAAGGCAAGAGTAGCAGGTGTAACCTTTCTCTATAGTAGACAAGACAACTCATCTATAATCTTCTCTACTCATTAGCCAATTCTCAACCTCCATTGGACTTCCTCATCGAAAAAAAAGGGTGACCTCATATCCTGTAACTTCTTCAAATATTTGCACATTTGGCATCCTCTACTAAAACTAGCTTGAGATTAAGAGTTCCTAATTATTTGAGTCACTGCAGTCATGATCTCAGTAAAAGCATCAGTATTGACAGTAATATTACGAGACATGTCAATTTTTACAATATCATCTCTGACCTCTTTCTCATGATCCATACTTCTGAAATAAGGGTAAAACAATCTAATTATACTCAATTTATATTCTTTATAACTTAATTTAATTCTCCTAATGACTCTTCCATTAAGATTTATGTTGTTTAATCAAAACTTTAGTATGATACAATTTTTTTCATGACCCGACTCGGGACTTGAAATTAATCAAAACAGGAGCGAACAGTAGACAGTTCAATTAACTTTTTATTTTTCTATTTCTATTTCTATCGCTAACAATTTAATATCCTCATGTTAATTGAAAAGAACTAGAAGAAGCAATTAAAGTAATAACTAAAAAATTTTACCTTTAGGATTGATGATTTCACCTGCTACACACATTAGCACCCTTAGTATTCATTTTATTCAAAAACTCAAATATGAAAAAAAATATTAAAGCAAAATAATCAATTACCTAAGATAATCCGAGAGCAATCACACTTATAAAGTACAATATCACAAAGAAAAGAAAATAATATGAATAAAGATATTTCATATTTCACTGTAGACTATCTTATAAAAATCTAATGTATGTCCTTGACATTTATTCAATGAAAATAACCTAACTTCGATATGCATCAACTTTAACTGCACTCTTCAAGGTTTAATCTTTAAATTTACTTTTATTTCATGCTATTAACATTCGTATCTTAAGAGCACTGTCAAAATATAAGTTAACACAGCCCTGTCGATATTATTTAGTCAACACAACAATTCATTATATATTTTATATAATTGTTTGAGATAGAAAGGTGTCTAGTCAACCTTGACTGATATTTTTCTGTAAGCACAGCGTTCAAGGCATCTCATGTCCGTACTAGAAGGGGGTGAACTCTTCTTAGCATACAAATAAAAGTATTCATTTTTAAACTACTTCATTCTTCATATCATACATTTTTTTCTTATGAAATAATTTACCTCTACCTAACGATGAAAAAATATAATCTTACTAAATTCATACGTCATGCAATAAACTGATATATGTATACTGAAATCAACATATTATATAGTCATAAAACCTCTTCTTATGAAAATTATGAAGCAATTGTCCGACATGCATGGCTTCCTCTTTAAAAATATAAAAAACCTATTATAATCTAAATAAAAAAAATGAAATCAAAATGAAAAATGAAATCAAGCATACCTTATGAAAATTATTGAAATTTGAAAATATAATTACTCACATAAAGCTCCTTGCCTGTCACACTGACTCTATCTTCAGATCTTTTAGGATCAATGTCTTTGGTCTTAATAGCTATTATAATTTAATATTATATAATTTCAATAGTTTAAATAACATTAAATCTAAATTAAATAAATCAAACTTAAATTTCAATTATCTTATAACTTACCTTTTGCGGTGATCCACTACCGAAATTCGAATATTATTTTGCCTCTGATTGCTAGCACAAATTAAAAGCAAAATCTATGAGTACTTAACAACTTATAATTTAATTGATAATAAATAAGTTTTCAAATAAGCATTTACCTATGATGTCGAAACTTTCTTCTCCCGCCAATTCAGAAGTTTTGTTGTTTACAAATCCCAAAATAGCTTAAACTAATATTAACATTTAATAAATAACATACATATTAAACACATTAATTTCAAATAATAAAATCCTACATTACCTCACTACAATAACTGGCCACACCCTTCCAAACGCAGTTTGTCTAGCTCTTCTCACTCAATTTAGCGCACCCAAGCGTCCACTCCTTTCCTTTTACCTTCGCACAGCAAGCCAGCAACACACAAAGCATCAAATCTTGCATGTTCTTCCTCTCCATGAGACGCAAGAGTCACGCGATGCTTCCTTTTTCATCTACGCATGAATTGTCTTCCTTACCCTAGACGCGCGTAAATACACGCAGTTTAAGAGGCTTCCTTCTTCGTCTTCTTCGTCTTCTTCTTCTTGTTGTTTGGCTTCTTCGTATTCAGCTTCTTCTTGATCACACGATTCTACCTTCTCTAGTTGCTCTTCCTCACTCTCCGCTCTCTCTATCGATCTCTACTTTTTATTCATTTGTTCGAATGAGGCATCGTGAAACAAAACTATCAAGATAGTTAACCCCTTCAAATCAACTAATCCCTTAGATAAAAGTTTTATTTTTAATTATTTATATTTATACAGTTATTACATTAGGCTACCCACTGCTTAGCGCAAGGATACCCCCATGGCATTGGGTTGCTTGTTGCACTTTATGAGTGCTTCTCTTTACTAATTAGGCTCCACACATAATAATCTCCCACTTAGAGACTGATTTACAACCACCTCTCCTCCAAACCTTCATCATCTTCATAGCTATGTATGGTAGCTCGACTCACCCCTGGTCTTAATCTTCCTGAACTCTAACAGAACTCAAACATAGCTTTAATTTCTCAATTATAACCACCTTAGTCAACATATTTGCAGGATTTTGAGATGTATGTATCTTCTTCAAAGAAAATTGATCTTTTAGAAAAGAACGAATAGAATGATATCTCGGATGAATGTGTTTTGTCCTGCATGAAAAATAATGTTTTTAGCTAAATGAATAACAGACATACTATTACTATGAAAATTTTCAATCCCTTACGATGTAACCAATTATAACATAAAGCTTTGATGTCAAATTATTTCCTTGTTAGCCTCAGTGATAGCAACATACTCAATTTATGTAGTTGAAAGTGCAACAATATTCTATAGCTTGGAGCCTAACTCATTGTTATGTTTCCCAAAATTAAGACATGCCCGATTTTATTTAATCTAAAAATCAATATCCCCTACCAAATCTAAATATACATATCTTTGCAGATTATTTCTTACACCTTAGAAATAAAATGTCTTGTTGACTCTCCTTCTCAAGTATTTGAGAATCCACTTCATCGCCTTTTAATAATGTTTACCCAAATTACCCATATACATGCTGATCACTTCCGCGACATATGCAATATCTTATCTTGTAAATTTCAACACATACATCAAACTTTCAAATGTTGAAATATCCAGAGTTATTTTCATATGTGCTTGCTCTGCTTCAGATTTGGGCGATAGTTCCTTAGATAACTTGAAATAACTATTTAAAGAGGTGTAAACTGGTTTTGTCTCACTCATGTTGAATTTATGTAGGACATTCTCAACATATTCTACCTGAGACAACATCACTGTACCTGCACCTGCACTTCTATCACAGTTGATTCTCATATTGAGGATCCTTTTGGTTGGACATAAATCCTTCATCTCAAAACTCCCTTGATAACTGTTCCTTCAACTCTCCATTCTTCTCTGAATCTGTTGTTGCAATCAGCATCTCATCCACATGCAATAGAAAAACGATATAACAATTACTAAGATTTTTGATGAAACAACAGTGATCTGTTTTGCACTTGACGTACTCATTATCTGACATAAACCTATCAACTCTCATGTACTACTGTCTTAGGGTCTACTTCAAACCATAAAATCATTTATTAAATCTAAAGACTATACCTTTCTTTCCTGAAACCTTATATCCATGTGGCTCCACCATACACAACTCTCCTTCTAAATCATTATGCGAGAAAGTTGCCTCACATCTCTGCTCCAGATGTAGTTCTTTTTCTGCTACCAAAGTCAACATAACTCTAATAGTTGTCATCTTCACTACTGGAGAAAAAATCTTTAAGTAGTCCACTATTTTATTTTGTTGAAACCCTTCATAACAAGTATTGTCTTGTAGCATCTGCTACCATCTGACTCTTTTTTCAGCATGTAAATCCACTTGTTGTGCACTGCTTTTTTTTTATCATTTGATATTTCAGCCAAATCTCATGTTTGATTTGACTTCAGTAAATATATCTCATCATCCACGATAATCTCTCACTCTTTTGAGTAGTGGATTATTTATAGCATTATACTTCACCACTATCAGTCAACAAAAGATAGTACAAAGAAAAATAATATATTTGTATCGACGTGTAACTTTGTTGGAGCTTCTGATTTCAGTAGCAGGTAACTAAGTGATTATTTGGGGCAGCTGATCGGCGCAGACGGCTCTTTGAAAACGCCGTCGTGGCGTTTGGATCGTGCGTTCGGATCGTGCGTTCGGGAGAATTATGGTGACACACGGTTTTGGAATCCTTGATAGATGCGGCCGTGGGATCGACTCTGTGGCCCGCGTCTTGGATGTGCATTCTACGAGTTATTTTCTCCCGTGCCCTCATGTTGTATGTCTCCTCCCTCGCTTAATCTCTGCCCTAAGTCAATCCAGCGCCTCTCTTCCCTCACCTCTCTCCCTCGCCTCTCGCTTGACTGATATCGCCCTAGGTAACATCCCTCGTCTCCCGTTGGATTGCTTGTTGGTCAGTTGGCTCTTCTGGTTGGAACATATATAATGCGATGTTTTCAATATTGTTTGCGGGATTTTGTGGCTTCAATATCCGATCTCTGCTTCATTGTAGAATTTTTCGGTTGCGAAGGATTTTTTGCTTGAGGGATTTTTTAGTTGCAATGGGTTATCTAATGCGATGTTTTCTAATGCAATAGTTGTGTTGGTGGCATGTGGAGGCTTATTGGTGGTATGTGAGTGTGTGTGTCTGTATGTGTATGATGTGCTTGTTGGTGGCATGTAAGTGTGTACCATTGTGTGTATGTTGGTGGCATGTGGAGACTTGTGCGTGGATGTGTGTGGGTGTGCGTGTGTTGTGCACGGGCATCTGCGTGGGCGTGTGTGTGTCTGTGTCTGTGTGTGATGTGCTTGTTTGTGGGATGTGATTGTGTGTGTGTTGGTGGTGGTGGAGGTTGTGTTGGTGGCATGTGAACGTGTGTGTGTTGGTGTTGGTGAAGGTTGTGTTGATGGCAAGTGGACGCTTGCTGGAGACATGTGAATGTGTGTGTGTGTGATGTGCTTGTTGGTGGCATGTGAGTGTGTGCGATTGTGTGGGTATTATGGCGGTGGAGGTTGTGTTGGTGGTCGTGGGTGACGTGGGTTGGGGGTGGCATGTGAGTGTGTGTGTGTGTAATGTGCTTGTTGGTGGCACTTGGGTGAGTGTGTGTAGTTTATATGTTTTTTATTTTTTTTAGTACACTTGGGTGTGTGTGTACCTTCTCTATATTGTTGGGTGTTCTTGTTGGTGTTGCTGGCTGAACTTGGGTGTGTGTGAGGTCGATGTCTCTACAGTTAGGTGTAGGTGTTGTGCTTGGGTGTTGTTGTTGACGGCTGGACCTGGGTGTGTGTGTCTCCTCTCCCTATTGTTGGGTGTTGGTGGCGGTGGCGGTGGCTGGACCTGGGTGTGTGTGTCTCCTCTCCCTACTATTGGGTGTTGTTGCTGGAGCTAGAGTGTTGGTGGTGTTGGCTGGACCTGGGTGTGTATGTCTCCTCTCCCTACTGTTGGGTGTTGTTTCGGGGCTTGGGTGTTGTTTCTGGGCTTGGGTGTTGGTGGTGTTGGCCGGACCTGAGTGTGTGTTTCCTCTCTCTACTGTTAGCTACTTTTCCATTTTTTGTTTAGCTCGTGTTTTCATGATGTATTATGTGTTATTTTTTTTGTTGTTTTGGTCTTTGTTTTTCGCAGTGTTTTTTTTTTCATGTTCTTTATTTTACTTTCATTATCATTGTATTTTATTATACATTTCTATTATTAGTTTTGCTACGGTTAAGACCAAAGAAGTGGCTTCATCAACAATGTGGGATAAGGAAGTAACAAACATACTGCAACATCCGTATTAAGGAGATTGAGTTTGGAAATAGACCTACCACCTACTTTAACTAGAAAGGGTGGCAGAATATTCTGAAGAAGTTCCAAGAAATAAATAAGTATGGAGTATGATAGACTAAAATTCAAAAACAAGTGGGACCAATTAAAAAATAATTAGAAACTGTGAAAAGAGGTGAAACGGGGATCCATGGGATTGGGTTGGGATCCTATCAGGCGAATCATTGATGCTTCAGAGGAGTGTTGGACTGAGAATTTACAGGTAATAAGTATAGCTCTCAATGCTTGTATTTCCCTTTGTTATCCACGCTATTTGTTTTAGATAACATGCCCCGAACATTGCAGGCAGTGCTAACCGAAAAGAAATTCAAGGCGAGTGGAATTGTGTCGAACCTAGAGAAGTTAGACTTCATGTTTAGGGGAGGTTGTCGCGACGGGCATGCATGCGTTCAACCCAAGTGAGTAGGATTTGCAGATATACTAGATGATATGGCAACCGAGAAGGTTACTAGGTCAGCGAAGGCCCGAGCATAAACTTGAGGGAGCTCGAGTCCATAGACCAATCAAAGTGGCTCAGGGTGGAGAAAAGAAAATTTGAAAAAAGTCGCTTTCTTCAGAAGTTCAATAGACTGGTCCTTCAAACGACAGCACAATAGATGACATTCTTGGAGTTTGGGATTCACACACTGAACTTTTGTCCGATTCGTCATTCTATCTAAACTTCATTAAGTTACTTGAGGACCCGACGCACAAGCTGATATTCATAAAGTTAAGCCCCGGCTTCAAGTTCAATACTTACGTTTGTCTATGGAAAAATGACTCTGTGATGACACTGTTTGATGGCACTGTTATTTGTGATGTGGAGCAGTTACTATTCAACTTTTTTATATTCTCTTAAAGTTGGTTGATCATTGCTTATTACCTTAACAAAACTGTTTTGCATAATGGATTGGCAGCGACTTCGCCGGAATAGAATAGTTATAGTGATTATGATAATATTGTGTGAATACTACCACTCTATCGTAGATCGCACTCCATGCATGACATTGTCATTCATTGTTGATAAATGGGTTGGTGAGATGCTAGAAAGACACCCCACAAGGTTTAATAATATATTCCACATGTCAGTACCCATCTTTTTGGATTCCTCCACGAACTTCAAAGCAGTCATGGGCTCCATGGTTTATCCAGAATGACTACAAGAGAAGTGCTAATAATAACACTTTACATTCTAGCGCAGAATAAATCAATGAGAGGAGTGATGGAGCGCTCCCAACATTCCTCTGAAACAATCAGTCGGTATTTCTCTGTGGGTTTGAAAACACTAGTCAGTTTAGCAGCACAGATAATTAGACTGAAAGATCCCTTAATCGAGATGACTCCTGCAAAAATTGTCAATGACCCCCGGTATATGCAACTCTTCAAGGTAAATTTTATTTACGCATTACATTCACATCTAAATCTAATTAGTTTGCTGACAACAACAACTTTAACTATTTTAACAAAACTGTATTGGTGACATTGAAGGTACCCACGTGGATGCACGACTACCTAACCATGAAAAGGCCGCGTACATTGGCCCCTGTGGATCACCAACACAAAATATTAAGGTCGTATGTGACTTCAACATGTGTTTCACATTTGTGATGTCCGGATGGGAATGTAATGCACATGATAGTAGGATTTTTGCTTCTGCAACAAAAAATAGTAGCAAATGCTTCCCTCTCCTGCCTCCAAGTTCGTTTAGTTATATACAGCATTAGTATTTTTATCAATTGTTACTAATAATTGTTTTCCGAACCGGTAAATATTATTTGGTCGATGTTGGATATCCCTTACAGAGAGGGTATATGAAACAATTTCCAAATACCAAATACCACATTCAAGATTTCGAGAGATCAAGCGGAGCTTGCCCCGTGGAAGAAAAGAAATGTTTAACAAACGACATTCATTACGCAGCGTGATTGAAAGAACATTTGGGGTATGAAAGAAAAAATATACAATCCTACGTGATATGTCAACATACCCATTTTCTAAACTAGTAAATATTGTGATCGCCACGATTACGCTCCACAACTATATTCAACGGCGTTACTCTAGGTCGGATCCAAACTTTAGTATGGGATGTAGGTCCCGCCAGAAGCATTTGAATTTCACATAAAACAGTCTATACCACTAGCAGAGAGGTAGTCACCAAAATTTGACACTCAGGATGGCGAAGTTCCAGCGGAAATGATAGCTTTGAGAGGGAGGATCACAGATGCTATCGTCGGATGTCGACTGACCATTTCATCTTTACTTTCTAGACTAAATTTTTTTTATATTTGTTGTATCATTGTTACTTTTGATTTTATATTATCCACATGTTTGAAAAGAGCTTTTCTTCTTTTTTTTTAATTTGTGGGTTTATGACGTTCGTGATTAGATATATGAACTTCTAGGTTCTTCTGGATGGTCGGTTTGTCGTTGTTACATGTGAAATCCTAATGAGAACCTACGAGATAACCTTTTTGGTGATATGCACATGTGGCACGGGACGTTGGTTTCTCGTCAGAGTTGCATGTGAAATCCTAGTAAAAATAATCGGGATCCTCTCTTCTCTTCGATGCATCAGTTTATGAGGACTTACTGGATGATTTTTTTTAGTGATTGTCGGCGTTGTTTTGTGCGTGAAGTGCCCGTAAGAAGCTGTCGGTCGCCGGAATCGGAATCCCGTCGCCCGCTTCGGAAGGATCCTTCAACGAAAAGAAAGGAAGTCAAACTGACCTCATATTTTTCATAGTTTGAATGAAAGAGCGCTGCACCTCAAGTCATGCACTTATCCCGAAAGACAAACACAAAACTTAAGGGTGAGGCTCGATCAAATTAAACTAAGAAATATATGACGTCCGTTTGGTCTGCGAAACCAATTTATTTGCCGACAAATTCCCCTATTTAATATAAAGAATTAAATAGGGTTTATTTTAAGCTGGGTTCGGAAAATGCTTCCTATAAGGGCAAGCCCCTATAGTTAATTACATCTTAAATGACCGAAATCATCTAAGAATACTCTTGATAAAAATCAGGAAATATTATCTTCAAGGAGGTCAAAAGGATAGGACTTTTCAACGAAATAAGATGCGGAGGTGTGCAAAAGGAGTTGGCTCAAATTTGGAATGTAGAATCCAAAGGGAGAGGAACTAGGGGATGTCAGAGGTTCGAAAGCGAGCCTCAATAACTTCCCGAGCCATCCTATGGTTTTGCTGACGACGACGAGCTCCACTGTTGAAGACGACCGTGCTGCCCACTATACTAGCTCCGAGCTCCTTGTCGCGAAGAGGCCGAGTTTTCTAGGCGGCAGTCAAAATGTTCAATCAGGTGGCCCTATGGTCGAAGTTCTTCTAAACATCCTATGTCAATATGTTTAAGTGTTGTACAATTTATAACAGGATATGTATATAGCACAGGAGTAACAGTAGAAGCATGCAACAGTATATAATGTAACGTCCTAAACAGGATAACATGCAGTAGCAGGTATGAAAAGTGACGGCTAAACAAGATAAGCATGCAAGAATGTGTATAAAAAGTGATAGATTAAAATGTATAAAGATGCAAGAAGATAGTATAAAAAGTGATAACTAAACGAAGATAACGATGCAATAGATATGTATAAAAAGTGACAAGCTAAACAAAGATAAGCATGCAAGTAGCAGGTACAAAGGAGGTAACACGCTGCAAATGTAAACAAACCTGTATACCTGGGAGGCCCGTTATTTTCTTTCGTCTAGCCAGCAGAAGTGTGCCACATGAAAGCCAAGCAAGCAAAATGAAAGGTCGTCGAAAAACTCAAGAAAACAAAGTGACTGACCCACAACGGGAAAGCTCGAGAAAAGTAGTAAAAGTCACCAAAACTCCGAGAAAATCCTAAAAAGGACCACGAGTGCTCTATCAAAAATCAAATGAAAACCCGAAGAAAACCGCAAGCACTCGGCCGGGCTGAGGCTCGGAACCGTGTAGTACTCGCTCGAAGGGTCGTCGAAGGCTACTCTGGTCATACGAGTGTATAAAGCCCGCCACTCGGCAGAAGGGTGTCCAACTAAACCCGACTCGTGAGAGTGTTCCCCTACCCAAGACCGATAATCAACGAGCTGGACAATATAGTTTTGAAATTTATATTTTAGCATGCACATGGATTTCGTACATGCAAAAGAAAGTTTTATCGATTTTTAATTGTGGTGAAAATATAAATTTTTTTGTTGCGAGATGTAGTATCGTATTTTTATCGATTTCAAAAATATAATCGTCCACGAGTCGATCATCACAGTAGGGTAAAGGATCGCTAACAATCCTAAGAAGGTACGGTGCCCCGCTCGCTTCGTAGCGGTGAATGATACCGTCATCCTACGGTTCACCAGGGCCCTGGAGCGAGTCCTGATGTCGTAGGATGGGATATCATTCTACTCTATCACTGGCGTGCCTTTTGCATCATCGCCGTCATTGCCCCAAAACAAAACAAAACAAAACCGACTCCGAGTGAAGCGGGAAACACGTGTAAATCAATAAGGAGGGGACGAAGAGGAGATTAACCCGCTCCAGTCCGGAAAGACCACAACGGGAGGAAGATTAATCTACTCACCCCTAAAACATGTAACAACAGAACGCTGAAAGCATGGCCCGAGGTCCTTGAATCGATCCCGAGGACGTCATCTTCTTACTTGGGCACGATTGGATCAGCCCCGAAATGGGTATCTTTCGCATTCAGATAAAACTAAACCAAAAGCAGTGACCTTCGAGAATCGTTTAAAAACTTCGCAAATCGAATGAGAAGGAAAAGTGACTCGAGAAAACCGACTAAAGCCCCGTACTCGTATTAAAATTCAAATTCTTCCGATCCTTAATTAATTCCTTGTCATTTGAAATACAATTCTTCCCACATAGACCACTCTCGCATTCTAGGTCAAGCTCATAACAACGGGAGAATCACCAAACATTTATTACATAAGAGTGAGTGTACAAGCTCCCATGCCATCTCAGATTAACTCCAAACTCACCAAGCAAAGCAAGCAAAAATGCACCAAACATTTAGGCTCAAATAAGGGCTTCACCAAACACCACCAAGCTAAGCCGCCAAGTGAAACAAGCCTAAACCCAAACGTGCAAGTAATACCACAATTATCATGTGCTTAAAGTTAATTCCAAGCACAAATCAATCCATCCATCAAATAAAAAAGAAGGCTTTAATGGGGTTCGGCCAAGTCATCACGTAGCCCAAACCCGAGCCCGAATGAGGCTACAAATCAAACTCAAAGCTCGAGCCTTCAACACATCTCACTAAAATCCAACAACAAAGCCTTACACGAGCCACCATAATCCAACTCCAAGACCCAACTAAACACCCCCCATAGAGTAGCTACCACATCACGTAAAAGCCAAACCCGAGCCACCATGACTAGGAGAAACAGACCCACAATTCAATCCAAAACAGTCCCCAACACCAAAACAAGGTCCAACCCATGCAAAGCCGTACCCGAGCCACCTTGGCTAAGAAAAGCAGCCCAAGCATTCAATCCAAAACAAATTCAACATAAAAGGAAACAAGGTTCGCCGCATGCAAACCAAACCCGAGCCACTATAGGGTGGAAAACGAGCATAGTAACGTACCACAGACCATCCATGTATAAAACCGAAACCAGAAGTGCCAATAGAATCAAAACCGAACCAGCACAAAGGCTAAAACCGAGCCAGAGCAAATGCAAAACAAGCCCAACCTCAATTCCAACATAGACTCAGCAGTTCAAACCATAGGAAAGGCCGAAACCGAGCCGAATAGGGGTCAAAATAAACCCAGCACAAAGCTAGAACAAAAGCCCCTCATAAAAAAACGAAATCCACCAACATATAGCCCAAAACCAAAGCAATATAAAGCTAAAAGAACGAGTTTCGAAAGCAAGTAGAATAAGGACAAGAAATTGCTTATCCAGATTAGGCTCACGGGTATGAGCTGAAACAAACCAAGCAAGCCTCTAAATGAGGTCAAGATGAGCCATAACAAGGCTACAAATATACTAAGCATAGAGCTAAAACCAACTTCTCCATATACTCAACATTTTAATGTGTAAAGCCGCAATAAAGAAGAGATAAGAAAAGTAAAGAATAAGCTTCACATGCATATACCAAGCCAAATGACACTTCCCATTCTCCACATCAAGCCACCATATGTAAGAAACTTCCAAATCCTATCTAACATGCTTGCCGAGAGGACTAGCCCAACTCCAAAGTCCCCTCTCTAACATTTAAACTTGCTTTGAACATAAGAGAAGTAGGTTAAAGTAAACCGTGCTTTGCTTCCGCTATCACATAGAGAATCAAGCCCCTACCTTAAAAACATGCTCAATCTATCTCTTAGCCATGCTCCAAATTATAAAGAAAACATTTCCAAAGACTTCGCACAAGTATCATAGAAGCATGTTATTAGAAGAAGAAACCCATAGGAACCAGTATTTCAAGCAACTAGATAAGATTTTCCATAGCATACAAGTGCTTAACCGAAACCATGAACAGGGCAAACCGAGCCAAAGGCACAAGTGAAGCCTCCCTGGGGCCAAAACCGAGAATAAGAAAGGGGTAGAGGAGAGTTACCAGATTGCGTAGAACACACAGGAAGCAAACCGCAAGTACAAGAAACGATCCAACAAAGAACTCCCCTCTTTACAAAAGTTTCGGGCCAACCACAATCCCACCCCAAATGGGGTTTAAATAGGCAGAGGAGGGGAAGCAGAGGTCAAGAGCTCAACCTACAGGATCGGGCGCAAGTGGGACTGGCGGCAGATTGCCGCAGGAGGGAGCAGAGCTCGGTAAGGGACGCACGCATGAGGTGCCGCAAGTTGCTCGAGGGATAAGGATAGGATCGCGAGCGGCCCGAGGAGCAAACGGCCGCCAAGGGAGCACGCTCGAGCGCGGGAGGGACGAAGCTTCCATGGAGCTCGCGCGGGAGAGATGAAGCCAACCGGTCGAGCGTGAGGAGAGTTAGGGCAGATTTAGTTTAATTAGGTTTTTTTTTATATATATTCTTTTAAAAGAAGTTTTAAAATATATATTTTTTTTATTTTTAAAAAAACTTAAATTACGAGTTTTGCCCCCGACAGGCTATCGTCGCAAGCTTAACGTCGATTTTAAGTGAAATCGACGTTCCGGACGCATCGGCGCAGTCCGTTTCGTCGTCCTAGGTCGTCTGGGCAACCTCGTCGACGAGCGCGTCAAAATTGCGTCGAAATTTGGTATCGTCGCAAAATTTTGAAGCGAGCGCGATCGAAAGCGAGGTCAACAGTGATATGCACATGTGACACAGGACGTTGGTTTCACGTGATTTGAAGGCAACCAAGAACTCATTTTTATACAAAATCCACTGTTTTCATATAGTGACAGACTCGTTGGTTAGTGTAGTTTGTTCTCTGAGACATTACACCTACATTTTTATTTCCATTTTATGCTTTATTTATTCGATACTATTTTCAATAATTTCCATTTTCTTATACATTTTTTAATTTAGTTTAATTTTTTGATCTGTCTAATATTTTCTCTCAAGTATCAAGGAACATGAGCTTCAGGATTTCAGAAACCTCCCGACGTGTGTTTTGTCACCATGGACTACAGACTTCCTTACTGTCATTACGTCAACACACAATTACGGGAGACGGTTCTAAAGTTGCTCACGGAGCATCCCTGAGAGGTGTACTTTCTTCCGTCGAGCAGACATTCCACCAGACTCCACTGCCAATAGAGATGACGGTATCCCTAGAGAGCAATGTATCTCGTGACATACTCCATCTCGATTACAAAATTAATATTATCATAATTTTCATTGTAATTTTAGCAAATTATTAATAATTTATTTATCAATCTTGATACTCACTGTTAAGTGAGGATTATTTCATCTTTTTTCTTTAATATTCTGTATTGGTTTTCTGTTTCTGCAGTATAGAATATATTGTCAAGACACTTATGTTACAAACAACATTACTTAACAAGGGCAGAATGGTCATTTATCCACAAACACATGCAAATCAGCTGTTTTGAAACAACGGCCCCAAACAACTAGCATCTTATCAGGATAAGTTGGATAAGCTGCAGCTGCACCAAACAAATCCTAAGAAACTTCATATGCTTCACCAGATTGAGGACCTATTATTTCTCTATTTTTTTATCACCGGTATCTTCTAGCCGAACATATATAGAGGGAAAAATCTTGAATTATGCTCATGTCCATGCAAATTTCTATTAAATCAAAAGTAACATCTCTACTCCTGAAAAATTTAAGATTCTAATAATATCAGAATTTGTACCCAAATTCTTTCAAGTCATACCTAATGAAAGCGCACTTAACATTTAAGATTCTAATAATACCAGATCAAATCTGCGTGATTCCTTCTAGTGGCAAATAAAATTTATCTCTGGAGAACAATGTATCTCGTGACATATTCCGTTCTGATTATAAAAGAAATATTATCATAATTTTCATTGTAATTTTAACAAATTATTTTAATTTTTTATCAATCTTGATACTCATTATTAAGTGAGGACTGTTTCATCTTGTCTTTACTGTTCTGTATGGTTTTTTGTTTCTGCAGTATCAAATATATTGTCAAGACACTTATGTTACAAACAACATTACCTAACAAGAGAAGAATGGTCATTTATCCACAAATAGCTGCAAATCAACTATTTTGAAACAACGGCCCCAAACAGCTAGCAGCTTATCAGGATAAGTTGGATAAGCTGCAGCTGCCCCAAACAGACCCTAAGGAACTTCATGTGCTTCACCAAATTGAGCACCTATCATTTCTCTATTTTTTTATCACCAGTATCTTTTATCTGAACATATATGGAGGGGAAAATCCTGAATTATGCTCATGTCCATGCAAATTTCTATTAAATCAAAAAGTAACATCTCTACTCCTAATGAATTTAAGATTCTAATAATATCACAATTTGTACCCAAATTCTTTTGAGTCATACCCAATGAAAGTGCACTTAACATTTAAGAATCTAATGATAAGAGATCAAATCTTCGTGATTCCTTCTAGTGGCAAATAAAATTTATCTCTGGAGAACAATGTATCTCGTGACATACTCCTTCTCGATTATAAAATTAATATTATCATAATTTTCATTGTAATTTTAGCAAATTATTTTAATTTTTTTATCAATCTTGATACTCACTGTTAAGTGAGGACTATTTCATCTTTTATTTTTCCTGTTCTGAATTGATTTTTTGTTTCTGCAATATCGAATATATTGTCAAGACATTTATGTTACAAACAACAGAGCAGAATAATCATTTATCTACAAACAACTGTAAATTAGCTATTTTCAAACAACAGCTTCACCAAACAGACCCTAAGAAACTTCATGTGCTTCACCAGATTGAGCACCTATCATTTCTCTATTTTTTTATCAACAATATCTTCTATCTGAACATATATAGAGGGAAAAATCCTGAATTATGCTCATGTCCATGCAAATTTCTATTAAATCAAAAGTAACATCTCTACTCCCGATGAATTTAAGATTCTAATAATATCAAAATTTGTACCTAAACTCTTTCGAGTCATACCCAATGAAAGTGCACTTAACTTTTAAGATTCTAATAATACCAGATCAAATCTTCGTGATTCCTTCTAGAAATAAATAAAATTTATTTTAATAAATTAAATCTTCACATTGCAATTTCTAGAATGCAAGTTCACACCATTGAACTTCTCCACCATGTATCTTGCTTCGTCAGTCATTGCTCGCACTCGAATCAAAGAACTTCACAAAGTTTAGCTCTAATATAACTTGTTATGAGGTTAAGATAAATGTGGAGCACCGATTCGAGAGATATGGAATAAAATATTTGAGCAAAAGCACACAAAACAGGTAATTCCAGAAAAAGACGATTTAACGTGAAAAATCTGAGAACGGAAAAAAATTCACAGAGCCACACCACACCAAGAAATTTACTATGAAATGAGAAAAAACTATACAAATTACAAAGTTTAGTCTCTCTATTCTCTTGGAACTCACAAATGCTCCTCTGCTTTCTCTTTCACACAATTTAACTCACAAAAACCCAACACAAACTCGCAAGACCGCTTCACACTACATGCCTACACCTACAGTAGTAAAGCACGAAACTTGAAGACTTGAACTACATAAACCGGTTACAAGTACCTAGGCGCCGCACCTAGGTGTCGAGATTCATGTTGCTCTGTTACGGAATGTTGGAAACGAATCTTCCGGGTGCCTAAGTTCCCCTACTAGTGACAGGATTTCGCTTGAGAACCTTTGGTTGGGCGCCTGCTCTGGCGCTGGGCTGCCCGCTGCTAGGTGTAGGGGCATCCCCTAGGCTTGGTTTTTTTGTTACACTGTTCCTAGGTGCTTCTCCTTACCAATTAGGCTACAAACATAACAACAGTCATGAAATAAGATTTCCTATTGCCTTGTGGTTTGTTCATACAATTAATTTAAATATGACCTGCATTTATTTTCTCTAGTTTAAGATAGAAGTTTTAGTGACCATTTTGGGTAGATTTCAGGATTTGTTTTTTATTTTATATAGTTAATTTAATTGATCAATATTTAACTCCAACCAATGCCGCTGTTATATGCTAGCAGTTCAAATTTAATCTTTGAATAGCAGCTTCAGTTCTGCTTTGTTTCGTATGAGCTGGGTACGCCACTGGACTATATTTGTTATTGACATAACTTTGTTAAGGCCATTGAGGTTTAACAATACACTTTCAAAATCAACATTTCGTTCCGATAATTCTTAAAAAATAAGCAAAAAATAATCCCTATATGCATCCAGCAAGTCATATTTGCAATGATGATTCTAAATCCTAGATAGAAAAAGAAAACTGATAAAACTTCTTTTTTTCCTTGAGCTTATCTTATGTATTTAAAGCAAGCATCAACATGGAAGTGAAAAGCTGAAGAAAACGCAACTTTTCATTGTAAATAATTTCTACAAAAGCTCGCAAATTTGATGAAAAAAGGTAACATGGGATGGCTTTAAATTATAAGTGTCAAAAGCATGCATACATTGCTGTTACATTTGAAGCGTCCAGTGGGTACCAGAACAGAGCTTTTCCCAGACTTTGAAGAGAAAGGTAGACGAAAACAGCGATTTCGAGAATAAACAGCAGTATCAAGAAAAAGATGGTCGGCTAAATCAGTGCAACTTGAATCTTTCTTAATATATAATTTCTCAACTCGTGGATCAATTTTCCTCAAACTTGTAATTCGCGAGCAAATCTGAAAGTGTAAAAATATTGCATTAAAAGTCTGTTTTAAAGGAACACATAAAAGGCCTTACAAATTATTATGCCTCACTAATCCAATAAGATAAAATGAACTTCCTATTACTCTGGATATTTATAATTACAGTGCTATGGCACTTTGCCTCACTTCTGCGACTATGTGAAGAAACCGCCCATTTATAATTAAGCATCTCATGTCACTCCGCCTCACTTCTGCCTCAAATGGCAAATGCAATCATAAACATAATAAATATGTAAGGAATAAGTTTTTTATGGCATAGAACTGGAATAAAATAAGTAGCAAATGATTAGGAAAATTATAGAAGTTAAAGGTTGCAGAATCATATTGATTAAATTACAACAAGAGAGAATATGGATGTACTGAATCGTATGAACACACTGGAAAAGACTTTTCAGTAGATTTTACAAGCTGGTCGGCATTCACAAACTTGATAGTAAAATTCACGGTCGTCAGTAATAAGAAGATACTTTGCAACATAACAAAAAAAAAGCTTTTAAGTGTGTTATCTTATTTAGTAATTCTTATAGAAAAAAATTATTTGAAAACTGGATTGTTTATTGCAAGTAACGGTAACTTTTTCTTTATAGAAGCATTGTAAATAAAGCAGTGGCATCAAGAGAAAGATTTCACGTGAGATTCAAAACTACTTACCTCAGAAACAAAAGCACCAACATGTGAGTTATTTTTGAATGCAGCCTTCGGAAGACGAATGATCAAATGACGTGAGAATTTTTCTACCAAATATCCAAAATATTTTCATTAAATTTTAAAAATTTCATTTAAAATGTATGACTGCCAGAAAACTGAGCATATCAAATAAATAGATTTAAAGTAGGCAGAATACCTGGCGTAACAAAAAAGTTATATATTAGCATGCATGATGGTAGACACCTGATTAGCAAAAGCACTCTTAAGGACGTCTAAATGTGTAAATTCAAAAGCATGAACAAATATGATTTGATGCCTCACCGAAGTAATTTAGACTAGTTAGAAAAAAGCTAGGAAGAATGCTCTCGTCAAGAAAATCTCATAGTCATCACGTTGGATCTGACAAGACTCGGCTCGAGGCTTAACATTAACCAAGACAGGAACAAACAGTCGAATGGTGAAGTTAATTTTCTATTATTCTAATTCTATCCCTAACAATTTAATATCCAAAAATTAATTGAAAGAGATCACTCATTTTAATTAATGATCAAATATTTACCTGTTCGGTTGTTAACTCATCTTTTGTACACATTAGTTCATCTTCTATTCATCTTATTCAAAAACTTAAAACCTAAAAAAAATATTAAAATAATATAATAAGTTATCTAATATTAGCTAGTGGAGCAACATAATGAGTTATCTAAGATAACCCAATCAAGCAGAAGTATTAACAATCTTTAAAATAATATAATGGGTATAAATATATTAATACGGTTTTTATAGGATCATCCAATTCAACAGACAATTACAGCCCAGTATGTCGCTACTAGGCCTAGTATGTCGCTTGACCAATGTTGGAGTATAGTTCTGCAACATAGCTAATCTTGAATCCGTGCATATTCAAGTTCTATTTGCAAATTTGATAATGTTTCGTTTGTTAAAAATTATCCATTTGGCTAGAAACAGGCAATCTTTACTGGAAACGAAATTAAGATGGCATGAACTGTAACTAAACCCCTTCAAGTACTTGGCGTGAATAATGTCATAAAAGGGCATAGTTGCATCGAAGTTCAATTTGTTTATTTGTTTTCTTAATTTGTAAGATTTATCCTTATGAAAGTGAATGGTGAAATTAGCTTTGATAGTTTCCATTCTTTCTACTAATCAATTTTTATCGAGAGTCCTTAGTGGAGCAAAGGTTGCTGATGCTCAAAAATTTCAACCCATTTCTATCGAACCAAGAGTAAATACTATACTGATACTTTGACATGATGGCAAGCTTTGGAGATTGAGAAGCGTTTGGCAACCTAAAAATGAAATTCAATACGGAAGAATGATAACCGAAGAGTTTCCAGAACCAAAAGAAGTACATCAAAATAAGAAATAAATTTTAGAGATAAATTAAAAAAAATAGAATTTTGTTCAAAACTGCATGCCTCTATAGATTACAAAAATAAAAGCATTTTCATAAAGACAAAAATCAACGAAGTACAAAAAGAAAATTGTGCACGGAATTTCTACTTTAATTTGCAGATGTATGATACGGGCAATTCTAACATGTGCTTGATAGGCACATCATGTGTGGCAAATTTACACATGCAAGCCTCGAATAATAAGCAAATTAGGCTTGATTCTTCCCCAAAAATTGCCTTGATCAGTCACAAATTTCGACGCATATTGCAACCGAGAGCTCAAAATATTTAATTAAGAATTACCTACACTCAAATTTGAATGAAGGGCCTTGTTGAAATGAATCAAATGACAGAAAAATGATCTAATTTGAGTCCAAATGAGCTCAGATGATGCACTTAAAACATTTTAAGAAGTTTTGTAACATAATCAAATGATCTCCAAATCTGACAAGTTTATAGTCAAATTGAATGTCTCGACAAAACGAATCCGACGAGCCCAATAGCACTTAATTTCAACATTTTTAAGGCAATAAAATACTCATAAAATATAATCCAATTAAGAGGATCACTCTGGGTCGTCTGATGGAGTTGACCGAACTCGAGCATTATTTTAACGAAGTATGTCACTCACAAAAACTACAAATAGACCGCCATTCTCTTCATGAAGAGACCAAGTCATGGATGAAAAGACTAAATGGAGCTTCAAGTTCTTAAGGATTCCCAAGTTCCACCACCGTCGAACTACCGCTGTCGTCGCCCAACCACCATCATCGTTGGAGTACCATCACTTGGGCACCATCTCCATCACCATCACCAGGCCGCCACCGCCCGATTAATGTCGTCATCAAACCACCATTACCAGGCTGTTGTCATTGTTGTTAGCCACCATCGTCTAGCCGCCATCGCTCTGTTACCACAGTTTCCATCCCATTGTCGTCCAAACACTACCAAATGGTTGTCGTTGTTGCCAGGCCACCATCACCGACCACCGCCGCTGATAACTACCATCTACCGATCGTTGTTATCACTTTCATCAAACGACAATCACCAACGTTGGAACAACATCATTTAGCCATTGCCATCCCTTTATCGAACCACCATTGCCATTGTCAAACCATCATCATCATCGTAGGACCACTGTTGTCGAACCATTGTTACCCAACTACTGCTACCACTAGCGACATTGGCATCGAATCTCATCACACAGTCCCAATCGTAAATTTTCCAACGCAACAGTTGAATCTCTACCACTTTCCTAATATTTTCTACCACTGATCTAGTGAAAGACAAATAGAAAAACCCCACTTATGTAATATTGCTTCCAACTGTTCAACGGCCAACAACGCATTGTAATTTATATCGGCATAGTAGAACCATTTCATGTATGTTGTTCTCTCATTTAATTTTTATTTTATCCGTGTATATGTCTAATCTACATACAATACTAAGACATTAATATAGCACTCTATTATCATGAATTTACCATCATGCAACAAGTCTTATGCGTAAGGAGCTCAAATCAAAATTATTCTAGTCTTATGCATTAAGGCAAGGATTGTTGGCCCATAAAAGAAAAGCATAAAACTAAGTTAATTGTTATTGAGATGAGAATGATTAGATGGATGAGTGGTTTTACACTTTGAAACAAAATGTGAAACAAATATATATGTAAAGGGTTGGTGTAGCTCCGGTGGTAGATAAGATTAGAGAGAGTCGTCTTAGATGGTTTGATCATATTAAACGTCGACCATTTGATGATCATTTAGAAAAGTAGATGTTTTAGATTCAAATTATGTAAAGAAAAGTAGAGATAGACGCATTTTATATAAATAATTATCTTAATTTATTGAAACTATATGAAAATATGAATCTCAATAGGACACAATGAAGAAAAAGAATTCATGTAGTCGATCCCAATTAGTGGGATAGATGCTTGTAGTAGTTGTTGTTATTGCTGCTGTTGTATACATTTTTACCCGAGACACGACTTTTGTAATTTTTACAAGTTCAATGAACCGAACTGATCATATTTCCTTTATTACCTTTTATCATATTAGCCTCTACTTTATTAACTAATATGCATTTGCTTTGCTTTGTTTAGTAATTCAGTTTTATAGTTGTGGTCCCATGCTTAAAGACCAAATATGAATAGTGGTATTGCCAGAAGTGGGGAGATGATCTATTTTACAGTAAAACTACCAAGCGGGTATTCCGTCTTTTCTTATGTTCTTCTTGTTGCTTGGCATCTGCTTTCTTACTTTGTAGTTCTCACGCCATAGTGGCATAAGAGCCAATTCAAATGGGAATGGCAGAAGAAAGCAAGGATTCAGCTATTGACGGAGATAGAAGCATTGAAGCATTATGGACTACCCAGTCCAATAACTTACAGAGGATCAATGATCTTACCACAGAGTTCATTCGATTTTCTGCGGAAATGCGAAGTGAGCTGCAGAGAATAAGAGAGGAAACCCAATCTCATCTAGCAACTAAACAGGTGGTATCGTCAAGAACACCGATACCTGTGCTAATTCCCCTGGCTTTAAAGGAACAAGGACAGAAGCGGGCAGTGAACCCAGGAGATTCTGATCGGATGGTGAACTTGAGAAGAAACGGGTGTCCGAATTTGAAGGCCACGAGTGCCATCCAACAGAAATTTCAAATTCTAGGAGGTATGTTGGCCATGACATACATCATGGTGAATTTAGAGTTAAATTGGAAATTCCGTGCCACATACATATAGAAGATTACCTCGAATAGGAACAATCCGTTGAAACTTTCTTTGAATATATGGAGATCCAACCTGAGAAACATGTGAAGCATGTTGCATGCAGATTAAAAGGTGGTGCGTCTGGGTACTGCCAGGGATTATAGCAGATTAAATATGGGAAGGAAAGGGGCCAGACCGCAGTTGGCTCGGAATGAAGCAATTTTTTAGGGCACATTTCTTGCCTGCTAAATTCGAATATATGCTTTACGTGCAATACCAACATTGTTCATAAGGATCAAAATCAGTAAGTGAATACACTAAAGCATTTTATAGATTGAGTGCTCGATATAATCTCAATGAATCCAATAATAATTAGTA
This sequence comes from Papilionanthe hookeriana x Papilionanthe teres, assembly GCA_022702705.1. NCBI lineage: Eukaryota > Viridiplantae > Streptophyta > Magnoliopsida > Asparagales > Orchidaceae > Papilionanthe > Papilionanthe hookeriana x Papilionanthe teres. Next base: position 60,836,741 of record CM040426.1, read on the forward strand.
GCTTGGTACATTGGTAAGGTGAAGGATGTAAGCCAAGATTAACTGGAGCGTAATTCCATTTAGTTCATCTCACAAGCAGTGAATCTAGCTCTAAAAGCTGAGGTACAGCCCAATCGGCGTAACAGGTTGAGTGTGCCAAGGAAACATTCATCCGAGTATCCAGGCAATAACAATTTGATTTCAATTATGCTACTAAACTGAGCTCCCTTCCATACCAATCAAACTTTGCCCACAAAAACAGCCCTACTGTTGATTCAAAAGATCCAGTTAAATCCAAAGCTTCAGTTAGAGCAAATTCGTATGCCAAAACCACAAATCTGAAATGTTTTAATGTTATATATGCGGAGAATGATTGTGTCAAGGAAATTGCACCCAACACCAGCACCGGACACCCCTGTGCCTAGGTGCAGCACCAAGGAGCTGCAAATGGGACACCATGGTGCCTGGTTAGGTGCTCCAGTGCTAGTGCAGGCGCCCTAGTGCCCGGATAAGTGCATTTCTAGTTTCAGAACCAGAGCGCCTGGAATTTGGGATCACAGGAATGGCACCTAAGCGCCTGTAACAGAATTTCTACATTTCTACAGTTAGAAATTTAAGTCTTCGTTTTTCGCTGCGGAAAAGGAAACGAGCAGAAGAATGAGTGATGCAGAAGTTTGATTTTGGGAGTATTTCTCCTCTTTTCATAGTGGATTTCTTCGTGTGGTGTGGCTTGGTGTTTATTTCCCCATTAAATCTTAGTATTCTGTGTTTTTTGTGTTCATATTTGTGTGCTCCTGTTCATAGTTTTGTTTCAGTTCTCTCCAATTAGTGTTTCTGCGGTTTTCAATTTTTAACACAACAAGTGGTATCATAGTAGGATTTTATGAAGATCTTTGGTTCGAATGGAAGCAATGACCAATGAAACGAGGTGCAAGATAGAGAAGTTCAACGGTTTAAACTTTGTCTTCTAAAAAGATTTATTATATCAAAAGAAATTATATTTGTGTTGACCTCATTTTAGTGAGGTCTTAGGATATTCCTCTTAGACCCTAGGATCTAGCTTTAGGAGTTCCTTATTGACCATCCTAGCGGACTAGTCACGGAACCCACCTCCCATGTAGCCTTCAAGCCACTTCTAAACTCGTTTTGTGAAACCTCGCATGAGTAGTCCCAAGCACTCGACTCCCGGTTGCAAGCGGCTAAGGACTCACTATGTAGAGGGCTCGAAAAATGAGTTCCCATAGGATCAGACGGCCTTAGGTGAACCCTTAATGATGCTCGAATTCGCACACACCACAATTTGACACTTTTGACCCGACCGTCGGCGAACATGTACGGACGACCCCGGATGACGAAACAGACCCCATGGATGCGTCTGGGACGTCGAATTTAGCTAGGAAGGACACCCATATTGATATGGTTCCGTGCACGCGCAATCAGCACGAAAATCGATGCACAATTTTTTTAAAAATTGTGTAACGCGGGTCCAGCTCAATTCGGTTCGAGCAGGGTTGAATTTGGGCTAATCACATCAGCTCACAGATTTCAAATTTTAAACTTTAAAATTCAGGCGGACTATTTAAAACTGATATTAATTAAAAATATATGCTTGTTATTATTTTCCAATTAAATCGTCCGCAGGAAAGGCAATTATTAATTTCTCCGCGCCAACGTTCTCCTGTAACCGCTCGCTCATATTCAAGTACACTAATTGGCCTCCTTTTCTGGCCCGGCTGGTTCGTGCTCGCGACCTCTCTTCCTCGTTCGACAGAAGCGCTTGCCTCCTCTCTGCGAACTGAGACATCTTCCTCTCCCGCTCCTCTCTGCAAAACTGAAGCCGACCTCTGCTCCTCTGAATCCCGCTCCTCTTCTCTCCCCGCAGGACACGCCTCGCCTCCGCACCGACCGTAAGCCGCTCGCCTCGCCACCATCTCCCCCGCAAGAAGCCGCTCGTCTCTTCCTCGCTCGACCCGCTCCGCACTCTCTCGCACCCGCTCGATCCGCCTCCTTCCTATTCGCATGAGGAAGCCCCACTCGCCCCGTCCGCGCCGAAGCTCTCCGCCTCCCTCACCCTCGCGCACGAACCCCACCCCGCTCGACAAGCCCCGCTCAACCTCTCGTCGCCCGCCTCGTCCGCTTCCCTCTCGTACGCGAACCGCTCCTCTCTCTCGACCGCTCGCCCGCTTCGCCCGTCCGCGCCAAAGCGCTCGCCCGTCTCCCCGTACCGAACCGCGCCCTCTTCCTCTCTCGATCACAGCCCTAACCGAAGCCCTCTGCCTCCCGTTTGGTTCGTTTCACTCGAATCGTAAGCATCGCACCGGACTCCCGCACTCTCCTGTTCGTCCCCTTCCGCGCCAAAGACCCGCCTGTTCGTCTTTCCTCACGCACAGCAAGCTTCCCCGTTCGGTTCTCTCCCAGATAGCGATTTCCCTCGCCATACCTCTCCTTTCTGCTCCTAACCCCGGTAGGCCAGGTAAAATCTGAACTTGCTCCCCCGATTCGAGGCATATATGGCTGGGTATTTGTTGGTTATAGATGAAAATTTGCTGGTTATCATTCTCGTATATGCTTTTACTGTTCTCTTCTAGCTTCGTCAAAGTGGAGGCACATCTCCATTGTATTTATTGATCCAATTTGAAGTTGAAGGTTTTGCTTGCGCGGTAATTATATGAAGGGATAAAACCTTTTGGCATGTTTCCAAACTTGATTTATTTGTTGCCATGCCTAGTTAATCTACTGTAAGAGGGAGATTTTGATGACTGTTTTAAAATACTTTGGGTATTTATCTTCGAGGAATTCTTGGTAACATAGCTTTTAAATCGAATGTTTCGTATGATCGTTCGTAAATATTTCAAAGCTTTCGTACACTATCCTTTAAAATCCGAAAGTCTCACATGCTAGTGTTAGAAAGCTTGATGGGTTGATTTGAAACAACATATGCATGATCTAAGGATTATTTTAAAAATCATTTCGAGGGCTGCCCTTGCTCGATTCTTCACTTTTTTTTTTTTTTTTGAAAGCTTTTTGAACCATTTAAATCTCACTTTGTTCACTGTTTTGGAAAGCTTTGTGCTTCATTCTAAATGTCATTGTGTTCACTGTTTTGAGGAATCTTTGTGCTCCATTTAAACACTAATTTTCTCACTGTTTTGGGGATCTTTAAAACATGTTTTGGCGAGTTAGTTGGGGAGGCGACTGTTTAGAGTCATTTGGGTGCTGTCCAGGCTTTTTGGTGGCTGTCCGGGGTCCTTTAATTGCTGTCCGAAATGACTTAATTGCTGTTTGGGCTCCGTAGTGGCTGTCCGGGGTCATTTAATTGCTGTTTGGAGCCTCATAATCGATGTTTAGAGTCTTATAATTGTTGTTTGGATCTTATAATTGCTGTTTGGAGATGTGTGAACTTCATAATTGTTGTTTGGGTCATTTGGAAGCTGTAGGAGAGTTGGGGGAAGCTTGGAAGTGCTGTCTGGAAGAGTATAAATGTTGTTCGGTGATAAAAAATTGTTGTTTAGTGCTTAAAACTCGCTGTTTGGTGATAATTAAACTCGTTGTAAGTGTTGGGAGAGCTTTTGGGATGTTGTGAGAGCTATTTGGTATTATTTGGAACATAGTTATGTTGTTTCGGGCATTGTGCGAGCCAATTTTGACATGGTTTTGTAATACCGTTTGGGCACAATTTTGTAATCGTTTTGGGGCTGATTTTGAGAGTGTTGTCTACTGTTTTGGGGTTGAATTTGATGATTATATTTATTGTTTTGGGCCCGGAATTGGAGAGCCTTATTTATCGTTATGGGTTTCATCTCGATTACCATTTCAACGTTTTTTGTAGCCGATTCACTTACCGTTTTCCCCTTTCGGCTTTACCGCTTTGAGTGGGTCGGCCTCCTCTTTCTTTTGTTTTATTTATTTTTAAACGGTTAAGTCACAAAAAAAGAGAATTTCTGATTTAACTTGAGGAAGGGTAAAACACTCTTAGTCACTTCACGTACAAGTTAAAGTGTAGGCTCCATAGACCTTAGGTGAAGCCCCTCTCTAGTACACCCTTTAGATGAATTTCCTGCACTTAGTCCTCAGCAAAGGCTCCCTAGCCTTTAGGAGCACACCCTATGTGAGAGTCACCCACTTCATCCACAACATAGGCTTCCTAAACCTTAGGAGCATACCCTATGTGAGATTCACTCATCCTTCACTGCAGGCTTCCTAGATTTTTGGAGCACATCCTAGGTGAGAGCCCATCCATCTAACCTTCGAATGCACAGCTAAACTAGGCACCGGCCCTAATTCACAAGCTGATTAAGACACTAGACACGGGGACGCACCGAGGCATGGTTCATACTTCCCTAATTTAATCAATCGTGGAATTCCCCAAAATGACTTAACCAATAATAAAACCCAATGCACCGGGATTTGAGCTTGAACCTTACGTTCAAATCCTCCTGGCAATTGGGGACATTTGTTTTGCCACATATGGATCATCGGACTGGTGTAAGTCTGAGGTCTAGGTGGCGAGGGAGATGATAATAATGCTTATGTGTGCTATACGAGGGATACGAGAGATTCGAGGATGATTAGAATAAGTATCTCTTACCTCGACGACCTTCAATAAGTGGAGAGGAAATGACCGATGATACTATTCGCCGACTCTTGGTGAGATCGTTTCCCCCGACGATCTTAGGTCGTTAGTAGTCCTAGCACGATTAGAGTGACTAGCCTGTGGACTATTATTTTACAAAAAAGATAAATAAATAAATAAAACAAAAACCTCTTTCGCTTGTTAAAAAAAAAAGAACTCTGCATAAGAAAGCTTAAACAACAACTTTTGCATGAAAATCAGAGAATTTTTCTTATAAAATATGTAAAGGTCCATGGTTAGTCACTTGGATTGGGTTAAGGACTACCCTCCTTAGATCGTCGGGTTGGTAACTCTTATCCAAGGCTCGGATAAAGACACACGTCCACTCGAGCCCCCACCTCTACCGATGTCTTATACCCGCTCCGATCTTTCATACGTGACTACGAGTTTTGCTCACGATTTCTACGACTTGTTTTCTTTATTTTCTCGACTTTCGTGTCGGGTTTTCTCGCTCCGCTTACTTCCTCCGCAAGTTTTTTTTTTAAATCCACCGCAAATCATACATGCTCGCAATACAAATCATACGACGGTAGTAGATGCCTGTGTACACATTTACATTTTAAGTATCGCAATTTCATTTGTCTACTTTATCGCACTTTACTTTCCAAAGACTTTTATTCGCCAACGAATTTACTTTACTCGCATGCAAAACCGAAAACAACAACAAAACCCGAAACATCGAAACACATTCGGCAAAACCGTTCGAACCTTAGACTCTAGGATCGCTACTTCAACAAGAAGCTTGGAGCCGACTCCGCGGGCAAGACAAATGAGTGAGCTTGGATCGAGCAACAAGAGGATCTTCTTCAGCAAAACTCATTTCTAGTTTAAATAACAACTTATAGGACTTCGAGGTAGCTCGCCCAGCGTGACATAAACCCTCACTTTCCTCTTTAGGCTTCTGTGCAACCGTGTTGCGCAGCGTAAGTCCTAACTCGCTTTAGGTTCCGAGGTTGTCGTACGGTACGACGTAAACCCTCTTATCTCTACGGGCTATTTGCATGATTGGGTATTATGCAAGTGTAAGTCCCAAATAATAAAATTGGCAGTGATTAAACAATTAAATAATATCTTCTCCAAAACGCAACTCGCACCATATGATAGTTGGGAAGTCACCGGGTTCGCCTCGCATCCGTGACATCCCCTACCTTTTCTTTCCTTTAGACTCTCGAAAATAACCTGTTCCCATTCGAGCCACTCCCACTTGTTTTTTCACGTCCTACCGCGAAAACCTAAACCCTCGAATTCTCGAAGACGTAACCACCGATCATTATCGAGAGTTTTCTCAAGTGACACCAGATCATTCGAGATGTAATTAACTATGAGGGCTTGCCTTTATAGGAACTCGGAACCTGTGTAGAAATAAACCCTACCTAGTTTTTCTATTAGGTAGGGGAACTTGTCGGTCACACATAAAAGGTTCGCAGATCAAACGGATGTCACGAGTCTTTTAGTTTGTATGATTGGGTCTACCGTCGCAGGATACACTAATCTTTCGAGAAGGTGTATCATTTGTGACACCAGACACGATTATGCAAATTACTGGACAAATGAGATCCAGACGGTCTCATTTTTCAAAATTAAAATACACTACTTTCAAAACTACTTTAAAAAATTATATACCTTTTTATATTAAACTAAATCACTTAAATTTTATACTCTTTCAAAAGCAAGAAAAATGCCGGCCGACAATTTGTCACTAAAATAAATCTCCAAGATGTCGGAATCGATGACTCTGAAAGAATGGGAAGTGTTTGATCGAACAACACTAAGTATAATTCATCTTTCACTTTCCTCATCTGTTGCTTTTAGCATTGTGAATGAGAATTACAATTATTCTCATAGTTGCACTAACGATGATGTATGAAAAACTTTCGACTTCAAATATTTTTTTTTGTTTGTTGAAGAGATTGTTCAATATAGAGATGTGAATGGTAGTTTAGAGGTTGAGCATTTGAATAACTTCAACGTTGTGACTAATTAGTTCTTATGTTGGCATCAAGCTCGATGACGGTGTAGGCACTATTACTCTTACCTTTATTGTCAGATAACTGAGATGGACTAGTCACTGCAGTAACTTTTCAGGTAACATGAAGTTAAATTTTCATGACATTGTAAGATTAGTATTGAATGAAAAAGTCGGCAAAAAGGCGAGCGATGAAATTTAAAACTTTACTTTCAATGTTGAAAACAAAGAAAGGAATTTGGATAGAAACACAAACAAGAAAAGATTTAAGTCCACTAGAAGAAAGTTCAGGTCAGGAAAAGTAAAAGGCAGAGGTGAATGCTAGAACAACGGGAAAAAAAAGTCACTTCAAGAAGAACTACAAAGCTCCAAAGGTTGGTGGTGGAGGTCCAGATAGGAAACTCTCTACAAATGTTTACATAAATAAAATCCAAGGTGATTATCATGTTTAATCCTTAGATAATATTGAATCCTGGATAGTAGATTTAGGTGCTTCTTTTCTGACAAGCCCCGACAAAGAGATATTTAAAAACTACACTCAAATTGATCTAGGGAAGGTGTATTTGAGAGATAAAATGGTATGCAGTATTATTGGAAAGGGTGATGTTAATATCAAGTTGCCAAATGGATTAATTTGGAGCTCAATGAAGTTAGACATGTTCCATATTTGAAGAAAAATTTGACTTCTGTGAGCCAGCTTGCAAAATTAAGGTGTGCGACTACTTTCACATGTGACTCGTGGAAAGTGACAGAGAAGCAATGGTGATGGCTCGAGACAAGATTGGATGCACCCTTTACCTAATCAATGAGATGTATGTATCGATCGTATTGCTGGAAAAAAAAGGTGATGCAGATCTATGACACCACGGACTTGACCATATGAATAGGAAAGATATGAAATCCCTCCTTTCTAGGAGGAAACTTTTGATTTAAAGTTCATAGAGTTACATTTTTTTTAATATTGTATTTATGGCGAGAAAAACAAAGTTGCATTCTCTAAAAGTGGGTCAAAGATGAAATCCAAAAAGTTGGAGTTAGTGCATACGGATATATGGGGTCTCATTCCAGTTCAGTCTATTAGAGGTGATCAATACTTATCAAAAAGGTATAAAAGTACTTCTTAAAACATATTTATAATATATTTGATGTGTATTAGAAGTGAAAAATCATGGTTGAGAATGAGACAAGCTTGAAGTTGAAGATCTCGCATTAGATAATGGTGGCGAGTACCATTATCCGAGGTTCAATAGTTAATATGCTGCAAAAGGAATCAAGCATGAGTTCACAGTTCCAAGACCATCACAACAAAATAAAGTGGTTAAGCACGTGAATAAAACAATCACAAAGTGTGCCAGGAGTATGAGATTGCATGCAGGCTTGCTAAAGCAGTTTTAGGCAGAAGTGCTCCATACTATAATTTATGTGATAAATCATGGTCCATCGGTAGATGAAAACTTACCTGAAGAAGTATGGAGTCACGAAGGGATAAATCTATCACACTTGAAAATATTTGGTTGTTCGTCATATATTTATGTTGATGCAGGATCCAAGAGTGAGCTTGATTCAAAATCTGTGAAATGCACTTCATTGCATATGACACAAATGATTTGGGTACAAATTCTAGGACTATAAGAATCAGAAATCCATTAAGAGTATGGATGTTACTTTCAATTAAATGGAGATATACAATGACAGAAATAAAATTCAGGATTGTCCATCAATTACTTCTCAAGAGTCTTCCAAATATGTTGAGATAGAAAATATCGGTGATCAGAAAAACATAAATGAAAAATGCTCAACTTGATGAAGCACCGAAAGTTCCGCAGATACCCGCTACTAAAGTTAGGAGGTCCAGCAGAATCACAATACTGATACAGAGGTATTCTTATTTGTATTATTATTTTTGGCTGATGATGGTGAACCAGCGTTCTATGAAAAGGTCACTCAAGTTAAAGACAGTAAGAAGTGAGTTTTCCATAAATGACGAGATGCAACCAATAAGGTCAAATCAGACGTGGAATTTAACAGAATTACTAAATGTTAAAAGGCATTGCACAACAAGTAAATTTACATGTTGAAAGAAAAGTCAGATGATAGCAAGCTCTACAAGCTGAAATTTATTGTAAAGATGTTTCATCAAATGAAAGAAGTCAACTACATTAAAATATTTTCTCTTGTGGTAAAAATGACAACTATCAGAGTTGTGATCAGCTTGGTTACAAATGAAGATCTATATCCGAAACAAATGGATATGAAAATAGTCTTCTTAAGTGGTAACTTAGAAGAACTATATATGGTGCAGATGCAGAGATATGAAATTCCAAGAAAAGAAATCAAGGTCTACAAACTAAAGAAGAGCCTTTTATGATTTGAAGCAGACACCAAGGTAGTATTACAGAAGATTTAACAAATTTATTTTAAATAATGGGTACATGAAGTGTCAAGCCGATCATTATTTCTTCATAAAACAATATGATGAATGCTATATCATGTTCTTTTTGTATGTGGATAACATGTTGATTGCATAAGAAAATATGGAGAAAATCAAGGACTTGAATGAGTGATTATCAAGGGAGTTTAAAATAGAGGATTTAGATCCAATCAACAAAATCCTTAGTATAAGAATCAACAGGGATTGGAGTGCAAGTATTTTGAAGTTGTCTCAAGCATAATATGTTGAGAAAGTCCTACATAGGTTCAACATGAGTGAAGTAATCAGTTTGCACCCCCTTAGGTAGAAACTTGAAACTAAGTAACAATCGCTCAAGTCCGAAGCAAACATAGATGAGAAGAACTTAGTATGCTTCAGATGTTGGAAATTGATAGAAATATATATATATATATATATATATATATATATATATATATATATATATGTATGTATAATGGACTCCATATTTTGACCCATCTAAGGAACCTCCTGTTATTCCTATGTGGTTCAAGCTTCCGGGACTTCCCTTTCATTTGTGCCAACATAAAGCTTTATATAACATCAGTCAAACGCTTGGTACTCCTCTGAGAGTGGATTCAGACACTTATGATATGGTATCGCCTGATGGTGCGAGGGTTCAGGTTGAGAGGGATTTTACCCTCCCAGATGTGGATCAAATTTGGATCACGGACGGCAAAGATGGGTTTTGGCGTGAAGGTGGTGGTAGAGGATAAACCTCTTTTTTGCCGACGATTGCAAAATGTTTAGGCACACTAAGAGCACTTGCTACAGGCTGCACCCCCCTCAAGGAAAAGGGCCTCTAGGCCTTCTTTAGCTGCTGTTGAGATTCTTCAACAAAGCGCCGCTGATGCTACCCTGGTTCAAAAGGGGAACACGGTACAATCTGAGCCTGACATGGCTGTCGGGGTGACTCTTCATCCTACTCTAGTTGCCTCTCCCGTGATTAAGCACCGTGCATGCCGAACAAGCCGGTATGGTGACCCCATCTCCTGCGGTGCAAACAGCTCAGGAGGCTACCATAGCTGTCGCTTCTGACCGACTCACCGTAAGTGTTCGCAGATTCAGACATCAGAAGACGAAGCATCTGAAGAAGAAGAAGATGAAGAAGAAGAAGAGGCGACGAATCGCGGTGTTTACACTTCTCGACGGAAGAAGAAGCCCGGCGATTCTCTTTTGTTGATGATACTTTGATCACTCGTAGCAATGGTGCGAATCGTTAAAAGTTTACTTTATGGATCTCCTAGGAACGCAGCGAGAGCAAGACGTTCTCGTTCGTAAACATGGTCTGTTTTGTAATTTTTTTTGTTATGACCTTAAGCTTCATTTTGTTTAGCGCTGTATCGTATGGGTTGGGCTTCAGGTTTCGGGCCCATCCACAAGCTCTTGTATCTGTTTTATCTTAATGAAATTGGCCCTTGAGGCAAAAAAAAAAAAAAAAAAGTGGTAATTGAAAAAATTCTTATTAGATCTAAAAAATATATATATATGCATATGTATATATATATATGTATAAGGCCAAACATTACACATATAGTGATAGTAGTCATCGGGTACATGAGTAATTCAGGCAAACATCTCTGGAAGGTAGTGAAGTGAATTCTTAGATACATGAGAGGAATAGTCAATAAGACACTTTGTTTTGAAAGTGCATGAATTAATCTACAAGAATATATAGATTCAAATGTGGCAAAGATATTGATGGTAGAAGTATAACAGGTTATATCTTCATTTTGGGAAACATAACAGTGAATTGAATTTTCAAGTTATAGAAAATTATCACACTTTCAACTATAGAAGTTGAATACATTGTTATCACCAAAGCGAGCAAGGAGATGAAATAGTTAAATGACTTTGTGGCAGAATTAAGCAAGGAGCAAGGGATTGAAAAATTTTATAGTGACGATACAATTGTTATTCATCTAATAAAAAACGTCTTTCATGCCAGAACGAAGCATATTCAGCTAAAGTATCAATTCATTAGTTCATTTCTAGAAGATGGTAAATTATCTTTGGAGAAGATATATACAACTCAAAATCATGTATATATGTTGACTAAGATTGTTACAATTGAGAAACTAAAGTTATGCATGACTTCAATTGAAGTTCAAACTATAATTATATTACTATGAAGATGTTACATATCTGGAGAAGAATTGGTTGATTTTACTATATGTGAGAGCTAAATGTGTCCAGGAAATCGCACTTAGCACATGTGCTTGGGTGGAGCCCTTAGGCACTGCAATTGGGACTCCACAGCGCCAAGTTGGGTGCTCTGGCGCTAGTGCAGGCACCCCAACATCCAAGTAAGCCCATTTCCAATTTCGGAACTAGAACACCCAAAAACTCAAAGCTCAGGGGCAGCTCCTAGGTGCCTGTAATAGAATTTCTATAGTTTGAGATTTAAGTCTTCATTTTTCTCTACGTGAAAGGAAGCGAGCAGAAAAGTAGGCGTTGAAGTTCGATTTCACGAGTTCTCATGTCAGAAAGAGAAAAAGGAATGTTCATGAGTTCAAGGATTGCAGAGAGGCTTGAGTGTGAAGTATTTGTACTATTTCTGCTCTTTTGATAGTGGATTTTTTCGGTGTGGTTTGGCTTCATGTTTTTTCATTGTTAAATTTTTTCACATTAAATCTTAGTGTTCTTTATTTTTCTTGTTTACCTTATTTTTGCATTTATGTTCATAATTTTGCTTTGGATCTCTCGAGTCAGTGTTTTCATGGTTTCTAATTTTTAACACAACATTAGAAACTTCCAAGCTGGTCACAAATCAACTACGCCCTTTAAGACAACAAGTGCAGTTATTGGAAGGTAAAACTGAAGATCTTTGATACAAAGGATGATCAGGTTGAATAAGTGGTTGGTGATGAAGGTAAATCTCTCGTATGTAAGATGAATAAATTATTAAGTGCTACACGACGATCTAGAACTTCTCAACATCGCGCCATCTTTCAAACAAGGTGCACTATTAATGGAAAGGTTTTCGACATGCTTGTTGATAGTGGTTGCACCCAGAATAGCATTTCCCGACCAGTTGTACAACCCCTACATATTAAAGTTACTAAACATCCGCATCCGTATAAGAAAACTTGGGTTTAAAAAGGTATTGATATATTCGTAACTGACATGAGTCGTCGTTAACTATTCAATTGGAAAACATTTAATATGTGAAATAATTTGTGATGTACTTGACATGGATGTGTGCCTTCTCATTTTAGGCAGAACACGGCAATTTGATATGGATGCCATCCATGATTGCCGATAGAACGCATATTCCTTTGAATGGAAAGGCAAAACGCTGAAACTAATGCCAACCTATCTTCATATACTCCTCCAGGTTCTAAGGACAACCAAACAGCTCTGCATATACTTAAAGGTCTAGAATGGCTTCAGATTTGCAAAAGTTCCAATAGTCTGTTTGCTCTGGTCATTGCCGAAGGAAATCAGCAGTAGCATACTGTTCTTTTACCCGCAGAAATTCAGCAATTGTTACAGCAATTCCATGATATTGGCCCTGCTGAATTACCCTCTGAACTCCCTTAATGATATTGACCCTGCTGAAATACCTCTGAATTTGCAGGATGATGCGATTGATCCAATATCAGATTTATTTTTCTCCAAGAGCCACTATACCCAATCCACCACACTACCGAGCCGAAAGAAGCACCGAATTCTGCATGGAATTGTAGATGAGTTGCCAGAAAAATAATTAATTTAACTTAGCTTGAGTCCCTGAACTAATCCCAGCGCTCCTTGTGCCTAAAAAGGATGTAATTGGTGCATGTGCGTTGATCCTAGAGCGATTAACAAGCTTTCTATTAAATATTATTTTCCCATGCAAGACTCGAAGAAATGTTGCACAAATTAACATGCTCAACAATATTTTCCAAGCTAAATTTACGAAGTGGATAACATCAAATTTGTATAAGACTAAGGGATGAATGGAAAACCACCTTCAAAACTCATGAAGGATTATATCAATTGAAGGTTATGTCATTCGGTTTACGTAATGAGCCGAGTGCTTTTATAAGACTCATGAACGAGAAACTTAAACCTCTTTTGGGTTACTTTTGTGCCATTTATTTTGAAGATATATTAGTTTATAGTCCTCTTGATGAACACAAAAGATTTGGCTCTTCAAGTCTCTCCGAGCTCATAAATTATATCAAAATGTGAGTTTGCAACTTCTTGTGTCCACTTTCTTGGTTTTATAATTTCAGCAAATGAAATTCGGACAGTTCAAGAAAATTTTCAGCCATTCAAGAGTGGCCGAATCCTACTTCCTTCTCGGAAATTCAAAGCTTTAACGGCTAGCAAATTTCTACCTTCATTTTATATGAGGCTTCAATGCGATAATAGCTCCCATCACTAATTTCCTTAAATCCAAAGCATTTACTTGGTCGACGGAGCAGCAGAATAGCTTCGAAACCATAAAAACTACATGAAATTCTGCTCCAATTTTAGCTCTCTCCAATTTTGACAAATCATTTCACCTAGATACTGATGCTTCGGCAGTCAGGGTTGGAGCAGTCATTTCACGGAAAGATCATCCTATTGAGTATTATAGTGAGAAACTAAGTGCGGCATTTGTGCACAGTTTATGAACAAGAATTGTACTTGTGATTCGTGCTCTCAAATAGGGGAGCATTACCTCCTTCACCAAGATTTTATACTGTGCAATGATCACCAACCTTTACATTTTATAAATTCACAAAAAGGTTTAGTAGAATGCATGCTCGTTGAGTGATATTTTTGCAGAAACTTATCTTTGTGCTTAAGCATAAATCCAATTCACATGACCGAGTGGCCGACGCACTCAGCAGGCGATCAATCTCATCACTTCCCTACAAGGCTGGAATATTTGAAGGGTTAATATGACGATAACAAGGATTGTTATGACATCTGGAAACAGTATCACTCACACCATTCGGTTTATGATCGACATGGGTATGTATTCAAAAGCAATCAGTTATGTGTGCCCGATTCCTCTCTTAGACAACAACTAATTAAGGAAATACAAACGGGGGTATTAACCGCTCATGTTGGGCAAGAGAAAACACTGACCCAGTTACAAACTCATTTTTTTGGCCCAATATCTACAAAGATGTTAAAAGATTTGTGGCCAACTGTCCAATATGTCAAAAAACTTACAAAGGCAAGTCTCAAAATATTAAGTTTATATACTCCTTTGCCAACTCTTGAATCGATTTGGGAAGATCTTAATCGAGCTTTATATTGAGGCTACCAAGAACCAAAAAGGGAGTTGATTCTATAATAGTAGTTGAGGACAAATTTTCTAAGATAGAGCACTTCGTTTCTTGTAAGAGAACTTCCGATGCAAGTCACATAGCCCGCTTCTTCTTTCATGAGATTGTTCGTCTTCATGGTATACTTCAAAGTCTTACTTCCAATCATGATTTTAAGTTAATGCGGGAGCAACAGATGAAGCGGGAGCAGAAGGCATCACAGGAGTAGGAAACGGTGCAGGGCGCCCGAACCCACTCAGTAGTGAGCAGACCATATGGGCGCGAAAATTGTTGTGAGGTTTCGACTCGATCCGAGAGAACCTCCTTAGTTTCTTGTAATAGAACTTCCGATGCAAGTCACATTGCCCGCCTCCTCATTCATGAGATTGTTCATCTTCATGGTATACCTCAAAGTTTCACTTCTAATCATGATGTTAAGTTCACGCAGGGGCAACAGATGAAGCGAGAGCAGGAGATGGTGCAAGGACATGTGGGCGCGACAATTCTCGTACGGGTTTGACTTGATCCGAGCAGACCTCCTTAGCGCACGATTTTCCTCGTATTGGAGTGTGCCCCATTCCTCTTTACTCTAAAATTATTTATATGTTATTTCTTGTGTTTTAGGGTAGTATTGGTTTAGATTTCTGTCAAGGCGGCCGTCAGCATCTAAATTTTCCCTTCTAGGGGTTGTATCTGGCGACGAGTGATGCTTCGGTTGTATCGCGTTCAAGGTAGTAATTATCCTCGACCTTCTCACTCCCCCCGCAACTCTCCTGCTGCCGGCCGTCATATTTGCTGCAACCACCAGAAAACTGACATTTTTTTCTCGCAGCTGTCTACCGCCTTTCCTCTACTCCCAAACTACCAGCCCCCTTGATGCCAACCCTGTTCCAGTTGCTGCCATCCTGAGAACAGCCTGCACACTGCCTTTCCGCCTTTCAAGCCCTCCCTATTGCTGCTATTGCTGTCCCAGCCATCCCCACAACCTTCTACACCTCCACTCAACCTCCTAACTTGTTGTCTCACCCTCCTGCAATCCTCCATTTGTCGTCCAGCCAGCCCACCCAATTTGGGCTTGTTGCCGCCTCCTCCACTGCCTTCAGCTTGTTGCCCAGCCACCCAACCATCATCCCCTCAGTGTTGTTAAGCCTCTCTACCACCTCCCACCCTTCTTTTCCACAACCTCGACACGTAGTCCACCACCATCAATCCTCGCCTTAGGAGGTCTTTTGTGTTTGTGTTGTTATTTTTTTATTTCAAGAATCTTTCTTTGTAATCCCTTCTGAATTTCAACAACAACATCTGCATTTCTATTATGTTTTGGGTTAACTCCAGAATCAATTCGTTAGCTGCAATTGGAGAGAATTGTGGAAGCATTTTTAAACATCGCTCAACCTAAGTTCAGCATGCCAACCTCAGTCTCATGGTCAAACCGAAGTCATTAATCGCACCCTTCGGAATATGTTACGTTGTTTAGTTCAAGATAACCCAAAACGGTGGTATGAGGTCCTCGACCAAACTAAATTTGTTTACAATTCCATGCAAAATTGATCTACAGGTTTTTGTCCATTTGGTGTTGTTCATACTAAAATGCCTAATCAAAACATTGATGTAACTGTTCTACCAAAGTGCAAAAGCCGTGCAGCAGCAACCATGGCATGCAATGCCACCAAATTATTGTAGGACGTGCAATATTGGCTGCTAGAGTCTAATGAAAAATATAAGCAATTAACGGATCAACATCGATGTCCCAAAGTTTTCAATCCAGGAGATCTAGTCACGGTCAAAATGCATAAAGAAATATTCGCACCGGGCACCAAACTAGGACCTTTTTTCTATGACTAGGAAAATTAACGCTAAAGCTTACATCATGAATCTACCTCCAGACATACTTACCTCCTCTACTTTCAAGTTTCTAACATATATGCATATCACCCTCCAAATAAAGCCACCGATTTTCACTCGGGTCGAGTTCTTCTGAAGCAGGGGAAACATGATGTGGCATATTTCCTAATTTCTCTTTTAAATATTTCCTTTATTACCTTTCATACCATATTAGGCTCTAATTATATTAACTAATATGTATTTGTTTTGCTTTGTTTAGTTATTTTGTTTTAGTTGTAGTTCCATGCCTAAGGACTGACTATACATTGCGGTATTGCCTGTAGTGGGGAGATAGACATCATGTTTTACAGTAAAAACTACCATGTGATATTCCATCTTTTCTTGTGTACTTCTTGCTGCTTGGCCTCTGCTTTGTTGTTCTGAAGCTCTCATGTCACAAACCAAGTCGTTTTACATCATTAGCACATGCACATTCAATTATAACCCAGTGGGATTACCATCTAACTTTCCCTTCCTCCTATATTAGTCCTTCTGACTTGGGATACGTTTGGGACAGCTTTTGTATGATTCTATTTTACAAATCACTATCACACTTCTATTTAGCTACAACTTTCTTATTACATTTTAGTAAATTTTGAGCGAAGAATGAACTTTTCAACCAAATTAGGTGTACATGGGGTGTACATGGGGTGTGCTCTCACATACTCCGGACGCAGCTCTGCGTCCGGTGTCCGGACGCAAATTTTTTTCATTCAATAGAGTGCAGTATCTGTAAAAAAGTATGTGCTCGACTTTATTTTATAGAAAGAAGTCTAAAATACCCACACTAACCTTCAAAAATTCTATTTCTATCATAACAAATTGACAATTAATTTTAGAATTAGCTGCCACCATCCCAAGAATGTCCCATCTCGATCTCCTTTTATGTACGTTAAATGTTATGCTTAGTGCAGTGGTAATAACTTTCTTTTATGCCATATTTTAAATTAAATTCTAAAGTGATTTATGTTATTATATAAATTCATAAACAATAGAAGTTCACATTCTATGCAGACATGGTTAACATCCAGGTATCGTTGTGTCAGTAAGTATGCTTATACATTGGAAGCAACTAATGAGGCGCAAGATCTCAGTGGAAAGACCGGCAACGAAAAATGCAGCATTCATATAGGTAAGAAGCTTCATAATACATTCAAGCATAATTAAAAATAGGAAAATAAAATGCAATAGATACGTTCATGATCAGCCATAAGCTGAAAAAACTTGATATATTCATCTACAGAAGCTGTTAAATCCCTAGCATAAAGCACATACCTTCAGTAGAAGAATCCAGCTCTACAACACATTCATGATTTGCTCCAATAGAATATTTCTCAGATATAGAAGTTAAAGTGATCGATGTCAAAATGTCTACCATCTCATCTACATTTCTGCCAATATTGAGCCTCATATTAAATTCAAGATCAAAATACAGGTGGCAAGGATGACCCTGGAAAGGATGCCACTCATTATTTTCTAGTGAAAAATCTATTGAATATGTGAATAGAAATTTGCCTTAATAGAGCATAATGAGTTATCACAGAAGAAAAGACATTAACAACAATTTGCATGGTTATATAAAAGGCAAAATAGATGCCATTAAAGCAGAGACTGCCAAATGCTACTTCTGTTTGTTCTATGCGTGTCGCATGATCTACAAGTTTCAATACATGCAAAAATATGTTGAGATCTGTTAAAACATAAAGTTTCAAGTTACATCACCACAAAAGATTATAGAAATATAGTTTGATACTAAAGCTATTGGATATGGGAAGGCACTATAAACTACACTGAATGTTTTTCGAAAGGATAAGTGGTTGAATCGTTTAAAATTCGTATAAGAATTAAAAAAAATAAAAATATTACTTTCTTGTGGCTTAACACAAAGCTGAGCGAGCCCTTTCATGTACAAGATTATGACAACCAATTAATGGATACATAGAAGTGTCACTCTAACAATATGAAGTAGAAAATAACCTTTATAAGGAGAAGAACAAAAACAACTAATGAAATGGTTAAGTTTATAAAGAGGGTTAATTTAATAAATTACTTTTTGTCAAAGGGATGTTTCCTGTTTATGTTTGCTGTGGCGTACTGTTGTGATTGTTTCTCTGAAGTTTTTTAGGGCATAGGTATAATCCAAAACAGTCTTCTGGGCAGCTACAGCGTTAATGGGCATCCAGAACAAGACTTCCAGGGGCTGCAGTCAAGAGGGACAACAAGAAGCTCTCTGCCAATAGTTCTAAATTTTAGAAAAGATGGACATTAAGGGTCAGGCACTAGCAGTGGTCAGACACTGCATCAAGATGCCGGAAACTCTTGATAAATAATATTTTTTTCAGCTTTTTGCAGCCTCTCTTTTACTTTGTCTCAATATATGCATATAATGAAAAATAAAAACACCATAATAAGTCCCCAATGCATCAAAAAAAATTGCCTTCATAACCAAAAATAAAAATGCGCATCCAGATTAAAGATTGAACAGTACTTAAGTTTATTTGTGCATGTATGGATGCGGATGCATGGGAGAGCTGATTTACATGTAATAGTGTGAGCAAGTTCAAAATTGCATTTAAACCTGAATACAAAAGGCACTTTACAAATCACCTTACCTTTTCAGAGCTATAGTTACAAGTGACATGAAAATGTTTTAAAAATTAATATTTTGTTGCACGTGCCACAAAAAATGCCAGAAAATATCTCTCAAACGCACCATAGTAATGTTGAATATATACCATGTTAGACAACATATATTCAAGATCTCTCCTAGCCTGCAATACAGCTAATTTTCCATAAAAAATTGATAAAGGACATTGCAATCACATTATTGATAAAGGTTTGCCGAACAAAAATCATTGGCATAAATATTATCATTAGTCATAATTTTGTTGTTGCGTCTTTATGCATCATAACCAAAAATAAAAATGCGCATCCAGATTAAAGATTGAACGAGTACTTAAGTTTATTTGTGCATGTATGGATGCGGATGCATGGGAGAGCCGATTTACATGTAATAGTGTGAGCAAGTTCAAAATTGCATTTAAACCTGAATACAAAAGGCACTTTACAAATCACCTTACCTTTTCAGAGCTATAGTTACAAGTGACATGAAAATGTTTTAAAAATTAATATTTTGTTGCACGTGCCACAAAAAATGCCAGAAAATATCTCTCAAACGCACCATAGTAATGTTGAATATATACCATGTTAGACAACATATATTCAAGATCTCTCCTAGCCTCGCAATACAGCTAATTTTCCATAAAAAATTGATAAAGGACATTGCAATCACATTATTGATAAAGGTTTGCCGAACAAAAATCATTGGCATAAATATTATCATTAGTCATAATTTTGTTGTTGCGTCTTTATGCATCATAACCAAAAATAAAAATGCGCATCCAGATTAAAGATTGAACAAGATACTTAAGTTTATTTGTGCATGTATGGATGTGGATGCATGGGAGAGCTGATTTACATGTAATAGTGTGAGCAAGTTCAAAATTGCATTTAAACCCGAATACAAAAGGCACTTTACAAATCACCTTACCTTTTCGCAGCTATAGTTACAAGTGACATGAAAATGTTTTAAAAATTAATATTTTGTTGCACGTGCCACAAAAAATGCCAGAAAAATATCTCTCAAACGCACCATAGTAATGTTGAATATATACCATGTTAGACAACATATATTCAAGATCTCTCCTAGCCTGCAATACAGACTAATTTTCCATAAAAAATTGATAAAGGACATTGCAATCACATTATTGATAAAGGTTTGCCGAACAAAAATCATTGGCATAAATATTATCATTAGTCATAATTTTGTTGTTGCGTCTTTATGCATCATAACCAAAAATAAAAATGTGCATCCAGATTAAAGATTGAACAGTACTTAAGTTTATTTGTGCATGTATGGATGCGGATGCATGGGAGAGCTGATTTACATGTAATAGTGTGAGCAAGTTCAAAATTGCATTTAAACCTGAATACAAAAGGCACTTTACAAATCACCTTACCTTTTCGCAGCTATAGTTACAAGTGACATGAAAATGTTTTAAAAATTAATATTTTGTTGCACGTGCCACAAAAAATGCCAGAAAATATCTCTCAAACGCACCATAGTAATGTTGAATATATACCATGTTAGACAACATATATTCAAGATCTCTCCTAGCCTCGCAATACAGACTAATTTTCCATAATAAATTGATAAAGGACATTGCAATCACATTATTGATAAAGGTTTGCCGAACAAAAATCATTGGCATAAATATTATCATTAGTCATAATTTTGTTGTTGCGTCTTTATGCATTTGCCATAAACACTCCTCTAATTCATACTAATCTCATGGTTCAATTTAAGAATATTAAACAGGATTTGCTCAGAAATAAATAATTCAAAATGTTGATGGTAGAGATATATTATTCACCATTTTTAAGTAATTTCTTTCAGAAAAAAACCGGATAAGATTAGCAAAGCTAACAAATACCTCTTGAATAACTTCATAATGATGTCGGAATTTGGAATCCATACTTTCATACCTACAAGAAAATGTGGCCATTAGAATAGGAAAAAATAGCTTGAGAATGGTTATGATAACATGGTGATGTGCTATTTTGAAATACTTAATTCTATTTCCAGCAATCAGTGATTGTTACATCCTTTGCCACTCAGTAAGTGATAAACCTTAACTGAAGCGATGTTGTGGAATTCTAAGTTCCTATTTTAGTTTTATTTCCTCTTTATTATGTCATATTTTTTTCCTTCTTAAATTATGTTTTCTTTGGTAAGTTGTAATTATTGTAATTAATCTTGCCCTAGCCGTTCCTTATTATAGAAGGAGAAGCTTGTAATTTGATTATTGAGAAATTAAAAAAATATTATTTTTCCACCTTTCTGCATGGTATTTTCGAAGCTTTTCCTCTGGAGGAGGGCCCTGGTGCAGGAGCAACAACCTGTCTCTTTGTGTTGACTGGGGCCAAACTTGAAGGAGCTAATGTAGGAACTGATGCATGTCTAGTGTTCTCCTTCATCACCATCACAATAGAAGCATAAGATTTCTTGAGCTCTTGTCCATTTGAAAGACTCGGAACAGTTACTATAGCCTGTGAATCAGTTGGAACCTCACTAATCACCTCCTCCACTGGCTCTTCACCTTCAACAGCTGAACCTTCCCCAGATACTAAAGGAACATATATTTCCTCTTCATTCACTACATTCTCTTCTACTGTTGCTGCAGTTTGCTGAAGAACAGTTTCTTCCTGTGAAGGAATTGAATCATGCACAGCTTCATGCGTAAAATCCTACTCCTCCTGCTGATCAGCATCTTCCAGATATCGAGATATATCATTTAAAACATAGTAGCCCTTGTCCTAGGTAGCAAGAAAAAAATGCCTATGTGAAGTCCCTCTTCACCTAATCCCTTCCAATGAGGCAACCCTTCACAAGTACTATCACTCCACCGTCAAAAGATTCCTACACAGTAAATAACTTGATCTGTGCTAAGTACTTACTGCAGTTCATAGACAAAATCTTCTCATCGATGCCTTGGAAAGTGGAAATCGTGATCATCTCTCTGCTGGCTCCAGACCATCCCAGTTTGCTGCTCTCCTGATAGAACTAGTAGATGATAGCCAGTGATCGATAGAGGATGTGGAAGAACTGCTAGACAAAAACATTCCCGACAACTTGGGCGAATGTGGGAGCCCTGTGAAAGATGACTACTAGGGTGCCATTCCTGGTCGAGAAGCCCAAGAAATACCAAAAAATCCTAGAATGTAACTAGGCTGATCCGGATCAAATCGAGCAGCAAATCAGTTGCAGGAAGCTCGGGCAAGCGACTGTCAAGTAATTGGGGGTGGATCAAGCGCACCTCAACAGCTTCCTTCCTACTGTTGTGGACCCTCAAGGGTTTGTAGCTACGGATCTGGGAGGAAGAGTCCGGCAGAGTCGTAGCGCTCGGCTCGACATATTCGGGAAGGGACAAAATCGTGCGGGATCGTAGCAAAAAAAGGAGGCAATGCTTCAATAGGCCTGCAAGATCCTACTTCGGCGGCGAGGGCCTGCGAACAACTTGCAAAGAGAGAAAGCATCCCCCTGCAGGGAGGATAGCAGAAAGGAAGCCCGGCGGCTCTAAAGAGAGGATTGGCAGCTAGGGTAGGAAATTTGACTCTGATACCATGTTGAAATTCAAAATAATGTGGAATAATATTATTGATATGAGAAATTGGTTAAATAACCCTTACATGAGTCCTATAATAGGAAAGACATGAAAAAGAAAAGATATAACACCTAATATCTCCAATTAATCAATTCATAATAATTACTTGGAGATAAGGAAAAAAACATTAAAAAAAATGCTAAAATAGGAAAGGAAATAAATCTAATTCAAGGAAATAAATATAAATTAGGAAAGGAAATAAAGTTATATTAAAAATAAATCTAATCATCATAAATTTTCACATTAATAAATTATTTCCTAAAATAACTTCTAACATATAGCATATGAGATTTGGGAAGTAGCTCGTGAGAATAATTCCAACGCCAAAATTACTGCAAAATTGTTTGAAATTATGACAAACTATATGAACTCCAACAAAAAGAGTTAAGTGTGACTCAATACTTCAACACAGTTACAAAATATTGGTTAGAGTTAGAAATGTATGATATTTACGTATAGAAGTGCTTGCAAGATATTATGTTATATAAAACAATAGTGGAGAAGAAGAGGATGATCAAGTTTCTATTGGGTCTAAATAAGAATTTAGATGAGATCAGAGGAAGAATTATGGAAAGGAAGCCTCTATACCATTAGGGAAGCTTTTGTTTAAGTCAGAAGAGAAGAAAGTAGGAAGAAGCTCTTGATAGGAGAAAGTGTGGATTCATTTAGCACAAAAAATCTGATTTATATACACACAACTTCTCGCATGAGTCAAAGACAAAGAAGAATCGTCCCTTGTGTGAACATTGCAAGAAACTTGATCACATAAAGGACAAATTATGGAAATTATATGGAAAACTTGCATATTGGAAACCGGCTCCATCTTCTGAAGGGTCGGCCAACCCTAGCCCCTACACCAAGGAATAATAAGAGGTATTAAAGAAACATTTTTCGAGTTCAACTGAGCTGCCTACCAGCTTGATGATACACCAATGTATCATGTGCTCCTATCTCACAAACAATGGAAGATTTTGACCTTGGATAATAGATTTGGGTGCTTCAGATCACATGTTTGAAGATATTCATGCTCTCACCAAATACAAAAGGGTTCACCAACTCAATTTGTTAAACCTATCGATGGATCTCACTCAGGCTTTATTAGAAAAGGTGAAGTGAAAGTCTCCAAAGATATTCACCTCTCTTCTGTGTTGCATTTCCCCATTTAGATTACATCTTACTGTCAATTAGCCAGATTACCATGACTTGAATATTGTTGTTAAATTTCATTCTAACTTTTGTGAATTTCATGATGGATTCGAAGAAAGTAATTGGCGGTGTTAAATTGTATCAAAGTTTAAACATGTCAAAGAAAGATTATTTTCTTAACACACAATTGTCTTCTTCACCATCATCTTCTCATATTCCTAAGTATGTTATGTCTGAGTCTATTGAAAGTCGAGTTTTGTTATAGCATTGTCGTCCGGGTCATCCCAATTTCTATTATCTTGCAAAATTATATCATATCATTATTAATAAAATCTCGAGTTTTATCAGTGTAAACTATCAATTAGTTACCTTTGTCTCAGTACAAACCTTCACAGTCTTTCTCTATCATCCATGGTGACATTTGAGGACCATCAAAATTAAAAAATATCAATTGAACCAAATAGTTTCTCCTTTATTAATGACCGCAATAGAACTAGTTGGATTTCCTCATGAAAAACAACTCTAATATTGCACAAATTTTTTTGTTCCTTCGTAACATGTTTTCACTCAATTCAAATGTATAATTCAAATTCAAAACTAATAATGTAAAAGAATACTTCAACTCTATTATTGGACTCTACCTTGTAAAGAAGTGTATCATATATGTGAGTTAATATATTGAAACTCCGTAACAAAATGAGATAGCTAAGAGAAAAAAGACATCGCCTCAAGATATCAATATCTATA
Source organism: Papilionanthe hookeriana x Papilionanthe teres (assembly GCA_022702705.1). Lineage (NCBI taxonomy): Eukaryota > Viridiplantae > Streptophyta > Magnoliopsida > Asparagales > Orchidaceae > Papilionanthe > Papilionanthe hookeriana x Papilionanthe teres. The sequence goes on from CM040426.1 coordinate 60,861,015, forward strand.
ATGCTTTCTCACAATATCCCAAAAGTTTTATGGGGAGATGCAATGCTAATAACCATCTACCCATTAATAGAATGTCAAGCAGAGTACTTGGATTCAATGTCTTTCTCAGTACTGTGGTGGAAAATATCCTCATGTTAGAGCATTCAAATCCAATCTTCCCCAAAAATACTTGGATGTCTCTTTTGTTCATATTCACCAACCAAACCGCACAAAGCTTGACACAAAATAAATCAAATATATCTTCGTTGGATATGCTTCTAACAAGAAGGGGTACAAGCATTACTCTCTCATTACAAAAAAATATTATAACTCTACAGAAATTATCTTTTTTGAAAACCAAACCTATTGCCCCAAATCTAATATTCAATGGGAGAATCTAGGTTAATATCAGACTTGAGTCATCACAGCATATTCTACTTCCCTCCAACCATGCGTAAAGGGTGTGCATTTTGCATTAATAAATGGAAAAAGATACAAAACTAAGCCGGGCGCTACAGGTATGCATCCTATCATGTTCTATGAAAGACAAAAAATATGAACCATTCACATCAAAAAGCAAAAAACTATCATGCAAAACTTGTTGAGCACAAAAATGAGCAGTTTTATTACAAAAACAGGGTATAAAATGAAAGATAACCTATCGAAAGGAAGAGAGAAACACAATATATGGGTTGTTTTGAGGTTGTCTGCACCAATATCTTCTATCCATAGATTTTTTGTCCTTCTAACCATCCCGCTCCTAAGTCCCACCGACTAAAAATATCCAACTTGAGATTGACAACAAGGTACTTCGTGTGTATACTAAGAGAAAAAAATATACTTAACATGAAAAGACAATATGCAACCACATGAATGTTCACAACCAAACCTGGATTAGCACATCTCTGAAGTTTCAAAAAAGGTGGAATCCAATTCAAGAGGAAGTTGCACAAATTATCCTATCTGGGTGTATGTTGCATATGAGAAGTTATAATCAACTTATAAAATTGGTGTACCTAATCTTGAAAGTGTACAAATACCCAAGTCTGTTCATAAAGCATTTCAAAATCTAGAATGAAAAAAGGGCAATTGAAGAGAAGATTCAAGCTCTTGACCTAAATAGCACATAAATTTTGCATAGCTTTATCTAAATAAAAGACTCATTAAGTGCAAGTAGGTGTTCAATGTCAAGTACAAAGCAGATGGGAGCATTGAGAGGTTCAAGACTCGGTTGGTGACCAAAAATTTCACTCGGACTTATAGAATGGACTATCAAAAGGCATTTGTTCCAGTTACCAAGTTAAAAACTGTAAGAGTTTTTTCTTTCATTGGCAATGAACGGATAGTAGAAACTACATCAACTTGATATAAAAAATGTGTTATTGAATAGAGACCTTAAGGAAGAAGTGTATATAGAAATCTCACCAAGACTAAAAAATGACTCAAATAAACATCCAGCTAGTAAACTAAAAAAGTCACTTTAGGACCTCAAATAATTCCCAAGGGCTTGGTTTGATAAATTTGATACATCTAATGCTAAGTGGATCATATATTATTAATAAAGTATACCCAGAGAGGTAATAAGGCTATATTCATTGTCTACATAGAAGATATAATCTTGGCATGTGATGATTGAAAAAGAGATTGGGAAGATTGAGGTTCTTTCCACTGTGATTTAAATAAAGGATCTAGTAGTGATCAAAATACCGTATAGGAATAGAAGTGGCCAGTTCAAAAATGTTTACTAAGATATCCCGAAGAAAATACATCCTAGGCCTACTAAAAGAGACAAATTTTGGGGTACAAATCTGCTAAGACTCCTATGGACTTCAATAAAAATTTACATTCATGAAGAGAAAAAACACCGGTTGAAAAATGATGTTGGAGACTACGGGGTAACACTATATACCTATCATAAATTAGACATAATTTTGTTTACTCTGTCGAAACTGTGTGTCAACATATGAATAGTTCGAATGAATAAAATTTGAAGATGGTTTACAAAATATTGATGTTACTTAAGAAATCTTCTGGCATAAGGTTACTGTTTAAGAAATCAAGAAATACAGAGGTAGAAATTTATACCGATGTTAGTTGTGCAGGGAGAACTCAAGGACAGAAGGTCCACTTCCCAGTATTATTCTTATGTGTAGGGAAATCTTGCCACTTTGAGGAGCACGAAGGAAGCAATAGTCTCTAGAAGTAGTGTAAAAACTGAGTATCGCTTGCTTTCAAAATTTATGAAGGAATGTGGATCCAAAGGTTACTAAATAAGTTGGGATATTTTATTGTTAATCCCATAAAGATGTTCTGTGACAGTCAAGACGCAATTAGTATAGCAAAGAATCATGTGCAACATGAAAGAACCAAGCGCATTGAGATTGATAGACCTTTTATCTACGAGAAAGTCAATAGAAGCATCATTCATTTAATTTACATTCCAACTCATTTTCAAGTCATTGATGTCTTCACTAAATCTTCAACTCCATGCAACTTCACTGATCTGAATACCAAGCTGAGACTTTATAGCATATATGACCCAACTTTAGGGAGACTGTGGAATTATGAGTTCCCTATTTTAGCTTTATTCCCTCGTTATGTCATCTTTCTTTCCTTCTTGAGTATTTTTATTTGGTAAGTTGTGTTGTTGCAATTAATCTTGCCCTAGTAGTTCGTAATTTGATTATTGAAAAATAAGAAATACGATTTCTCCCGCTCTCTTCAAAGGCAAGTGAGATACATTCACGAGCTTGTACAAAAGAAAAACTGAGGAATTCACCTAAACTAAGGCAGTGGCTTGAAAAGTTTACCCATCATGAATTTCCTTTTCAATGTAGTTTGAAATCACTTCCTAAAGCTTCAAGCATGATTTAACTTGAATAGAATTTATTAATTCATGTAAATCCAGATTTTCAATCTGTCAAACTAATGGATTTAGTAAATCTGGATTTGCAGGCGAAACATTAAGAAATTCAGATTTAACCGTTGTCGAATTTTTCATGCTTGCACTTAACTGTTTGGCTAGATTTACACTAAATCCAAAAATCCAACAATGTAAATCCTATTAGAAAGGCACAACCAAATAGCCTCTTAGGGAACTTAAACAAACCCCAAGAAGAATAGACCCAAAAAAATTATGGCGGGTTAAATTTCAAATTTTACCTTTTCCAAAACTCATCATAGGTAGACACGAGAAACCGTCTTTTTCCGGTCAAATGATCTTGATAACTAAACACATTACAACTTCGGTGTGTTCTAGCAAATCTGACTGCCTCTTCTTGTCTAGGGAATGTAGCCCAAACACCATCCCTGAAATTAGAATCAAATGATATGACTAAAAATAAGGAATAGCTATGCACACAGAAATTGCGTTCACTGATGCATGAATTGCAATGAAATCATCAATGATTTGCAACAACTTAAATTTATATTCTCATACCTAGAGATCAAAGCATTCTCTTCCCTAAGATCAACACGAATTTCCTGTAACAATCTCAAAATTCTTGATGGCTTTTTAACAGGGACACCGCGTGCAGATCCATAGAAGATAACTGGAGAGATTTGCTTGCCACTTCTAAATTTTATTGCAGCCATTGTTGATGAACTACACTGAGAAGTAATATTAGCTTCACTGTAGTTAGGTTGAAGAACAAGTTTCTCAAGAACATCTATAGCCAGGAATAACATGCCAAAACGTATTGTAGAGCAGCACGGATAAGTAGAAGGAATAACAAATCAAAATCAACTTTAATGAAAATAAAAAATATTTATTCTAATTGGTGATTTATTGAAGGTGATTTGTGTACAGAAAGAGATCTGAGTTAGCTTTGTTAATGGAAGTTTGACTGTGGGTAAAATAAAGGTGAAGTAAAAAGCCTCATCATCTCCTGTTGGCCATATGAAAGCCCCCCTAAAAGGTTCTTAAATAGGTCCCAGCAACATACAAATAAGTGCGCAAGTTTTCTTTCATTGGAATGTTTTTTATTAATAATACATGATCATGAATTAAACATCAAGGTCAGAAAACCTTAAAACAAATATTAATAATAATAATAACAATAGTGATGATTACTAATTAAAAATCATATAAAATGTTTGAAAACAAATTCCTTCAACTTTTTACCCAAAGTAGATTCAAGCCTCTATACAAATTCTTTATGATTATGTTAGATAATTGATAGCTTGACACTTCCTAATGAATTAATGAGTTGATATGGGATGAAGGCTTAAAATGCTTCTTTTTATGGGGTTGAGAAAGGAAGTTAAACATCATTTATTGTATAGAACAAGATTGCAAAGTATAACACATTGAAAGATACAAAGTATCAGAACTTCTGCATATGCAAAGTTGCTAATTGATCGCAAGATTTAGCTCCATTGGATAAAACTAAATGGAAAAACAAAAGATATGGAAGCAGGGATAAATAAAGCAAAACGTTGTTTTGTATTGTTCCAACAACTTTCCTCACTTATGAAGAATGTTAAAACAAAATCAACATAAACACTAGCACAACGGATAGCACAAAGGTACTCGGATTAGGAATATGAAGCAAAAAAAAAAAACGGGCAAGGCCATCTTCAGGCCATCCATAGAATGTCATCACATACTCCAGGCAGTCCAAAGACCTGTTGGAAAACCTCCTTTTCCTAAAATGCGTGAGAAAAAAATAATAATGAAAGGAAGACAACAGCGATAGTTAAGCGAAAAAACCGATGAGGAAACCCTACCTTCTGCCCCTCTATGGCATTATCTTCCGCTTTCTTGAAACCACTAGGCGTTTTCTCATCAGCTATTGGAAATCCTCCTTCTGACGATCTGGTAAGCTTCCGCGCATTGCTTTTCCTATCCTTAAGCGCCGACGCTATGGCCATTTATGAAATTAAGGAAGAAAGAGTCATGTCATGGCTGAAGCAGTAATGGTAGATTAACAGAGATTGAAAAGAAATTAAAAGAATGGAGCGCCCCCCGCTTGTTTAGAGAAAAAATTCGTGGTTTTTTACTTTACTTCTTAGAATTTTGGTTGAGTCGAACTTACAGGGAGGCGAGACTCCGCACTTAAAGCAAGCGAAGAGCCTATCGACGTCATCTTTGTGATCGTCCGGCATTGACGGCAATCTCCTTGCTCTCTTCCGGCACTGAAATGAGATACCGGAAAAGCGAAAATGCCCTGATCCCGCAAACCTACTAAGCGGGGGAAGGAATTTACATACTTGGTGGAGAAAGGAACTTACATACCTGGTGGGGGCGGGGTAGGCGCGGGGGCCACTTTCGATTTAAAAATTTAGAAAAGTATTTGATTCCATTAAGGCCGTTTGGCGGGAAAACTATTACATCCGGACTATGCACGTAGAGGTATGTGCGGAGCTTAATTCATGAGAGACAAGTGAAAAATCCCGCAATAACGCGTAATAACACGGGAATAACACAAGGGAATATTCCTTCTATTACTCCGCGGTTAGCGGTGTTGTGGGCGTAATAAATCGGGCGGAATAACACGGGGAATATTCTTCGTGTTATTCTCATGTTATTCTGCGTTATTGTGGTGGTATTGTAACACCACTACAATAATACGTCAATACTACGCGGAATAACACGAGAATAACGCGGAATAACACGGGGGAATATTCCCGCTGTTACAATACTACCGCAATAACACATGAATAACGCGGAATAACACGGAGGAATATTCCCCGTGTTATTCCATCCAAAAACACCGCTAACCGCGGAATAACACGAGGAATATTCCTTCGTGTTATTCCCGTGTTATTGCGCGTTATTGCGAGATTCCACATGTCTCCCGTTGATTGGGCTCCGCACGTAGCTTTACGTGCGTAGTCCGGATGTAATATTTTTTTGTTTGGCGAGGGCTTTTTTGGTGTTGCGCCTATATTCCACACTATACTTCCATGGCCAAACTGGGTCATAAGGGTGGAGGTTGAATCACTGTATTCTAAATGGAGGCGTCATATCCACAATTGGGGCCTATGAGAAGACATCAACGAGGTGTCAAAAGGATGGCAAGACTCAAAAGGGCTCAATAAAGGATATGCAAAACAATCCTAATTAGGTAGCGATAGCTGGATCAGGATACTACGGATCCATCATTCCAAACTATTTGGACCCTAAGTATAACTGGTCGTGAAGGTATACGACCAAATATCCTTTGTATGCAATCTGTGAATTGTGTCACAAAAGGAGACCTTGGTAGCATTAAGGTCAAAATAATGAAACTTTAAGTCCTATGACCTATAAAGGTAGAGCTCACAGAGATAGAACTTGCACTTGCCAAATAAATGATGAAGATGGCATGGGAAGGAAGAGAAAAGAGAGGTTCAACTACAAAGTTGAATACACTCATGACAAATGACTTAATCCCCGTATGGGTAGAGAAAACCTCTAACATCCTAAACATTTTAAACAACCACCTAAGTATAAAACTTATGTTTGGTCAATCGGGCTGAAGAAGCATGAGAAACTTCCCTCGATACATGCAATATGATGCAATTATCTAGTCCTAATCGTGGAGGTGCAATTGTATGATGGGCTGTATAGACATGCATGCAAACCATTTATAACTGACCTGAAGGTCATGTAGAAAAACTATTTAAAAACTAGAACTTTATTTGTCATCCAATAAACTATATTTAAAATTTATTTTTAAGCGTTACTTGGGGTACGTGGCGTTATTTTTAGAGAAGTATATTTTAAAACTTTTATAAATGTTATAGTAAGCTTAAGTAAATTTTTTTAGTAATTTAGAATAGTTCTAAAGTCAAGATATTTAATATGAAAGTATAAGATCATGCTTTTACTATTTAGAGTAAGAAAAATTATATTTTTGAAACACTTTGGGATATTGGATCTACACTTTAAAAAACTTAATATAGACTCTATGAAAAATCATTTTTAAACTAATACACATTATCAAGTAAATAAATGTGAGATGTTTTTAACTTTAGAAAGAGGATAGTGAAGTTCAAAATCATTAAAGGATATTCAGATATAGTAATCCTCACATAAAATGAAAAGAAAACATATTGAAAATGATCTTCAAGGAAAAAGAAAAACAAAATCAAAAGAAAAAGAAATGTGAAAAAGAAAATATGTTGGGAGAAGCTTGAGGAGATGTCTAATTAAAAATTGATTTGATTTGAAATTTCTTAAAAAAAAAACTTAATTACACTTCTAAATTTAATTTTAATGTATTAGTTAAATATTTACTAGTAGAGTTATCATATAATTCTATCTATAAATTCTTCTAAGATTCTTAAGTGTGACAAATTACACTTATTTTTTAAATGAAAAGAAAATCAGAATTCCAAATCTGAGTACTAAATATTCTTATATCCCGGTTTTATCTTAAGTTATTGAAAATTTTTCTAAGGTTTAACTATCATATTTATGGAATAAAAGTATAGTAATCTTTAACGAAACCCACTATCATAAGTTATATTTGATTTACATATTAAAAGGGTTACTTGATAATAAGAAACGTTTAAGTTTGGGGGAATTGATACAACTTAAAATATGCTACTTTTATATATATTTTTTATACTCATTTTTAAGGATATTGTGCTTTAATGAAATGTATTTTGTGTGGTTTTTATTACATGTGTAAGAAAAAGAGTTTAAGTTAAAAAGAAGAAAAAATGGAGCAAAAAAAGGTCAAATTGAGCAAAAAGTGACCTAGCGCCCAGACGTCTGATCGGGCCCCTAAACGCCAGATAGTTACACGACTCTTCTAGAAGGCTGACACATAAGCGCCATTGTTAGGCGACTAGGACCCATAATTAGTTATGACCGTTTGAAATTGAATTTAGATGAATTTTGAAGAGGTGCCTAAAATGACTTTTGGCAATTTTGAAAGTTTTATTTAAAGGAAGGATTTCCAAACGAAAAGGGGTTGTTGTGGGGGTCGGCTAGACAACCATTGGAGTGGGCGGCCATATTATTTAAAGGGTGGTGAGTCTTTGTGAGCGTGCATGTTTATGAGTCTTGTGTGAGTCTATTGGAGTCAAGAACAGTCATGGAACTTCAGAAGATTGCTTGGGGAAGAGTTTCAGAAAAGTATTTGTATATTTTTTAAGCCTTGTCTAGTACACTTGAGTTTTAATATAAATTATGTTTTGTTGTGTTACCCCATGAATTTTGAGTAGTTTCTCTTTTCTTTTTCTTTGCAATAAGAATTAATCATGAGGAGGATTTGATTTATTTAAAATTTCTTTTATTATAAAATTGCAATGGTATTTTCACTGGTTCTTAATATACTTTGTCATTTGTATTGTAAAAATCTGTTGTGAAGGGCTATGATTTCACTCAACTAATAAATACCACATTAATCTTTAGAAATGATAACCACATCTCAAAATCAAACGATTGAAAATGAACACCATCATATACAAATACCTTTAAGGGACTATGCATGCCCCACAACAAATGAAATTCATTTAAGTATACAATCCCCAGCTGTAGTGTCTAACTCATTTGAACTTAAACCTGATATTATATAAATTGTACAAAACAATCCTTTTGGGGAACACCATCTAAGGATCCAGACTTACACATTGTACATTTACTAGAACTGTGTGCTACATTTAAGTATGACAGCGTATCAAACGACGTTGTTCGACTTAAATTTTTTCCTTACATTTTTTTTTTCACTTGAAGATTGACAAGATATTTGTCCATACATTATCCTCTATTATCTCTATGCTGGTATTATAATGACAATTGTTTTTGCTTTTTATTTTATTAAGTTTTGTCCTTGCCTTTATTTTCTAGCTACCGTTTTTGTATTTTTTTTTACTATCAATTCTACCGGTGAGACGATTTTTTGCTCCCTATTGTCCTTTGTTATTATTACAGAGTACTGAGCTTATTTTTTTTACTATATTTTTCTTATCTTTTTTTTTATCCTTACTATTTTATTTATGATTTTATCAAAAATAAGTCTTATACAACTTTTACTTATTTAATTTTGATCTATCTTATTTGTCATTTAGCATTGTAAAGACTTGCCATACAAATCCCACAACTTTAGTTAATGGATTTACTTTTCTTCTATAAGAATACTTACCTTAGTTGCTCTATGTTTACTTCTATATGTGTTGCTTGTAAGGGTTTTTTTGACTCTTGCTCTTTCCTTTGTGACTACATTGTCTGCTCTCCTATTACCTACTCTTGAATTTCTTTGAGAATCGGGGATACATTCACGTCCAAGTGTGTTAGACTTAGACTTGATGTATCTCACAATTTCCAAAAGATTTTATATATTTTTTTGGGGTGTTGACACTTATTCTCTTATCTGAGGTTTGCATGTTCTCCATTTCTTACTGATATTTACTTTTTTCTCATGGTTTTTCCTTTTTTATATCGTATTACTCTTTCGCAACTCATCTGATCTTTGTTTAGTTTTTATCTTGATATTTTTCTTCATCTTGCTTTTAGTTCTTGGTAGTTTATTATAAACTTCTTACCCCTATGTATTGTTATGAATAATATTTAGGTGCATTTCAGTTAACCCTTCTTAGCCAGATTCTTGTCTTTAACTGGGCACATATTGGATTCCATGTTTTTGCTGCTAACTTTTATCTATCTAGTTGGTTATTGACCATTCTTGGAGGTTCCTTTCCCTTTAAATTAACTCAAGACATAACTTATCATTGATGTTCCTCCTATTATAGATAGAAGAAATTACTTTCACTTAATTCTTTGTTGTCTTCCATTTCAGATCTTAATTCAAGCTCTTTTCAGTTCTTTCTTACATTTTACTAGGGCTGAATTGCTTAACTATAAACATTGGTCTCATTAATCTATGCATGATAAGATATATTTAACTGTTAAGAAAATAGTTATGGTGATATTTTTTATGAGTTGTTAGAAATTTGAGTAGGGGCGTGCACTGTTTGAATAAGTTCAAAAAATTGATCCGAATCAAACCGATTTATTGAAATTGAAAACCGGTCTATACATGCGGAAGGGCAATTCCGACAAAGCGGAATTGGAGACCAAAATGTATAGTGAATATTTTTACATAGGGATGATACAAAAATACTTTTTAAATTTAGATTTTAGTAGAACGAACTGATTCCGTTCTGAAACATTATTTGGATCAGTTATTTGGATTCTAAATCTTGACTCAGTAGGTGTGTAAAATATCCAAACCGATCTAGCCGAATCGACTGAATGCACACTCATAAATTTGAGTGGTATGCATGTAAATATAAATGTTTATGTGTTAGGCATATAAATATGTAAGAATTGTGTGGTATGTATGTAAATGCCCATTTCACTTAAATATCAAAATTCATAATAAATCCAAACCTTTATTTTTCATTTTTATCAAATTTTTCAATGATTTAATTTTGGCGCACATAAATATATGAATTTAGTTGTTAAAAAATTATTATCCAAGTTATTTTTTTGCAAATAATAATATTTTACATGCCAAATAATAATATTTTGCGTGACATGTATATAATTATTCCTAAATATTATGATTTACCGTCCATTACTTATAAAAAATATTATGCTATCATGAGGTAGTTGCAGGATTTTTCTTTTAAATATTTTATGGAGAAAATGAAGGCTATTGGGACTTGCAATATATTACCGGTGAATCTTCAGACTATGAGTTGGGTGCAGTGGTGCGGTGGTATTGTGGTACCACACAGTATTTTTTTATGTCTTACAAAATTACGTTTTGCCTGCTTTTCAAAAAACTGTCTTGGAAGGCTGTGTTTTACTACCTGACATTTCTAATTGTGTTGGTTGCTAAAAAGTTGCGATCTTAATTTTTGAAAAAAAAAAAATTATAATAGCCACATAAGTTTTTTGAACAACTTCTTCTGTAACAGTTTTACAACAACTTCATAAAAATAAATAAAATAATAATAAAAAAAACCCATAAACCCCTTTGGCGGGAGAACACCATCAAACACATAATGAAACACCTAATCCTCCTCCTCCTACTCCTCGTCCACTGCACTCATATGTCGCTTGGTTCGGCAATCCTCAAAACTCTCTGTCAGGCATGCTAGAGCATCCACTACCATCTGCTTGTGTTAACGTTTTTATTCATGGCATTGACTCACCTGAGAAGCTTGTCAAGTTGAGCATGTAATGAGCTAGGGCCACCGACAGCAGAACGAGAGCACTCGACCTCAAATGCAATGCCCTTTGCGCCAAGGACGTACACCCTCCCCTCTTTCTTTCCCATCGCTTGCATTCATAACTCAAAATCAGATTGCGCAGTGGTAGACTAGTTACCGCTGCTGCTGGCAGATTTCTAGGTCTGGCTGCCAACTACCTCTATCTCTCCCGGATCTGCTTATACTCTTTCTACATAATTAAAATCAATGATTAATTATTATTTTAAATACTAATAGTCATTAAAAAAGTAAAAAAAAAAATCAATTATTTTTTTAACTTGAATTGACCCAACAAGAGTGGTTAGAGACTCATTGCTGCTTACCCGAGTGTCGATGTGTCGGAACATGCAACCTACAGTGGAGGATTCTCGATCAAGCTGCTTGGTCTGTTTACATGAGATAATGGTAAATATCATATAATTGCATATATCATTAAGTTTTTTAATTTTTAGATAATATTATCAGTCTTCGGTGGTACTCTGTGTGAGGAACCAAACCTCCAATGTGGAGTTGCCCACCCCCCCCCCCCCCCATCCCCTCTATCACCTTGTTTTGTTGCTTTGACTACTTCTTCTGATAATCTGAAGATGCTCAGGATCTATTCAAGTTAGCCTAGACATCCTCACCCACCCAGATGAGCCTCTCTCTCTTCCTATGAGCTATGGTGAACATGTTGCACAGCTGGTGTATGTTATGAACCTAAAAAAATGTGGTGGATCTGCTGGCAATGCATCGACAACTAGTAAAATTCCCTCTGTAAATTAGAAATTGATTAGTATAATAGAATAATTTAAATTAATATTCTAATTCAAATTAACTGATCTTACCTCAAACTCTGAAACCACAGATATATAGTCGCAATCGGGATTTGTTTCCAGGAGAGATACGCATGATCATACATACTTCAGATAATCTCTGTGATATGTGTCACGGGTGATTTGAAAGAAAATAACTTGTAATATAAATATTAGTTACAAAAAATATCGATATGAACTACAAAGTTAGTTTAATGTTAAAGATAACTTATGAGACTCTCTCTAACACAATATACACCTTATTGGAGGTGCTATCCATCTGAGGGGTGGGAGTCTAGGGGTCTGAACTATTAGAGGAGGGATATGGATGGAAAACTGGTACATGTGTGAGAGCCAGTGCATGAGAGGGAGCTGGTGTGGAAGGAGCAGTAGAAAGACTGATCGGAGCCGCTGAGGAGTGTCATACATGTCAGAGCGACAAGCCTTTTTAAACGTAAGTACATGTTCTTTAAAGAGCCCGAACACGAGGTCACTTTGGGGGTTGACCACATGATGCAATTTATATCAGAAATAAATACATTATTAAAATCAGTACTAACAACAAAAATAAGTAGGAAAAGCATATAATATACAACACAAAAGTAAAATCTGGGCAACATAGAATCAAAATATGAACGGTGTCATTTCTATATCTAAAAATAACAAAAGTATGCAAGAGAAGTATAGTGTAAGAAGTAAAAGTGGGAAGGTGCATAAATAAAATAAGAAATATGTTGTAATTATGTTTAAAAACAACAAAAGAAACAATTCATCTAAACATACATACCACTTTTTTTGTCTATTTCTTTAGACGAGAAGGTCGATGATGAACTTAAAATTTCTTCTTTAATGTGATCATCATTGTCATCCATATTTTGAAGAACTTCTTCATGAATCCCCATAATATCCTCTATGGCAATCACTTCTTCGTTTGAATCTAGCTAAATACAAAAACTTGACATACCCAACTCTTGGTGAATGAGTTCAATAATAATTTGCATCTCAATAGTTTTTCTTGGTTTATTCTACATAACAACAACTCAACTAAGTTTATCACCGACTCTACTAGAGTATCGAAGGTAATAAACCTGACTAGCTTGACACTTTAGAATAAATGGATCAAACTTCGCATATATTCTATTCATTATGACTTCATGCTTAGTGTTCGTGTTTCTCGATTAGAAATAGGATCAAACCACTCAAACTTAAACATGTAGACATTTTGTTCAACATAACTCGGATATTGCAACTAAATTAATTCTTCGAGTATGTCATCATAGCTGATCTCACCATATTTAATCCCACAATTATAAGATTGTTTCTCTTCACATGAGGAACTAATGTGAAATTTGTAACCATTCAATGGAAATATTTGTCATATCTTGATACTACGATTAGACTCCTAAGCAAGATCTAATAAGCTCTGGTCCATGATTTTGTTGCTTATATTATGAACAAAGAATAAATTTTATAGTATAATTAGCTTTACTTTAAACTTGATAATTATGTTTTGTACCGGTGAACTGAAGAGTTACTTCAACGTACGTATAATTTGAACAATGCTAGAAGTTCTTCGATCTTCTTGCCTATTTGAGAGTCATCCTCTACATTCAAACTGTTGGTAAATAACCTCATCAAATCATTATTATTTATATGTTTGAGTTAATTGGTATAACATTTTGACTAATAACTGGGAAACTTTTTGATTACTTTAAATATTCTCTATAAATGATTGCACTTCATCACAGTTCAGTAGATCATACAATGTAGTTGCTCGAAAGTCATTATCATTGTTATAGCGTCTATATGTCTACCTAATAGTTCGTTGACATCTGACATATATATAACTTCTCTTGTGAAGGCATGTCAGTGTGTCACCAACAATTTCATGTATTCGCAACCATTGCTTGCAATAGTAGGAATAGAAAGTAATTAGCTCATGCAGTAGATATGTCTCGTATATCAATCCATTTGGATGTAATTTATTCTTAATTATTTTATTTAGAAATATGAATGGACTCATTTTAGGAAAAAAATGTGGTAATATGTCACTCCAAAAATAAAATATAAGATGTGACTGCTCTATCGGTTGCCAAATTGGAATTTATCAGTCAGAGAATTGGGAATACTGTCCCTCGCTTCAAAATATATTTAATTTAATATATATAAGTAATATTTTAATTTTGAAAAATATGAAACTGAACTGATCTCATATATTTAATAGTTTAAATAAACAAGTACTACATTGCAAGCCATGTATCTTTCCCGAGGAATAGACACATTGCTTGATGATGAGATTCGATTAAATAAACTACATAATTTATGATATCCGTTTAGTCTGTGAAACTTTTATGTTGACCGACATGTTCTCCTACTTAATTTTAAAGATTAAGTAGAGTTTAAATTAGCTGGGCATTTCAAGTTTCTTATAAGGGCAAGCCCTTATAGTTAGTTACATCTTAGACAACTGAAGTCACCTAAGAAAACTCTCAATTTAGATAAAAGGTATTGTCTTCATGAATTTCAAAGTTTAGGGACTTCAAAGTTGGACATATGAAATTCAAATGGGAAAGGATCAAATTGGAACAGTCATTATGGAACCCAAAGGAAGAAAAGTAGGGGATGTCACGGATTCTGAGGAGAACCTTGGTGACTTCCCAAACTATCTTAGAGTTTGACATTAATTTTAGAGAGATATTATTTAATGTGTCATCCGGTCATTTTTATTATGTAGGGCTTACACTTTCATGATACTGATCATACAAATAGCCTGGAAGATAGGAGGATTTACATTGTACCGAACGATGACCTCAGAATCCTAAGACAAGTCAAGATTTATGTTGCTAAGCAGGGTTGCACAGATGCCTTGATGATTTGTGTCACACTAGGCAGACGACCTCAAAGTCCTATGGCTTGTTGTTTAATTCTAAGGAAAAGATTTTTTTGTTATAGATTGGTTTGTTGTTTCTGAAGATGTCCTTTTGCTGGTTCTTGTCGTGGTGTCCACGGTGTATGCTCCAGGCTTCTTGTCGAAGTAACAATCATAAATTCTAAGGTTCAAGAGGTTTTACCAAGTATGTCTCAATGTTTTTTTTTTGTTTTGGTTGTTTTTTTGGTTTTGGTATTATTTGGGGAAATATTAATTTAATTATAGCGACACTGGTTAGGATCCCATGGTTCTCTCATTCCGACACCATTATTTGCTTTCGGTTAACTTAGTCTAAACAAGTTGTGACACTCATTTAAACCGGGGAAATCTCGTTAGTAACTAAAGGTTACCTCATTTGAGGGATTCCCATAATCCAAAATGAGTGATTTAAGGTCGTTCACTAGGTTTAAAAGTGTATGTTTAAATTTGAAAGTGCGTTTTAGTTCCATTTGTTTTGTTCTACAGGTATGCATGGTAAAATAAATTGCAAGTAATTGGAATGTACTCAAAAGTAAAGTGTAGTAAAGTAAAAGTGTTATAAATAAACTGCAAAAAACGTATCTGGGCTTCTACTACCGCTGCATAGTTAGTTCATAAAATATAATATAATTTGCAGGAAATTTAAATAAACATGCAAGAATAGTAAATAAAACAAGGAAAGGGGTGAAAACTCGGTATAAAAAATAAAAAAAAATTGAATCTTCAAAAAACACGAACCAAAATTCCGTAGACACGTATAGAAGACCAAGACTAGGTGTAAGAATTTGGTGAAGGTGAGGGCTCAAAGCTGGACTGTGTGCTTCCTGCCCTTTGGTAAGAGCTACCAACCCGACAACCTAGAGAGGGTAGACCTGAACTCCATCTGAGTGACTAACCATGGACTTTTATAAATTTTACATCAAAATTTTTTAAGTTTTATTTAAAAAACTTCATGCAAAGTTTGTTTTAGCAAGAAAAAAAAGTTTTATTTTAATTTTGTAGAGTAGTGTAGTCCACATGTTAGTCACTCTGATCAAGCCAGGACTACTAACAACCTAAGAGCAACGGGAGCAACAATCCCACCAAGAGTTACAAACATTATCACTGATTCTTTCTTCTCTCTTTTTGAAAGTCCTTGAGGTAGAAGATACTAGTCTAAATATTCCCACGTCGTTCCCTCATTTAGCACACATTAGCATTATCATCACCGCCTTCGCCACATACAACTCAGAATTATACAAGTCTAATGATCCATATGTGGCAAAAACAAATGTCTCCAGTTGCTCACATTCAGTTAAATGTTTTAGCAAAGACTCAAATCCTTGAGCATTAGGTCATAAATATAGGACAAGTAGTTTAAGGCATTTCTATTGATTTTGGTGAATTAACAAGTTCTGAGGCATAACTTGGTGGGTCCCTAAAAGATTTTAAAGATGATTTTCTTCATCAAAGCATAATATGTTCAATTGTCCTTCAAAATATCTAAAAAATCATAAACTTTTAAAATCTTTTGAATCGTTTCAAGTTCTTATGAACTTATTATGTTGATAAATCATTCACCCACAATTCAGATAATGTTTAGTGGTGGTAATATTTTAACTTGTGCTCAATGAACCTTAATTCTTTAATTATCCCATGAGCAGGGTAACTAAGTATTCACTTGATGTTTTATTTAAGAATTATGTGGGTGGATGCCCCCAAGAGCAACTTTAACTATTATAAAATCTTGATCTTTCGATTAAAGCTTGGCTTGTAGTGTTTTAAGGGTACTCAAAATTAGTTATCTTTCATTTTCTAAACCTCGTAAAACAAGGTGGATAAGACCTAACTCATTACTAAGCCCTTAGCTTTCCTGAAAATTTTCATAATTACTAGAAATGTTGAATTATGTGGGTTTAATTCTTATCGAAAGATTACAATCTATTATTTAATCTCCCATTGGGGCTTCAGAATAGTGAATTATTATCTTTCTAAAATAAGCTCATTATTCTATGATCATCTGATTATATTTAATCTCCAAGTCATAATAATTCAGAAAATTAAAATTTTATAGTTGTTGTAAATGGTGATGAACTAGTTTCTATCCCTTAAAGACTTTGTGTTTCAATCATCTAAAATAGTTAATCAAGATCAACATTACCCATTTATCCTATAATTAATCATAAATTTTAATAAATCTTAGAATTCCTTAATTATCACTTGACCCTTAATGATTTTCACATCATAATCCTTTAAATTTAACTCAAATGACTTTGAAATTTTATAGTCACCATACTCATGGGTCAATTAAAACATTAGAGGAGAAATCATGAATTTTTTTTATTTAATTTAATTATTATTTTAACTTGAAGTTTTTTTTGAAAATAATTAAAATAACTAAGTGAAATAAAAATTTTATACTTAAGAAAATTGTTGGTGGTTCAGTTAGGTCAGAGGACCACTAAGAACAATTTTTTTTAATTTTTCCTTAACTATATTTTAATTTTTTATAATTATTAAGTGATCATTTTATGAGCAACTGAATAGAAAAATGCATTTTTATCATTAAAAATTCATTTTATATTTTTTTATAAATCCTCATGACTTTAAATAGCTCAAAGAAAATTACTTTTATTTTTTTCCCATTTTATTTTATTTTAATAATTTTTAAAGTGAAAATAGGCCAAAATAAAGTAACTATTTTAAATACAATTTTATTTTTCTTAGGTGTCCCTGGCCACAAGGAACACCTCAAACAACCTTTTATATTTTTCTTATTTTTCTTTTAGTTTATATACTTATTTCAGGCAAAAATTCATATTTAGTTAGAAAATTAATTTTTCTATAAAAACCAATTTTAATGGTCTTGGGACTTTTACAGGAGCCTCTTAAAGTGGTAAGCTTCAATTTGACACAATTTAGTAATTTTTTGAATTATTTTGTATTTTTTCAATTTTTTGTATTTTTCTTAATTTTAAAAAAGAAAAAATAGATTTTAACTATTAAAAATCCAATTTTTATTTTTCCTAGGTTCCTTTAACCACATTGAATCTAATAAATGCATTTTTATAATTTTATGATTTATATTCTATTTATTATATTTATTTTAAGTGGAAAATAGTGATTTACCTTGAAAATTAGGTTTTCCTATGTTAGAGATGCTCTCTGACTTCGGAAAAAGTAGAGAACATCCCTAAATATGAGAGGAATAAACCCTAAAAAATTCACATTTTTTTGACCAATATTTATATATTTATAATTAAAATAAGGTTCTGAGTATTTTATTAATTAAAAATAAAATACAGAAAATTAAAATTAAATTTTTATTTCATAATTTTTTTCTCTATTCACTGAGCATATGGGTATTTTTATTTTATTTTTATTATTTTGCTGCGCTAAGTTATGATTTTTAAAAGTATTAGTATTTAAATAGATAAAAAATGCCATACTTTTCTACTTATCCACAGGGCGCTGACTCATCCTACGATTGCTCCTAAAGCCCACGCAACGCGCTTCTATTCTATGTTGCCTTTCACGCCAGCTGCCACGCAGTTTGCGCTTTATGTCTTAATCTTTCATCCGGCGCGATCCCAGCCGTCCAAGCAATACACGCGCGATCCAGCAACTCTCCGTCTTCGTCTCCAACTGACATAACCCATAAATCGTTCACCTTCAAGACCTATGATCTCACTCGATACTTAACTAAATCACATGGGGTTGGTTCATACACCTACATTTAGTCTAGACGAATACATACATATGGCTAACCAAGCATGAAATTAAACTTCTCTTCATAAAAGCCGAAATCGAGCTCGATTTGGGGGAAAATGGTGTATATCTGAGCCTAATAGGTGTGTCCTTAATTGGATGCTTGTAGAAGCTTAAGTGGAGTCCGGCGAGCCTCCTCTAAGCTTCACCTTGCTCTGGGAATGGGTCTGAGTAGAACTTCTTCCAACAGATGGTGCGGCCTTAATTAAAGTCTAGTGCAGAGAGGTCTATGGATGGGGATTTTAATGGGGATATTTTTCGTTTGGTTAGGGGAAGGTTAAGGGTCAATTAATTTGAAGGCTTGTGGAGGTTTATAGTGTGACCGAAGAATGTCCTATTTTAGGTGATATTTGGATGGAGAAATTGGCCTCAGGCAGTGGGATGGATTTAGGCTAAATTTGAGTTTGGTTCTAGTCCAATTGAGGTTCAAATTGGTCTAGGGGAATGCTATAGAGAGTTCAAAATTCAAAATTGGGGAGATTGAATTGGTTAAAGGGTACAATTTAATGATATTTTGAAGTTGTGTCAAATTAAGGCAATTCATTTGGGCTTGGAATTCGAGTTTGAAAATGGGTTCAAATGGGTTAGGATTTAGTCCAAATTGATGAATTTTAGTTTAGACTTGAAATTAGGGAAGTTTGAAATCAATTTGGTGGAAATTGGGGATGATTCGAGGGATTTTGGAATCCCATAGCAATTTAGGGATTTTGGCAAATTTTGGTTAATTTTGTCGATTTGGGCGAAATTCGAAGGTGTGGTGTGGTTCAAATTGATTTTGTCGATGATTTGGAGTGAATTTCAAGATTTTGGGAATTTTTGGGGCATGAGGGGTATTTGCAATTTTGGTAAATTTGGGGGTATTTTGAGAATTTTGGGTATTTTGGAATATTTTCAAAGTAATTGAAAGTGGTTTGGAATTGTTCAAAATGATTTCGAAGGAAATTTGAGAAATTGGGCAATTTTGGGAAAATTAAGGTTTCAGGGGCATTTTGGTAATTTTAGAGAGTTTGCCGACCTCATTTTTGATGAGGTCTTCCCTTCTTCTTTTAGTGCTAGATCTAGCCTTAAAGCTTTTCCTTCGACTATCTTAAAGGACTAGAATTGGGACCCACATTTTAGAAATTTAAACCACTTCTAAACTCCCGCAACCCACAAACTCGACTATAGACCCCTAATCACCTGTGAGGTTGAAATCAAATGTGGAAGTTTAAAGGATGAGTTCCTATACACTTACCAGACTCCCGCCCCTTGTGCTACCTCGTCCATTGGGCGGCCGACTTACACTACACTTACACACTACATTTCCACACACTTCCTAAAAAAATCACACCCATACCTAACTTGACCTCCTGACTCATGTAGGTGATTCACATGGATGGTCCTAAAACCCTAAGCCCGCGCAGGTTGTGAACAACATGCTGAATGCCTCAAATGAGTCCCTTCATGGCTCATATGGGCTTGATATGGCTTCATGGCTCAACCAAAATAATTTCTTTCCACCTAGATTCACCCAATCTTCAATTTCCCAAATTTTCAATTTTGACCCCCGGACCCTACACCCGCTTAAGCCTACCCAAAACCCTCAAATTACCCAAATTTCTCAAAAATTTCCAAATTACCCAAAATTTTCCAAAATCAATCCCAAACATCTCCACATCACTCAAATTGATCATCCATACCCAAAAATACCAAAAATTCCAAAAATACCTCCCAATACCCTCCAAATACCCAAAATACCCTTCGCCAAAAAATCCAAAAATTTAGAAAATTCTGAGAAAATTCCAGAAAATCCCAAATATTCTCAATTTCATTTTGTCCAACTACACCATGGGCATTAATTTGTCAATTTACCCTACTTTTTGTCAAAACCCCCAATTTGACCCATTTTAACCCAAAGTGAACCCAATGTTAAACTAACCTATCCAATTGACCCAAATTCTGGTCCAATTCAATTCTAAACTTCAATTCAACATTCCCAATACCAATCTAGACCAAATCCAAGTCCAATTTGATTGACATTTGGATCCAATCACTTTTTACTTAAAGCCCAATTTGGACCCATGACCCAAACCTAACTCAAACTCACCTAATTCAATTCCAATAATCCAAATCTTTTCTAAATCTTCCTTAACATTCCCACAAACAAAACACTAACATGATTTGCCCAAAATCTAGACCCAAACCCCACCAAAATTAACCCAAAGCTAAAAGGCCCATTTTTGACATAAACCCAAACCTAACCCAAATGAACCTAAAACCCCAAAATCAAAACCCAACCAAAGTCAAAACCTCTTGAAACACTCCCATAAATATTTCTCAACGTTAATTTTACATCAATTTCAACCTCTAGTTTTCAACATTGGCCCAACTTGGCCCACTTGGACCTATATTGGCCCATTCACCAAAAGAATCCAAATCAACCCAATTCAAGCCCAAACTACCCCAAATTTGCTTCAAGTCACTCATGACACATCCATGAGCTAAACCTAACAATTATTTGGCCCAACCTCTTTACAAAATTTCATCCCAAAATCCATTTTAAAATTCAAAGTCAATTTTCCTAATCCATTTTAAAAGCCCATCTAAACCCTTTCAAAAAGCCCAAAATCCACCCTAAAGCCCACATGACATCTCCATTTACCATTCACTAATTAAAGCCATCACCTAAGTCCTAAATTCATCATCAAATAATTCCAAATCAAGCCTCATGCCAAATCACCCCTAAATACCAAAATTCTCCTTAAATCCATTTCCATGAAATCGACTTCACTTTTCCCAAGCCAAAGGCGAGCCATGAAGCCATGCATGAGCCACATGGAAGCCATGAGAACCTCTTTACATGTCACCATGCCATTTTGGGCAAAAGGAGGAGGCTCTTTCCTTAATTCCTAAAGGTGATTAACCACTTCCATGACTCCACTAAACCATGCTTAAGCCTAATCGTACTCGGGATCGCGACTCGACCCCACTAACTGCTTCTTCGGATCCAAATCACTTTCTCCTCAGCCTAAACCAGGCCTTGGTGGTGCACCCAGCCCAAATGGGTGGGTTGACCTATCAGGGTCCAAATCTAGCCATGCCCCATTCCACTTTGGATCAAAGCCTTTACACATGTCCACACTGATTGCACAAACCTCCAGCCCCGACCCACTCCGACCTCGAGGGTGACCCATGCTCGGCCGGCGCCGCCACAAAGCCGCCGGAAAACACCATGGCCGAGAGCTCACATGTGAGCCAACATTGAAATTCTCACTTGCCGAGCTGCCCCATCCCCAAAGGGCTACCATGACCGATCTTCTCTACCGCAGCACCATCCCCAAGCCCTAACTCCTCAGAAGCCCCCTCACCTGTACTCTATTTAAACTCCACCCCTCTCGGCCATGAGAGAGCAAATACAAAAACCTTGCCAAACTCGCCAAAATTGTTCCGTACCCTCCTCCACCCCTCGTAGCACTTGATCCCCATGGAAATCCTCATTTCTCCTCTCGTAAGCTCACCTCAGAGTCAAATTCCACCCAAAACCAAGACACTTCTCCACAAAGGGAGTCAATCCCCAAATTGATTGGCTCTGACTCACCGTACCAAGGGAAGGTGTCCACCATCAAAAGCCCCATCTCCAGCCACCCAAATTGCTCCAAACCCTCCAAGCTTTCAGGATCTAAGCCAAGCCGAAATCATATCCGCATCGCATTCACTGCACTGTGGAGAGACTTCATCCGGAGCTTGTCAGATCCCGCCGAAGGTGCAACAACTCTCGCATTGAAGCCACACTTCTCTCGAGCCAAGGTATGAGCTAATTCTTCTGTCCCGAGCTTCCGGAGATTCTCCATTTCAAATGCCTTAGTTTCAATGCATGTTAACCGTATGTATGTGTTCGCCTTCAAGACGAATCCACAGTATAAGAACGTAAAAATCCACGGAGAATCGAGTGAGATCTTAGGACGAGTGGACTCCGCTCTCGTGAGAACACTTGGGACGATGGACCCGATGCCGCCCATTCAATACACGCGCGCTGACGACGCCGAGCGGCGCTTCGACCAGAGACGCACGAGAACCGCGGGGCCCGGGCTGCTGACTCAGTGGCGGGCGTCGACTGTGAGCGCCCGCGTACCTTTTCTGGAGCCGCCAGGATGCTCTCGCGCTGACTCGGATAAGCAGGGAAAATTGGTGGATTTTTCGATTTTATTTAATTCCCTAAACTTCAAAAATTCATATCTCTGTCTAGAAAAATCAGAAAAATAAAAATAAAAATACTCCTCTTCGCTCAGTGAAGAGAGGGAGAATAATGTGGAAAAGAAATCACTTAATTTCATCAAATATTTTATTTTTTATAATTTATTTACTCTCTGCATTGTTTTAATTCCTCCATGCAATGCATACAATTCACCATGGCATGAGACCATAGTATGGCTCTGAATTTGGAAACATTCCCTGAATTTTCCAAAGTCGAGGCTATCCCTATGAAGAAGAGTTCTTGATTTTTCAAGTTCAAAGTTAATGTTGAGTATTTTAATTCCAGTAAATAAAAGATGTCATGAAATAAATTTATAAAAATTTGGTGATGTTCCTTATGACCAGAGAACCCTAGAAAAATAGGTTTTGACTTAGTTCATTTAAAACAACCCTAATTGGCTTAAACACCCAAAATAGGTCTTTAATTAATGACTAACCAGGCATCAAATTGACTTGAAATCAATTCTCCACTGACCTTTAGGATCAGAGGAACCCACCATAAAAATTTGAGGTCAATCGACTTGGTTAACCCCACTAATTGGGTCGATTAAGCCACTTAGCCATTTTAAACTTTAAAAATTCATAACTTCTAAAATATCCTTCAAAAATTCACCATATTAGTTTTGGAGCCTCTCTGATATCAGGGGAACCTAAAAAAATTAAAATTTCAATTTTCTAAAAAAGTTGATTTTTAATAATATTTTAATATTTTTAATAATTAAAAATAATAAAATCATAAAAATAATAAAATTCACCAAAATGCCACATTTCGAATTTTAATCACATGTGAACAAATCCCACATTTTTCCTGCGCTCATTTAGCGAAATATTAAATTTTAAGGCTTTAAGGTAATTTTAAAATTAAAAAAAAATGTATTTCTTAGCATTTTCACCAAAATAATCATAATAAATTATATAAAAATCAGAAATTTAAAATTTGTTTCCTCTCTGGTTTCCTATATATTAGAGAGATTTTTAAAAATAAAAAATCCATTTTTTAACATTTATTTTATTTTTAAATTAATTAACACTCCAAAACTTAAAATAATTATAATAAATAATATAATTCAAAAAATCACCAAAATTGGTCCAAGTGCTTCTCTGGTCATTAGGAATGTCTCCCAATTTTCTTAAGGACAGAAACTTTCCTTTTAACTACTTATCAAATTTTCCCTAAAAATCTCTATCTTCCACCAAAATAATTATATAAATAAATTAAATACAGAAAAATCACATTTTCCTCTCATGTTTTTATTATATACAGTGAAGTCACATAAAAATTCCAAGTTTATTTGAGTTCAATTTAGTGAGTTATGAAATTATTAAGCTTAAGGGGTAAAATGGTAATTAAACTTTTAACCCTTAATTAAAACTTTAGGTTTAATAAAAAAAATTAACAAATAAAAATATTTGATCCTAATCTGATTTGGATGATTGAAATTTAAATAATTAAAGGGTAGGAACTCCATTAAATAGTTTTAAAATGATTAAATTTTAATTAAATAAGCTTTTGATTAAATTTGGAAAAATGATAAAATTGGAATTATTAAAAATAAGGGATATTTATTAGGAAGAGATTTATTCTTTAATTTAAAAATCCCTAAATTAATTATCTCATTAATACTCAATTTTTAATTAAAATGATAACTCAAATTTAAAATATTAAAAGACTTAATTAAATTATTAAACTTCTTTGAAATTTCAATTAAAATTAAAAAATAAAGTAAATTAAAGATAAATTAAAATTAAATTAAATTAAATTAAATTAAATTAAATTAAATTAAATTAAATTAAATTAAATTAAATTAAATTAAATTAAATTAAAACAAATTAAATTAAATTAAATTAAATAAAATTTAAATTAAATTAGATTAAATTAAATAATTAAATTAAATTAAATTAAATTAAATCAAATTAAACAATCAAATTAAATTAAATTTTAAATCAAATTAAATTAAATTAAAATTAAATAATTAACTTAAATTACATTAAAAAAATTAAATCAAATTAAATTAAATTAAATTAAATTAAATAAATTAAATTAAATTAAATAAATTAAATTAAATTAAATCAAATTAAATTAGAAATAATCAAATCAAATTAATTAAACATCAAATCAAATTAAATCAACTATGTTAAATTAAATTAAAACTCAATTAAATTAAGCTGAATTAAATATAACATCAATGCAAGAAAGCATAAAAAAGAATTCAAAAATAAATGAAAGAATCAAAACTATTCCAAATTTAAACCCTTTAACTTAAATCAAATCATTTGAATACTAATTTACCCTCGAAAAGCTTTCGATTATTATAACTCCTAAATGGAACATCAAATGAAGTGTTACCTCACTCATAGGATATTCAAAATGTCCTAGTTCACCGAGCAAGTTAACAAGACTCTGAAACCTCGGACGATCGATTCATTTATATAATTAAATTCATTTGGACTTAAAACAACTCGAAATATTGAAAAGATGTTTAAAATTCTTCTTAAGCACTTCCTCAATACGCATAGATATTTATAAGAACAATTGACTTAATCGTCCTTTCGATGAAGAAAATCGTCCTCAAACAAAAACAAAGAACCCGGACGTCATAGGAGATGACTAGCTATAGGATTAGGAATTTGGTAGAAAACCATAACCTTTCCCTGCCTTTACCTAGAACTCGCTTAAATATTTTAATCGTGTTTAAGTGCATTGGGATGACGCGGAAGACCCTCCTGTGCACGTTTCTTTTATTTTATCGCAATTTACTTTCTCGCAATTTACTTTCGCAATTTACTTATTGCAAATGCACTTTACTTTTTCTTGCATGATAAAACAATCGTTGCATGAAAACCCACACCTTTAGGATAGTCCCTAAAACCGAAAACCAAAACTAAGTTAAAAGTCAAAAGATAAAATTCACCACCACAACATTTCAAAATATAAAACAACTCAAAATTTAATCACAAACCGTAACACAAAACTACAATTGCAACTAAATTAAAACGTCCCGTTGGATGATCGGAATAATTTCTGACGATGTAACCTACGTAAGTTGCTAACTGGATTTCTTACCGTCTAAATGAAAGTGTGGAACTCATTCAGTCAGCTTAGCAAATTCATCCGGACTAAGTGAATCCGATAAAAATAATGATGCCGGAAGGATGGAACCGTGGGATCTTAACCTAAGGTCGCTATAATCAACTTTAAGATTTGTTTTAATTAAACACAAAAAAAAAAAACTTGGAAATTAAGACTTCTCTAAACCAAAGCACTTTTCTCATCCCCCGATTTATGATTTCTAAAACTAAACCCTCTCCGCAACAACAAGGAGCTCGGAGCATGGTGAGCAGCACGGCCATCGTCGTCGCAAAACTTGAACCTACTTCGCAAAACCTTCTTAGAATTAAAAACAACAAAGCCATAGACTCGAGGTAGCTTGCCTAGTGCAACATAACCTCACTCTTCGTTGTGCATTTGCATTGCAAATTAAACCCTAACCGGATTCTGTGATTCCGATGGCAGAAATTGTCCGATACGACATAAAACCTCATATCTTCAAAGCTATTTGTTTGATTCTATCATACAAATATAAGCCCTAATTAATTAAAATTAAGAAGATTGAAATACTAAATAAATATTAGGACTTTCCTAAGCTCAAGCCAAACAACAGATAATGAGAAATTACCGAAGTTCACTTCGAATCCGTAATTTCTCCTACTTTTTCTTCCTTTGGATTCCCAAAACAAAATGTTCCAAACTTCGATCCATTCCTCAATAAATTCCAAAATTCAATCTTCAAAAACCATAAACTCAAATTTCGAGAGCAAACACTATTGATTATTATCGAGAGTTTTCTTAGGTGATTCCGTCACTTAAGATGTAATTAACTATGTGGGCTTGCCCTTATATGGAATTTTAAAGAACCTGTAATATAAAATCTCGTTTAATACTTTCATTAAGCTAGGAATTTGTCGCTTATAAAATTAGTTCGCACTAAACGGATGTCACAAAACTTTTAGTTTATTTGATCGAGCCCCACCATCAAGTAGTGTGTCTATCCTTCGGATACACGGCTCGTGGTGCGGTGCTCGTTTATATAAACTATTTGGAATGTGAGATCGGCTTAATCTCACATTTAAAATTATTTTCGAAA
Source organism: Papilionanthe hookeriana x Papilionanthe teres (assembly GCA_022702705.1). Lineage (NCBI taxonomy): Eukaryota > Viridiplantae > Streptophyta > Magnoliopsida > Asparagales > Orchidaceae > Papilionanthe > Papilionanthe hookeriana x Papilionanthe teres. Next base: position 60,887,972 of record CM040426.1, read on the forward strand.
TCAAATACTACTTTCTAAATTATGGATATATATATTTAAATTAAATTTAAAATTTAAAATTCGCCACAATTTCTGTTAGGCGACCCCTTTTTAAAAAATTTCACACAACCTAAAAATAGTGCCGACAACTTCGGCGACTCCGCCGGGGAGTATTCCTCTCTCCATTATAATCAAATAATTTCCGTTTTCAAAAATCTAAGTGTATCCATGTCTCCATGGGATCAAACTACCCTTCTTTCCGTTGAATACTATGTTCATTTCTATCTTGAATGAGTATAGCCAACATTCTCTCGGATTAGAGCCACCGTTTAGACACCCCTAAACGAGAGGTTCCGACATCCTTTAACCTCATTTCGAGGTGGGGTGGACCCCTCGAAGGGTGTTAGCCAGAGCATCCTTCGAGTCGGGAAGTCTTGCTTAAGACTCTCTTTTCCTTTCCAACTCCGAATCAGATTCCTTACCTTCTCTACACTTTGAATATTCCGTTCTAAATAAACAAACCCTCTAATAAGTGATTCTTTTAACAAATGATTCTTTCTTATAAATACAATTTAACAAAAATGAGTTCGGACTCTTTTCAATTCCTTTCTTTTTCGTCCTAAAGTACAAGCATAACTGGGACCGACAACCAGAATCTACTCCGCAGAACAGCCCCGAAACTCGATTTTCTCCTTCACCAACTGATCGGACTTCGCCGTCTATAAGGATGAGTCGCCCGACAATGGGATCATCCGATTTGACAGATCTTAAAACACGAACGTCAAGGTCACCGACGTCTCCCCTCTTCGCACCGACGAACAAGGTATCCGAAGCCGAGGAACCAGCTTGCTTCGAGTTCAACCTTAGGTCGACCCAAGAGTTTCCTCCCGCAAAGGGTCCCGACTACAAAGAGGAGTACTCGTCCGCAGAGGACCTGCTCTTACTACCCCCCCATCGGTCTAGTTGTTTCGCACCTACCCCGATTTCGCCAAATCAAAGGGGAAAGAAATCCAGAACTACGGTAAACCGGTTACCGTGGAGGGTACGGATCTTCCCGTAAGACCTTCTCGTTTTCGAGATCGGGTCAAGTTCAAAGATTCCGTCACCGACAAAGACCCAAAGAAGAAACAGAAATGTATGATCGCGTAGAAGCCGTAGCTGCTGAGATTGCTTTCTCGGAGGAAATTCCAGAGTAGCCGGAATATACACCGCTGCCAGAATATACACCATCGCCCGACTACATACCATTTTGGAGGAAGCAGTGTTCCATCCCCTCTCCGCCGCAGTAGGACGAGGAGAATGTTCGCAAGATTGCTGCCACATTACCTCAGCCCGCATACACACGATAGCCGCAAGAAAAGAACTAGAACTACGCCGTTTGCTCGACTGCAAACTTTGTAAAAGCTAGCAAGGAAGGAAAACTGCCCCGTATCGGAAATTCTACGAAGGATAGGGCGGTGCCGCCTCAACCCGTCTCGGGCCCCGAGTAGAACCCGCCATCGTGACAAACTTTAAAAGCCAAGTAAAAGAATGAAGGCTAGCCCGCCCGTCGTAGGTCACCGTGGATTGCTGCATTAGGGAGGATACCACCTTCCGCATTCGGGGCCGATGTAACTATCCGGGCCCTGCATCTTCCGCCGCTAGAAGGATGGTGTGGCGTCCCACTACGGGGCAAACTTGAGATTGAAAACAAAGCAGCCCCGAGATAGAAAGTCTCGCCAGAGGCCGGAATCAAGAAAGTGCTACTGCGATAAATGGGACTCGTGAAAAAGGGACCGGCAGCTATCGCATGACAACCGCAAAGACACACAAGAAGCTCCGCTAGAAGATGCCAGCAAAAAAGCCGAGAACCGATATCCGACGGTTGGCAAAATAAAGAGAAGAAAAGTTCGAGACGAGATCGACTCATCGGAATTCATGGACAACGAATATGCAGAAATCAATATGGTTGGAGACACGAGCTTCATCAGCTTCTCAAGGTGTCCCCGCAGCGTAAAGAGAGGAGCCGAACCGATGAAGAGACTCGCTTCAGAAAAAAGACGACACGATCGCTCAAAACGGCGAAGAGGATGGAAGAGATGGCCATAGCTCTGGCCACTCTCCCGCAGTCAAGTACAACCGTCGTAGAGACACCCCGCAGGTCATTCACACGTAGACGGAGGAAAGGAGATTACATCCGTCAATGGGGATGACCACCGAAAAGGACACAACACAAAGTATGATCCCCGAAAAGGATATCAAGAACTCGTGTACCGTGCGTGCGAGAAGCCTTAGCACAATCGAAGAGCGGGACATCCATTCGGACGGGCAGACTTACCCTAAGAATTCGACGCCGTCCAATACCCGAAAGGCTTCGTACCACCCCCGTTTAAGACCTTCGACTCGAACCGGAACCCCGACAAGAGCACACTTTCGTGCCGCTTGTTGTAATGCCGGCGGGAGCGATGCGCTACTCTTCCGACAGTTCGTCGCCACCGTCGCAATCGCTCGACCGGCATGCGGCACTTACCCAAATCTGCCTCGGAAGACATTCTCGCAGCTAGAGAGCCTCTTCATTAAGCGATTCGTCGAGCTCGACTACATCACTATAGGTGATTTAGTGGTAGAAAAACAAAGGCCGAATGAAACTTTGTGATTACATACTACAGAAACTTAAGCATGAAGTGTGAACCACAACCGCAAGAACAACATGCAAGCCGGTATCTTGCTTAAAAGCATTCACGGCCCGATAAAGACTTCTCCTCAAAGGATTCACTATTAAGACTTTCGGTAGTTGTTAAGCAAGGCCGGAAGCTTGCAAGAAGAGGCGAAGCACTAAGTTTTGCCGATAAGACTCGACGCGTAAGCCGGTGAAGACCTTCGAAAAGAAATCCGGGATCGTTGCAGCGCTTGATAAAGGCAAGCAAATCACGCAAATACCACCGTAACGGCCGCAAGAACCACAAATACGACCACAAGAACCCCGATCCAACTATCGTCTCCGCAAGATGAACAACCGTCTCGTCCGCAACGTACATTAAAGGAGCTTCCGAGCAGAGAGTATCCGTTCAAAAATGAAGCAACACTAAAGATGTTCCGTAGCCTAATGAAAAACTCCAGATTTCCACCGCCAGAGTCAAAAGACCGTAGGAAGTCAACAAGAAAGGTGATCCCAACTTTTGCCCCTACCATCGGATGCTCGGGCACAAGATAGAAGATTGCATTACCTTTAAAAGTTGGCTCAACGACAACCTTCGTGAAAGGAAATATAACAATCCCGAAGGAGTACATGAAGGAACCCCAGAAAGGAGGTTCCGTCAATGTTATCTCAACCGATCCCGTCATTCCGATGATCCTCATGCAACCGACGATGGATGGACTACCGCTCGACGAGATCTTCGAAGAAGATTTTAGGATAACATCCGAACCGCTTCTGCGAGCTTCAATTCGTAGTTCGAGACCCGCTTCGTACTATCACTGCGATAGAAGAACCACCTCGACAAGAGACAATCGAAGAGAAGAAGAAATCGACGAAGAAGAGGACCGAGACTCCTAAGGCTAGACTAGGGGCTGCTTATCCTAGATAGTTGTTTCCGATCTCCTGGGAGAAATCCCTCGAACCTCCGATTTTGTATGATTATCTCCGTCACTTCTGGGATCATATAATGATAAGGGTGATGGCGTTGGCTACGTTTTGACCGAAGCTTCTAACGATTACGTAACTAGCGACAATCCGGGCGTCGATTTCGATACCAACAACAATTCTCAAATCATACACGATCTCGACGAGCAAAATGACGAAGAAGACATCCATCAAGGAGGCTACGAGAGTTCCGAACAAGTAACGATCTATCCGTGAGTTTCGAGGAGCTCCGCCACGATGTAGTTGTAGCCTTCGCATTTTCAAGATAATCCAAAGAGAGCCAGTCATCCCGATTCAGAGGAAACACCGGCAAACTCAACACTAGATTCAAGAAATTACGTGCTTCAACTTAAGAAGTGGAAGAGTTCTACCTCCGAGAACGGGGTCCAAAAGACAAAGGAAAGCAGGTGGTTGTTCAAGAAGAACCAACCTCAAACTTAAGAAATACCCATTCGAGAAGAAGCCGAGACGCATGAGAATAAAGTGGACTACAACGTGCTAGCCCATCTTAGGAAACTACCTACCAACCGCATTTACGACGCTCCTCATCTTATCAAAGGAGATGAGAGAAGCTCGATCAAGGCCTTACTTGATCCAAATTCCGTTTAGCTCAAATGGCCGAAGATTCCTTAGATGAGGTTTGCTCGTTAAAGGAACAGCGAGGTGTTACCTTCACTGACAATGACCTACTACTGGGGACACAGATCACAACCGACCGTTGTACATTTCAGCTTACAATCGGAAAATTTACACCTCTGTAGTATTGGTGGATCCAGGAGCATCAATCAATATAATGAGCTCCTCGAACACTAAGATATTTGAAATTCGATGCTCATGTAGCTCGAGGCCGACAAAATGTTATTAAGAGGATTCAACCAAAAAGGAGAAAGAGCCCTCGGATCAATGAATTTTTACTAATGAAGACCGTGATTTAAATAAAGACAACCGCAAAATTTCATATAATCGATTCGTAAACGTCGTTCAATGCTCTACCTGCCGACCATGGATACATGAAAACAGGATGGTACCATCATCTCTCGCACCAAAGGCATCAAATACTACGATGGAGGGGAACAAGGCATCAAAGGAGACTTGCAACCATTCTCCGTACATGAGATTGGAATCCATGAAGATGTACTTTATTATGCACCGCCAAAGAAAACGATCTTCTCCGCAGATACTCGTAACAAATGAAGCAAAGAAAGTTCAAGATAACGAAGAACCCGAAGTTCTAGTCCACCATTACTCACCACTCCCTTCCGCGAGATGGTGAATGTTTCTCCACAACTCGCATCCGAGGTCGAGGCCGGGACGAGGCCGTGGTAGAGACATTGTGGGGATGCTTGGACAAGAGAAAACCAGCCATCAATGTTGGATTGGAAGATAGTTCCCCTGAAGAAGAAAAAGAAATCAAGCAAGAAGCAGCAACAATAAGTCGAAAGAAGCCGCAATACAAGATCTCCCCTCGAAGATGAAAAGAACGAAGAATACAAATCAATGTACGAGAAGATTAACCACTATGTACATACTATGACCCTAACCCCGGTCCATTCTAATAAGGTCGAGGGTATGGTGGTCAAAGAGGTACATAGCGGCGGTGCGAAGCCGATCACCCCACCGTGGTGCTTCTTCCTCCAAAACTGAAAATAATACAATTCCGAAGATGTCACTTCATCGTAATTAATGGAATTACCTTTTGAGTGGTACTCTCCCCGTGTTCAAAATTTAATTCAACGTGATTTCTTACCTCGACAGTGGACAAGAGGTTAATCTCAACATTTTGAAAAATTATGGAATAATTCCGGTCGTCCACCCAATTCAAAACATGGACTCGGATTCGGCACAAGAGATCACGACGATATTGAATTTGCTTGGTTGTCACTCGCGAATCTAATGAAAACCGCATGGAAACTACGTACGAACTCGAAGATTTACAAATTCGATATTTCTCCACCGTACCCGAAGAAGAGATCAAATCTGATAATAGATGAGTTAACGGAAGTTAACTTGGGTACTAGCGAAGAGCCTAAACACCTACCTTTGTTAGCCTCCTTACTCAATAAAGAAGACTCCGAGAAATAATCAAATTATTAATGAAATTTAAAGACCGTTTTGCTTCGGAACTATGACGAGATGCCAGGATTAGCTCCGAGGTCGTTAGCCCATAAGCTAGGGGAGGGATCCTACTTCGTCCTGGCCGGACAAGGTCCTATGAATGCGTCTAGAAATCGAACAAATGCTCATAAACAAGCTAAAAAGCTAATGTATCGCCAAATTTGTCCGTGAAGAACAATACCCAACTTGGCTGGCCAAATAGTGCCATTGAAGAAGAATGGTCAGATCAGAATTTGTGTGGATTCGCAGATTTAAACAAGGTAAAACCGAAAGATGAATTCCCTCTACCAATTCCAACCGATGATCGACATTGCTTCGACACATGAAATATTCTCATTCATGGATGGATCTTCGCATATAAATCCGTATAAAAACGTCTGTGAAGATGAAAAAGCTTACAAAGATTCAACGCCGATCGGAGTATTTTGCTACACAAAGGATGCCATTCGTACTGAAGAACGCAGAGCAACCTACCAAAGAGCAATGACAAGAATTTTTGATGATCTCATCCACAATCAAGTCGGAATGCTATGTAGACGATGTGGTCATCAAAAGCAAAGTAAAGGAAAACCACCGTATGATTCGAGAATTATTTTCGAACGATTAAGACAATTTAACCTTAAGATGAATCCTTTAAATGCGCCTTCGCGTCACTCTCCGGAAACGGCAGATTCGTTGTCCGACATTGTGGAATTGAAATCGACCCGGAGAAGATTAAAGCCATCTTAGAAAATGCCGCCTCCCAAAACCTTAAAACAACTACGATCTTTTCAAGGGAAGTCGGCATATCTTCGACGCTTTATCTCAAACCCCGTCGGGTAGGTGTCACTTTCTCAAGACTACGATAAAAAGGACGCCAATCATTTGGGAAGAGAAATACCGTAAGGCCTTCGAAGACATTAAACAATATTTAATGACACCTCCCGTCTTAGCAGCCCCGGGCCTCGTGCAGATCAACACATTTTGGCACCGCGACTTTAGATGACTTTCTCGAGCCCTTGTTGGCCTGTGTCAATGATGGAGGGTAAAGAAAATGCCTTTACTACTTAAGCCGTCGTTTACTCCGACGGAAGTAAGGTATCCCGCAATTGAAAAGCATTACTGGCCCCGATCTTCGCCGTCTCAAAAGCTCGTGCACTACATGCTTTCTCATGTCAACCCGATTTCGAAGTTTAATCCATCGCAATACTCTGATGACTCGTCCAACACTTTCCGCACTGCCGCATGGTCAATGATATTATCGCAATTCGATATAACTTTCGTGCCTCCGCGTGCCGTAAAGGGACAAGTCTTGAAGCATTTCCCCAGTAGTCACACTCCGCCAAGGTAACTTCCTCTCAATGATGATTCGCTCGCGATGAACAAATAATGAACCTAGAAGACCTCGATGTGATCGACGTTGGGAATTATATTTCGACGGGAAAGCATCTTCAACACACAAAGACGAAGAATTTTATGATAAGCAATCTTGCATATGGTAATCGGGCTAATCTTTATAACACCTGAGCGGGGGATGTTAAGATACCCCTACCACTACGTAACCGTGTACAAACAACGAAGGTAATACGAAGCCCTCATAACGGGATTGGAATTAACTATTCGCAACGAGGATACCGTACATCAACATCTACGGATTCATACAATCATTCACAGACGCCGACAATACAAATAATTTTAAACCAAGACTCGAACAATACTTCCAAGATGCCATACGCTGAAAGCAATACATTCCAAACGCGATACAATTTACAAGATTCCTCGTAAAAGAAAATGCTTTAGCAGATGCTTTTGAAATTCGTCTCGCAAAAAGAGTTCGCCTGTTTGCAAGATGAATCAAAGGAAGTAAGCCTTCGCCCACTCTGACGCGGCATCCTATCACGCCGATATACACAACACACAAATCAAGAAAAGAAAAAGAATCCGCTGCAAACAGCTGATTAAAAACACAAGAAAGATGGACACAAATTTACTGACAGATTACCCGCAAACAGAAAGCTACTCGTACGGATAGTCACAATCATCAGATCAAGAAAAGAACTCGTCCTACACATTAATAAACAACATATCAAGCATTTAAGGTCTTTCGATCAAATGTGGCTAAGGTGCCTCCAAGCGGGTCCGAGGCCCGTGAAATCGTTAAAGAAAGCATTCGTACCCCGTGGCGCTCACTCACGGTCCGAAGATGAAAATGAAAATAAAGACTGGCATTACCGGCCCTCAATGACGACCGACCGCATGAAAATCGCCAAGAGCCGGCCATCAATGCCAAGTGCACGGAGTGGTTCTACACCAACCTCCAACGTGCTACACCCGACACCGCGTCGCGGCCATTCGAATGTCGGGGCAATGACATAGCGGGTCCGATGTAAACCACCATCTTCAAAAGGACATCGCTTCATTCTTGCGGCCATGCATTACTTTTCCAAGCTGGCAGAGGCAAGCCCACTCAGAGAAGGGAAAGCACACCACGTGCCACAGCTTTTTCAAGAACAAAGTCGTCTACCGTTTCGCAGTGCTACCAGATCATCTCGTACAATGGGTCAAACATTCGAAGCACGCAAATCAACAATTTCGTCGAAGACACAAAATCGACCGGCGATACTCAACAATTTATTACCCAAGAGCAAACGGTCTCGCCGAGGCTTTTAATAAAACTCGTTCAAATCTTAAAGAAAACCTTGGACGATAATAAGAGAAATTGGTACGAGACTGTTAGAAGCCTTATTGTGCTCACTCTGACAACCTTCGTAACTCCTACTCAAGCTACACCTACGCCTCCGGTGTATGGGTCCGATGTTGTTACCATTAGAGGCAGGTTCGGGGCCTTCCTTCACTTAGAATCGTTAAATATGGTCACATTTCTACACGAAGAGAACGCCAAATTACGACTAGAAGAATTAGAAAGCTTGGGCAATAAAAAAGATCAGTAGCCGTTAAATGGACTTTAGAACTATACTCAAGCGAAAGATGGTTCAAGCCCATGACAAATTGGTCCGCCCAAGAACCTTCAAAGTCGGTGACTTAGTTCTCGTTCTCAAGAGACCCATTCTCGCACACCGCAAGATAGAAGAAAAATTAACCTACTGGGAAGGACCGTTTCAGGTCAAGCAAAGATACCGTGAGAGGTTCCTACCAGCCTAGTGAATTGCCGTGAGAACGACATGCGTTCGATCAACGGACGTGCTATCAAAAAGTATTACGCTACTCGATGTTTCGAAGGAATGAATTCTTCATCCCTAAGAAACACGGCGAAGTAATTACTTATGATCAGTCCGAACCCAAAAATAATAAAATGTGCCAAGATAAATGAAATCAAGATAATTAAGTTTTCCTGTTTTCTTTTTTCAAATCAAAATCTCTTCCCCGATCTTATCCCGCTTCATATTCCCGTTAAATTTTAAAAATATATAAATAAAAAAATATATCTTTAATAAACATTTTCTTAATGTTCTCGTTCTTAGTACAGTCTCGATCCTTTCCCTTGTCTTTTCAGGAATGTCAAACTAAGTGTCAGTCCTGAACTTTAAGAATGGCAATTTCAGACTCGATGAAAAGAGGGTGAAAGATGGAGCGATAATCGAGATCACCCGATTTCGCACCAAGCAGCCCACAAGACGAGGAAAGTGACCGGGTCCCGCTAACTGAGAAGAACCGCCCGACGTACGTTGATGAAAGTGGGTGGCCCAAGCCAATCCAACAACAAGAAAAGAAAGGCAAACACCGAAGAAGATAAGAAAATGAAGTCCGTAGTCACTACCGCAGGGCGGCTTGTCACCGCCGCGCCCGCAGATTCAAGAAGTTCTGGAGGCTACTCGGGCGCCCACGCAATGAAGAAATAAGAATCGCCGTATCCGTAAGATACACAAACTAGCTGCGGACCCCAGTCACGACGAGACAAGCCACGCGGGGCACACACTTCAAGGACACCTGCCTACCAGAACTCCGAAGAAAGGAGGCCAAATTCTCAGATACCGTAAAGAACTGTGGAAATCTCCGAAGATCGGAAGAAAGAAGGCTACCACGCCACCGGATAGAACCACCAAGAAGGCATGACCTCATGGCGTAAGCAACCCCGGGGATGTCCCGATGTGCATCATCCCCAGGATCCGAGGTATGCAGTGGGGAACGGGAAGGATCAAACTATATATCCGAATATGTCACAAGGCCTCGCCATCTCAGCATCATTCCGGAATACGAGCCGGAGAGGATGCAATGTTGAAAAGAAAACCTCGAATACTTCGAGAGAATTAAAGGAAGAAGGATCAACATACTAGAGGGCCTCGAGCTACATACCGACGTATTCTCGCAGTATGAACAACAAGAAATCGTGGATTGTATCCGAGATTAAGAGAATGGCCGAGCAGGCCGCCCGAGGGAAAACACAGCACGGAACCCCGAAGATGGATGCCAGGGAAAGGAAGAATCACAATACAATGCGGATGTCGCTTTTTGGCACCTTAACAATATTTAAAGGGAAACCCACCTGGGATACTCCGTCAGTAAGTAGATCCGATGCCATTAGTCATCAAGAGAATGGTAAAAAGATTGGATAACATGGAGGATACCCATACAGATTGCATACCCACAAACTCGCATTATCAACATCTACAAACAGGTGACCGCATACCCCCACATATAGATCACCACGACTTCGTCGACCTTCGCACAGTTTCTTTCGAATGAGTGTAACATCATGTTCGGATCCGACCTCCGGATGTTAGGCCTGTGCGGAAGTTCCGAGGGTCAAGAAAGATACCTTTACCGTGGCTCTGGCTCATGATACCGGCAGGTAACGCGATGCGTATATCGCAAAGCATCGCATACCAGAGTGCCGTGGAGCGAATCTCGCTACTTTTAGAGAACGGACGACAAGAAGATACCTTACCATTTCCAACCAGACCCAGTTAGAGAACCTCCGGCCTGCATGAGCTGTGAGTTACAGCGGGAAATATCACACCTCCAACGTACATCCACTCGCATCCTCGCTAAGGATGGTCAGTGATGTTATCGACCATGTACCCCACTATTCCGACATGGATTTTCGATTGCATGCTTCTTTGATGGATCAACAAAGATCATACACAAATTCCGTTTCGAGGCTACATGGATTGTATGAAATGTATTCCGTGATCGAGTTGTACGACGTATTTTCAACATGATTGGAATGAAAGTGACCATGTCACATTTTTGGCCTTCACCTCTTTTGTGCAAATTCGACGGAAACTTACTAAAGCTTAAAATGAACTTCGAACAAAGAATGCAGTGAAACAAAAAAAAAGAAAGAAAACTTTCTAAAAAAAAAATCTAAAAATGACAAACACCAAACAAACGATAAGATAAAATTTAACCATTAAAAGATAAACGAAATCAACACAAATCTCAAATTCCATCCTTCCAAATTTCCAAATTCAATCTTTCCAAATCCACTGAACAATTTCAAATTTCAATCTTTTCAAATCTCAAATCAAATTCTCAATCAAATTCCAAATCAAATCTCTGATCAAGTTTCAAACTTGATCTTCCAAATTTCAAATCAAATCTTAAATCAAATTTAACTATCCAAACTCATCCTTCCAAATCTCAAATTCAATCTTTCCGCATTTCAAATCTCAATCAATTTCGAATTCGATCTTCCGCATCTCAAATCAAATATCAATCAAATTCAACTCGGGTCGAGGATTTTACATCCAAGACCGCACTACTTTAGGATTCTTTCCCTATTGCACCGAAATACATCAAATTCAAACCTTTTGGGTCGAGGACTTTACATCCAAGACCGCACCGCTTTAGGATTCTTTCCCTATCGTACCGAAATACATCAAATTCAAACCTTTTCGGGGTCGAGGATTTTACATCCAAGACCGCACTCGCTTTAGGATTCTTTCCCTATCGCACCGAAATACATCAAATTCAACCTTTTCGGGGTCGAGGATTTTACATCCAAGACTCCACCGCTTAGGATTCTTTCCCTATCAGACCGAAATACATCAAATTCAACCTTTCAGTCGAGGATTTTACATCCAAGACCGCACCGCTTTCTAGGATTCTTCTTTCCCTATCGCACCGAAATACATCAAATTCAAACTCAAGTCGGCGATTTTACATCCAAGACCGCACTCGCTAGATTCTTTCCCTATCGCACCGAAATACATCAAATTCAAACCTTTTGGGTCGAGGATTTTACATCCAAGATCGCACCGCTTGGTGATTCTTTCCCTACCGCACCGAAATACATCAAATTCAAACCTTTTCGGGTCGAGGATTTTACATCCAAGACCGCACTCGCTTTAGGATTCTTTTCCTATCGTGCACCGAAATACATCAAATTCAAACCTTTTGGCCGAGGATTTATATCCAAGACCGCACTCGCTTTAGGATTCTTTTCCTATCACACCGAAATACATTAAATTCAAACCTTTCGTGGTCGAGGATTTTACATCCAAGACCTAGACCACTGGCGTTTTAGGATTCTTTCCATTGCACCGAAATACATCAAATTCAAACTCGGGGTCATAGATTTTATATCCGTAGACCGTATCGTTTAGGATCTTTTCCCTATCGCAATGAAATACATCAAATCAAATTCAAACTTCGAGGTTAAGGATTTTACATCCAACACCACATTACTCCGAGATCTCTTCTCATTACAACGATTCAATCTAATCAATTCGATCTTCGAGGTTAAAGATGTTACATCTGAAACTTCAAAATTCCAATTTTCATTTCAAATCAAATCCTTTCAAATTAATTTCGACAAACGCCAAATCTAAATTAAAACTCCAAATTGAAATCTAAACTCACACATCAAAACTAAATTGAAACAAAATAAAATCTAAATCGAAATTCCCCAAATCATGTGATTTTTGATTCACCTCCTTCCGTTCCCTGGCCGAGAGTTCGGTGGAATCAGTCAGATATACCGACACTCCCCAATGAAACTCTTCTACTTCGTCCTAAGTTTGTCACTGACATCTCGCGTTGGTCAGGCCGATCTCTTCGGTCAACGCTAATACGTGCGTGTGCTCCGTCACCACCACACCTATTGGGGGGTCCATTTGTTGACCTCATTTTCGATGAGGTCTTCCCTTCTTCTTTTAGTGCTTGTGGATCTGAAATTTTTGCGCTTTTCCTTTCGACTATCTTAGAGAACTAGAATCGGGACCCACATTTTAGAAATTTAAACCACTTCTAAACTCCCCGCAAACTCCACAAACTTGACTATAGACCACTAATCACCTGCAGGGTCAAATCAAATGTGGAAGTTTAAGGATGAGTTCCATAGACTCTTCGCCTTAGGACCTGCTCGGGTGGCCTCGGTCTCGATGAAGGCCGACTTACACTACACTTACACACTACATTTCCACACACTTCCTAAAAAACCACACCCATACCCACCTCGACCTCCCCGATCATGTAGCCGATTCACATGACGGGTCCTTAACCCCTAAGCCCCTGCTACAGGTTGGTGAACAACATAAATAATGCCTCAAACGAGTCCCTTCAGCTACTATATGGGCTTGATACGGCTTCGCTGCTCAACCAAAATAATTTCTTTCCACCTAGATTCACCCAATCTTCAATTTCCCAAATTTTCAATTTTTGACCTCCTGACCCTACACCCGCTACTTTACCCAAAACCCTCGAAATTACCCAAATTTTCAAAAATTTCCAAATTACCCAAAATTTTCCAAAATCAATCCCAAACATCTCCACATCACTCAAATTGATCATCCATACCCAAAAATACCAAAATTCCAAAATACCTCCCAATACCCTCCAAATACCCAAAATACCTTTCTTGGCCAAAAAATCCAAAAAATTCAGAAAATTCACAGAAAATTCCAGAAAATCCCAAATATACCCAATTTCATTTTGTTCAACTACACCATGGGCCAATTTTGTCAATTTACCCTACTTTTGTCAAAACCCCCAATTTGATCCATTTTAACCCAAAGTTGAACCTACAGTAATGTTAAACCAACCTATCCAATTGACCCAAATTCTGGTCCAATTCAATTCTAAACTTCAATTAAACATTCCTAATACCAATCTAGACCAAATCCAAGTCCAATTTACTGATATTTGGATTCAATCTCACTTTGGCCTTAAAGCCCAATTTGGACCCACATCCAAACCTATCTCAAACTCACCCAATTCAATTCCAATTAACCCCAAAATCTTTTTCTAAATCTTCCTTAAAATTCCCACAAACAAAACACTAACATGATTTGCCAAAAATCTAGACCCAAACCCCACTCAAACTCAACCCAAAGCTAAAAAGCCCATTTACATAAACCCAAACCTAACCCAAATGAATCCAAACCCAAAAATCAAAACCCAACCAAAGTCAAAACCTCTTTGAAACACTCCCATAAACATTTCTCAACATTAATTTTACATCAATTTCAACCCTAGCTCAACATTGGCCCAACTCGCCCACTGGGACCTATCACTGCCCATTCACCAAAAGAATCCAAATCCAACCCCAATTCAAGCCCAAACTACCCCAAATTTGCTTCAAGTCACTCATGACACATCCATGAGCTAAACCCAACAATTATTTGGCCCAACCTCTTTACAAAATTTCATCCCAAAATCCATTTTAAAATTCAAAGCCCACTTTCCTAATCCTTTTTAAAAGCCCATCTAAAACCCTAAAAAGCCCAAAATCCACCCTAAAATGCCCACATGACATCTCCATTTACCATTCACTTAATTAAAGCCATCACCTAAGTCCTAAATTCATCATCAAATAATTCCAAATCAAGCCTCATGCCAAATCACCCCCAAATACCAAAATTTTCCTTAAATCCATTTCCATGAAATCGACTTCACTTTTCCCAAGCTACAGGTGTGAGCCATGAAGCTATGCATGAGCCACATGGAAGCCATGAGAGCCTCTTTACATGTCACCATGCCATTTTGGGCAAAAGGAGGAGGCTCTTTCCCTTAATTCCTAAAGGTGATTAACCACTTCCATGACTCCACTAAACCAAGCTTAAGCCTAATCGTACTTGATCATACTGGACTCACTAATCAAGCCGATCCAAATCACTTTCTCCTCACTTAAACCAGGCCTTGGGTGGTGCACCTAGCCCAAATGGGTGGCTGACCATTTAGGTCCAAATCTAGCCATGCCCCATTCCACTTTGGATCAAAGCCTTTACACATGTCCATGGCCAATTGACGCACAAACCCACCCCGACCCACCCGACTCCAGGGTGACCCATGCCTGGCCGGGCCGGCCACCGGTGCCGCCGGAAAACACCATGGCCGAGAGCTCACATGTGAGCCAACATTGAAATTCTCACTTGCCGAGCCGCCCCCATCCCCATGGCTACCATGATCGATCTTCTCCTCACTTGTTGTACCGATCCCAAGCCCTAACTCCCCCGTAAAGCCCCCCGGCCTACCTCTATTTAAACTCCACCCCTCTCGGCCATGAGCATGTACAAAAAAAAAACCTTGCCAAAACTCTGCCAAAATTGTTCCGTACCCTCCTCCACCCTCGCAGCACTTGATCCCCAAAGGAAATCCCCGCCATTTCTCCTCTCGTGTTCACCTCGCAGTCGAAATTCCACCCAAAAACTGTGACACTTCTCCACAACAGCTAATCCCCAAATCAATGGCTCTACACCTTCACTCGTACCAAGGGAAGGTGTCCACCATCAAAAGCCCCATCTCCAGCCACCCAGCTTGCTCCAAATTTCTCCAAGCTTTGTGGACGGCTTGGTCGAAATCATATCCGCACGATTCACGTACCTCGGTGAGGATCATCCTCTGAGCTTCACGGCAGATCCGCCGAAGGTGCAACAACTCTCAGATTGAAGCCACCTCCTCTCGAGCCAAGGTATGAGCTAATTCTTCATCCCGAGCTTCTGGAGATTCTCCATTTCAAATGCCTTAGTTTCAATGCATGTTAACCGTATAGATGTGTTCGTCTCTTCAAGACGAATCCATGTAGTATAAGAACGTAAAAATCCACGAGAATCGAGCGAGATCTTGGGGATTAAAGGTGGACGGCTCTCGGTGAGAACACTTCAGATCTATGAACGGATGCCGTCCATTCAACAGCACGCGGACGGACGGCTCGACGGCGTCGACCGTGAGGACGGCACGAGAACCGCGGGGCCCGGGCTGTCACCCAGGTGGCGGCGTCGAATGGGAGCGCCCGCGGCAATTCGGAGGCCGCCGAGAGCCGGCGCCGACTCCTCGATAAGTAGAAAATTAGGGATTTTTTGATTTATTTAATTCCCTAAACTTCAAAATTCATATTCTGCCTAGAAAAATCATAAAAATAAAATAAAATACCCTCGTCAAATGGGTTATATAGAATAACGTGCGCAAATCACTTAATTTCATCAAATATTTTATTTTTTATAATTTATTTACCGCATTGTTTAATTCTCCAAGTGCCGGACACAATTCACCATGACATGAGACCATAAAGGCTTTTGAAGCCTCTGAATTTGGGAACATTCCCTGAATTTTCCAAAGTCGAGGCCATCCCTATGAAGAGTTCTCGATTTTTCAGTTCAGCATGTTTTGAGTATTTTAATTCCAGTAAATAGTATGTTAAAATAAATTCTAGGAAAATTTGGGTGATGTTCCTTATGACCAGAGAACCCTAGGAAAATAGGTTTCGACTTAGTTCATTTAAAACAACCCTAATCGTCAACACCCAAAATAGGTCTTTAATTAATTAGAATTAACCAGGCATCAAATTGACTTGAAATCAATTCTCCACTGACCTTTAGGATCAGAGGAACCCACCATAAAAATTTGAGGTCAATTGGACTTGAAGTTAACCTCACTAATCTAATATTGCCCACTTAGCCATTTTAAACTTTAAAAATTCATAACTTCTAAAATATCCTTCAAAAATTCACCATATTAGTTTTGGAGCCTCTCTGATATCAGGGGAACCTAAAAAATTAAAATTTCAATTTTCAAAAAAGTTGATTTAATAATATTTTAATATTTTTAATAATTAAAAATAATAAAAATCATAAAAATAATAAAATTCACCAAAATGTCACATTTTCGAATTTTAATCATATTATGAACAAATCCTACATTTTTCCTATGCCTATTTAGAAAGTAAAATATTAAATTTTCTATACTATAATTTCAAAATTAAAAAATGTATTTTCTAGCATTTTCACCAAAAATAATCATAATAAATTATAGAAAATCAGAAAATTGCAAAATTTATTTCTCTGGTTTCTTGATACTGGAGAGATTTTTGAAAAATATAAAAATCCATTTTTTAACATTTATTTTATTTTTAAATTAATTAACACTCCAAAACTTAAAATAATTATAATAAAAATAATATAATTCAAAAAATCACCAAAATTGGTCCAAGTGCTTCTCTGGTCATTAGGAATGTCCCCAATTTTCTTAAGGACAGAAACTTTCCCTTTTTAGTCATAGTCAAATTTTCCTTGAAAATCTCTATCTTCCACTAAAAATAATTATATAAATAAATTAAATACAGAAAAATCACATTTTCTCCTCTCATGTCTTTATTGACATATGAGTGAAGTTACATAAAAATTCCAAAGTTTATTTGAGTTCAATTTAAATGTAGCTTATGAAATTCACAAGCCTAGGGGTAAAATGGTAATTAAACTTTTAACCCTTAATTAAAACTTTAGGTTTAATAAAAAAAAATTAACAAATAAAATATTTGATCCTAATCTGATTTGGATGATTGAAATTTAAATAATTAAAGGGTAGGAACCCATTAAATAGTTTTAAAATGATTAAACTTTAATTAAATAGTTGATTAAATTTGGAAAAATGATAAAATTAGAATTATTAAAATAAGGGATATTTATTAGGAAGAGATTTATTCTTTAATTTAAAAATCCCTAAATTAATTATCTCATTAATACTCAATTTTTAATTAAAATGATAACTCAAATTTAAAATATTAAAAGACTTAATTAAATTATTAAACTCTTTTGAAATTTCAATTAAAATTAAAAATAAAGTAAATTAAAGATAAATTAAATTAAATTAAATTAAATTAAATTAAATTAAATTAAATTAAATTAAAACAAATTAAATTAAATTAAACTAAATTAAAATTAAATTAAATTAGATTAAATTAAATAATTGAATTAAATTAAATTAAATTAAATTAAATTAAATCAAATTAAACAATCAAATTAAATTAAATTAAATTAAATTAAATTAAATTAAATTAAATAATTAAATTAAATTAAATTAAAAAAATTAAATCAAATTAAATTAAATTAAATTAAATTAAATAAAATAAATTAAATTAAATAAATTAAATTAAATTAAATCAAATTAAATTAAAATTAAATCAAATCAAATTAATTAAACATCAAATCAAATTAAATTGAACTATGTTAAATTAAATTAAAACTCAATTAAATTAAGTTGAATTAAATATAACATCACTCTAAGACATAAAAGAATTCAAAATAAATGTAAAGCAACTTGAAAACTATTCCAAATTTAAACCCTTTAACTTAAATCAAATCATTTCAATACTAATTTACCCTTGAAAGCTTTCGATTATTATAACTACTAAATGGAACATCAAATGAAGTGTTACCTCACTCATAGGATATTCAAATGTCCTAGCTCACTCGAAGCAAGTTAACAAGACTCGAAAACCTCGGACGATCGATTCATTTATATAATTAAATTCATTTGGACTTAAAACAATCCCGGAAATATTGAAAAGATGTTTAAAATTCTTCTTAAGCACTTCCTCAATATGATAGGATATTTATAAGAACAATTGGACTTAATTGTCCTTTGATGAAGAAAATCGTCCTCAAACAAAAACACAAAGAACCTAGACGTCATAGGAGATGACTAGCGTATAGGATTAGGAATTTGGTAGAAAACCATAACCTTTCCCCTAGCTTTACCTAGGAACTTGCTTAAATATTCTAATTGTGTTTTAAGTGCAGCTTGGGATGACGGGAAGACCCTCCAGGTACGCTTTTATTTTATTGCAATTTACTTTCTTGCAATTTACTTTCTTGCAATTTACTTTATCGCAAATGCACTTTACTTTTCTTGCATGATAAAACAATCATTGCATGAAAACCCACACCTTTAGGATAGTCCCTAAAACTGAAACCAAAACTAAGTTAAAAGTCATTGCAAGATAAAATTCACCGCCACAACATTTCAAAATATAAAACAACTCAAAATTTAATCACAAACAGAACACAAAACTACAATTGCAACTAAATTAAAACGTCATGTTGGATGATCGGGAATACCTCGGACGATGTAACCTACGTGTTGCTAACGGGATTTCCCATGATCTAAATGAAAGTGTGGAACTCATTCAGTTGAGTTTAGCAAATTCATCTGGACTAAGTGAATCCGATAAAAATAATGATGCCGGAAGGATGGAACCGTGGGATCTTAACCGGTGTCGTTATAATCAACTTTAAGATTTGTTTTAATTAAAACACAAAAAAAAACACTTGGAAATTAAGACTTCTCTAAACCAAAGCACTTTTCTCATCCCCTGATTTATGATTTCTAAAACTAAACCTCTGCAACAACAAGGAGCTCGGAGCATGGTGGGCAGCACGGCCATCGTCGTCGCAGAAACTTGAACCTACTTCAAGCAAAACCTTCTTAGAATTAAAACAACAAAGCCATAGGACTTCGAGGTAGCTTGCACTAGTGCAACATAAATCCTCAACTCTTCGTTAGGCATTTGCATTGCAAATTAAACCCTAACCGGACTTAGGATTCCGAGGTAGTTGTCCGATACGACATAAAACCTCATATCTTCTAGGCTATTTGTTTGATTCTATCATACAAATATAAGCCCTAATTAATTAAAATTGGCAAGATTGAAATACTAAATAAATATTAGGACTTTCCTAAGCTCGAGCCAAACAATAGGATAGTCGAGAAATTACCGAAGTTCACTTCGAATCCGTAATTTCTCCTACTTTTCTTCCTTTGGATTCCCAAAACAAAATGTTCCAAACTTGATCCATTCCCTATTGAAATTCCAAAATTCAATCTTTGAAAACCTTAAACCTTGAAATTCTTGAGAGCAGAATTATTGATTATTATCGAGAGTTTTCTTAGGTGATTCCCGTCACTTAAGATGTAATTAACTATAGGGGCTTGCCCTTATAGGGAATTTTAAAGAACCCAGGTAATATAAACCCTGTTTAATACTTTCATATTAAGCGGGGAATTTGTCGGCTTATAAAATTGGTTCGCGGACCAAACGGATGTCACAAAACTTTTAGTTTATTTGATCGAGCCCCACCATCAAGTAGTGTGTCTATCCTTCGGGATAGATACACGGTTTGTGGTGCGGTGCTCGTTTATATAAACTATTTGGAATGTGAGATCGGTTTAATCTCACATTTAAAATTATTTTCGAAATCAAATACTACTTTCTAAATTATATATATATATATTTAAATTAAATTTAAAATTTAAAATTCGCCGACAATTTCTGTTAGGCGACCCCTTTTTAAAAAATTTCACACAACCTAAAAAATAGTGCCGACAAAGTTTGGGGCAAAAGAGTTAAAATTGAGTATTTGGCTAAATTGGGATCAATTATGGATGCTGATCATAGAAATAACCCTATTGAGCCACGAGACCAAGGGAGATCTCTTTTTTGGATCCTCAATGTGTTGGTCCCAACCAAACTCTAGCCTTGGGTAAGTGTTTAGGGGACCACCCACATGAGTTTTTAAAAGAGTGTGAAACCAAGCTAAGCATGATGGGTTTAGGGTTGTGAATGAAGGTAAAGGGTTCAAGTGTGTGTGTGCAAGATTGACCAAGACCGCACCACCTAGGGCTAACTTTAAGACCAAGCAATCCTATGAGGACTCCTCTTGAGCTCTCCCATGTTTAGCTCCATCCTACTAAGTGCTAGAGGTTAAAACATGTGGAACTCCAAGAAGAGTAAAGAAGTGTTTGGAATTTCTAATGGAGAGGGTTCCATCACTAGTCCTCTAGGATAGTCAACAGGAAGTCCTATGGCTATATTTTAAGCTTCTAAAGAAGGAAGACTAGATCTCAACAAAAGTGAGGTCAACATGTACACATCAAAAAGACATAAATTTTAAAGGAATATATCCATCTGTATTGCACTAGATCCCCCAGTATACTCTCATAACACAGATGTATGGTTAAGTAGTCAATATAATCAAAGAAATCAAAAGGAAATATCTACTCAAGCTTGCAAAGTAATAAAGGAATAATCACATCAAGATTCCTCAACAAATCAACATTCAAAGTTACAGAGCACAACTCCTTGAAGAATACACTGATTTTGACCAATGGATCAAGTACTGGCTTTGGCAGGGCATTGAATGCAATTGGTGGTAAGCAATGCAAAAAAATATGGCGGTCATGATTATTCATACCAAATATTTTCTCCGTCCTCAAGTCATCACAATGGCTTATGTTTGAAGTACAACCACTGTTAAACTTTAGAAAATGCATCAACTCAAAGATTGTTCTTTGTTAATCCAACGTGAAATAGTATGTAGCTTTGAGCCTTATTATTTTGCCTGCATTTGTCCCTTGAAGTTGTAAACCCCTTCTCTTGCAATACTTCTTCAGGTCCAATCTTGCTTTGATATCACCTTTTGTTTTGCCCTTGATATCTAGTACAACATTGAAGATATTATAAAAAAAATTTCTTCTCAACATGCATATCAACAAGATTATGTCTAATCAGATTGGTCCTTAAGTATGGAAGATCCTCGAAAAAACTCTACTTCATCCAGTTATGTGTAACATCAAAATATTGAAGAAGAATTGAGGCTAGTTGTGGTCTGTAAATTATCTTTAGTACTTCATCAATCATCTGCAATAAATGAACTATAGTATCCTTGGAGTGGACTTGATCTTCCAACTATAATTCTAAAAAATATATCTCTATTTCTTTTGAATGGGTGATCATGGGCTAAGAACCTTCGATGGCAACCGAACCAGGAATTTTTTCTTTCATGCTTCAAAATGAATCACATGGCATATCAATGCGCTAAGGACAAGACAATCTCTCGACTATGCTTCAAGCAATCATCCGACAAGTCAAGAAATCACTAATTGTCCATGTAAGAGCATCTTAAGCTAAACAATTCTATTTTAAAGTGATATCGTAAGTCAACATACCTATTTCTCACAAAATTTGAAGCTTATCTATCAGAGGTTGTAAGTAGACGTCAGTACAAACATAATATGATCAATGTCAGAAACAACGAAATCATACACATATCAAGAGCTAAATTCTATAGCATGATAATCACTAGCTAACATGAATAGGGTGTTACAACATAGTTGTGCGGAGTGAACCCATCTGCACAAAAGCTAAACCTAACATTGTGTAGTTCAACTAAAAAGTTAGGATAACTATGTTTGAAGTGTATTTTGGCTTCATCAGCTGATCGATGGCCCATAGAATTATTATCAATATATTTGGTACTGTGACATGTCATGTGCGCATAAAAGCGAATAGTCACTGAAGCCGTAGTATCAACAGAAAGTAGAAAAGACTCTTATAAAGAATACTTTTCTGATTTTAACTCTTGGATTGAACCTATAAGCACCATAAAATCTGCATTTTCGTCTCCATTGCATTAGCCTTGTAATATAATATGCAGTCGTTAATATAACAATCTATCTTTTTATATAATAACCCTAATTTTGAAACTAACTTTTTGGTTCTATAAAATTCATTTGGAATTAAATTCTCTATAGAGTCCATCTAATTAAATAATGCCACTATCCGATTGAAACATTCTCTATGCATACTAAAAATCAGATTTAATAAAACTCAACATTCTCAGTGCCACCGACAACTCTGTATTCATAGTGCATCCTTCCCAAAAAAGCTGTTGTGCATCAAGTAATAGATCATAGAATTATTGTGCTTCACACTTCTATTCTTGATCACCATCACGTGCACTCCCAACAAAACAAGCCATGCGGGCATCACCAATCATTTCCTCATGTACACTTAAATTATGTTTCATGATTGTACTGAGCATATGGTTCAAACTCACCATGGGAAGTTTAGTATCAATATTGGGTTTAGATCCAACTTCACTTCTTTAGGCATCAAGTATGCTTGGTTCTTGTGTTTCTCATAGGGGCATCAAAATTTGTCTTTTGAAAGGTAAACATGCAGTTGTAATGCCAGCTGCACAAATTCCTCAATACTTTTGAAGAACTCATCGATGAGCCTTTTTTTCCTGGAATCTATTGTACATTCATGATCTCAAGTTTGAATATCTATCTGCAGCATATATATAGATTTACACATTTAGATATCAATCGTACCCACTAAGTGGGGTCGGCTTCATGAATCTTTTTTCTTTTTTACGTTCTTTAGAGTGTCAAATTTTTCATTGAATTCTAATAGATTAAGTTCATTTATTTTATACAACATACATAGGTCTTTTTAGAGCACTACAATACTTACCCCCATATTATAAAATTTTATTTAAGCACAAGCAATACTTTTCTTTCACATAAGAGGCTCGATGTATTCCTCTGGTTCAACCATCCAACTTAAATTCTACTAATAATTAACATCCTCAACTATATTACCATAGCATTGAATAATAGTTCGAAGATATCTATTTTAATAAGCTGCTGATGTCCTGAAGATATCCTAAGTTTTATTTAACGAATAGAGTTCGAGTCCAAAGTTGGATGATATGAACACAACTTCAATTTGATTGACCTGAATCCAACATGAGTAACTTGTTGAACATAAAACATGACAATAATTTTACATTATATAATAATTTCTCATGTTGTTTAGTTTTTTCTTTTTTTTAGGACTCTGCCAGTTCATTTTTTTCATGTCCTCCACTTCTCGAGATGGCTCGAGTTTTGCTAGGGGTTCTTGCTCCTTCTTCCCCCATTTCCTTCTCAAAAACCCCTAATTTAGTTTCCCCTCTTATTGCTTTCGCGTGTTGATTCTGTTTGGCTCCGGCGCTTTTGCCCCTTAGTCTATTTTATAGATCATTTTGTTTTTCTCTCTCTTCCCTCTGCATCTTCTTCTTGTTCGTTACTTGGGTTGGATCCTTCTCTTAACTAGAAATAGATCATAAAATTATTGTGCTTCAAACTTCTATTCTTGATCATCATCACGTGCACTCCCAACAAAATAAGCCATGCGGGCATCACCAATCATTTCCTCATGTACACTTAAATTGTGTTTTGTTGGCTCGGGGGAAGGGGGGGCGAGGGGGGGGGGGGGTAACTTGATGATGTGTTGGCATGATTGTACTGAGCATATGGTTCAAACTCACTATGGGAAGTTTAGTATCAATAATTGGGTTTAGATCCAACTTCACTTCTTTAGGCATCAAGTATGCTTGGTTCTTGTGTTTCTCATAGGGGCATCGAAACTTGTCTTTTGAAAGGTAAACATGCAGCTGTAACGCCAGCTGCACAAATTCCTGAATACCTTTGAAGAACTCATCGGTGAGTCTTTTTTTTCCTGGAATCTGTTGTACATTCATGATCTCAAGTTTGAATATCCATCTGCAACATATATATAGATTTATAGATTTAGATATCAGTCGTACCCACTAAGTGGGGTCGGCTACATGAATCTTTTTTTTACGCTCTATAGAGTGTCATATTTTTCATTGAATTCTAATAGATTAAGTTCATTTTTTTTATACAACATACTTAAGTCTTTTTAGAGTACTACAATACTTACCCCCATAAATACTTTTCTTTCACATAAGAGGGTCGATGTATTCCTCTGGTTCAACCATCCAACTTAAATTCTACTAATAATTAACATCCTCAACTATATTACCATAGCATTGAATAATAGTTCGAAGATATCTAAAACGTTAACTCCTAGAAGGATCATCAAATGGTTGATGTATAATAAGATCAAACCATCTAAGACAACTCTCTCTAATTGTTTCTACCATTGGTGCAACATCGACTTTTTCATAAATATATTCATTTCATATTTTGTCTCTAAGTTTATTATTATTATTCATCCACCTAAGCATTCTCATCTGATCAACAACTCTTTCATGAATATATTCCTTTCAAATTTTGTCTCTAAGTTTAAGGTCACTCATCCACCTAAGCTTAAACTCACTCATCCACATACTTTCTTTGCATTACATAACAAACACCTGAACTTTATTTTTAACATAAAAATCACCCAAATCTTATGCATTACATATATAACACCTAAACTTTGCATTCTACATAAAAAACAAATAATTCCTATGCATTACATATCTAAGATAGAAATTTCAATTTTGACATAGAGTATAAAACAAAAATCCAAAAGTCTCAAAAAAAGAGAGACTCGGCCAAGAAAAAAGAAAAAATTGTAGATGACGTAGAAGAGGATTTCTCGCCTATGCGGTGAACTCATCGGTGGAAGATGGAGACGCCGGATTGAGCGATCGAGATGGAGGAGCACAAGTGGGGTCGAAAAGTGCAGCAATGAAATAAAATTCACGTGTGAGAGTTTTGTCTCAGGTGGTTGGTTTATTAGGGCATTAGCATCGAAGTTAGCATAGGCACTTAATATCGTCGACATTTTCGACGCTACTTACAACTGCCCATTTTTTTCAAGAGCAGATAACACTAACAAAAATGCGGATGCAAATTTTGTGTCAAAATATAATCCGACGCTAAATCGTATGTTTCTTGTAGAGATACTCAAATGCATAGTATATTAGTTTAAAATAGATTTATGCTCGCAAAATTGAAGAAGAAAAAAATTAACTAAACTCTAGAGTTGTTAATCATGTATCCCATAAATTTTTCTCTTATAAATTTTATCTTTGTCATAACTACTCGTGGCGCTTGTATGCTCCTAATATATATTAGTTCTATTAATATATGTAATTTATTATCGATAAATATTTACCATATTTCTCATTTTATTTTAGATCATATTTTATCAGGGTTTATTAGGGAGAGTTGTAGATGTTTGAAGAAGTAATTGTGAAGCTGCGACAGAAGAAACTGTTGTTCAAAATTTACGATTTCTATTACAAATTTATTTTATTTTCAAAAAGTCAGACTCAGCGTTCTGACATCAATGTCAGGTTACAAAACAAAACTTCATACTGTAACTTTTTGAAAAATAAACAAAACAGAAACGTCTAAAAGTGCGATGCAACACCACACTCTTGCCCGGAACGCAACTTAGATATCCAATGAAGTGATTCTCGCTGCTAAATCTCATATTTTCTTTACTTCTTTTCGTGTGTAGGATCACTACTTCCAAAGGCTAATAGGGACAGATCATAGGAAGCATAATTCAATATAACTTTGTTTGCAAACATACCACAAAATTCCTATCTATGAGTGATTCTCGTAATTGTCAATCTCGTTAATAGGAAACTATCGTCCCACATCTCACTCATTGTTCAAGAAATCATATAATTTTGTTCCTGCTTATGATTTCCTTTTGAGTTTTATTTTGTTGCTGTCGTATTTTTGGTTTCTTAGGTTATGATTTGAGTCATAAGAAATAGCATTAGTTAAATTTTGTTAACTCGAAATTTTATTTCGTTGCTCGTAAATCATAATAATTTGGAGCTTTTATCTTATAAAGAGGCACTTCTTCACCTTTGCTGACAACATTTTATAATTGAGAATGTTTTTTAATTAGACAAAGCAAATGCTTTGGATTGATATCTCTATTGTTATAAAAAAGTGTAAATGGCTCTCATTGGGTGTAAAATACGCCTTTTTGAATGACTTTTTTCAAGAAGTGATATTCCGTCATGGTGCTTAAAACCGGCCCTATAAAGTTTATAAGATTAAGAAGGAATTATATAGTCTTAAATAAATACTATAAGTTTGATTTGACTAGTTTCATATTGTGTTCATCTGACTTAATCTTCACTTAGTGCCATTAATCTATACTATTCTTAAGTGCATTACTATTGTTTATTTATATATTGATAAAATAATTATTTAATGAGAACAATGCTCAAATTTAATTATAAACACAACCTCATATTTACACAAGGTCTAAAAATCCATCATGTTTAGGTGGACATCATAAGCTCTCAACCAATATTACTCCACACTGAGAATGAGACAAGAGCAAACAATTTGACCATCAAAATTTGTCATACAAATTGAAAACCAACGCTGATATATCAATCAAAAGATAAAAAACCAACAAAAAAACTGAAATAAACAGATGAGCAGTGCTCATATATATTTCATCATATTGTTTCTCCTTATTGTTCAAAACATATAAGATGCTACTAAATTATCTATCATTTAAATTTCAAATGTGCAACAAAGACTATGCAATCCTATTTATAAAAGTCTTTGTTAAACTAAAAAAAGAAGCAGTGCTCAATATTCTCCCGTCAAAATGTTACTTCACACTAAGGAAGTGGCAAGTGTAAACAAGTCGACCAGCATAATATGTTAGGCAAACAGAAAATCAGTGCTACTATACATATCTAAAGAAAATAAACCAACAAAGAAAAACTGAAATAAACAGATGAGCATTGCTCATATATATTTCATCACATTGCTTCTACTGATTGTTCAGAATAGACAATGATGATGATAACTTATCTATCGTGCAAAATTCAAATGTGTAGCAAAACATATGTAATTGTATTTATAAAAGTCTCATCATAAGAAATTTTAAAAAAAGAGAGCAGTGTTCAACATTATCCATCCCAAAATGTTACTACCCAGTTAGGATTTTTAAAATAATAAACATTTAAAAAACATATGAACAAAGCTCATATATTTTCCATTCCATAACTTCTACTATTTCTTCAGGATTACTATAGATGCTGCTAACTAATCTATCTTGCAAACTTCAACTTTACATCAAAGCATATGCAATACAAGAAGAAAAAACAAATAAGTGCTCATAATCTCCCCACAAAATGTTCATCTACGCATATGTATGGGAAAAAGCAAGCTAATCGACCAGCAAACATTAATGGATACATATGTTGTGAGGATAGGGAGTGAGATTATCAAAAATCCGAAGGCGCAAAGTCATCAAAGGCACCTCATAAAGGAGCTCCAGCCGCGGAAAGCACTCTCCCCATTCTGTTTCGGCATTCTACTTGTTGTAATCCCCAACCAGCAAAACACTTGAAATAAAATGATTCACAAATGCCGCTTCTCCTTTTTCAAAACGTAAACGCCACAAAAATAGGATCCCGAACGGGCTCTAAGTGCAGCGATTTGTCACGGACTAACTTTTCTAAAGTCACCCGTGCGGCTTTAGCGCTCCCCCTTGGCACTAAATCAGCCTATCTTACTCGCAACCGCTTGGTCTTGTAGGCACACACAACTTCTGGAAAGGAGAATAGGAAGAAAGAGTAGAGAAGAAAAACACTTCACTAATAAGAGTAGGTTACAACCTTTGAATACAAGAAACTTGGATGTCCCAAAACAAGAGGAGGGGACTCTTATTTATAGTCCCTCCCAACTCTCAAAAGAACCTTCTTGATTACAATATAATATTCAAGCTACTAGAATGAGGTGGAACCTTCTAGAGTTGCATGGCTTCCACATGTCTCTTTCTAGAGTCTTCCACCTTATCATCTTGCATGTCTTCCATGTGTCTCCTTCTAGAGTCTTCCACCCTTTGCTAATGGTGGAACGTGACACTCTCCCCCACTTGAATTCGCAATGCCCTCATTGTGCTTGTCCTTCTCATATTGCTGAATCATTTCCCTGAATTGTCATTATGTATCTTCGTGTTCCCAAATAGCTTCACTATCTGGCAATCCCTTCCACTTGATGAGATACTCTTTGTAGTTCCGTACCCCTCGTCATCTGATCACCCTGTCTGTCAATATCTCCGCAACTTCTTTGTCAAAAGATGTGATCATGGCCGTAGGCGCCCGCTTGGAGATTCCTCTTGAAGGATCTTCCATGTCTTCATGATAAGGCTTCAACATGCTTACATGGAAGACCGGATGTATCTTTAATTTCGGTGGAAGGTCGAGCTTGTAGGAAACTTTTCCTACTTGTTTAATTACTTCAAAAGGACCTTCATATCTCCGAATTAATCCTTTATGTACCTTCCGAAAGGTTTTGAATTGTTGGGGTAGAAGTTTCATAAGCACTAGATCTCCTTCTCGAAACTCGATGTGCCTACGTTCTTTGTCCGCCCATTTCTTCATTTTCTTTGCAGCCTTGTGCAACGTTGCTCGAGCTAATTCTCTTTGTTCGATCCAAGATTTGGCAATTTTGAAAGCCGGTGGGCTTTTCCCGTCGTAGTTGGTTGTAAGGCAGAGGGGTGTCATAGGTTGGTACCCCATGACAATTTCAAAAGGACTCTTATTGGTAGCTTCACTAGTTTGCAAGTTGTAGGAGAACTGTGCCACATCCAACAATTTGGCCCAATTTTGTTGATTTGCACTTACATAGTGACGTAGATAAAGTTCTAGGAGTGCGTTCACCCGCTCTGTTTGCCCATCTGTTTGAGGATGAAAGCTTGTGGAAAAGTTTAAGTCTGACCCCAACATTTTGAATAGTTCAGTCCAAAATCTCCCAGTGAAGCGAGGATCTCGATCGCTGATAATAGTTTGTGGTATTCCCCATAGCTTTACCACATTGCGAGAAAAAGCCTTGAAGCCTCCTCGAGCGATACGGTTGGTTGGAGCGACGAATGAATGTTGCATATTTGCTGAATCTGTCAACCACTACTATAATGCTCCCACATCCATTTGATTTTGGTAGGCTGGAGATGAAGTCCATGGAGACACTTTCCCATGGTCTCTGGGGAATAGGTAGGGGTTCCAGCAATCCTCCTTGTTTTTGAAGGACAACTTTGTCTTGTTGGCAAACAAGACAAGTGCGAACATATTCTTCTACGCCTTCCTTCATTCCCGGCCGATAATAATTCATCTTTAGTAGTGCTAAGGTTCGCTTCATACCTCGGATGTCCCGCCCACAAGGAATCATGGCACTCGTTGATTAACTCTCTTCTTAAATTTCCCCAATCCGGGTACGTAGATGCGCCGCCCCTTCGTGCAAAGGATTTCATCATCGATCCAAAACTTTCTAGTTTTGCCTTCATTTATCATAGCAATGATACTTTGCGCTTGTAGATCGGATTTCAATCCTTCCTTGACTTTGCTTATGAGGGAACTAGAGACCTGCGAAACGCCTGGCAAGTTACGCTTTTCGGCTTAGTGCATCGGCCACTACATTTGCCCTTCCAGGTTTATACTCCAGAACGTAATCAAATTCCGTCAAGAAGTCCTGCCATCTTGCCTGCTTGGGACTGAGCTTCTTTTGAGTTTGAAAGTAGCTGGTGGCGATATTGTCTGTCATGACCCAAAATCTAGAGCCGAGTAAGTAGTGCCTCCATACTCTAAGACAATGTACGATGGCTGTCATCTCTTTTTCTTGGACAGTGTATCGACGCTCTGTCTCATTAAGTTTTCGACTTTCGTAGGCAACCGGATGTCCATCCTGCATGAGTACTCCCCCTATGGCGAAGTCAGAAGCATCAGTTTGCACTTCATATTCTTTGGTATGATCAGGAAGACTGAGTACAGGCTCCTCACTTATAGCCTTCTTGAGATCTTCAAATGCTTTATGACACTTGTTATTCCACTCCCAGGACTTGTTCTTCTTGAGTAGATCTGTCAATGGGGCGGCTTTTTGCAGAATAGCCTTTTATGAACCGCCGATAGTAATTTACGAGCCCCAGGAAGGATCTTAACTCTGGTACCTTGGTGGGATGTTCCCAATCTTGTATGGCCTTGATCTTACTTTCCTCCATCATAATCTTTCCATCTTTTATTTTATGCCCCAAGAATGTTACTTCTGGTTTGGCAAAGGAACATTTTTCCCTCTTGATGTATAGCTTATTCCTTCTTAGTATTGAGAATACTTCTCGAAGATGTCTCAAATGATCTTGGAACGTGTGGCTATACACCACTATATCGTCTAAGTAGACGACAACAAATTGATCCAAGTATGGTTGAAATAGCTTGTTCATTAAAGTGCGGAATGTAAGCGAGAGCATTAGTCAATCCAAAAGGCATGACTAAAAATTCAAATGACCCATACCTGGTCACACAAGTGGTTTTCGGCTCATCTCCTTCGGCTATCCTCACCTGGTAGTAGCCTGATCGGAGATCCAATTTAGAGAAGTATCTGGCGTTGCCCAATTGGTCGAAGAGATCGGCGATGAGAGGAATTGGATATTTGTTCTTCACGGTAATCTTATTCAAAGCTCGATAGTCTATACACATGCGTAGAGACCCATCTTTCTTCTTCCGAAATAAGACCGGGGCACCGAATGGGGCCTTAGAAGGTCGAATAAATCCTCGCTTCCAACAACTCCTTTAGTTGTTTGCGTAGCTCTGCCAACTCTGGAGGTGCCATGCGGTAAGCTCCCATGGCCGGTGGCTTAGTCCCTGGTTCTAGCTCAATTTCATGATCGATCTCTCTTCTCGGTGGTAGTTCTTTTGGTAATTCGGACGGTGAAACGTCTTTAAACTCCTCCAGAACCGCTATCACATCTCTGGGCATGTCTTCCTGGGCCTCTAAGTTTTCATCAGGGTCTTGGAGAATAGCCAAATAGCTCTCCTCCTCTCGTCGAATGCCCTTCTTGAATTGAATAGCTGAGAGCATCATGGGTCCTTGCTTCCCGTTTCTTGTTGTTGGTACTAAACAAGCTTGATCACCCTCCATGATGCACATGCTATTGGCAAATGGAATGGGGAACGCTCTTACTTGGTCTAGAAATTCTAGGCCAAGAATTACTTTGAAGTCATCCATGGGAATGATAGAGAAGTTTAGCGTACCTGACCAATCCCCAACGCAAGTCTTCACCTTTTTAGCCATTCCAAGGATCGGTTTAGCCGCCGAGTTAACTGCTTTGATGGAGCCACCTCCACCAACTACTTGTAGTCCCATCCTTTTGGCTTCTTCAATGGAGATGAAGTTGTGAGAAGCCCCGTATCCATCATTGCACCGGTAGGCGTCCCGCCGATAGTTACGTCTACAAAGAGGAGTCCTTTTGCCGAAGTCTTTGGAGACGAGCGTACCACATCGAGTAGTTGCATTGTCCCCACCTGTGCATCATTATCGCTTCCCTCTTCTTCTTGATGGCTTGCAAGAAGAGAATTTAGAGCCTTCTTCTGAGGGCAATCCCTTACCCAATGAGGTCCACCGCAAAGGAAGCAATTATTGCGTGTTTTGGCTCTGTTGTTGAACTTTTCCTTATCTCTTACCTTATAGGAAGTTGATTCGTGACGGGCTTCTTCCTTTTGTTGACCTCTATCTCCCCCACTTTTAACATAGTTCATCTTCTTTTCCTTTGGTTTCGTAGACTCCTTTGCATAGTCGACTAAACTTTCTGCTACGGCGATGGCAGTCGCAAGATCTTGTACTCCACGCCTTCTAAGTTCCGTCCTAGCCCATTGTTGGAGCCCATCCATGAAGTTGAAAAGTGCATCTTTGTCTGACATGTCAGGAATTTCAAGAACCAGACTTGTAAATTCCTTAACATAGTCTCGAATTGATCCCATTTGCTTGAGCCTTCGCATACGGGCTCTAGCTTCATCCTCCGCATTTTCAGGATAGAATTGCCTTTTTAGCTCCCTTTTGAAGTCATCAAAAGTAACCATAATGCACATACCTTTTTCTACATCTCCTCGTCTTCTTCTCCACCAAAGCATCGCGATATCGGTGAGGTAAAGGGTGGCAAATTGTATTTTTGCCTCTTCATCCACGATCCCCATCGCTCCGAAATATTGTTCAAGTCCCCATAAGAAGTTGTCTACCTCCTTTGCGTCACGAGCTCCTCCAAAACTCTTTGGTTTTGGAACTTCAATCCTCTTAGGTTCGAAGGTAGGATGATTGGTGGGTGATGCTAATGCCCTCTTGCATAGCAAAACATCACCACGTAATTCTTCCAAGCTGGCACGCATGTCATACATCTCGTCCTCTTGGGATTTTCGTACTTCTTGGAGCTCTCCCATCAAGTCTTCTCACATCTTCGCCATTTGGTCCTTTAGAGATTCCTCTAGTTGGAGCATCATACCTCTAATTGTTGAATGGATGGTGATGTCCTCCTCCTCGAGTCCATCTACCTTTGGCCAAGATCCTCAACTTGGGCCTCCATGCCAATTACCACCTCCTCCACCCGAGTAAGGCGTGACTCAAAGCCATGTATGATCTCCTTGGACTTTCCATGTGGTTTAGGTGCGGCTGGGTCTCTTTGCTCTTGACGACCTCGCCCTTGTTGAGATGATTCCACAATAGTGGCTTCCGACTCCATTGCGTGCTCCTTAACACTTTTTGCCATACCTTCAAAACGAGGCTCTGATACCAACTGTCACGGACTAACTTTTCTAAAGTCACCCGTGCGGCTTTAGCGCTCCCCTTGGCACTAAATCAGCCTATCTTACTCGCAACCGCTTGGTCTTGTAGGCACACACAACTTCTGGAAAGGAGAACAGGAAGAAAGAGTAGAGAAGAAAAACACTTCACTAATAAGAGTAGGTTACAACCTTTGAATACAAGAAACTTGGATGTCCCAAAACAAGAGGAGTGGACTCTTATTTATAGTCCCTCCCAACTCTCAAAAGAACCTTCTAGATTACAATATAATATTCAAGCTACTAGAATGAGGTGGAACCTTCTAGAGTTGCATGACTTCCACATGTCTCTTTCTAAAGTCTTTCACCTTATCATCTTGCATGTCTTCCATGTGTCTCCTTCTAGAGTCTTCCACCCTTTGCTAATGGTGGAACGTGACAGATTGCTACAAAACATCAATCTGACTTTCTCAGAATAAAATAAATTTATAATAGTTATCATAGTATTTTGAACAATCTCTTCATAACTGATTATTCAAACAGCTGCAGCAGCCCCAAATAGGCCCTAAGAGGGCCCACATTATTGTTGGCTTTCACTTATATAAGTATATGTATATCTGTTGGCTCATTCTGACATTTAATAAAAAATCCATTACAATTTTAACTTTTTTAGTATTATATCCATCAATTTTATTTCTTAAATGTCCATTGCAATCACTATTGATTTCATACAAGTAAAAAGTAATTTTGCTTTGTGCGTTTTGTCTTATTCGATCGCTTGAAGTCAAAAAGTGCGTTCTGAATAATGTGATGATTTTATAGCTTCCAACGTTTAGTATGGTTATGTTAAAAATTCTTATTGGTTTTATTCTGTGCAAAAACAACTAAAATGACTCAAATTTAATGATTTTAATTTCACTCATCAACTGAATTAAAAATATATATATATGCGAAAGACAATCCTTTTTTTTTTTCGCTTTACTATTCTTATTATTATTATATATAATTATTATATATTTATATCTTAAAATTGAATTTTTAAATGCATACCATTCAATTCTTATGTGTGTAAGTGCGCGCGCGCGAGTGTGTATTCTGTTAAAGAGTGGGTCGGGGTTTGGGGTTCCCAACCCACCTTATTGGCTCAAAACCCGTTAGGTCTGAGGACGACGGTTTGCAAATAATTAGAGTACTACCTGGCTTAAGGCAACAATGCTTTACTAGGGTATTCGAACATGTGACCTGAGGGGACTTAAGATCTTCAAAAAAGTTGCCCTACCAAAAAACCACATACAGATCACTTGTTTTTTTTTATAATTTTTTTATTTTAAATGGTCGGCTACTATTATATGAGTCCCCAGTCACTCTCATGTGTCTAACTATTCGAGGACTGCCCTCACTACAGACAAGTGGCTAGAGAGAGATTAAAACCGTGACCTGAAGAGACTTACAACCTTCAAAAAGATTGTTCTACCAACAAGTCACAGCTAGCGACATAGGTGCACGCACGCGCACACATATACACAGACACACACATATAACACCTAAACTTCAATTTTATATTATCTCTTCTTTACGTATAAAACGACATATTTCATCTTTTAAAAGTTAAAACAGTAATATTTTTGATATGATATAAAACATTTTAATGAAGTAAATATAAAAAATAATATTTACGTTTTATATATACATAAATACATAAGAAGTAATTGAGTGATACCTATAGAAATGCCCTTTAAAATATTTAATATTTACAAGACCAAATCATAAATAAATAACAATTGTATCACAATCATTTAAAAATATAATCTTATAAAATAAAAATGAGTAATTTATAAACATACCATCCATTTATATGTACATACTACATCAATAAAACTTTTGTGCATAAAAATACGCATCACTTTTAAAAAATTAATACACATTAAAAAAAAAAGTTAATAATAGGATAACTTTTTATGTAAATATGAAAGTTTGGGTTTTATATATAT
This sequence comes from Papilionanthe hookeriana x Papilionanthe teres, assembly GCA_022702705.1. NCBI lineage: Eukaryota > Viridiplantae > Streptophyta > Magnoliopsida > Asparagales > Orchidaceae > Papilionanthe > Papilionanthe hookeriana x Papilionanthe teres. The sequence goes on from CM040426.1 coordinate 60,923,002, forward strand.
ATATAAATTCATGAGAAAAACGTGGGTAAGTATGTAAATATAAAAATTTATTGCAAAGGTCAAAAGATGACAGTCAAAATTTCTCCGTTCAAAATCCAAATCTCAGTAAGTAATTCAGATCAGAACTTTAGACAGCACCATTCTCTGTCAGAAATGAAAGACAATAAATGCATTTCACATGAGAGACACGACGCTTTAATTCTCTAAAAATCTTTCTTTTGTCATAAAATTCTATATAAAGAAAGTTGCCTCTTCAAGCACGCGGTGGACAGACAGAAGACTTGGCAGCTGAATTAGGAGGGGAAGAGTCCACGAAGGCCTCATCTCTGCCCCTTCAGCGCTCAAAGTTTCAAACTTTGTGGCAAGTTCAGAATGAACTATTGACAAAGTTATTTTTTGAGGATTTGGATTTGACTTTCAGATTCTTGGGAAGAATGATTTGAAAATCAAGCTTATTTTTGTGCCATCAAAGTTTATGTATTTATAGGTGTAAATCTGTATGGAAGACTGCGTTTTTAATTTGTTTTACTGAAAAAAATAAAGGAGGTGGTGAGCGTCTCAAAAAGAAAAATCTAATAAGTCTAAATTAAATACTAAATTTTGAGATTATTAAAAGATTGAAATCAATTAAAAAACTATCTATGATCCAAGGGGGTCAACATGAACCATCCTATTAGTTGGTTGAGGAAGTTATGTACCAAAAGATCAAAATGCTCCTCTCAAAAATCTTCACTTGAGGGGAGAGAAGAAGAGAAAGCGGAGAAGAGAAGTGGAGGAGAACTGGAATTCCAGAACCTATTTTCGAGAGAAGACTTGATAGTAACCACATGCCTTCGTAGCCACCGACCACCGTTGATCACCACTTATTAGTAACTGTCAACCATTGCCGACCGTCACTGCTTGTCTTCGGCGACCCTTGCTTGTTTGCAACTATTGGAGTCTAAATATGAATGTTATGTCTAACACATGTATTGAAAATGTGATGAATAACCTAGCCACTGTAGGTACAACCACAGATGACCACCGTCTATCGGCCACCATCGAACACCACCGACTATCGGCCACCATCGAACACTGCCAACCATCACCACTTGCCATCACTAATTACTAGCCATTTGTGATACCTGTTTGTAATTGTTGTATTCCAAATATGGTTGTTGTGTCAAACACCCGTATTGAAGACCCGACGAATAACCACCAACCTTATAGTCGCCGAACACCGTTGACCATAGTCTATCGGACGCCGACGACCGCCTCCAGTCATCATTGTTTGTCATTGCCGACCATAGGCCTCTAGTGACCCCTGCTTGGAGCTGTTGTAATCCAATTACAACATTTGTGACGAACTACCACTATTACAGTTTCCAACTATGATTTCTATGACCAACCATTTTTATTGCACCAATCAACAAAAACATTTATGAGTACATGTTGTATTTATAGTAACCGATTATAACATATATAACCAATTACTACTATTACAACAATAGGCAAAGCGGCACGACCACCTTTTGTTATTATAGCCAAGAACAACATTTCTTGCAGCTTAATTATGACTATTATAACTACAGTACTATCTACTATTGTACATCCATGATTATAAGCATTGCAATTTCATCTTATTTAATTCAAGAGAGATTTATGAATTTATGTATTTAAATTATATAGCTAATTATTTTGATTGGATTATGCCCTGTAATTTTTTTACATAATTTTTTCATTTATCAATGTGTTATGAACCTTCGTGCAACAATCATTGAATAATCAATTTGTCATCATCAATTTTCTGGCACAACAACAATTCTAATAATTTTAATTAGTATTATTTTTAGATTTGTGTCATTTTGTTTCATGAATTGCATGTGCTTCTCTTTGCTCGTGAATTGCATGTGCTCAAAATACACGTGGATAGAATTTATAAACGTAACAATATATTTAAATAATAAATAAACAATTTAATACATAGGTTAGAAATATAAATTTATTTCTTGATATAATTTAAATTTCTTATTTCATATAATTGTTGACATATTTAATGCATGATATTTGAATTTAACAATTAAATAGAAAAATGATAAAAAATAAATATATTAAATAGTATATATCATAAAATGCAATTAAAATTAAGATATGAGTGACTAGAAATGAATAGCTAAAAATTATATATAATTTCTAATTCATAATTAATATTGAAGAGGATAAGTAAAAAAAAATCAAAATATCAACATTAATAAGGAGCTTGATTGTACTTATTTGGGGGAAATCAATATATTTAATTCCTAATTAGAGGATTTTGAATAATTTAATTATTGAATTTATTAGAAAATAGCATATAATTAATGTGTGGAGCAAGATTAAATGATTAAGAAAACGTTAACTTTATTGAAAGTTTTAAATTAGGATTAATACCTTTCAAAAAAAAATATTGACTTTATTGAAAAAAAATATGAATTTATAATTAATTGAAATTTTTTAAAAAAATTATAATTTAAATGATCTAATATGTTACAAATTAGAACTATTAAATATGATTGTATCCACCAGAAATGCCGGCACGAGTCTCAAAGTGAACGAATGAAAGAGAAAAATAAGCTTTCCTTCGAGGTAAGCAATCAACCGACGATTCAATGTCAAGCATGAGAAACTGCGTCTCCAAGCCTGAGATAGGTCCAATCTCTGGAGATGGTTCCCCGCTCGGTAGCGTCAAGATCCGTCGAGAGTGAGGCGTATATTATCCCAGCAGCGAGTCTCGTCGGATACCTTGCACAAGCAGCGACAAGATCTGCCAAAAATCTTACGAGATAGGGAGATCTGGCTAATGCTACGAACCTACCATGAATGTGAGACACAAGACCTGTAAGACTTAAGTTGAACAACAAGTGAGCCACAACTCACCCTACTACTGTTGCTCAACTGACCAGGGGTGAGCAAGATTGTCATACCGCTGAGCGCCTCGATTGGCAGACCCACTTTGGAAGGCACAGTCGCCACTTGACAGGTTGCCTCAATCAGCCGAGCTAACCCAAGTAAGCTTGTCGATTATTACTATGTTAAAAATCAAATTGTAATACAAATATAGTATAAAATCCATATAATTAACTTGAACATGAATCATACTAAGAACAGTTTCCATAATTGCTCCATTTTTCCTATAATTTTACAAAATACACTCCTATAAATAAGAGAAAATGTACGAGTAAAGGGGACTCTCTCCCCCGGTTCTCTCGACAATAAACGATTGACCCACTCTAGTCTATTGTCTCTCATTCACTCTATTCAAATTCTAGAGGGGTGTTTAGGGCTGTAAAAAAAGCTCGTTGTTTGCGAACAGATCGTGTTCGGCTCACTAGAGAGTTCTTGTTTGATTTGTTCGATAAGCAAACGAGATGAACACAAACAAGTTTTTTTTCGTTCGGTTTATAAACGAACTAGACACGAACAGTGTTTTGTTTGATCATGTTTGAATCATTATTGTTCGAACTATAAAATAATTTAAAATAATTATATATATAATTTATCATATTTTAAAAAGAATTATATACTATAAAAATTTATCATATTTTAAATTAAATCCTATAAAATTTATCTAAAATTTTATTATCATTTTAACAATTCAAACAATTCAAACAATACAAATAGATTTGAAAGATTTCAAACTATTCAAATAATTCAGATAATTCAAACAATTCAATTTCAAACATTTCAAATATTTCAAACATTTCAAATATTTCAAACTAATTTCAAACAAATCAAACCGAATACGAACAATAGCTTTACGAACAATTTCAAACACGAGCCTATTTCAAACACACTTATTTTCAAACGAACCAAATACAAACACGAGCTTTGTTCTTTCATTTACATCCTATCCGTGTCCACAAAAGATAATATGGGATCCAACAATGATATTATACGTGTATTGAATTTAGCTATTTAAATGTATTTTCATATTAACTGATAAGTCATTATTTCTAATAATGATTAAGAATTATGAATTAAGGTTGTTATGAAATTTGAATCGAGAAACAAGAATTGACACAAATCAGAAGAACACAAAGAGATTTAACGAGGTTCGGCAAAGAATTGCCTACGTCCTCGGGAGTAGAGCGGCAAATTTCACTATTTAAGAGGAGTTACAATAGTTCGTTTCACATACCCATATGATTACATATTTATTTATAGATAAAACCCAAGGATAAATTACTAACTTGCCCTCGCTCCCGTCAACCCACTAAACATGAAGAGACGCACCTCTTCACTAAGAAAATTCCAACTCCTTAAATATGAGCTATACCTAACAAAGATAAAAACATATTTATGTTCTGCATAATAGAAAAACATAAAAAAAAAAAAAGTTAAGCAAAACAGAAATGTCAATCAAATAGCAACATTATTCACTCACCGAATTCATATTGCATTAACAATCATGCAACCTTCCAATTCAAGTGAAATTACTACTATAAAAAAATTAAAATTAAAAATTTTAGGAATGAGACATAATTAATGCGTAAAGCTTGATTAAATGACTTAATTAATATTAACTTGTATTAAAATTTGTGATTATCATCAAATTTTGAGGGCTAAGATTTCATATAGGAATGAAGAAAAAATGATTTTAAATTATAATGGTAGTATAGATATATGATGCACATGAAATCAGTAATAATTAGAGTCAAAGTAGTATGTTGAAACACAACGTCAAATGATGAGCACAATTTATTTCTTATTAAAAGGAATACCACAAACTAAATGAGATAAATACATAAAACTATGGTTATAATTAATCTTAAATTCTGAAGCTAATCCACAGTCAGACTTTTTATTTCAATAATTATTTCAATCAAAATTATTTTCTCTTTTATTAAAGTAAAACAGGCTTGTGAGTTATACTCGGGCATATAGAAGTAAGCTTGAGGTTGAGCTCAAACTTAATTAACTAATCAATCATTCAAAACTCTGATTTTAGAAAAGTTATAGTCAAACTGACCTGCTCGATGAGACGGACTCAATAGTACTAGAATTGGTTCAATCAAGTCCAAATCAAGCATAGATCAAGCTATTAAATATCTTTTGGAATCTTTTCGGTATATTTTGAAGGTCAAACGGATGCTGAATCTGGCAAGCTTATAACCAAATCTAGCGTACCAGTGAGATGAATCCAAAAATCCCAAGATCACTCAATTCTGACATCGTTAAGACACTTAAATGTTAGTCTCGTCCAAAAATAGAGAGCAACACTTATAAATTCCAATCATCTGACACAAATATCGAGACGTGCACGAATCTCTAGACAATCTTTTAACCAAACAATATTCAAATTTCGATTAAGAGTCAACTCGAGCTCCGTTTCATTAAACTTACATTCAAAGTGACGGGCTTTGACGAGACAGACTTAACAGTACCAGAATTGGTCCAATCCGAATAAAATCAAGCGCCAATCAATCCATTAAACCATTTTTGAAAGTTTTCCCAAAAAATTTTGAAAGTCAAACGAATGTCAAATTTGGAGAGCTTATAGCCGAATTGAGTGTCTCAACAAGACGAGTCTAACAATCCCAAGATTGCTCAATTCTAACATCTTTAAGACACTCAAATGTTCAACAAACTCTATTTGATAGAGGGAAATTTTTGAGCGCCATATCAAAGTGGTTCGTATTTCTTCATGAATTGCAACCGAGACTTTATATAGCTTTACCCTCCTCTTAAGAGAGGAAATTGAGCTTGATGCTTGGCGAGAGCTTGATGCCTGGCGAGAGAACTGAAGGTGACTCATGTTTCTGCAGCCTCTGACCACCATCGACCATCACTCGTTGGCCACTGCCCACACCTTGCGACCAAGCACCATGCAAAGCAACAACTGATGTCATGGAGTCACTAAGCAACTTACGAAGCGATGGATCATCTCGGACGCCGAGCTGACCCCCAAGATGACTATGCAACAACGCACCCTAAAGACAGTGTAACAATGCGCCTCATATATATTCGTGCAGTCCCCGTTGCCTATAGAAATCATTGCAACTCACCACTATGACCTATATGGCCAATTACGGCATACATTATTCATGATAAGTGCAACTCCCAGCTTTGACACTCGTGCCCTACATACATCATTACTACTTACTATTATGGCCCATATGACCAATTACAACCTATGTGGTATACAACTCATGCAACACCTGACTCTGTCCTCTGTGGTCCACGAAATCTTGTTCCCAATATTAAATTGACCCCTTTGACCTACTATTTTGTTTGATGTACCAACACTCACTCACTCTGTAATATATAAGAAAACCCAAATTCTAAAAAACTTAAAATACACTCCAGAACTCGCCAAAACTCCCCTCCAATTCATCTTACAAAGCATTATATGGAAAAATTCAGTAAAGCCGTCACAAAACCACAAAAATGCCCTATGTTAGCAAGGAGCACTAGGGCGTTGCATATGTATCATTAGGTTGCTCATGCAAGTGTAGCATTTGGGAGCTGTCATTGGGCGCCATGACATTGAGATTGTGTGCTACCTTTCGTGATACCTGTTTTTGAATTGAAAAGTGGATTGTTGCGATGCTACTTTATGAGAACTGGAGCGTCAATTTCTTGCACCTAGTGTCTTGTTTATGGGTTTTGCACTAAAAAAAATTTCTTCAGGTTCTGAAGCGCTCTGTTTATGACTCACATCACTACAATTCTAGTGTCGCGGAGCTTCCTCTATGTGTTGTGGCTCTAGTTTTTCAGATTGGTAAATATCCTCCATATATTGGGTTTTTTTCCTGTATACTGCATGCATACACAAAATATACTAAAAACATTAAAATTGCACAAAAAATATAAGAAAAACACTGTATCATAATATCAAATGTCACGCTTATCCTAATACATTTAAAAAAATAGGCAAACATTTTCTACGAGGTCAAAAATATTTTGAACATCACTTTATTTTTTATGTATATATCTTCTAGAGTCAAGTTTTCATTTTGGTTGGTCCTTTTTGGCAGCCCTAAAAATTAAGTGAAACATTCTCGTGACAAATTATATTCAGTGTCGATGTTCAAATTTTTAAAAGCTACAAATAGTTAGCAGTATTTCCTGCAACGTTCTCATGATATGTGATCGTTGCACTGCGTTTAATAGTATATAGAATTGTTATGCTTCTGGGTTTGACAGATATTCCTCCATCACGCTAGCAAATTGAGCTCGTGTTACATCAAATATTATTTCTTTTTCATCAATGTACCCATCGACATGTACTCACCTCGTAAATTTTAAAATAAAAAATTCTTTTGAAACACTCCATGATGCAAATCCGACCCAACACTATCTAATATTAGATATGTTTGATCCATATGTCTCACATTAAATATTGATTTTTTTTATTTAAAGATAACTAAAAAGATGAGGTGCCACATACAATAAGTACTCTATTATTAATGACCTTATTAGTTAATTATTTTCTTCTCACATATAACTTGCTATAAATTCATGATTTTTCATTGAAGATGCACATGTTCCATACAAAACTACTAAGTTTTTAATGTTTGCTTGTAACTTGTGCATAAATGAATATAATAATTTATTAATGTATATTAATTTTAATATTTCATAGCAGGAATGTATCTGAAATTCTGAAAATAATAATCTTGGATTCACAATATATTCTCATTTGATAATAAACTAATGCAAAACATTAAACAAAATTACAATAAAAAACTATTAATAAAATTTTTTTAAGTGATCAATTTATCATAGAGCAAATTTTTCTGAATTCTAACCAAACTTCAATAAAAATTAACTAAAAAATTGGAAAAAGAACTACAATTATACAAAACAAAAAATTTAAATTGATAAAATACAAATCAACATTTCTAAAAGTTAGTGGAAAAACTTTACCTTTGATTTTATAGAAAAATTGAAGAAATTCGACCAATTTATGGAGATTCCGAGGTAAAGTTTCTGTGTTGGTCGAGAAAGAGCCGAAAGAAGAAGAATGAGAAATGCAGAGAGTTTTTTATTTATCGAATAGGCCATCCATCAGAAATCATTTTGCCAAAATCTTCATGAAGAACGCCCGTTTGGAAATAGTTAAGTTAAGAGCCAACCGCATTTTCCGAGAAAATTATTTCAAAAAGTTTCATGTGGTTATTCTCATCGAAAATTAATCAATAATTTCCAACTAATTTATTTCTTCATTCATTCAATTGATTCTGGGTGCTTTTCCTTATAGCTTGCCTTGGCCTAGAAAAGTAATGATATGATACCGAACATCACACATGCTCTAATCCTCAGGATTATGTTGCAATACTGTACTTTTTTGTGTTTGACAAAATTATATTTTGTCAAAATTTTCAAAAAATAGCAGCTGAAAGTGTCGTTTTGCAACCTTACGTGCAGGGGGCAATATTTCTATGGAAGGCTAGTTTGGTTGTTTGTCCACTTTAATTGCTTTCGTTGCCTTAAATCCTCCAACATTGGGTTCAGGGTGCAGTCCATCCCCCCCTAAAAAAGAAAGACTGGTTTCGCGTCTGCTTACATGGCTAAGTTCGGTGCTTACTGGAAAACTACGATCAGATTTTTTGAAGAAAAAAATTGTTATAACCACAACGTTTTTTTTGCATAAAAACTTCTTTTACGGCAGCTTTACAGTTGTTTCTTCAAACAATTGCAACTGGCCCAAAAAGGCCCTAAGCCGTACGATGCTCTTTGCACCAATTCTCTAAATGGCCCTTTGTGTTTCATTTGTAATTAGAAAATTAGTTATCTTTCACGAAAAAATTTGAATACAACTAGAAATCACAAGCAATCTTTAAAGGAGTCCCAATTGCAACTCCTTGTCATCCAATAAAAGAAAGTTGTCCATACCGGCATAAAAGCTCGTCAACATTCAATATAGAAATGTTGGGTCTCAATATAAAATTAACTCGATGGACTAAACATCTCTTTCATGCATATTTAGTGCCAACTATTTTATAAGTAAAATTCGTGGAAGTTATTGTGCCAAGAATTTTGGTGTTCAAATCTTACTTTTGAATCATTTTTTATTTATTTATTTTTTTTATCTTTAAGCTAAGCATTATTCAAAAATAAAAAGATATATCTTCTTATCAAAAGCTATAGATGGAGAAGTAAAACATTTAAACAACTTTTCCTTTTGTTCAACGTTTAGGCCAGTAGTAAATTTATAGTGAATTTGAGTTCTTACTCAAATCAAAATTAAATTATTTAAAATTAACATGTAAGGTCCACTGGACAAAGCTCTACCTTGACTTTAAGCCATAGCTTTGGAAGGACACACAATATATATATATATATATATATATATATATATATATATATATATATATATATATATATATATATATATATATACCAGAAGAAGTGCACTACAATTATCTTTTGGTTCTTTCTTTTACCTATATTTGTTTTCAAGTGTCTTTAAAGTCTCTTACAACTCAGTTTTGATTATTGCTTCTCCTATTGTTCTTAATTTTCTTTGTATTTTGGAGATATTTTTTGCGTGAGTTAGTAATGATGAAAGTGGAACCCTTACGGGTGAGTATTACTCGTATTTCGCTTTTGGTTTTAGAATGGGATCCACCTCCCTCCCCCTGTAACACTATATATATATATATATATATATATATATATATATATATATATCCGTTTCATTTTCATTCTTCATTTATTCTGTGTAAATATGGTAAAGGAAAATCATTGAAATAAAAAATTCTATTTATGCCAGTAAGAAATCCTTTTAACACGTTCAAATATAGCTCATATGAATATAAATTTTTATACAAAAACTGCATTATGAGCTAGCCATCATCCTTTCATAAATGAGATTCTTCTATTCTTTGTAAGACTTATCACATAAAATACACAATACAGCAAATATTTAAACACTCCACTGTTATGGCTGAACAAGTGCACACCACATGCGCAGTCCATATTACATGAAATCATAAGAAAAACAGCATGATATTTATTGAATAATATTTCTTAATTCATTCAACCAACTGGTCAGCATTTGAACAAATTACATGATACATATAAACATGCAGAAGTGCTACGAATTTCGTAGCAATCTACATGAAAAAAAAGTAAAAATAAAAATACATTATTAATCAACCTTGAACACTTATAATCAACTAATCCAATCATCTCTGTCATCCCTCGGAAAATTATTGTCCAGATTCCGGACGTAAAGATACGTCCGGAGTCCAAGAAAACTACACCACGTGCTGATGACAGGAAAAAAAAAAATTTTGTGATCTGGGTAATACAGTGGAATATACTTCCCGTATTATTTCACATTATTTAGATGTTATTATGTTGATATTGATGTGTTATTGTGTAACACATCAATACCACCAAAATACACAAAATAGCACAGGAGAAATATTCTCACTGTGTTGCTGACTGATTTTTTTTTCTATTATTGATAAGACCTGATTTTATTAGACTCCGAACATATATCTACGTTCGAAGTCATCCCTCTCAATCTTTATTATCCTACATAGATGCATGCATGTAATCCAATGCATAAAAAATAGCAATAACTATATATTTTTGTACTTATTAAGCTCCATTCTTTAAGCTTAAATGGTGGCGCGTACAAGCGGCGAGTGCGGCGACATAAGCCTTGGAGTCGAGACCAAGTCCTCTTCAAACCTCCTCGGCAAGCTCAATCTCAACTCTTCATCCCACCGATTATTCTTCTTCTTCTTCTTCTTCATCTCCACCCCCTCACTCTCCCCATTCACAAACACCCTTATCCTCCTCAGCGCCCTCTCCGTCGTCTCATCATCCATATTCGCAAAGCAGACCCTAAACCATCCCGGTTCAGCACAATGAAATGAAGAACCCGGAGACACATTCAGTTTTACCTCATTAACAATAACCCTCCATAACTCCAGCTCTCCTTCCACCGTCTCTTCTTTAAGCAGCGGCCGCAAATCCATCCAACAGAATAGTCCCCCATTCCCTTCCAAACACCTTATCCCGACCTTCCCAAGCCCGGCCGTGAACACCGCATGCCTCTCCGCAAGCCTCCTCGCGTTCTCAACCAAGTACTTACTCGTGAACTCCTCATCTCCCAGCATACAGCCGAGCAAATACTGCGTCTGCGACGACACCAACCCAAAACTCGACATTTGGCGCGCGCGAGCCACGACGGCGTCGTTGTAAGAGTAAATAACGCCGACGCGGAAGCCGGGGAGACCGAGGTCTTTCGACAGGCTATAAACCACGTGGATTAGATTGCGGTCGATGGCGGCATCCGACTCAACCATCTCGGAGAGACTGATGAAGCGCGGCGGCTTGAAAACTGTGCCGCTGAAGATCTCGTCGCAGATGAGATGGATGCGTTTCTCGTTGACGAAGCGGAGGAGGATTTTAAGGGTTTGTTCGCTCATTGTGGTGCCGAGAGGATTGGAGGGGTTGGAGATGAGAATGCCTTTGACTCTAATGTTTGATTGTTGGGCTTTGAAGTAAGCTGCTTCGAGAGAGGACAATGTGATGTTGAAATTGTTGGAGCTGTCGCAGTGAATGGGGAGGAGACGTGCTCTTGTTCTCCAGCAGAAGTCGCGGTCGAACCTGAAGATGAATGTGACAGAATTGTGAGTTGTAGCACATTGACGGCTCAGTTTTATGTTATATTCATCAGATGTTCTTAGCAGGGGAGGGGACAGAGTTTAGAGATTCATGTATTTTTTAGGGGACAGAGATGAATCATGTCGGGAGCTTAGTTTCTATAGAGACTAAATTCCTCGGAGGCGAATGAACTTCAACGCTGTACGTAACTGTAGAGAATATTTTAATAAAAACAATAAATATATAAATATCGATCTAAAGGTTTTCATTTTCAAATAATGTAAGCAAAGAAAATCAGGTCAAAGTATTAGTTTTTATATGACCGTTTTTTTTTAATTTATCGTTAACTCGGACTAATAAATTTAGTCATGTTTTTGACTATAATCACACGAGTATTTATACTTATCGTTTATTTGACTGCACAGTACTCATAATATTTTTTAAAAAAATTACTGAAATCTATAGATTTATTACTTCTGATTCAGCTCTTAATTAAGGGAAGGAGCACTCACGCTGGATAATATGGAACGGGAATGAGGAAGGCATCGCCGGGGTCTGCAAGACAGAAAGCCAGCGTTTCTTGAGCTCCGGTGGCTCCTCCGCTCATTACTATTCTGTCCGGGTCGAATCTCACCCTCCCTCCTCTAACTTTCTCCATGAACTTGGCGACTGACTGCATGTACACATAAATAATTAATATTAAAGTGCAAAATACAAATTTATCTTTAACTAAGACAAAATGAGCAGCAAAATTGCTGCTAATTAATTAAGTAAACTTTACTTACTTGTCTGAAGAATGGAAGGCCATGATAATCCTGAAAGTTAGCTACAGCTCTGAACTGAGAAACACCTTCCTCTGTGCAAATGGAGGCTGCCGGGTTCTTCCTTATCCACTCTTCTATCAAATCAGGGCATAGCTGTTCAAATGAAACCACATAAATATAGTTACTATTGCAGCTCAACAACTTGATATATATACATATATATACAAGATATATATATATATGTAGCTCACCAGGTTCTCAGCCAAGCCCATTTGGATTACCCCCTCAGGGTTCTGAATCGGATGATATGGGTCTCTGTCATAAGCCTTCCACCCATCAAAGTATGACGAGTTCTCACCATGACCGTCATTAGTAGCGATCTTGGAGAGCAGCTGCTCCTCTGATTCACCAAATCCCATTTCTCTAGCTGGAGATGAAGAGCTAGATGATCAGTTATTTACTGTAGACTGTAATGGAGTCGCTTTGCGGGACGCCTAGAGAGTGTTGAAGTTGTGAGAGCTCAAGTTTGTGACTGTATTTATAGATGAAGGAAGAGCAGAGGAGATTAAATAAAGCGTTCAACGTTCAAAAATCCATAGATATTCCAACAGAAAAGTGTAGCACGCGTGAAGTACTGGCGGTGATGAAGATGAAGTGAAACTCAAAATCCGTCGTGACAACTAGAGCGTTCTGGAGGACCTGAGGTGAAGTGGATGCTAGCGTGCGCGCTGACGTGTGGGTAGGTGATTAACTCTGCGGACCCCACAGTGGAATTTTTGATGGAATAGACTGACTTAAAAGTCAAACTTTTTTTTTTTGGGTGTTAATTTAACTTTATTTAGAAATAAAAGTCATCTCGATTACTAATTGGGTCAAACAAATCGTGTTGGGTCCACCGAAATCTCACTTTGATTCTCTAACATATTGCCACGTGGAGGATTTTTGTTATTCTTAAGCGGGGTAAAATTAATGTTTGAATCCTATAATTTAGAAAAATTTTAATCTATTTTGAAGTAAAATGTTCCGCATGTGCAGGCTATTGTAGAAACCGCACGTTTATTCCTTTCAGTAAAACAAAGTCGGCGACTCAGCGTTCGCGTTGTCCGTCCTTTTCAGGCGGAGGAAGAAACAAAGATTTAGTTCGCTTTTTCGTTTCCACTCTTCGTAAGGAGAAAAATTTGCGTCCGGTGTCTGGACGCAGCTCTGCGTCCGGACAACGGAGATACACCCCATGTAACACCCATGTATCACCCATGTAACTCCTCTGCAGGTTGGGTGTACATGGGGTGTACATAGGGTGTGCTCTCACAGACTCGGGACGCAGCTCTGCGTCCGGTGTCCGGACGCAAATTTTTTTCCTTCGTAAGGCTACAATTTTTGCGCTTAAACCGAGTTCATGTACACAGTACTTTAGATATTTGTGTAATATAAATGTTTAGATGCAAGTTTATTTTAATATTTTTCAATAATTTTTAATTTCATATAAATGAACTATTTGTAAATATATATTTTCACTGATTTCAATTATATTTATAACTATGTTTTTCATTATATCTTATTTTAAAATAAAGACAAATCGGTTGTCAAATGTTTTGTCTTTTTCTGCTAACTGCTTTCTTTAAAACTAGGATTATAAATGAATCGAGCTTCAGTGAGCATAGGCTTCGCTTGTATTCGTCTTATTGGAAATAAACTCGTGTTTAAAATTGGCTTGTGGTCGAAATTGCTTATGAATAGCGTCTTCGCATTCGGCTTGATTTACATATTTTGTTCTTGCTAGGTAGGTGTTCTGCTCAAAATTGGCTCAGTAAATTAATTAGAAAAATGTATCTAGGGTGTTGGATTAAGACCCGCGCCAATTTTATAAGGTGCTGAACGACACGGCTGAACAAGCTGCTATAATTTAGACTTATATACATATATAAATCTGTATATATATATATATATATATATATATATATATATATATATATACATATATATATATATATATATATATATATATATATACACGAGCCGAACATGATCAAATAAATAATTATTCGTGATTAGGCTCATTTATTTAATCGAACAATTAGAACATAAGCTACTTAAAAGTCGAACATGAGCTATTTATGAATAAAAAAAATTACTTCACAGCCTTAATTGAGATTTTGAGTAGTAAATAATAATAATAATAATAATAGTAATGAACAACGCTAATTCCTTACGCTGTCGCTGTACCCTGCCACGTGTGCAATTCAGTAATTCCCCACCGCAAGTTCCCTTAAAATTCTCTTTCCAGCCTTTTTGAAAATCAACGAAAATTTTCAAAATTGACAACATTTCACTAATTATATTTAATAAATCAAATATTAAATATTCATATTTACATGCATACCACTCAATTCTTTAACATCACATTAGAAATATGGCTATTTTTTTATTTTATGGCATATGTTTAAGACGCAAAATTGTTATCAGCATAAATATCAAAATTTTGGAGTTGGAAATGTAAATATATAGGAATATGTATGTAGAAAGAATTGGATTCGACTATTTTGATCAAAATTTAGCTAAAATGAATTTTAAACAAATTATGCACATATTTTATTTATTTTAAAAAACGAATCAAATATTATGATTATATGCCACCAATAAATTTTCAAACTTCTGGCACAGATCTCGGGACATTACACGTATATCGAAATGAACAATAAACGTTCAAATCTTGATAAAAAGTCATCCAAAGCTCTGATTTCAACAAACTTACAGTCAAATTGATCGGCTCGATGAGACAAACCTAATGATCATTAAACCATTCCAGACACATTTGAAAGGTCAAATGAATGCAGAATTTAGCAAGTTCATAGTCGAATCGAACGTCTTGACAAAAGGAATCGAATGAGCCTAAGATCACTCAATTTGACATCATTAAGACATCAAAATGTCCAGTAAACACCGTCTAATTGAAGGAAGCTCTTCGAATCGTCTGATCAAAATGATTCATATTTCAGTATTAGTTGCACGAAAAACACTACAAATAGAGTCCCGCCCCTCTCATGAGGGGGGACCTTGAGCGTAGAGAGAGCTTAAGGCCTTGAGAAGGAGCTATAACTCAGCATCACCTCCGACTTTTGTCGACCAGCGCCTACCTTCATCGACCACCGCCGACTTTCATCGACCACCTTCGACTTCTGTCGACCACTGCCGACTATCGTCAATCACCACTAATCATCGTCAATAACCACCAACTAGACGTCGTCACTCAAAGCTAACTCTGAAAAATATAGTTATCCTTTCCTGTATGTAGGACATGGGATTTCTGCAATCATCAATCAATAGTGGATTTTTACAACTGGGCCGAACTCCGTGGTTTTTTCCCTTGCGGGTTTCCCACATATAAAATTATGGTGTCATCCTTGGTTCTTCTTATTTCAGCTGATTTGTACTGAATTCTTGTGCAATGCTAATATGATAATCCAATACTTACCGCCGTGAATTTTCATCAATGATTAAAATATTAATTAATGTTTCATATTGAAAATGTGCTTTATAAAATATAGAGAGGAATCATACGATTGCATAATAAATTGAGGGCTGTAAAGTCTAAAGTCAGAAGCATGGGTTCCTAACTCGTTCGAAATGCTTATTTTGGTAAGAGTTGTAATAAAGACTTTTGTGCACGATTCAGTTCAGCCCAGTCGAGACCCAATTTAGCGAGTCAGCTCAACACAGCTGATTTCATCAAAGTCTTATAACATAAAATGCGTGTGAAAGTATTCTCGGCGGTAATTGAAACCATGTCTCGTTTCTATAAACAAAGCTATTAATTAGCTCTTCCCACATCCATATTTGTTCCTTGAAATTCATAATTCTCGAGTAAAAAATAAATACATATTTCTTTGGACGGTGTGCCTCCGTTCAATTAATTATAGAAATTTATTAATAAATGGGTATCAATAAACTTTATTTCACATAATATTAAAATTGTGCTGTCGATAAAGCTTTTAATGGTGATGTATAGCAAATGGACGGTGAGGCGGTTCAGCCTTCTAATAGTAAGTAGTTCGACTGGTAAAATCATTGACTGGAACGTTGTTTGAATGGTAAAATCATTTATTGAAGAATTCGGGCTTAGAGAATTTCAAACAACCGTTCGAGCCATGGACGAAACTGATCAAGCTGCGAAGAGGACAAGAAGACCAAGTGATCCAAGCATTAATTGCTCAGATTAAAATGAGAAAATAAGCATCCCAGCCAACCATTACAAGGAAACTGACCAACACAATATCTTACCGTCCGATAGATCTGATCCGAGAAAAGATGCAGTTTTACAATGTCACCAACCATATAACGGACATTTTTAATGCTTTCATTAAGGATCAATAATTAATAATACAACAAAGAGACTTATAGTCATCCCTTAGACTCTCCTCGTTGAGTAGTGTGCTACATAAGCATAACAGATTACTGTGATTCACCATTTGCTTGAAAGTCCATCATCGCTCTGCTGATAGAATTTCCTCATCGGGGATAGAGGGTTAACATCCAGACAAGATCAACAGATCCACAATGCCGACCAAGCCTAGCCGACTGAACCGGTTCTACGGACCTGAAGCCAATCAAGCTCAATCGACTGAGTTAAAGAGCAGCCATGTGATGGGCTCGTATATGTAAAACACCTAGAATAACGTTTACAACCCTATTGTAACATCACATATTATACTCTCTTCATTTAAATAGAAAATCATTCATGTTTAAGGGAGGACATATACAGTTGATTTTAGACAAAAAAAGCCTGGAGTGGTCAATATAATTGATACAATTTATTGTTAATTACTATTAAATTCTTCTCTATCTCTCTCTATCACTTTCTCCTTTCTTACGCTCTATTATTTAGGGTGTGATTTAAGATTCAACATCTTAAAAGATATGATGAACGTGCCACAAACAAGAAGAGGAGCATCCCACGGAGAAAATTCTCAGAATAGAGACATCAATAACATAGAGTGCACTAAATAAGTTGTGAACCAACAAATCTAGGAGATGAATATCAAATGTTGGATGTTATCAGAGATGCACTGGCTTACAGAAGAAAGCAGTACTCTTGCTCCCCAAGTTCTGGTTTGAAGGTTATTCATAGTAATTTGATAGTGTTTAGTTGGCAGTGATCTACTGATAGAAACTTCAAGAGATTTGCTTGGAGAAGAAATTGAGATATGTTGTATTCACTTCTTATTGATTGCATGACTTTGCTTTTTATATTAAATCATTGCCTTGACGTATCTTCCTCATGAATTCTGAGTAGATTTCTTTGTCTTTCTCTTTACGATGAGATATGGTGAAGTGATGATTTAGATTGGATGTGTCATGTTAATGTTAAGAAATTGTGATGATTTTTCATTTATTACTTCATTTACTTTTCGATATGACCAATTGAATTGTTAACCGAGAGGACTATGTATTCTACAACAATAATGAATTTCACATTCAATTTCTATGAATGAGTGATGTAGTTCATGTGGTTGGGTGCAAATAAATAATGAAATTTATTTATTGGGCGTAGAATTGAAGATTTTAGGGTGACAGACTGAAATCTCCAACTTGGTCCTAGTGTTTGGAAATTAAAGCATTAGTTAGCCTTCAGGCGAAGGGAAGTGGGATCTCTGGATTGAGAGTCAGTATCCTCTCAGCGTAACAACAGATTTAGAGACTAAATCTCAGATAAGTCGATGTTCTTTATAGCACTTGAAAGAGGGTAAAAAATATGCATGCTCATATTTGACTTAATACAAATTTTTACCAATCTTTATCATTCACTAACCATAATATCATTGTAAGGAGGATGTCACTTTCTCCAAATTTGAACCTTTCACTAGAAAACTTAGTCTAGTGGTAGTTAACTTTATTTCAAAGTTTAGAAAGTACTTTAGTGATCTTAGAATCTTTATAATCATTGAACTTTAACAACTTTAGTATTTATTGTACATGCATTATAATTTAAATATTAGATTTCTGTGCTACGCTTTAAAGATTTGCGTCCTCCATGTGGGATCGATAAACAGGACTCCATTAGAGCCCTGAATTACTTGAGCGATTCGTATGCTTGCGTATAGATTGATCACGCTTTCTTATTAAACTAATTATACTTTGTGACTGAACTGAAATACTTTTTAAATACTTATTTAAGACCGCAGGATCAACTCACTAAAACACTTGGATTACCGAGTGATAGCAAGCTTGGTATCTTGACCAGTACCCAACTTGGTAATAATAATTTATTATCAATCACATTTTTTAATCAGGTGCATAAAAATGGTTAAGTAAAGCTTTTAATTAAGCGCATAATCCTAGGTTCGACTGATACTAGGGGAACTTCTAATGTTTATGCAAATGATCAACAAAATTTGGCTAATACGAGGGAACTCAAACCGACAGACCAGTAGTGATCCCACTCAAACAGAAAAACTGACAGCGACACATGATATGATAAGTAATTTTTTTTTTAAAAATTACAGTGATGCATGAACGGCTGATCAATAAAATTTTCCAAAAAATTATAGCAACACACAACTTTTGATTGACATATATTATATAATAAATGAATAGTGGTGTTGATTAAAGTTTGATCGACAAAACACATAAGAGTTGACCCATAATGCTCATGCATTATGAAAACCTATGTCTCCTATCTTGAATTAGGTTAAGCTGAGGCTATTGTGTGATAGAAAAGTACCACATATAATTGAAGGGAATTTTTATAAGGTGGTGATGAAACTTGCAATGTTTTATGGAGCAAAGTGTTGCCCTTTTGATGAAAAGCACAAAATTAAATTAAGTGTTTTTAGGATGGGGATGCATAAGTGGATGAGTGGCTTCATACTTATAGACAACATGCAAAATAAATATATTCCATTATATAAGGAATATCTAGCTTAGCTCCATATTTTATAGAAGTTTTCATAGGTATGCTCTTATCTATCTTAAACTTTTTCAATATTTGTTTTTGTATAACCTTTTTATGGTATAAATATTTCATATTCTATCTGGTTGAATAATTATTTTGGCAAGTGCATTTGGCTAATGTAGCATTACTATAGGAAATAATATATAAAATAGCTCATAATTCTATGAAGAAATACAATAGTTATGAGAGAGATTTCACTATTAATAAAAAAAAATTGGGAGCACTTATTTTGAAGACATTTTTAGAAAACACTGCTAAAAATATAAAAAAAATGCATAAAAGTATTTAAAATTACTGCTAAAAGTCTTTACAGTGCTAACAATTGGACAAAATTTTTACGGCCATGATTGCCCGTATAAAGTACTGTGAAAACTATCTTTTTTAATATTCTAATATCTAATAATTAAGTGTTCATACATTTTTTTTTCTAGCACTTAATATTTTAATCGCGTTAGAGTACACATACGAAAAAGTATATCTTACCTGTATAAAAATTAATATCAATGTCATTTTAATTTGTTATGAAAAATTGATTGTTATATAAATAAATATAAAGATTTAGTTTTAGAGAAATGAATACATATATGTAAATTTGCCACAAATGAATAGCATACAAACAAACTAGATCTGGGAATTGGGCGGGCCGGACTTGTTTGAGCTTAGACTAGTCAAATTGGGCTCAGGCCAATTTCTATTTAAAAACTTTAGCCAAGTCCGCCCACACAAAACGTCGAGCCAGGCAAGCATGCCCACGCGTATTAAAAAATATATATATCATTTTGGTATAGGAAAAGAGGTAGAAAATAAACATGACTATTCATGAGTAATAAAGGAGAAATTTTTACTTCTACTTTACTGAAGAAAAGACACTCTTGAAGTTTTATTTTACAAAAAAAAATGACTTTCTTCAAACGCATAACAAAATTTTATATAAAAGTTAGTAGTTAATCATAATTTACTCCACTTTTATTAATATATGTGATACACTACTAATAAATTTTCATCATCCAGTATTAATTTGACACGAGTCTCGATGCAATCTTTTGAATAAGAAACATTTAAATCTTGATAAAAAAACATCCAAATCGCCGATTTCAGCAAACTTATATTCAAACTGACCGGTTCGATGAGATGAACATAATGATATAAAAACTAGTTCAATCTGAGTCAAATCAAGTCCATATCAAATCATTAAATCAGATTTCCAGACACATTTGAAAGGTCAAAATAAAAACATAAATATATCTCAAATTCATAGCAGAATTTTTGAGAAATTTGGCTATATTTTATGAAAAATTTCATATGATATGGAAGAAGAAAACTTGAGTTTCAGATATTGCCATTAAGAGCCATCAGCACGGCCTCATCAGTAACATCTTAGTTCTAATAAAAGGCTTAGGCAATTATTGCCTAATCTGCAGTTTTAATTGACCCCTAAACTGTCACATCTAATCAAAATTTAATTTACGCGCGCAAAAATTAAAATAACGGAAAATTCTATCTTAAGCTAAAAGAAGCGCCGAATACATACCAATCGCATGTTCAACGTGTTTTTTTAATCACCATGTATTAAATATATCGTATTTTCTTATTTATTTAACATTAATGATATTTATCTTGACTTTCATTCTTATTATTGTCAATGGTTTGAAATATAGAAGTTTAAAGGCACGTCTGGGGTTGCGATGCGGTGCCATGCCGTATCATACTTTGTGATGTTGATAATGATTGTAGTTCGCTTATTTTTTGCAGAAAATTGTGGTGGGAGGCCGCATTTGTAACATGCCCTAACTAGGGTTGATGGTTGATTGATGGCGTCGGTTTGATTTTTGAAAAATCTCAACTTTTCAAATAATAATTTTTTTTTTTGCAGCAGCTACTTCACAACTATGTACTTCTTCAAACAACTGCAACTACCACTAACAGACGTTAAGGTACACCCATGAAGTAGAATGTAAAAAACTCTTCTAAATTTATATCTTCCATATCACTCAAATAAAAAATTGTAGTAAATAAGTATCAAAATATATATGAAAAAAAAATTAAATAAAATATTAAATTAGTAATCTTATGATTCATAGTTGAAAAATCTAATTAATATAGACGTCAAAAATGAAATAAATTAATCAATAAATTATGCACTTCTAATCCCTCAAGCTTCACGCCCTACAAATGTTATTTTCAACGGAGACAGTTCAAATCATATGTTGGTGTGAGTTGCTAATTTAATTTTGGGACAATCACGACCTCATTTAAGCATTATTTGCATTTCATAATAATAATTTATAAACTGACATAATTAAAAATTCATTCTTTAATCAAAATTTAAAAAGATAAAATTGAGATTATATTTAATTAGACTATTAAGTTTTTTTATATATATATATATATATATATATATATATATATATATATATATATATATATATATATATATATATATATATATATATATATATTTTTTAAAAGAATGGTATGAGGCTATTATACGAGTCTCAAGTCTACCCTAATGCTGCCTAATTATTTGAGGACCGTTCTCACTAACGGGAAACTGGCCAGAGTGAGATTCGAACCCGTGATTTAAGAAGACTTACAATCTTCAAAAAGTCTGCTCTACCAACGGATCACAGCTGGCGACATGACTATAAAGTTCATATTTGTGAAACAAAATATGAACAACCTAAATCATATTATGAGTTCTACTTCTGCTTTTATTAATTTAATAAAAGAAATATATTGAATAATAATTTAAAAAAATATGCATTACTATTAGTCTATTACTGTTAGTCCATTACACACGTGAGTGTTAATATATTTTGAGCATACTTCAAGAAAACTTTTTTTTATTATTATTTTTTTAAATCTAATAAGTAATTTAATAAAAAATTTGCTCTCTATGTTAAGAAAAATATTTTTTATGCACAATCAATTTAAAATATTTTCAAAAGGTTAAAAGAAATTATTTTTATATTATGTAGCACATAATATTTATACATCTCACATCCAAACTTTCATATTTACATAGATCAAAATCAAATTTTTAATATCATGAAAGAAATAGCAATTTTGCTATTTTTAAAATTGAATTATATCTTTTAATGCAAAGATTTAAATCATCAAAATATTAGGCGTGTAAATATGCCAGTTGATGTTGTATTTTTGTTTTATGATTAATATGAACTCAAAATTATTAGTAAGATGAGTTATAATTTTGTCAAAATTTTTAAAAAGGAATCACAATAAATAATTAAAAACATAAAAAATTATATTTAATAAAAGTAAAATATATATATATAGTGCACCTCAACTGGCATTTATGGGTTATTTGATTTGCTGGAAATGTAATACAATGTATAATGAATGTAATACAAAAGTGTTGATTCCAAATCTGGCTGATCATGCCAAAGGCATAGAGTGTAGAGATCAGAGAAAGGGAAAGAGAAAAAAATAGAGTGAGAGGAGGAGGAGAGGAAGATCACTTTGCACCTTCGGGGTGAATGGGTGTTTTTGGACTCTTTGGCCTCTTTTATTTTATGAAAATAGTGGTTACAAGAGAGAAGAAGTGGAGAGAGTTCTCTCTACATGAGGTGTTGAAAGAGGAAAACCCAAGGGCCATTAATACATGCCACATTGCCATGGGTCCTCTATTTATAGAGGATAACAAAGTTAAAATACAATATCACATTTTTACACATTATTTTAAAGAGGCTAGTACATCTTATTTTAGTCTCTCTACCTGGAACACTAGATTGTCTTGAGATCCGTGTAGATCATTATTGGGTGTATACAAGAAGCAATGTGTTATATTTGAAATACTTTAGAGTAGTTAGATTAATCATAAAACAAAAATACAACAACATTTTATTGTTTAGTTTGAAATAGAATAACAATAATGTATCTTAGAGTATGTGATGTCTTATATAAATTAGGGGCCGCCAAAAGTGACGATGCGATGGATGAGCGACGACAAGTGGTTGGTGCGAAAATGGCCGACACCACTTTAAAAAAGGTTGTGTATTAGAATTCAGTCAAATTCAATGAATTTCACAGTAAGAGAAAATGAACTTAGCAATCAAGGAGGTGTCTCGATAAGTTATGCCTCCCATGCAAAGCAATTTGATCCTGACAGTTATAAAGAAATAGTTGATGATGCTCATAGAGCTCAATTTGTTGGAAGCGTTCAACACGAAGCTAAAATACCGAATAAAAGCTTCACAACAACCTTTATGGAATGGCTAAACCACACATACAGAGAGCGGCGCTGTGAATGTTGACCATCAAATATGATTTTAACATGTCAAGAGAAAGATTCAATAAGGTGCAACTTTAAAATAGACTGACCTTGTTGGGAATTTAGTGTCTGGTGAGCTGTACATAACAAAAAAAGTAGTTTCAAAGTTAGGGTTACGATTTGTGAATATTTATTGTTGAGTTAATGTGTATATGATATATTATAATGCCCATGTTGAGACGACTTTTTGATTTTTTTGGTGTAGATAGATTCAAACTAAGGGATAGAAAGAATAAAAAATCACAGAAATACTGCATACAAGCGTAGATTTTATTTTTTGTTTATACTCCTGCTTCAATGTTTGTTCACTTCCATGAGTACAACCCCACACATGACTTGGTACGGTACTGGACCCATGAGTCATCCATCACATGGTGAGGTGTGGAGTTTGACCGTACTTACTCGAATTTTGCATTTGAGGTATGCAATTTTAGGCGTGGGTTATGTGTGGATGGCTTCACCTCGTATAGTCACCTCGTACTCATGCTGGACAATAATCATTACGCCGTATAATTTGCCCCACGACATGTGCATGACTACGCCGTTCTAATTTAAAACGGTGATCATACCAAGTTCACATAGCCCAAAGGAGAAAATCGAAGTCTACTTACAACCTTTGATTGGAGAGCTTCAAATGTTATGGAAACCGGTTGTACTTACATATGACATCACTATGAAGAAAAATTCTCAACTGAGAGCCGCTCTTTTGTGGACAATTAGTGATTTCCTGACATATGCGATGCTAGCTGGATGGAGCACAGTCAGAAAATTGGCTTGTGCTTATTTCATGGATATGTCAAAAATATTTACTCTAAAACGTGG
This sequence comes from Papilionanthe hookeriana x Papilionanthe teres, assembly GCA_022702705.1. NCBI lineage: Eukaryota > Viridiplantae > Streptophyta > Magnoliopsida > Asparagales > Orchidaceae > Papilionanthe > Papilionanthe hookeriana x Papilionanthe teres. The sequence continues at coordinate 60,947,414 of CM040426.1, forward strand.
TACGAAAAATAAGTAGTTCTACTTCCACTAAAGATTTCTAAACCATGATCATCCGTTTAGAAGAAACAAAGATGCTTTCTTCAAAAACAGGATTGAGAGATCAAGTCCACTCTCAGAAATACTGAAGTCAAAATATCAAAGATGATCAGTGAAGTACCGAAGATCACAGAAAGACTAGAGCTAGCTTTAAATCGTCTTTTGATTTTGGTGTCATGCACAAGTTGACGAAGCACAATATATTATGGGTTTTTCCATACTACAATACTGATTTTATTAAACATAATCTCGATGTTTTGCACATTAAGAAGAATATTTTTTGATAACGTCTTTATCACTGTGATGGATATCAGGGGTAAGACAAAAGATAATGTGAAAGTTAGAATGAACCTAAAAGAGTAGTTCTAAAAAGAAGACTTTAGAGCATCAAGAGACAAATGGAGGTAAATTAATAAAGCCTAAGGCTGCTTATTTTCTTACACCAGATGTATGGAAGATTATTTTTGAATGGGTGAATTTTCTGAAGTTTTCTCGTTGGCGTGTTTCAAATTTAAGCTACTGTTTTGACTTGGGAACATGTTAGGTATTTGACATGAAGAATTACGATTATCGTATATTTCTGTAGTGCTTATTATCCATTAAATTTCATGTGTTGTAGAAGCCTGTGCTTAATCCCTTGATCGATGATAGTTTATTCTTCTGAGAGTTGTGTACGGCAACACTGAATGTTGACTCATTGAGATATCTTGATGGGAGTGTTCCCCTAATATTATGTAAGCTTGAGCGGATATTTTCTTCTAATTTTTTCGACTGAAGCATCTACTTATACATCTATGTTACGAGGCTATACTGAGGGGTACAATGCAGTACATATGGTTGTATCCCTTTGAGAGGTATGTGTTTCTAGTGCATACCTTAGAAGTAGAATTTCATGTCACACTAAATAACCACCATATTCATAGTAAATTTATGTGCTACATGTTTTTTAAATAAAATTTAAAACTGTTGTTAAAAATAACGCATATCTTGAGGGATCAATTTGTGAAGCATATCTATTGCAGAAAACGACAACTTTCTGCTCATATTATTTTGAGCAAAGCCATCAGAATTCATATTATAGGTGACATGCCTCCACAGCTAGAATAATCTATATATCAAATTAGGTGAGCCATCAGGAAGACATGACACACTATATCTAACTAATAAAGAGATTAAAGGAGCTGTATTGGATGCCTCGTTGAACTGTGACGAAGCCTAGTCATTTATACAGTAAGATTCATGGTCCTCAAACTCAATACGTGTTATCATTTATTATTGAGAATGTTATTTATATATTGAATAATTCGAAGATACAAATAACAATATTGTGAGTGGATTATTCATCGACAGCTTAGACATGAAAGATAAGTCTCTGATAAGCAGGAAGGTCGAAGTAGAATTTCCAATATGGTTCAAATTATACGTACATATAATGAACACTTCTAGTCACATGTGTGTTAATGATTGTCACATTTAAAGTTACACTAATGGTACCAATTTATCTATTATATGTTTGCAATACAACCAACATAATCATAGATCCGAGATTACTAGATCTTGCCAATGGGCCTAAATGTAGTGTGACTACATGACAAATATTTGATGCAAAATGTTTATACATGCCATATGAGTTTCCGGTGCAAAGAAAAGAAGACATATAACTGTGGTGTTGTTATTAAAGGAAACACACACACATATAGTGAGATTTACTATTACGGCGTACTTGATGAAGTCATTTAATTGTAACAAGTAATCTCAGCTACATTGTATACTTGTTCAACTGTTAGTTATTTGATCTTCTTCCGAATCAAGGAACTTAAACATTCACGTCTTGTGATATCACTAAGGTCAAATTGAACAGATGATATGAAACGATTGATCTTTCTATTCTGACACGCCAAGCTACACATGTTTATTACCTTAAATACCCTTGTAGAGTAAGAGATAAAGTTGATTAGGCTGTGATTTTGAAGAAAAACCCAAAAAAACGATTGAGCTGCATAGTTATATAGAACCAATTTACCAAGAGGAAAGTATGTCAGATTTCTGTCTTTAGGGCAACACAAATGATGAAATATTTGTGCTAGAGGATACGAGAGAGATTTTTGAAGAGGTTGCTCATAGTTTAGATGAGGATGATAAAAGAGAGTGTAGAAGAAAATTTAGGTTCATCTTCGACGGCGAGTTCTTTTGATTAAACTTAATAACATAAATACACAAAATTTAGATTAGTTGTTACTAATGCTACTTCTATCTCTTTATCTTTATTGTTTTGAGGCATCACTCTTTACTCTCGTTTTTCTTGTTTTTAGAAATAGCTGCTACCTATGTTTTATCTTTAATGCACTGTTTCTTTTCTGTCATGATTACTTTTTCTTCCAACACTAATCTTTAATGTCATTCTTTTGTTTGTAGATGATTACAGGTGGTGCAAGTGGTAAGCCACCTCATAGACCACATATTTTGGGGCAACTTAAGACCACCTATCGTAACGGGAAGAGGAGGTCATCTATTCATGCCGACGCTTCCACTACTACTTCACCTCTTCCATCACCACCTCCCTCACCTGCCACTGTTACACCTCCTATGACACCTTCTCCCCTACCGGTTACCGCTACACCTTTGCAGCACCTCCTCCCGCACCCACTGTTGCCACTCCTCTTGTGGCACCTACTCCCGCACTCGATGCTACCCTGTCTCTTGTGACATTTGCTGCTTCCGCACATACTTTCCCACCAATTATTAGCATGGCTCTTAAGCCGGCACCCCCCTCCCCCAACACTTACTGTCAGAGGGGGACTCACAAGTTATTATTAATACTATATTATATTTATTCTTCATGCTATATGTTTTTTCCCGTTAACTAATTTATTTGCTAATCAGATTCATTCCCCACAAGTTGTCTGTCACCTGCATCACAGATATTATCAATAGTAGGTACGACGAGATCTATCTATCGTGGAGCAGATACATGTAGCCACTCAGGATATGTGGTTTGAGGAGTTTGAGATAAGATCATGTAATTTGAATCATATTTTTATTCTTTTATTAATCATCTATACTAGCACATGGATTATTGTTTACGTTGTAGTGGTCATTCACCTGGTTTTCAGAGCACCACCACCAAATTTGCTGATTCTCGAGATTTAGGACAGGCATAGTCTTGCCGACATGTTCACGACAGCCTGCCTGAGGGGTGAGCAGTCTGCCTGGATTGGTGAGGGGATCGGGGTTAATTTGCCTTAGCTTGGGCCTCTCTTATTTATGAGTGGAGGAGGCAAACAAACCGAACAAACCAAGCAATGGAAAGTGCTGTGCTCGATATTGGCAGATCAGTCCCCATACGGAAACTACAAGTGGCTGGTAAGATTTTTTATATACTTAAACATTAATCCAGTTTTTTGAGTAATTTTTTAGCGCAACTATTTTTGTGCGCTGCACAGGCCAAGGAGTTGAGCCGTGCTCCCTTTGTTGCGGAGCTGCATGTCCAAACTCATCGATGCCCCAATGATTGTGATGTGGGTCTCAAAGCATTCCGGGTGGGCTGTTGTAAGTTAAATACATTAAATTAAAATTTTGTTTTGGCTCTAGCTATTGAAATTGTCAATTAAACGCTGGTTTTCATCATTCATGAGGAGTTTAAGCAGCTTCGGAAGAGGCACTTGGCCACTCAGGCCCAGATTGATGCCAGCAACAATGGTAGTCAATCTACAACTGTGCATTCGGAGTACGAGCTTTGGACCCAAGCGGTAGGGAGTAAGAAGGGGAATGTTTATAATCTTGGAGCGAAGGGCATAGCTTCGAGGCCGAGTTCTCCTGTGGTACTGTTCTTAGCTCCCCGAGCTCCTCATAGCCAGACAAAGAGACTCTTGCCAGGTAAGTGGCTGCAATAAACGAGGAGATCTTTCAGTTGTGCAAGCAGATACTACAAGGCCAACGTAGAGTTGAGGACTCCATAGCTTGCATAGTGGGGACCCTAGCAAATAGCCATGAGGCAAGCAGCCGATGAAATCTGTGGAGGAGGAGGAGGAGGAGGAAGATGGAATTTTGGAATTTTTTGGATTTACTTTACTATTCTTATTTGAGAAGATTGTGATAATAACTTTATTTTATTAATGATATTGTTTAGAGATTTGATCTGTGATAAGATTACGCTTAATGTGATATGTGATGTGAAATGCGTTTTTGTATAGTTTGTAAAAATGTAATTCATATGTAAAATTTTTCTTTCTGTGTTACAGGTTTGGGTCAGATTTGCATCCTTTTTCGGATGCAAAATCCGACACTAAAACGATAATAATATTCCGTTGTTCTACCATATTTTCCGATGCAAATTAGATGGTATTCCGACGTTAATATTCATTGTCTAATATTTTTAGATGCAAATCTCAACGCACATTACGTATCATCAAATCCGGCGCCAATACGACACAAGTAATTTGCGTTGGAATATTTCGACGTAAATTAGACGGAATGAAATTACCGACTCCCAATTTAATGTCAGAATAAATCAGACAAAAATCCGATGCTAATCCTTAAATATCGTCGGTTTTGCTTCTGATTTACGTCTGATATGACCGACACAAATATGTTGAATTCCTATAGTGTAGGTGGTTACACAAAAACACGTAGAATTTACTCTTTCTCATTTATATTGTCCAAAATTTTCATATCACATCACAAAATATTATCATTTAAATTTTTAAAAAGTGTAATACACCTTTTATACATATATAGGCAAGATGGTAAGTACGTTAAAACTATAATTTTAAGTGTTACATATGTAAATTCATATGAATTGAGTGATGCCTGTAAATTTCTTTTTATTTCAATTTGGCCACTGGACTTCGTGGCAATCGATTCTTATGCATTTACATATCTCTCACCTAAACTTTCTATTTACATATCTAATAATTTGGTGCTTTAAGCTATGCTTTGATATGTTATATTTCATATTTAAGGAGTGATAATAATGTTAGTTTTGACTTGATATTAAAGATTTGAGTGTTATGAATATAAATATGAAAGTTTAGATATGAGATATGTTTATATTTTATTAAACATTTTTTTTATTCGGTTATACTAAACATAAATGATATTAAATTTATCGATGTGATTAACATCGGACTTTGAAAATGATATAATTGTCATTTTAAATATCTTATATAAGGGTTTGTACTTACCAATTACCAATCATCTAAAATATTGAATATAACATTTTACCACCCAAACTTTAAATATAATATTTTAATATTTTTTTTCATTACAGTCACTCTTATTTACCTACTAGTGAAGGCTTTGAGTGAAAGTTTTTGGTAGTTGTATACTAAAAAATGATCTGCACAGATCTCGAGGCAATACAATGATTCAAATCAAAAGCTAACTAAGGACGACTAACTTAGAAACTAATAGCCGAATGATACACAGGCGATCAAACAAAGATTCACCTATGATGATAGAATGAAGATAGTCCCCAACAGCTGGACCGTGGTCTAACACCCTCGACAAACTCACGGGTATCAACATAAGGTTCTCTCAATGACTTCCCCCAAGCTCTCTAAAAATTATCAAGAAGCAAGCAAGGTCGATCGACTACTATATGTTTGATTGACTGCCGTTCTCATAGCCGATCAGCTTCCCATAGTTTCAGTCGACCTAGGTACTGATTGAAACAAAGTTTCATTCAATATCAAAAGGCGCCAAAATCAGTTTTAAATATAAAAAAGATATATCCAAATGTTAGAAATGGAGACTGTCCATTTGCCGTCTCTCTCCAACTGGAACGCCTCCTATTTTATGCAGAGGCGCAACTTTTGAATTTAATGGCCTCGCCACCATTAATGCTTGTAATAAGAATTTGTTTTTATAATCTCTCTTGAGCATCCAATTATAATTCTTCCACATCTTCTTCACGGAACCGATCTGCGAGTAAGAAGAAGAAGGCAGAGACTTCCTTTGGCTTTTGTTTTATAGAGAAATTAGAACAAAAGGTATGGTTGTCCAAGACTTGGTGCGTGAGACTTATCAGAGGAGAAGACGACAAAGCGAAACGAAGAGAATAAAAAAAAAGGTTATTTTTATTATGATTTCTTCTTCTTCTTGCTGTTGGCTTACGATGACGAAGGAAGCCGTCGGCGGAGGAAGCCGGCATCGTCGAGGAAGAAGCAGCTGTGAAGGAATATACTGACTTTGTAATTTCTTGAAGTTGAGACAAGTGTTTCTTGTAAATTGAAGCAATGTGCTGTAAATTTCTCAATTAGTAAAATCCTCTGTAACTCCGTGGATGTAGGCAAAAATTGTCGAACCACGTAAATCTCTGTCTCTTTTTTTGTGTGAATTTTCTCGTTGTTTTTTTTTGCTTCGTCGTCGATCGTTATTATTTTAAATATACCACAACAACTGGTATCAAAGCCAGTGGCTGCAGACAAAGTGAAGGTTTCAGGGATCGAGAAATTTAATGACACAGATTTTGGTTACTGGATGATGCAGATAGAGGACTACCTCTATAGGAAGAAACTTCATCTTCCGTTATTGTGGAAAAGACATGAAAGGATGAATGAGGCTGAATGAAATTTGTTGGATCGACAAATTATGAGGGTTATTCGATTGACCCTATCGAGGTCCGTTGCACATAACGTCGTTAAGGAAAGGACTACTGCAGATCTTATGGCAGCGCTTTCAGGTATGTATGAAAAGCCATCGGCGAATAACAAGATATATCTGATGAAGAAGTTATTCAATTTGAAGATGGCGGAATGTATGTCTGTTGTACAACACCTAAATGATTTTAATACTATCACAAATCAATTATTGTCTGTGAAAATTGAATTTGATGAAGAGATACGTGCACTGATCCTGTTGGCTTCATTGCCAAATAGCTGGGAAGTTATGAGGATGGTTGTTAACAACTCTGCAGGTAAATCTAAACTGAAATTTGATGATATTCGTGATTTGATTTTGGCTGAGGAGGTTCGCAAGAAAGATTCTGGCGAGATCTCAGGTTCGAGTTCAGCATTAAATGTTGATTCCAGATGGAGATCACAGGATAAGAACTTAAACAGAAGAAGATCAAAATCAAAGCATAGAGGCAGAAGCAAGTCAAAGCCTGGTCAGAAAGTAACTTGCTAGTGTTGTGGCAAAATTGGTCACATAAGGAGGAACTACAGAAATCTCAAGAAGGCAGAGAATGACAGCGCAAATGTGGTAACTGTAGAAGCACATGATGCACTACTACTGACAGTTCATAGTTCTGTTAATGAATGGATACTGGATTCAGGGACTTCTTTTCATACAACTTTTCATCAGGAATTGACGTGAAATTATGTTACAGGTGACTTTGTGAAAGTATATCTCGCAGATGGAGAAGCTTTGAATGTGGTTGGAATGGGAGACATCGACATTGCACTTCCAAACAATAACAGGCGGACACTAAAAAAGGTTAGACACATTCCTGAACTGAAAAAGAACCTCATTTCTGTTGGGCAGCTAGATGAGTGTGAACATTCAGTAGTGTTCTCAGATAGCACCTGGAAGGTTACTAAAGGAGCGCTGGTACTGGCTTAGGGTAAGAAAACAGGTACGCTTTATATGACTACGTTTAATTAACAGTGTTGATACTATTGCCAAGAGAGCACATCAGAATTGTGGCATTACAGACTTGGATACATGAGTTAGAGAGGTATGAATGAACTTCAGTCCAGAGGCAAGCTACCAGAACTGAAGTCAGTTGATCTCAACATATGTGAGAGTTGCACTATTGAGAAACAGAGGAAGGTCAGTTTCTTGAAAAGTGGCAGGACGTCAAAAACAGGAAAACTGGATCTTGTACACAAAGATGTGTGGGGACCTTCTTTAGTGGCATGTCTTGGAGGCTCTCGTTACTACGTCACATTCATTGATGATCACAACAAAAAGATATGGGTCTATTTCTTGAAGCATAAATATGATGTATTTAGTGTGTTCAGGACTTGGAATGTCATGGTTTAGACAGATACATACTTAAAGTTGAAATGTCTGAGGTTTGATAATGGTGGTAAGTACATTAATGGTGGATTCACGGAGTATTGTGCAATTCAGGGCATCAGAATGGTGAAGACCATTCTAGGGAAACCACAACAAAATGGTGTTGCAGAGCACATGAACAGAACCATTAATGAGCGGGCTAGAAGCATGAGATTGCACGCCGGACTACCACCTACTATCTGGGTAGAAGCAGTTAGCACTGCAGTTTACTTGATCAATAGGGGGCCATCTGTTCCATTAAATTGTGAATTACCTGAGGAGGTATGGAGTGGGAAAGAGGTCAAATTTTCTCACCTTAAGACTTTTGGTTATCTTTCATATGCTCTTATTAATCCATATGCTTGAAGTAAGCTTGAGGCTAAGTCAAAGAAGTGTTATTTAATTCGCTATGGAGATGAGACATTTGGATATCGTTTTTGGGATGATAACGATCGAAAGATCATAAGGAGAAGGAACGTGATTTTCAATGAAAATGTTATGTATAAGGACAAGTCCAGTACAGTTTCTGAAACAAAACTGCAAAAATCTGAATTGGTAAAATTTGATGATTTACCAGAGGTCACAGTATAGGGCAGAGATGCAGGTAATGAGGAGAGTGGGTCCAGGGCACCCAGTCCTATTATTCTGCAGTCAGTTTCAGAGCAGTCTACTCCTACAGTTGTAGTTCGCAGGTCAGAAAGTGTTAGACGTTCTCCACAGCATTATTCTCCTACTTTGAATTATATTCCGCTGAAAGATGGTGGAGAACCCAGAGTTATGAAAAAATCTTGCAAGATGAAAATTCGAGCAAGTGGGAGCTGGCCATGAAGGAGGAGCTAGAGAATCAGACTTGGGAGCTGATAGATCTTCCTCTAGGGAAGAAGACATTACACAACAATTGGATGTACTAGGTGAAGAATGAGTGTGATGATAGTATAAGATACATGGTTAAACTTGTTGCAAAAGGTTTTCAGCAGAAGTATAACATTGATTATTCCGATATTTTCTCTCCTGTGGTGAAGCTTGCAACCATCATAATGGTACTATCTATGGTAGCTACTGAAGATCTCTTTCTTGAGCAGTTAGATGTGAAGACAACTTTTCTCCATGGAGACCTTGAAGAAGACATTTATGTGCACCAACCTGAAGGATTTGTGGTACAGGAAAGGAAGACTCAGTTTGCATATTGAAGAAGATCTTGTATGGCCTAAAGCAAGCTTCTAGACAGTGGTACAAAAAGTTTGATAAATTCATGCTCAATGCAGGGTATAACAGATGTCAGGCAGATCACTGTTGTTATGTCAGGTATTTTGACAATTCCTATATCATCCTAATGCTGTATGTGGATGATATGCTTATTGCAAGGGTTAGTATTGATAAGATCAATAATCTGAAGGAGCAGATGTCTGAGCACTTTGCAATAAAGGATTTAGGAGCTGCGAAGCAAATCCTTAGCAAGAGGATTGTCAGAGATAGAGTCAGAGGCATGTTGAGACTCTCTCAGGCTGAGTATGTGAAAAAGGTACTTAGCAAGTTCAATATGGATAAGGTCAAACCAGTTGGAACACCCTTGGGCAGTCACTTCAGACTCAACATGAATCAGTCACCCAAGTCAGAGGAGGAACGATACCACATGAGTAAGGTTCCTTATGCTTTAGCTATTGGTTCACTTATATATGCTATGGTTTGCTCTATACCAGATATTACCCATGCAATGAGAGTTATTAGCAGATACATGAGTAATCCAAGAAATGAACATTGAGAAGCAGTGAAGTGGATCTTAAGGTACCTAAGAAGCTCTACAGAAACTTGCTTGTGTTTCTCATGAAAGAGTTCAGAGGTACGGGGCTATGTTGATGCTGATCTAGCTGGAGATATTTTTACTAGAAGTACTACGGGCTATATTTATACTTTTGGTGGCACTGCAGTATCATGGTGCTCAATTTTGCAGAAGACAGTTTCGTTGTCTACTACAGAAGCTGAGTATATAACAGTGTCGAAGGTTGCAAATGTGATGATATGGCTGCAGGGCTTCTTGGAAGAATTGGGCAAGAATGATCAGAAGGGCATTCTCTGTAGTGATAGTCCGAGCGTCATATTTCTTGTCAAAAATCCAGCATTTCAGTCTAGGACCAAGCACAGTCAGATCAAATATCACTTTATACGGTCATTGTTGGATGATGGACAATTGTTGCTTGAGAAAATTTGTGAAAGTAAAAAACCTGTTGATATGTTGACAAAGGGTGTTACTCTTGAGAAACTGAAGCTGTGCGCAGTTTCAATTGGACTTCTAGCTTGAAGACAGGGGTCTTGAGTTGCAGATGTGGAGGATAACACGTTTGAAGGGTGACGCCGCCAGTGGAGAATATCATTTTGAGGAAGAAGACATTGTAGCCTGTGAACCGGTCCCCAAGTGGGAGATTTGTTAGAAATGAAGACGGTCCATTTGACGCCTCTCTCCAACTGTTCCTGCTCTCCTACTTTATGAAAAGGCGCGATTTAATGGGCCCCGCCACCATTAATGCTTGTAATAAGAATTGGTTTTTATAATCTCTCTTAAGCATCAAACTATAATTCTTCCACGTCTTCTTCACGGAACCGATCTGCGAGTAAGAAGAAAAGATAATGACTTCCTTTGGCTTTTGTTTTACAGAAATTAAAGCAAATGGTGTGGTTCTCCAAGACTTGGTGCGTTGAGGTTTATCGGAGAAGACGACAATGCGAAACCAAGAGAATAAAAAAAAAGTTTTTTTTTTTATTCTGATTTCTTCTTCTTGCTGGTTGCTTACGATGGTGGAGGAAGCCGTCGGCGAAGGAAGCCGACATCGTCGAGGAAGAAGCAGCAGTGAAGGAATATATTGACTTTATAATTCCTTAAAGTTGAGATAAGTGTTTCTTGTAAATTTAAACATTGTGTTGTAAATTCCTCAATTAGTAAAATCCTCTGCAACTCAGTGAATGTAGGCAAAAATTATCGATCCACGTAAATCTCTTTCTCTTTTCTGGTGTGAATTTTCTCATTACTTTTTTTTGCTTCGTCGTCGATCGTTATTATTTTAATTATACCACAGCACAAAAAATTATAATATCTTGTAATCTCTTCATTAAAGCATGTGCAAATATTTAATTTCTTACCTAATGACCCTTTATCCTCTATAAATAGGGGGTTCAATACATGTAAGGGAGAGTTTTGGTTTTTCTATCTTGACCCATATTATGCAGAGATAACTCTCTCCCCTCTTGTAACCATGTTTTTCATGTATAAAATGGGTCACAGAGCCCGAGAATACCCCAGTTCGTCCTTATAGGACAATTATGTGCGTGTTGTTTTATGTCTTGGGCATGTCTCAGAGAACAAACTTGGATTCAACAGTGGTTAGAATGTTATATTTAATGCTTTAGATGATTAAAATATTATACTTAAAATTTAGGTAATTAAAATATAATATCACATACGTTAAAAAATCAAATGATTCCTTAGATCTCACCGTGTAGGAAGAATGAGTATTGATTGCGAACCTTGACTGTGCGCAAACTGAAAGAAAATTTTGTATATAACTTAACGTCCTAGAATTTATTTTGTTTGGTCGTATCTTTAACATCCTATCAACATACAAACATTTACAAAAATGTTGCATAATTATCATTTATCCACGTTGAAATTAATACAAGCACCCATCTTCAGGGAAAGTGCTGATTGCCTCTCCACCGAACTCTGTCAAATATTCAAAGCAGACTTCCAGGTCATACAAGTAAAGAAATCCCAAGGGATAAACATAACAGATGATAAGTTTAACAGCAGAGAATGGAAGCTTAGGGAAATCAAATTGCAACAGCTAAACACCACGTAGTGTGTTTTACAGCTGACGAAAAGCTTAGAAAGACCAATCAGTAAGTGCCATACTCCTTTAAATAAGAGCTATTTTTTTCTTAAACTTAGACAAAAACGTGTCAAACACTTCTATATTCAAGCTAATCCAAAGAGGGCATGCATTTCCCACATGTTGAATTCGTTAAGCAACATTATTCTCTTGATTATATGTATATTAATATAATGTGATTAAAATTTTAAAATTTTCAAGTGTTTTTTTTAATTTTAATCACATCATATATATATATATATATATATATATATATATATATATATATATATATATATATGGGAAGCCCGAAGGCAAAGTCATTGATATTAAAGCTTTTAGTGAGTGGGTGGCAGGTATTCACTCACAAGGTATACAACACACGTAAAAAAGATCAAAAATATACAAATATACCAAAAAAAAATCTAACTTGAAAATCATTCGATAACACCAAATGCGTTAAGGTCACAATAACACAACAACTATGTTGAAATCACCGAGGAAATAACACGATACCAAGACCGCGGAAGTACCACTAGAAGAATAACACGAAGCAGAAGAGAAAATTGTTGAGGAATAACATGAAGTAAATACCACCAAACACGCGGAATACCACCAGCGGGATACTACCGCGGATAACACCAAGTGTAATCCGTGAAATACCACCAAAACTACCAAGGATACTACCACAAATAACACCGAGCGTACTATGAGAATTACTCCTAAATACCACAACAAATACTATCGCAGATAACACCTTCAATAATATCAACACATGATGCGGGCTAAGACCAGGGATAGCACCGTGCGACCGCGAGATACAATCAGGAATAATGTCGTGAATAACCCTTGCAGAACCCAATAAATCATTAAGGTAAGCTGATAACACCATAAGGCTCAATAACACTCGAGAACGCAATAACACCAAAACCGCGAAACCGAGAGAGTAAATATATAAACATGCACCAAATGGTGTCGAAATTAGGAGAAAAGATTTCGTTCGGACAACCTTATATGCGGGCGATGGTGTGGATTAGACCACTCCTCTATGCACAGTGATGTGGTTCAATTCACTTTGTTGATGTCAGCACATCCAGATAGGGAATGTGATATTGTCTCCCAAACTAGACAACTTCTTTTAACCATTTCAATGCGAGTTAATTGTAATGGGTAAAGGGAAAATAATAAATTTTTATTAGATTTTATTCCTTTTTAAAAAGCAATATTTTTTTTTAAAATAGTTATCATTATGTTGAAATGAATAATTCACTAAATAACTCTATGTAGTGGCAATAATATTTCACTTATAAATTCTTACCGAATCGATGCTAATGGGAAGGTGATCTAGAGGCGAGAGAGAGGTCTATATTCATATCAAGGCAATTTTAAAGAAGAGAGGGAGAGAGAGGGAGGGAGAGCGAGAGAGAGAGAGAGAGAGAGAGAGAGAGAGAGAGAGAGAGAGAGAGAGAGAGAGAGATTGTGGGATTGAAATATTTAATGCATAGCAAAAAAACAATAAAGCAAAACCCATCTAAAAAAATAATTAAGATAAAAAAATGTCCATTAAAACAAAATAATATGAAAAATAACATAAAATATATAAAAAAAATCTTAAAAAATAACATAAACAAAACCCAAGAATAACTGAAACAAATAAGTATAGGGAACTAAAACAGACAATCCCAAGAGAAACAATCAACATGTAAAACTAAAGAAAAAGGCCCAAAAATCATTATAACTTATAGACATTCCTTAAATTTAAAGGAATAGGTTCTTTGAATTTCCATCTTCTACTTTTCTCCTTAACCTTTTAATGAATATTTTGAATAATAACCTCAACCGGAGAGCATTGATATCTAAAGATTCTGCAATTCCTTTCATACAAGCTATAATAGACAATAATCTGCATAACTAAGAGATGAAATATCTCACAATCTTTGTAGGAAATAGTATCAGTGATATACAGCCAATAAAGAAATAATAATTATGAATATATATATATATCAAGTAAATAATGAGACATAGGACATTCAAAAAATGAATGGTTATGATTTTCAGCTTCAGCAGAATGTAAATAACACATGTAGAATAAATAAAACTCCTTTGAGGGTAAGAATATCACAAGTTTTAAACCCATTATGAATAATTTTCCAAAAATACAAAGTATATTTTAAAGAAAAACCTTTGAACCACACTAAATTAAATCAATCAACACAAGGTAAATGCTCATGAAGATAAAAATAAACAGCTCTATGAGCGTAATTATTTTGATAATTCCAACTACAATTAAAAATTTTTATAGTTGGAACTTTTCATAGTGATTCTATCACCAATTAGAGAAAAAAAAGAATAAGAATTATAAAAATTTCAAATAAATTTAGATTTAAACATCACATTAATATTATCCAAGGATGGTAAACCAAGGCCGCCTTGATGCTTAGGCAAAGTGATAACATTTCACACAATAATATGAAGTTTTTTTCTGATATCATTATATTTAAGAAAATTATTAACTAAAGAAGAAAATTTTTCCTTGAGCCTTTAGGAACAATAGAGGAATGAAACAAAAAATGCAATTAACTATAAAAATAAATATGATTGTTCGATTTCTACTAGCAATAAAAAGTAACTTTTGTTTCCAACCGGCTAACCAACAATGAAGTTTATCAAGAAGATTTTGACAATCAACAATAACTAGTCTAAAAGATTTTATAATAACGTCAAGTTAATTACAAAATAAAATACAAATAACCCCGAAAGGTAAACTTGGTAATTTTGTCCACAATTGCTATACCATGCTTAAAAGAAGAAAAAAGAGCATTTAATATCTATCTCTAACTCAAATGAAAATATGGATTGCATTTTTAAATCATTAATATACACCCTAACTAAAAAAAAAAAATCTTAGCTCTACCCTCGCTTGAAGAGCTGCTAAGCAAGCTTCATTTGAGAAATTTGAGTCACAAAACTATCAATCCAATTTGAATGATACTAATAATAGTAAAATTAAGAGCTAAAGAAACATGAATCGAGGGACATTAGGTTTAATTTGTGAATCTATAAAGGAATCGCTTTGAGATGAGGATACTTTAGGAACAAATTGTTGGGATGGAAAATAAGGATTTGATCAATTCACATCCAAATTCACGTCACGAAAAAACACACTAATTTGATATATTAGAATAGTAAATTGAGCACAAGCTCACAACATGAGAATCCAGAGAAAAAACATAAAGATGTAACATGCAGCAATCTAGAAAAAAGCCTAAGAATGGGAAAAACTACGGAGCGACACCATATTAAAAATTTCACTTTGAAAGGAGAATAGTACAAAATTATACCACCCAGATTCACTCTCTACACCACTTGAACTTGCAATAATCCACGCTCCTTCCTCTCTTGTTCTCAGAAAAGAAAGGACTCGCCAAAATCTACCATCTTGACACAGGCGGGCTTCACACCTACTACACACCATCGAGAATACACTACGAGAATATTTCATCCTTCATGAAATAAAGGCCTAATCTGAAATTGCGTACAAATAGCTCTTGGCACCTTAAATTTGCTCCCGGGCATTGCCTTTCCGCTTACTCAAGTTTGTGTCGTTATCATGCCCCGAACAGGCACTAGAGCGCCGCCTCTTCTGGACTGAGGCGAGGGGTGCCTGAAATGGTCGCTGTGGTGCCGCCCTTTGAATTGGTGTGTTGCGACGCCCCCTTATCATAGGGGTGCCTCCTTGTGGGTGCAGAAAGTCTATAACAATATGCTGCAAACTATGCTATCAAGCTATACACCTTACACAAACCCCATTCACTATACAATTTAAGATCCTACTAAAATTATGTCTTTTTTGACCCACCATGTAAACATGGCTTATGAAGAAATTGAGTGCATTTGATCATTTGTAGAACCCAAAACATTATCTCAAGCGCTGGAACTAAATATTAGAAGTAGAAATAATGAAATATGTTGACTTGTTTTATGATATTATTGAGGTATACAGTATGTAGTTATATTAAGAGATAAGAAAGATATTTTAATGTTGAATTTTTGGGAATATTAATCTCATTTTTTTTCACTTTTGCACTCTAAATAATGCCTATTTATAATCCCAATTTTATTAATAATACACAATTTTTTCCTGCTTTAGCATGGTATCATATTTGGTTAAATGTCACCCTTTGGGGTAGTGTTTCACCTATTTTGCTTCTTTGTGCCACCAAAATTTTATCAAATATTATAGTACAACCGATTAACTTCTCTCATATATATCAATGTTCTTTAATGCCACTCTCACTCGACAACACGAATCCCACAAATCTTGCCTCTAGCCTCTTAATTCCTCCATATTATTACATGCTCATTGTTAACATATATGGCATGTCTAGCCCAGGTATGGATGGTATGCCTCTCATTGCATGCTCATAAACCTTAGAATATTTTTCCCATTCTCAAAAACTAGTGCCATACACTTATACATTACATACCCAAATGGCCAATGTCAAGTGCAATCACAGTACCCCTCGTCTTACATGCCTCTCATAAAATTTCATGTTTATGCTTGTTGTAATTATATGTAATCCTCGCGAGTTTAGATCATAGTCACTTGATATAACACAACTTCATAAATGTATGATGTAAGTTGTTTGTAAGTTCTCTAATAATGTCATATTCTCAACCTTCTTTTCTAAATTTGAAATTCTGTGTCATTATAGGTATCACATCTAAATTTAAATAAACTATCACTTATGTTCAATTGTTTTTATTTTTTTGCCATTTCCCCCAACAAATCAATAGTTGAAAGCTTCTCATCCCACTTGTGATTAGACTATCAAATTCTGCAAGTAACCTGCTGTTAGGTATGACGCATATACAAGAAATTTGGAGTATTCTGGTAAAGCGGTGTGTCTCTCAGAATGAAAAGAAGTGTCTCTTGGAATTTAGTGGGTTGGGGGGAGCGACGGCGTTTTAGTAATTTATCAGTTGGTTTTATCTATAAATAGATGTGTAACCCTTTGAGTATGAAACCGAACTTGTAACTCCTCTAAAATATTGAATTCGCCGTTCAGCTCCAGAAAATTTAGGCATCTTTGTCGAACATCGTTAAATCTCTGTGTTCTTCTTCTGGATTTGTGTTGACTCTTATTTTCTTCGCTCTAAATTTCTCAACAAGTGGTATCTGAGCGAGGTTCTAGGGCGGAGGAAAAAAATGCCGCCTCTTCTGAACCCAGGCGGGGGTGCTTGAAATGGTCGTGTCTCACGAACGATCTGCTCCTTCGAAACTATCACAATCTTCAAGTTCCATGAAGCCATAGCCGCCAATCTCTAGTCGAACACAAATCCAAATCCTTATTGTGCCAATTTTTGTTTTCTTCGCCCTAAATTTCTCAACACCCGCCTATGATTGTATTATTCTCACATGGTAGCTTTGCAATCCAGAGCCTTCCATGAACTCCACTATCCAGTTTGGAGAACTGGGTAGGAAAATGTGGAACTTTTTCCACTTCACTACTATAATAATAATATATCTAGGGTATATACTCTTTATACTAACCTATTTTCTCTGGGATTAAATGATCTTCCCTATAGGACTCGTCTGAAATTTTATGATATATCTAGCATATATACTCTTTTCCCAAAGTTAATTAATATCAATCACAAAAAGATTAGAACCATTGTCTGTTGAAAATATTAAGTTGATAAAGATACATAGGTATATCGCTCCTTGCGATCACTTACTTCTTATACAAAATTAAAAAGGAAAATCAGTTTTATCTAAGAAATGTATAAAAGGTCGGCCGCCATGCGATTCACGACCACGTGGTCACATATAAATTACCGTCCGAAGGCCATCCAGACATAATAATTTTCCCTTCCAAAACTAAAATAACATGCAAGAGAAGAATACACTTGCTCACCGAAGAAAAATAATTTTTACATACATACCACTCAATTCTTATATATTTACTTGTCTAACACCTAAACTTCAAGTTTTACATTCATGCCATCTTACCTATGCATGAACAAGGTGCATTTCACTTTTCCAAAGTTAAAATGATGATATTTTTTATGTGATATGAAAGATTGGGGTGATATAAATGTAAAAGTTATAGTTTAGAAGTTTGACATGTAAATATATAGAAATTGGGAGATGCCTACATAAATGTCGTATATGGTTATGTTGAAGATACTTGATCACAGAAAAATTCATTAAGAAATTTATATCTATTTTTGATGAAGATTTATAAGTGATAGAAGTAAAAATCATGAAATGGAGTAAATTTGGATCAAAAAGGAGGAAATTCATGTAAATATAACTACTTTGCCGACGGCGAGATCGAGGCCGCCGACGGCGAGATCGTGAGGAGAAATTTCTGAAGGAATTATAACTACCTCGCCGACAGCGAGCCCGAGCCCGCCGACAGCGAGATCGCGCGGTTTGAAGACCTTCTAGAAGCCCCGCTGACGGCGAGGTCGTTTCCGCCGACGGCGAGCTAGTTCAAAATGCATATACATTGAACCCTGGACACTTTTCGAAGAGGTGTTTAAGCACCTTGGACTTTGCTTACCTCTATAAATAGAGGCCGAATTCTAGAGTGTGTGTGTGTCTTTTGAGTCTTCTGTGTGTTCATTTCTAGTGTCTTGAGTGTAAGTTTAAGTGAGTTTAGTGAGTTCATTAGTTTAATAGAGTCTTGTTTAGTTGTCTGTATTAGAAGGAAAAGTCAAAGAAGCTTGAGGAGTCCACTTGGGAGGAAATTAATATAAGTATCTTTGTTTATTGTTGTTAATTTTAAATGAAATCCATGCTTTGTTTTATTCCACGCATTCGAGTAGTTTTATTACTATTGTCATTGTTTATGAAAATTATGCGGATTGATGAAATTAAATAAAAACACCTAATATAGTATAAATAAATTGTGATAATTTTTACTTAAAACTTAATTTACTTTCAATCCAGCAATTGAGTAGTTAAAATATGTTGAATTATCAACTATAGTAAAAATTACATCTAATATTCGAAGTCAAAAGCCTTGGAAGGCGCGTGCAAATAAATAGGGAAATATTAATTAATCGGGCGTAGAATTGGATATTTTAGTGTGACGGACTAAAATACTCAATTCGATCCAACTGTTTAGAGCTGAAGTGTAGATGTTAGCTCTCAGTGAGGGAACATGAGAGCTCGAGTGACGTACGGTATCCTCCCAACCTAGCCACGGATTCGGTAATCAAACATAGTGATTACTCAATGTTCTTCTGCACTCGACTGAAAGGTAAAGAATAGGTATGCTCCTATTTGTCACAATACAATTTAAAAAATTCTATTTAAATTCATCAGTTCTCTTAATTTTCTAAAAACAAGGAGAATGATACTTTTTCTGAATTAATTAAATCAACTTTATTTTAAGCATTAGTTTACTTTAAGTTTGCTTTTAATTTCAGTCTATTAGATTAGTAAGTAATTCCTTTAAATTTAGGCGATAACAAATCGTTAAAAACTTCCTGTGGGATCGATAACCGGGACTCCACTGAAGCTCGTATTACTTGATACGATACGTATACTTGAGTAGAATCCACATTATACATTAAATCATATAACTATATTTAAAGCGGGATCAAGTTTTTGGTGCCGTTACTATTAACTTAAATTGCATACATATAAAAAGTGGGTCAAGTTTTTGGCGCCGTTGCCGGGGATCGAACCCGGGTCACCCGCGTGACAGGCGGGAATACTCACCACTATACTACAACGACTAAGAAAAATCTGATGGCAGGTGATCAATACTCATTTACATGACTGGCGATGATGTGGTTGTAGATCGTCTTGAGTCACACAAGAAAAATCTGATGGCAGGTGATCTTTGTTTCAAACAGATTTTATAGAAATTACTATCACATCAGGTTAAATCTACTCAAAATACAGGATTGTGGATGACAAAATTAAAAATGATGCTGCTAGCAATCAAGATAAGGCTTCGGGTGTTTGGGGCAGTTTACTGCGGTGCGGCACGAAAATGCCGCCTTCGATGTTTGGTTTCCTCAACGTGGATGTGTGTTATTGAATGCCCCGCACTTTTGTTTCGCAGTCGCCGTCCGGGACCTGAGTTCTGCAGTTTTGTTCCAGCAAAACGACGTTGCTAACCATGGAATGAGTAATATTTCGAGTGATCAAGCATAGGGTCTCGCTGTCCTTAGTTTCCTTCATCCTCTGGTACCTGTGGCTTGAGCTCAATTCCTATCTTTACTTTCTTTCTTTTCTTTCATCCTCTGGTACTTTCTATTCTTTAACTAATTTAAAGTTTTGCTCTTTATGATTTGTGGTTTCTGTCTTACCGAGCTTTATTTTTTGCGGTTTGCAGTTTGTGATCTCTTATGTCTTTGCTTATTAAAGGATTCTCGGTACGAGAAGTTGTTTGGAGAAATTTATATATTATTTGGAGAAATTGATCTATTGATAGGAGAAACTGAATTATTTCGGTTTGAAAAATTTGTGGTCTCATCTGCCTCACCGAGCCACCCATTAGTTTTCAATTTATCTTTTCTACTTGTTTGAGAAATTGATTTATTGCACAACCACCCATTTCGAGCTTTCATTTTTCCTGTGATGCCCTTCAAATTTTCTGTGAAATTTGGTGAAATTTTTTTGTAAGGATTGCTCGATGTGATTGTTGTCTCTGTCTCAGTGGGGTTGCCCTTTGTGGTTTATGGTCTCTGCCTATGCTAATTTAATAAATTTGTGCAATATGGTTTGATGAATGAGAACCTAAATTATGTGATTGTGTGCGTTTGTTCTTTGTGGTTTGTGGTATGTTCGTTATGCCAAGGAATTTTGGTTTGGCTCTATGTGTAATGTTTATTAATGAATGGAGGAACCTAATTTATGTCTTTGCATTGATACCCATTTGCTTTTGAGGGTCTACTCTTTTGGGAGATTTCAATATAAATCTACTTGCAATGTTTTTTTGATGAAGGAGTCAAATTCATTTTTCTAGTAAAAATTGTTTGATTAAAGTTTTATGAAATTGAGAGCTTGATTGATATTTGAGGGCCCGATAGATGGCATATTCCTGTGGGTTGTCCTATGTTGTTTGTGGTTTTTTTCTTTGTTAATTCAAAGATCATCTTTGGGAACCTATGTGTATGAGATGTTGCTAATACAAGTGTAATTTTTATTGAGCTATGTGAGCTTGTTCAATGGAGCGGTTTTTTTTGTGCCATTGTAGAAGTGTGGCTTTTTGAAATTGAAGATGAGTCAGTAGACACAATTATTATACCTATGATAAGACACATTTAAAAATTATTTTGTGTTTCTTTTGAGCTTTACCAACCCTCATTCGCAACGTAGGTGTTCAACTAAATGCATCACTCACCCGCATTCTAATATTTTGTTCTGATAAAATTTTCACAGAGTCATTTGGCTGTACGTTTGAGTATGCCCTAAATTGAAATGATTGAGAATTACCAGTAGATATTATTAATTATACATAAAGAGCACTAGTGTATTTATGATGAAAATTACCATACAAGCATTCAACCAAGCAATAATAAATAAATAAAACAAATTAAGCTATACTTAGGGAAGAAAACTGAAAAATAATATTTTTTTAGGTTCAACATATTATTGGATTACATCACAATTAATTAAGCCTTCCCTCAGTTAGGATTTCGCTAACTACCTGCTACACGAAGGCAAATTCCTTCACTCCTAATGGATAGAGAAACCTTCATAATTTTTTTCTTTTTACAAGAGCAATACCACCTATTTTTTTGCTCTTGTAGATGAATCTCAACCCAAGCTTAACAAAATAAAGTTTGTTCATCTCCTATCAAACACAAAATTCTAAATAAAAATAAAAAACCAAAGTATTGAAGTAGTTTGGAGGTGACTAAATGTTATAATCACTGACAAATTAGTAAACTTGAGTTAACTCTAACTTAACCCATAGTCTTCAATTGTTAAACTTGCTTAAGAGACTCATAAATTCATTAGTTACTTGAGAATATTCTCCCAATATAAGTAATCAAATCAGCTAAAATACTTTCAGCTAACTAGATACACCCACTAAAAAAATTTGCCAAGCGTACTTGCCCTAATTTCTCTTATATTCTTTGACACATGAAATAGTTACCTATAAGTTTATTAAGGTTAAAAATAGCTATTATGACTATTTAAGTTTAAGTGATAATTCTTAAAATATAATTCAATTATATAAGATATAATACTGATTTGTATAGTAAATATTAAACTACAAATATGAATTCCTTTTTTTATGCATATACGTGTGTTTTTTTTTTTGTGTTTTGCATGTGTTTACGTGTGAATAGTAGTGTGTCTTTTAAATCATTAAGATAATGATAGACTAAACATCATTAATAAAGCTAATTATGGATGCTTAATATGTTAAATTAAATTGATTGAGGTATTTAATTAGCTAGATTTAATTATTGTAAGCCTTATTTTAAATTAGCATGCTTTTTAAATATAGAATGAATAATCCCACTAAAAATCAACATCAAAATAACTCCCATAAAAGCTTCATTTAGAGTTAGAGAATTGTTAGGTATGTGGCTCATATACCGGTAGATGGAGTCTCTTGGTGAAGAGATGTGTCTCTTCATGGTTAGTGGGTTGAGGGGGAGCGAGGGCGAGTTTGTAATTTATCTATGGGTGGTTTTATCTATAAATAGAGGTGCAATCCCATGGGTATGATTTGGACCGAACTTGTAACTCCTCTGAAATAGTGAATTCGCCGCCCTGCTCCCGAGGATGTAGGCATCTTTGCCGAACCTCGTAAATCTCTGTTTTCTTCTTCTGGATTTGCATTTTGTTCGTCCTAAATTGCACAACAATTGGTATCAGAGCCCGGTTCTAGGGCGGAGGAGATCAACATAGGAAAGAAGAAGTTTTTTTAGATTTGGTTCGCGGCAGAGGAGGGAGTTTGGTTCCGCCGCTATAAGAATTCCAGATCCGGACAGGAGGCTCGCGGGAAGGGAACCAGGAGAATTTGGTTCCAGACGACGAGGTTCGGAAGTTCGCAGAGGATCTGAAGAGGAGCAGGTTCGACAGTTGTTAGCAGGCTGGGAGTTCACGGCAGGCCACTCCGCGTTTCGTCGCAGGCCAGCGGTTCGTCGCGATCGAGGAGCAGTTTGCGGCTGGAGTTAGCGAACCGTCGCTTCGGCTGCGTGGATCGCCGCAGAGGAGTTCGCGTTAGTAGTTCGCAGTTCGGGAAGAAACTCAGAGATTCTGCATATGAAGAGCAGGCTTCGACGGCACGAGTTCGCGAATTCTGTGAGGGCGGCCCAGGGAAGAATCGTGAACGAGAAGGCAGGCTTTGGTCGCGGAATCAAGGAATATACTCCTCCCCATAGGGAAGAACGGCCGCACAAGGCGGAGCGGCGATCTCCGGTCATATAGCATTCGAGGCAGCAGGGGAGCAGGATCTGCTCGAGAATTCAGTTCGGCCCAGGAGAAGGAATCCCGACGTCTTTCTGGAGGCGGAGAAGAAATCTGAGATCAGGGAATCTACTAGAGGGAATATTCCTTGGGAGAAGGCAAAGGCAGGAAAGAAAATCAGCCGTTGAACGCGGAGGAGAAAGGCAGAAGAGGCAATTCCTGAAGAGAAGGAAATTAATTAAGTAAAATGCTTAATTAAGATAAATTAAATTAAAGAATTCTTTGCTGTTGCTAGAAGAGACGAGAAAGGAAGATTTACCTTTTGGTTAATTAAAGAATTTAATTAATAATTCTTGCAGAAAAGGAAATTTTTCGCAAGGAAAGCTTTGCTGAAAGAAAAAAGGCTTGAAAGGGAAGCTAAAATTTAATTTTTGTCCAGGGATCCCTGAAATTTGCTCGCAAGTTTAAAAATTTAACTGAGGAATTCAGCAAGTGCAGAGAAGTTTGCCGAGGAGTTCGGCAAGATAAGCATTCGCAAATCGCAATTGGCTCGCAGGAACAGATCGGAGGAACACTTCGGCATTTCGATCGAGAGCGGCGAGCAGAAACAGTTCGGCGAATACAACAGGCTTCCACAAGTTCCGCGCGAGCAGAGGAGGCGGAGCAGGCGCGACAGTTCGCTGTTTGATGAGGTACAGTTTCGTGGTTTGGCGAGGTACAGTTTTGCGGTTTGGTGAGAGACATTTTGTCGCATAAGGATTTACGACAAGTGGAGTCAGTGATTCGTCAATTTGTCGCATGGGGATTTGTGACATGTGGAGCCAGCGAAATTCGTCAGTTTGTCGCATGGGGATTTGCGACATGTGGAGCCAGTGAAATTCGTCAGTTTGTCGCATGGGGATTTGCAACATGTGGAGCCAGCGAAATTCGTCAGGTTTGTCGAGCGAGGAATTGCGGCATGTGCAGTTGCAGTGGAGCTTGCAGGTTTGTCGCACGAGGAGTTGCGGAATGTGCAATTACAACAGAATTCACAAGTTTGTCGCAGGAGTTGCGGCAAGTGCAGCTGCGATAGGTGGTGTTCGACAGCTGGTGTTCACAGGTTTGCTACAAGTGATTTTGCAACAGGTGGATCGCGACAGGTGGAGTTCGGCTGAGGCGTTGACGTGAACAGGAAAAGGCTTCGGGCAAGATGTTTGCAGTAGTTCAACTGAATTTTGTGCTAACAGGAAGGTGCTTTGGGTGCTACATGACACGGTTGACCAAGCCAGGTATTCTCAACAAGTTCTTGGGTGAATTGAACTTGTTGAATGTAGCATGTGTGTTGCTAGTTGGCTTGGTTGTTCAACTCACTTGGTTTAAGAATCTCCATGTGTATTTCTCCTAAGGGGCTGAATATTCGCCAAGGTGGAGATTTGTTAGGTATGCGGCTCATTTACCGGTAGATGGAGTCTCTTGGTGAAGAGATGTGTCTCTTCATAGTTAGTGGGTTGAGGGGGAGCGAGGGCGAGTTTGTAATTTATCTATGGTTGGTTTTATCTATAAATAGAGGTGCAACCCCATGGGTATGATTTGGACCGAACTTGTAACTCCTCTGAAATAGTGAATTCGCCGCCCTGCTCCCGAGGATGTAGGCATCTTTGTCGAACCTCGTAAATCTCTGTTTTCCTCTTCTGGATTTACGTTTTGTTCGTTCTAAATTGCACAACAAGAATGAATTATTAAAATATCACCGTTTTTCCAATCTAACGATGTTAACTAACAAGCCATATGATATTCTTGAGGCCATTGACTTATAACTTTCAATGAATGTGTGTATGTGAATTGCGTGCAAGTGTAGGGTATGCGAATAACGTGTGTATACTTTGATCGTTTGAATTATCTATATTTCCTCTTGTGTATGAATTATGTGTAGAATATTTACATGTGGGTGTGATTTAGTGAAATGTGTGCTTGCTTGTAAACTAAGGTGCATGCGCATGTACACGTATATATGTGACCTTTTTTCTTTGTTCACACTTGCATGTATGCAAGCAAGAAATCACTTATATGAATTATGTGTGAACGTTTCGGTTAGAACAATATGTGCATATTTAAATGTGTGTATTATGTGTGTGAAGTATGTAAACTATTAATGTATGTGCGCATGTGTGTCAATCGTGTACACATACACACGCACTAGTGCATTGTGCTAAGGTTTGTCTTACCAAAACCCATTATAAACAAAGTCAAACTCCTAAGATAGTGGCTTCTATTCTCGTTATGGCATGACTGCCTGAAGACATTATACAGGCGGGCCAAGTGATAGTGTTGTTGTCAAATTTATTATAGATCACATAAATTTACTTAAAACTTTCGATCAACATCATGAATATAGTAATTTATGTACATGATCACTAATAAAAAATATGCGCCATTTATGCTTTAACATATATTAAAAATATATAATAAGCAAAATAAATATGAAATTAAGCTAAATAAAAATAAAATAAATCCGAATAAATTCATAAAATTTATGAAATTAGTCAGCGCAATCCCAGAAATATATTTTTAATTGAATGTCGATAAGAATTTAAACATTTTTAATTTTATGTTCATCATCCTTCAGGAGCTTTAGTAAATTTAACTCAATTAATTTACATTGAAAAATGACCTAAACATTAAAATAGGCTACTTAACCTTGGAGCATTACTGCGCATCCCGAACGCGTTGGATTTTATATCAAAATTATCTCCATACTGTAAATGTATGTTTAGAAATCATCATTAATTTTAAACTACATAAATTCTCTCAAACTTAACTGAAATTTTACGTATTTACATATCTAGCACCTAAACTTTATTTTTTACATTTACACCACTCAAATCTTTCACATTACAATAAAAATATTACTATTTTAACTTCTACAAAAATCTTTCATATTACATTTATACCTCTTGTGATGCATAAGTAAGGTGACATTATGTAAAAATTGAAGTTTAGGTGTTAGATATGTAAATACATAAGAATTATGTGTACGTCAACAAGCAGACTTTTTCTCTCGTGTCATCTTCTCGGCTCCATAGAGTTGGTTTTTAAAGGAGCCAAAACTCCATCAAACAAAGCCAAAATGCAATTTCCATTGCAAAATCAACTCCAATAACAAAAATGAACAAAAACAAAACAATATAAAATGATCATAATGATAACCTAATTGCATCCTTATAAGCACACAAGCAGCGGCACTGCAACTCCAGAGCCGATTCCCATTCTCAACATTTCTACAGAACTCTTTACCTTCCCGTACTTCCAATTCCTAAAACAAAATGATATATGTTAGTTTAACACTGCACTTCTTATTCAAATGCTGCATATATAGTTTATCTTTTCAAATTACTGGACAAGCTTACTTTTGCATATTGAAATATTAACTTTCTCTCCACATCTGGCCGGCAACAGCTGAGCCTGAGAGAACTTCACTCCCGTCTGATTTGTCTTCGAGCTCAAAAAGCTACAGAGGCAGTGGGCGTCAGATATTGCAAGAGATTCAAGGGGCTTGCAGCAGCCGTTTGATGCCGCCTTCTTCGAGTTGATGAACTGTAGGCAAGGGACGATCTGGCTTCAGCAGGCTGAGTCTTGAGATTGAGCCGCTAGTAGTGATGAGCAAAGTGCATGCAAGCAGAAATAAACATGATAAAAATCTCCTCACGTCTTCTTTAGTTATAAAGGTTAATTGTAGCTGGAGTCGATTGATGCTCCATGCATGATGCTGGCTTTAATAGATTTATTTTTGTTTGTTTGCTTGGCTGCTTGGGTTGGAGTTGTATTTGGTGATCTAAAACTGGATTTTTTATACAGGGTTTACGTGGAATTGGGTTGCCGAGTTGTTGGTGCTACTCGCGTCATAGGATAAGGTTCTAAGTTTAGCTGGTATGTGAAGGATGACTCCACTTGTCTAGGGTTTGATTATTGTCACGGCCTCTTTGGCGCTTGTCAAAACTGAGCAAAAATTATTGTGGAGACAAAAAGATCTGGAGAGAGATAGAGAAAGGAACTGAATAAGTGTGTTGTTGTGTAAAACATTGCAGAAAAAAAAAATCCAATAACAAATAAACAATCAAATACAGTTTATGGAGTTCCACGCAATTCTCCTATGCTCACCGGGAGAGGTTATTGTACAATCGAAATTTGGGGAGAAAGAAAGAAATTGGCAAATTAGGGTTAGAACTCAACATACATACTGTTAGATATGGCTCATATCTAGGGAGAGACTTTCTTGGTGAAGGGATGTGTCTCCTGGAATGGAGAGGTGTGTCTCTTGGAAATTAGTGGGTTGGGGGAGCGAGGATGTGTTGGTAATTATATCTGTATGGGTTTTATAGCTATATATATGTGTAATCTTATGGAATGTAATTTTGTGACTCCTCTGAAATAGTGCATTCGCCGGCTCGCTCCCGAGGACGTAGGCAATTATTTGCCGAACCTCGTTAAATCTCTGTGTTCTTCTTCTAGTTTTGTGTCGATTCCTATTTTTCGTTCCGATTTTTCGTAACAGATGGTAACAGAACTAAGGATTTAGGGTAGAGGAAATCGATGCAGGAAGATGGTTTCGCAGGAGTTTGTGAAATTCAGAGTGTTTGGAGCAGTAACAGAGGAGTCCCGCTGCAAAGAAGTTTGCGGCTTCGGCAATCGCTGCGCAGGCAGGTGGATCGCCTGGAGAGGTTGTCGCAGGGGGAGGAATCTTTATTTCCACCAGGAGGTGCGCTCGTGGCCTCGGAGGAGTCACATCGGGCTGATCTGCCTTCCCTCTGGAGGCGGTTTGCGGAGGAGTTAGGGTCTCCTCTTTGCAGGTGCCCAGGAGCAGCTGGTTCACGGGAGAAGCCGCGAACAGGCGCTTGCAGGAACAGGTGCGACGGACGATTCGCAAAGAAGAGTTCGTGAACGGGAGGAAGCCTGCTTGGCGAACAGGAGCAGCGAAGGGGCCTGCTGAGTTGGATCTGGCGACAGAGGAGAAGGGAGGGATGTTAGAGTATGGAGCCCGCCTAAGGCAGCAGCAGAAGAAGGAATTAAATTAATTAATTCCTTGATTAGAGAAGGAATTAATTCCATGTCATATATGGAGCCCGCCTAAGGCAGCAGCAGAAGATGGAATTGAATTAATTAATTCCTTGATTAGAGAAGGAATTAATTCCATGCCATATATGGAGCCCGCCTAAGCGACGACAGAGAAGATGGAATTGAATTAATTAATTCCTTGATTATGAGAAGGAATTAATTCCATGCCATATATGGAACCCGCCTCCCTTCCTTCTTAAATAAGTCTATTAAGCCTCTTATTTACAAGCAAGCAATTAGACCTGCTCTATGGTTTTTGTTTTTGAGCTTTACGTGAAGGCAAAAATAAAAGCAAGCTTTTCTTCCTTCTCTTTCGGTTTTTTTGGCTGCTGCTCTCGGGTAGAGAAGTAGAAAGAGTGAAGGTGAGAAGAGAGAAAGAGAGGGAAAGGGAGAGATATTATTCTTTCTTATAAACGTCGAGACGCTCGACGGTGTAAATCCTCAAAATAGTAAAATCCTCTGCAGCTCCGTGGACGTAGGCAAAATTTGCCGAACCACGTAAATCTCTGTGTCGTATTTTCTGGTGCATTTTTCTCGTTTCAATTTCCGCTTTATTGTTGTCGTTTTTCATAACAACTGGTATCAGAGCCCCGGTTCGGATCTGAAGAAGAACGATGACTGGAGACGAAGTGAAGATTTCAGGGATCGAGAAATTCGACGGCACGGATTTTGGTTACTGGCGAATGCAGATAGAGGATTACCTCTATGGGAAGAAACTTCATCTTCCATTACTGGGACAGCGACCAGAGAAGATGGACGAGGCCGATTGGATCCGTTGGATCGACGTGGTCTCGGGGTTATTCGATCGACCTCGTCGAGATCGAGTTGCACAGACACAACGTTATCAAAGAAAGGACCATCGCGGATCTCATGACGACTCGCTCGTCGGGCATGTACGAAAAGCTCGTCGACGAATAACAAGGTGCATCCGATGAAAAAGTTATTCAATTTAAAGATGGCGGAAGGAACATCCGTTGTACAACATCCGAATGACTTCGATACCATCACAAATCAATCGTCGTCCGTCGAAATCGAATTTGATGATGAGATACGAGCGCCGATATTATCGGCTTCGTTGTCAAATAATTGGGAAGCTATGAGGATGGCGGTCAACAATTCGCGAGTAAATCTAAGCTAAAATATGATGATATTCGTGATTTGATTTTGGCTGAGAGGTGCGCAGGAAAGATTCTGGCGAGACATCGGGTTCGAGTTCGGCACTGAATGTTGATTCTAGAGGGAGATCACATGACAGGAACTCAAACAGAGGAAGGTCAAAATCAAAGCAATGTACGAAAAGCAAGTCGAAAGCCTCGGTCGCAAGCAACCCGCCTGGAATTGTGGCAAACCGGTCACATAAAGAAGAACTGCAAAAGTTCTCAAAAGACGGAGAACACCGGTGTTAATGCTGTAACTGAAGAAGTTCAGGATGCGTTGTTGCTTGCAGTTCACAGCTCCGTTGACGACTGGATACTGGATTCAGGGGCGTCTTTTCATACATCTTCCCACCGGGAGTTAATGCAAAACTATGTTGCAGGTGACTTTGGGAAGGTGTACCTCGCTGATGGAGCATCTTTGAACGTAGTGGGGATGGGAGATGTTGAAATTGCACTCCCTAACAAAAGTAAATGGATCTTGCAAAAGGTCGGACATATTCTCGAGTCGAAGAAAAATTTAATTTACGTCGGGCGGCTAGATGAAGGAGGGCATACAAGTAGTATTCTCGAATAACACCGGAAGGTAACTAAAGGAGCACCGGTATCGGCTCGAGGTGAGAAGACCGGTACGTTGTATACGACTACCGGTTTAATTAACGAGTGTTGATACTACGGTTGCAGAGACACGACGGACATGTGGCATTGCAGGTTGGGACACATGAGTCTGAGAGGCATGAAAGAGCTTCAGTCCAGAGGCAAGCTGCCAGAACTGAAGTCAGTTGATCTTGGCATGTGTGAAAGTTGCATCATGGGAAAGCAGAAGAAGGTTAGTTTCCTGAAAGGTGGCAGAGCGCTAAAGGCAGGAAAATTAGAACTTGTACACACCGATGTGTGGGGACCTTCCCCAGTGGCATCTCTTGGAGGCTCTCGCTACTACGTCACATTTATTGATGATCATAGCAGAGAGGTATGGGTCTATTTCTTGAAGCATAAATCCGATGTATTTAATGTGTTCGAGACTTGGAAGGCCATGGTTGAGACAGAGACGAGCTTAAAATTAAAATGTCTGAGATCTGATAATGGTGGTGAGTACATTGATGGTGGATTCAAGGAGTACTGTGCAGCTCAGGGCATTAGAATGGAGAAGACCATTCTAGGGACACCACAACAAAATGGTGTTGCAGAGCGCATGAACAGGACCATCAATGAGAGGGCTAGAAGCATGAGATTGCACGCCGGACTACCACCAACCTTCTGGGCAGATGCGGTCAGCATTGCAGTCTATTTGATCAACAGGGGGCCATCCGTCCCATTAAACTGTGAATTACCTGAGGAAGTCTGGAGCGGTAAAGAGGTCAAATTTTCTCACCTTAAGACTTTTGGTTGTCTTTCATATGTTCTTATTAATCCAGATGCTCGAAGTAAGCTTGAGGCTAAGTCAAAGAAGTGTTACTTCATTGGCTACGGAGATGATGCATTTGGGTATCGTTTCTGGGATGATCAAGCTCGGAAGATCATAAGGAGCAGGAACGTGATCTTTAATGAGAAAATGATGTACAAAGACAAGTCTAGTACAGTTTCTGAAACAACATTGCAGAAATCTGAGCTGGTAAAGTTTGATGATCTACCAGAGGTCACAGTACATGATCAAAATATGAATGACGACGAGAGTGGGTCCGGGGCGCCCATTCCCATTATTCCGCAATCAGGTTCAAAGTCATTCACTACTCCAACTACTGTTCGCAGGTCAGAAAGAGCTAGACGTTCTCCACGAGAGGTATTCTCCTACTTTAAACTATATTCTCGTCGACGGATGGTGGAGAACCTCGAGTTATGAAGAAACCTTGCAAGATGAAAATTCGAGCGAAGTGGGAGCTAGCCATGAAGGAGGAGATGGATTCTCCGATAGAAAATCGGACTTGGGAGCTAGCGGATCTTCCACCGGGAAGAAGGCTTTACACAACAAGTGGGTGTATCGGGTAAAGACCGAACATGATGGCGATAAAAGGTACAAGGCAAGACTTGTTGTTAAAGGTTTTCAACGAAGCATGGTATTGATTACTCGAGATTTTATCTCCGTGGTGAAGCTTACAACCATCATAATGGTACTATCTCATGGTGGCTACGAAAATCTCTTCCTTGAGCGGTTAGATGTGAAGACGGCTTTTCTTCATGGAGACCTTGAAGAAGACATCTACATGCACCAACTCGAAGGGTTCGTAGTACGAGGAAAGGAAAACTCGTTTGCAGATTGAAAAAGAGCTTGTATGGCCTAAAGCAAGCTCCTAGACAGTGGTACAAGAAGTTTGATAAATTCATGCTCAATGCAGGGTACAGCAGATGTCAGGCAGATCATTGCTGCTATGTCAGGTATTTTGACAATTCATATATCATCCTATTGTTGTATGTGGATGATATGCTTATTGCAGAGCTAGCATTGATGAGATCAATAATGCGAAGAGGCGGATGTCAAAACACTTTGCAATGAAGGATTGGGAGCGGCAAAGCAAATATTTGGCATGAGAATTGTCAGAGACGGAGTCAGAGGCACGTTAAGACTTTCACTAAGCCGAATATGTGAAAAAGGTGCTTAACGGGTTCAATATGGACAAGGCCGAAACCAAGTTGGCACACTTTGGGCGGTCATTTCGGACTCGGCGAAGAGCCGGTCACCCACATCGGATGAGGAACGAGACTATATGAGTAAGGTTCCTTACGCTTCGACTATTGGTTCACTTATGTATGCTATGGTCTGCACCAGACCAGATATTGCTCATGCAGTGGGAGTTGTGAGCAGATACATGAGTAATCCAGGAAAGGAACATTGGGAAGCTGTGAAGTGGATCTTTAGATACCTAAGAGGCTCTACAGAAATCTGCTTGTGTTTCTCAGGAAAGAGCCTGGAGGTACGTGGCTATGTTGATGCTGATCTAGCTGGAGACATTGATACCGGAAGGAGCACTACGAGTTATATTTATACTTTCGGTGGCAGACTGCGATATCATGGTGCTCCAATCCGAGAAGACGGTTTCGTTGTCTACTTACGAAACGAGTACATAGCGAGTATCGAGTGCCGCAAAGGAGATGATATGGCTACAGGGCTTCTTAGAAGAATTGGGTAAGGAGGTTCAGAAGGGCACTCTACAGTGATAGTCAGAGTGTTATATTTCTTGCCAGAAATCCAGCATTTCAGTCCAGGACCAAGCATATTCAGATCAAGTACCACTTCATACGGTTATTGTTGGATGATGGACAATTGCTACTTGAGAAAATTTGTGGAAACAAAAATCCTGCTGACATGTTGACTAAGGGTGTTACTCTTGAGAAACTGAAGTTGTGCTCGACTTCAGTTGGTCTTCTAGCGTGAAGACAAGGACTTTGAGTTGCAGAGGTGGAGGATATCAGTTTGAGGAAGAAGACGTCGTAGTCCGTGTACCGGTCTCCAAGTGGGAGATTTGTTAGAGTATGGAGCCCGCCTAAGGCGACGAGCAGAAGAAGGAATTAAATTAATTAATTCCTTGATTAGAGAAGGAATTAATTCCATGCCATATATGGAGCCCGCCTAAGGCAGCAGCAGAAGATGGAATTGAATTAATTAATTCCTTGATTAGAGAAGGAATTAATTCCATGCCATATATGGAACCCGCCTCCCTTCCTTCTTAAATAAGCTATTAAGCCTCTTATTTACAAGCAAGCAATTAGACCTGCTCTATGGTTTTGTTTTTGAGCTTTACGTGAAGGCAAAAATAAAAGCAAGCTTTTCTTCCTTCTCTTTCGGTTTTTTGTGCGCTTGCTCTCGGGTAGAGAAGTAGAAAGAGTGAAGGTGAGAAGAGAGAAAGAGAGGGAAAGGGAGAGATATTATTCTTTCTTGTAAACGTCGAGACGCTCGACGGTGTAAATCCTCAAAATAGTAAAATCCTCTGCAGCTCCGTGGACGGAGGCAAAATTTGCCGAACCACGTAAATCTCTGTGTCGTATTTTCTGGTGCATTTTTCTCGTTTCAATTTCCGCTTTATTGTTGTCGTTTTTTCATAACAAGGGAAAATCTACTAGTGAGAATATTCCATCCTCATGTGAGAAGAGAGCGAGGAATCTTTTATTCCTACCCAGACACGCGCAGGAGTCCCCAGGAGGATCTGCGGCGGAGGAAGGCCTTCAGAAGAGGGAGTTTGGCTCGCTTCCAACCGCTGACAGTTTGTGGATTTCAAAAGCAGGCACGAACCAGTTTGGCCTGCGGAGAAGAGCGCCCGCGCGCGGGAGTTTACGACAGAGGCGAACAGTGCGCAGGCAGTTCGCGAGGGCTTCTGGAGGAGCAGTTAGCGACCCAGCGCGACCGCTGCGAGTATTCGAGAAAAGAAACCGGCCGGGAGACGAACTGCGGTAGTTCAAGCCGTAGATGCGCAAACGCAGTTCACAAACGAGCGGACGCCATTCTGCGAAGAGGCTCGAACGGTTTGGCATTTTGCGATTGCAATAGAGGCGACAGTCCGAGGCTTCGTGGGGGTGTGACGGTTCGCGATTTATCGCGAAGCAGAGCGCAGAGGTTCAAAGAGACAGCCGAGTCAGCGACAGTTAGTTCGCGGATCGCGGAGAGGAGCGACGATTCATAAGCTGGGCTTCGCGACAGAGCCGAGCAGAGGCACGAACAGCAACAAGTTCACAAAGAGGCGCAAACAGTAGCAGCTTCGACAGTTCGTGCGCTTGGGAGTTCGCAGCAGCGACAAATCAGACAAGCAAATCGGGAATATATTCTTCCTGATCCAGGAGTTCGCGCGACAGGCGTGATAAGAACATGTGGAGTTTGATTTTCTGCACGGAACAGTTTAGAATTCGCGGCCGGAGCAGGTCGCCGGATTGACTAGATTGCGCGAGCAGCTGAGACGTAGAAGTTACTGCGGGTGCCAAGTGGATGGCAGTTATCGTCAGCGACAAGAAGGCGAGAAGGCGACTGCGCAGGTGGAAGGATCCGCGAACAATTGGTTCGGCGGAGGACTTGCGGGCAGAGCCGAGGTGCATGCAACAGGAAAGACTTTGTGTATTTTGCGGAGAAGGTCGGGTTCACGACCCGAAGTTCCTGCATTTGCTGTCAATTTGGGCGACAGGCTTGTCGACAGACGGTTAGTGTGATAGCCTTAGTGGCGGGCGCGCGACAGAATTTCACGAAGGTGTTTCGCGAGGTGGAGTTTGCGATCAGGCGAACTAGGCGTCGATTTCACGAAGAGTTTTTGGCTCGGCGATTTGCGATTATCGAAGGATTCAAGGCTCGCGGGAACAAACAGGCGAAGCAGTTTGAATACAGAGCTACGGTTCGGCGAGTATCTGTGACCAGCGGAGTTCGCAGGTTTGTTGCAGGTGATGTTGCAACAGGTGAATCGCAATAGGTGAATCGCGAGGCAAAGCACAATTCACAAGTTGGTCGCGGGAGGAGTTGCAATAGGTGGAGTTCGGCAGGGTGCAGGAGGCGAGCAGACACGATTATTTCGCGAACAGGAATTTCGTGGAGGTATTCCTTAAACAGGTGCAAAGAGATTTGTGGCTTGCGGAAACAACAATTGGCTGAGGTACTGGTGCGAACAGGAATGTGCTTTGGGTGCTTGATGACATGGTTGACCAAGCTAGGTTAGATAGTTTGGTTGCTCAACCCACTTTGGTGTAAGAAACTCTATGTAGTATTTCTCCTAAGGAGCTGAATATTCGCAATATGGAGATTTTCTCTTAAAGACTGAATATTTGCAAAGGTGGAGATTTGACAGATGTAATTCTTCTAAGGGGCGGGATATTCGCTAAGGTGGAGATTTGTTTGGTAGACAAATATACTAGGTGAAGCATATCATCTAAGGTGCTGGATATTCGCCAAGGTGGAGAATTGTTAGATATGACTCATATCTAGGGAGGGAGTTTCTTGGTGAAGGGATGTGTCTCCTAGAATGGAGAGGTGTGTCTCTTAGAAGTTAGTGGGTTGGGGGAGCGAGGGTGTGTTGGTAATTATATCTGTATGGGTTTTATAGCTATATATATGTGTAATCCTATGAGATGTAATTTTGTAACTCCTCTGAAATAGTGCATTCGTCGGCTCGTTCCCGAGGATGTAGGCAATTCTTTGCCGAACCTCGTTAAATCTCTTTAGTTCTTCTTTTGATTTGTGTCGATTTCTGTGTTTTTCGCTCCGATTTTTCATAACACATACACCCCAAATTCTCCATAACCCCTCTTATAAGGAGTGAATTAAGACATTTAAATTAAGAATGTTTCAAATATAGGAAAGATCATATAATTAGATAACCTCTAATTAGTCATATCTCCTCAATTAAGTTATTTAATATCAATATTCTTAATACACACATTTTTAAATTTATAATCATTAGATTTAATACTTTTCATAATAATCTACACCTCGTCTCTCACTTCCAAATAAGTGAGAGATGATCAAAATGAGCTCCAACACCATAGCGATTGCACCAAAATGGTTGTCTAGTACTTCTTTATTGAAGGGATTAAACCTCATGTGCTTCTTCAAAATGATGGAATGAGCAATCAATCATGAGCTCAAATTGTTCCATTCTCTGTCTTACATCCGCGACTTCATTGGAATTGCAGCCGCACATCATCTGAATCACCGATCTGACTCTGATACCAATTTTTATGCAAAACAACGCAGACAACAAATTCAAATAATAAACAATCAACCTTACATTATGTGAGTTATGTGGTTCGGCACAATTCTGTCTACGTTTGTTAACGTCCGCAGGGAGATGTTATTCCACTATCGAATATTTCAAATATATGAAATTAGGATCATAAAATCAAATCTACTCTAATTAGATTTTATAATATAGAAAAAATCATCCATTTTGTTAAACTCAAATAAGATTGTGTATTCTAAATATTTCAAATATAAACACTTCCTAATTTATAAACGTAAGATTTAATGTATTTCATAAAAAATGCATGTAGGCGCGTGAGAGAGAGAGAGTGTGTGTGTAATATTATGTTTTATTGAAGGATATAAGCTAGCTTTATCCTCTCAAATCCTACAGCAATTATCCTATAGAAATTTGGAAGGTTTGCATACATACCACTTAATTCCTATTTATTTATATATCCACAACTAAACATACTTTATTTGTTGTATATATGCCATCTTACCTCATGCAGGAAACTGCGTTTTTTACCCTTTTTTTTTAATTAAAATAATAATATTTTTGATATGATATATATAAATAGAAGTTATAAATATAAAAAAATAAAATTTAAACCTTAGCTATGTACATACATAGGAATTGGGTGAGATATATGTAAATTCCACAAAATTTAAAATAACTCATCCTCCCCATTCAATTCCGGCATCATGAGGCATCATTAGCTCCTTCAATCAAATCTCAAGTTCGTAACGACAATAAAAGGAAGATTGATAAAACTGACATTCAAGAACTATTGCGCGCTAGAAAATGGCGAGTTGTTGAGTTTTTTTATTAATATTTATGGGCTCAAGACTTTACTATTTGCATATCTCGCACACAACACCCAAATTTTCTTAATACCCCCAAAATGGCCTTTCTTTCCTCTTTGATTTCTTACCTTACATCTCTTTTACTGTAAGAAATCTTGGAATACTCTATTCGGGATGATAAAAATATTAGGTGCAGAGTTAATACGAACTCAAGTACAACTATTTTGTACACTATTATTTTAACTCATGAATACAATCATGTACAACATGATTGTATTGGAGTTTGTATGTGAGCTCAGCATGTAATATTCTCTCATTTGGTAAAACCCATAGAAGTCCAGCAGTGTTAGACTCTTCTCCACAGTAACATGTCCTCCTTCGCTCGAAGCCAACCTCATATCCGACCGAAGCAGCCGTACCCTAACATAGTTGGATGAAGTATTAGCAGAGTGATCTAGTCCTCAACAACTTGGAGACGTCTCTAATCCAAATATAGTTTTTTGTTTTTTTAGTTAATGCAAGCTAATACAGTGAATCATAGGAGAAAAATTAATCGACTATAGGAATAATTTCTTTGGTTGATACTTCAAAGCCTTCAGTAATAAATAAAAAAGAGAAAAGATTGAAACTAATTTAACAGTCACATTTTTAGAGAAAGATGATCTCTACCTTCGGCAATTTGGTTCTAATAGACATGTAAATAAAGAGTATTTTGGCACTTTGACGTGACAAATAATTGGTGCATAAATGAGCCATTATGTCGCTTTTAAAGTCCATGCTGAACATAACCTTGTGTTGATCACAAGGTGGAGACATATGCCACATTGTTTTTGAGATTCACAGTTAACATTGTTTGAGATTTCAATTAAATGTCAGATCAATATTGATTGCAATGATATCAATACTAATGGTGGTATAAACTGGATTATAATATTTATGTTAAAGCTCTGAGATCAAAATTTTTGAATAGATCTACATCAAATCCAACTATGCAGATAACATTATTTTTTAGATGATGCAAGTCTAATAGAAGCTAGAAGGTTTCATCTCTGATGGCTTCAAGTTAATGAAGATCAGCAACGCCTAAAAGTTGACATCGATCCTTGATCTCTGATTAATTGTATGATTCAATACAATTATATCAAAATTTTCAAACCAATTTTTGCATCCTGAAAAGCATAAATTGTTTATTAGTTTTAGCTAAATAATAGACTCTCATTTTGTGGTATTATTAGTGAAATTTAGCTTTAAATGTGGCATAATTAGTCAATCGTTTTCTGTTCTTAGCTCCTTCCTTATCTCCTGTGGTTATCATTCACAGGTAGTAATTACTTGAGTGATATTTATGGCATAACAACTACGTGTTCATGATTAGTGTTGCTATATATTTTGTTATTTATGTTTGGAAACATTGTTCGCATTTTGAACCATAAACCGGCCATAATGGCAATAGTCAATGCATTATCACATATAAGCATTGATTGAAACTTGTTTAGGCATTAATCAAAACATTTTCTAGTCATGATTTGACCTTTAAAGATTATTGGATTCTTGTTTGAAGAATGATCAAATTTTGTTCAACTATAGTTTGAACAATGGGCAAATATAATTTGATCATTGTTGGATTAATGATAAAAAATGTTCTAGGAAGATTGATCAAGATTCAATCAATTATTCAAACATGAATATTGAGCATTATCACTTTCCTGATAAGCATTAGCATCTCAATGATTTAATTAAGATCAAGAGATTTATAAGTATTGCAGCTTTAGTTAAACTTGATTCTTTCTATCATAATCAAAACAAATATCTTATTGAGCTTGAGTTTGCACCACATGAGAAGCTGGAATCAAAGTCTGATATTTGAGTTGGATTAGTGGTTGTTAAGTGGCAAAAAATAAATTATGATATTTGCGTCAGATTTGCATTGAATTATTTGTCGGTAAAAGTGTTCTTAAAGTGACAATACTTATTTTGGAGTTGCGACAGATTATGCGTCGACTTTATGTCTAAATAATCAACGCAAATACTTTATATTTTTGCATCGAAATTATTCAACGCAACTTTGACACAAATCCGATGCAAATGACCTAATTTACTCTTTTCGCCCGCCTAAATTTCGTTTTCTCAATGCGCTCGTCTCTCCCTCTGCCTGGAAGCCTCGCGCCTTTCCCTCTCGCTCACGGGTTCGCACAAATCCATCGCTTTCCCGAATGAACCTTCGCAATATAGTACGAGTACAAAGACCATCAAAACTACCGTAGTTCTCATCTTTCTGCTCTGCTCTAATCAGAAAACATTAAGGAAGATAATTCCTTTTACGCCAATCTTTATCATTTAATTTTTTGTATATTGAACTGGATCTTTTATAGGTAATCTTCAGGTGTCAGGTGTGTATGAAAATCTTTGTGTGATGTATGTTTAATCCAAGTGCAAAGACAATGTGGTGTGCATATATAAATTGAAATTTAGATTTTAGAAATGTATATATATAAGAAATGAATGGTATGTATGAAAATACTCATAGATATGTATTGTGCTATGTATGTAAAAATTGAAGTTTAGGTGGCAGGTAGTTATATACATAAGAATTGAGTGGTATGTATGAATATTTTCGTCAAAATTAAAGTTTGAGGGAGGTATGTATATACATAAGAATTGAGTGGTATGCATGAAATCTTCATAATAATTGAAGCTTAGGTGTTAGCTATGTAAATACATAAATATTGAGTGGTATGTTTTTACCTATTAGTACATTTCAAGATGGTTGGTTGAAGTGAGCGATAGAGCATCATGTTTTGTTTGAATTGATAGTGATATAGAAGGAGATGTTATTACTAGAATTCACGTTGATTGGTTGAAGTGGAGGAATGTCTCGATCGGATCTATTGTTCAAAATGATGGTGATATAGATGAGGTATTTTTTTTTAGAATTGAAGTTGGTTGGTTGAATTGGAGGAGTGCATCGATCCAGACAAATGTTCGAAATGAGGGTGATAAGATTGGGATGTTATTAGTAGAATTAATGTTGGTTGGTCGAAGTAGAGGAGTGCATCAGACTTTGTTGAAAGTGATGATGATATAGATGGGTTTGCTATTAATAGAATTCAAGTTAGAGTTGACTAAGCAGTGTCTACTTCTCACTATAAGTATCGACTAATTTTTATTTTGTGTAATAGTTTTACTGATCTAAACAGTTACATCTTTATTGCAGATGGATATTAGTAATTTGAGAGCTTTGATGTATAATATATTATATCAAAGACGAAAAGAACTCACAGCTGAGTCATGAAGGACGTTGATGAACTAGAGAAGGTGGCATCACAACTACCAATTTATTGTTCGGAGGGTTGTCGGCATATTTTTAGGTTGTGTGTTATTTTAAAGGGGGGTCGCACAACGTGAAGGCTTCGGCGAATTTTTAATTTAATTAAAATAAATAATTTGAAAAGTAGTATTTGATTTTGAAAATAATTTTAAATTTGAAGGTTTTAAGATATGAGATTAAGCCGATCTCACATCCCAAATAGTTTATATAAACGAGCACCGCACCATAAGCCGTGTATCCATCCACAAGGATAGACACAGCCGCTTGACGGTGGGGCTCGATTAAATAAACTAGAAGATTTATGACATCCGTTTGGTACGCGAACCAATTTTATAAGCCGACAAAATTCCCGCTTAATATGAAAACATTAAACGGGGTTTATATTACTGCAGGTTCTTTAAAATTCCTATAAGGCGAGCCACTATAGTTAATTACATCTTAAGTGACGGGAATCACTGAAAACTCTCGATAATAATCGATAATTCCGCTCTCGAGGATTTGAAAGTTTAAGTTTTCGAGGATTGAATTTTGGAATTTCGATAGGGAATGAATCAAATTTGGAACATTTTGTTTTGGGAATCCAAAGGAAGAAAAGTAGGAGAAATCACGGATTCGAAGCGAACTTCGATAATTTCCCGATTATCTCATTGTTTGGCTTGAATTTAGGGAAGTCCTAATATTTATTTAAATGTTTTGATTTTGTCGATTTTAGTTAATTAGGGCTAATATTTATATGATAGAATCATACGAATAGCCTTGAAGATGTGAGGGTTTATGTCGTACTCGAACGACTACCTCGGAATCTAAGACCAGGTTAGGGCTTGATTTGCAATCATGCAAGCGCTAACGAAGAGTTGAGGATTTATGTTGCTGTGCAAATACTACTCGAAGTCACTATGGCTTTGTTATTTAATTCAAGAAGGTTTTCTTGATGTAGATTCGAGTTTTCTTGATGACGATGGCCGTCTTGCCCACCATGCTCAGAGCTCCTTTGTTGTTGCAGAGGTTTAGTTTTAGAAGTCATAAATCGGGGGATGAGAAAAGTGTTTTGGTTTAGAGAAAATCTTAATTTCGAGTGTTTTTTATGTTTTAATTAAAACAAATCTTAAAGTTGATTATAACGACACGGTTAAGATCCACGGTTCCATCCTTCAGGCATCATTATTTTTATCGGATTCACTTAGTCCGGATGAATTTGCTAAACTCAATTGAATGAGTTCCACACTTTCATTTAGACAGTGGGAAATCCAGTTAGCAACACGTAGGTTACATCATCCGAGGTATTCCCGCTCATCCAATAGGACGTTTTAATTTAGTTGTAATTGTAGTTTTGTGTTACGTTTGTGATTAAATTTTGAGTTGTTTTATATTTTGAAATGTTGTGGCGGTGAATTTTATCTTGCAATGACTTTTAACTTAGTTTTGGTTTCGGTTTTAGGATCTATCCTAAAGGTGTGGGTTTTCATGCAACGGTTGTTTATCATGCGAGAAAAGTAAGTGCGATGCGGTTAAATAAATTGCGATAATGTAAATTGCAAGAAAGTAAATTGCGATAAAATAAAAGCGTACCGGAGGGTCTTCCCGTCATCCAATTTGCACTTAAAACACGATTAGAATATTTAAGCGAGTTCTAGGTAAAGCTAGGGAAGGGTTATGGTTTTCTACCAAATTCTAATCCATATGATAGTCATCTCCTAAGACGTCT
This sequence comes from Papilionanthe hookeriana x Papilionanthe teres, assembly GCA_022702705.1. NCBI lineage: Eukaryota > Viridiplantae > Streptophyta > Magnoliopsida > Asparagales > Orchidaceae > Papilionanthe > Papilionanthe hookeriana x Papilionanthe teres. Next base: position 60,989,434 of record CM040426.1, read on the forward strand.
GAGTTCTTTGTGTTTTTGTTTGAAGACGATTTTCTTCATCGAAGAATAATTAAGTTCGATTGTTCTTATAAATGTCCTATCATATTGAGGAAGTGCTTAAGAATAATCTTAAACATCTTTTGATATTTCTAGGATTGTTTTAAGATCGAAATGAATTTAATTATATAAATGAATTAATCGTCAGGAATTCAAGTTTTGTTAACTTGCTCGATGAACTAGGACATTTGAATATCACATGAGTGAAGTAACATTTCATTTAATGTTCTATTTAGGAGTTATGATGACGAAAGCATTTGAGGGTAAATTGGTGTTCGGATGGTTTGTGATTTAGTTTAATTTCGATTAATGAGTTTAAATTTGGAATAGTGTTGAAGTTGCTTTATATTTAATTTCTTTCTGTTTTAGGTGATGTTATGTTTAATTCGATTTAATTTAATTTAATTGAGTTTTAATTTAATTTAATTCAATTTAGTTCAATTTAATTTGATTTGATGTTACATTAATTAATTTGATTTGATTTAGTTTTAATTTAATTTGATTTAATTTAATTTAATTTAATTTAATTTAATTTAATTTAATTTAATTTAATTATTTAATTTAATTTAATTTGATTTAATTTAATTTAATTTAATTTAATTTGTTTAATTTAATTTAATTTAATCTTTAATTTAATTTAATTTTTAATCTTAATTTAATTTAATTTAATTTAATTAATTTAATTTAATTTAATTTTAATTTAATTTTATTTTTTAATTTTAATTGAAATTTTTAAAAGAGTTTAATAATTTAATTTTAGTTTAATGATTAAGTCTTTTAATATTTTGAATTTGAGTTATCATTTTAATTAAGAATTGAATATTAATGAGATAATTAATTTAGGGATTTTTAAATTAAAGAATAAATTTCTTCCTAATAATATCCTTATTTTAATAATTCGATTTTGTTATTCTTCCAAATTTAATCCATTATTTAATTAAAGTTTAATCATTTTAAAATTGCTTAATGGGTTTCTACCCTTTAATTATTTAAATTTCAATCATCCAAATCAGATTAGGATCAAATATTTTACTTGCTAATTTTTTATTAAACCTAAAGTTTTAATTAAGGATTAAGATTTTTAATTACAATTTTACCCTTTAAGCTTAATAATTTCATAACTCACTAAATTGAACTCAAATGAACTTGAAATTTTTATGTAACTTCACTCATATGTCAATAAAGACATGAGAGGAGAAAATGTGATTTTTCTGTATTTAATTTATTTATATAATTATTTTTGGTAGAAAATAGAGATTTTCAAGGAAAATTTAATAATATGACCGAGGGAAAGTTTCTGTCCTTAAGAAAATTAGGGGACATTCCTAATGACGAGAGAACCACTTGGACCAATTTTGGTGATTTTTTGAATTATATTATTTTTATTATAATTATTTTAAGTTTTGGAGTGTTAATTAATTTAAAAATAAAATAAATGTTGAAAAATGAATTTTATATTTTTTAAAAATCTCTCTGATATCAAGGAAATCAGAGAAGCAAATTTTGCAATTTTCTGGTTTTTTTATGATTTATTATAATTATTTTAGTGAAAATGCTAGAAAATACATTTTTTTAATTTTAAAATTACCTTAAAGCTTTAAAATTTAATATCTCACTAAATAGACCTAAGAAAAATGTGGGGTTTGTTCATAAGTGATTAAAATTCAAAATGTGACATTTTGGTGAATTTTATTATTTTTGTGATTTTTATTATTTTTTAATTATTAAAAATATTAAAATATTATTAAAAATCAACTTTTTTAGAAAATTGAAATTTTAATTTTCTTAGGTTCTCCTGATATCAGAGAGGCTCCAAAACCGATTTGGTGAATTTTTGAAAGGTATTTTAAAAGTTATGAATTTTTAAAGTTTAAAATGACTAAGTGGGCTTAATCGACCCGATTAGTGGGGCTAGCAAGTCGATTGACCTCAAACTTTTATGGTGGATTCCTCTGATCCTAAAGGTCGGTGGAGAATTGATTTCAAGTCAATTTGATGCATGGTTAACTCTAATTAATTAGAGACTTATTTTTGGTGTTTAAGCCGATTAGGGTTGTTTTAAATGAAGCTAACTCAAAACCTATTTTTCTAGGGTTCTACAGTGTAAGAAACATCCTCGAATTTTCCTAGAATTTATTTCACAATATGCTTATTTATTGGAATTAAAATACTCGAAAACGAGTAACATGAACTTGAAAAATCAATAACTCTTCGTAGGGATGGCCTACGACTTTGGAAAATTCGGGGAATGTTCCCAAATTCGGAGGCTTAAAGCCCTATGGTCTCATGCCATGGTGAATTGTATACATGCATGGAGAATTAAAAGTATGCAGAGAGTAAATAAATTATAAAAAATAAAATACTTGATGAAATTAAATGATTTCTTTTCCACATTATTCTCCTACGTTCACTCGAGTAAGAGGGTATTTTTATTTTATTTTTCGATTTTTCTACACGAGAGTTATGAATTTTTGAAGTTTAGGGAATTAAATAAATAAAAAAAAACCCTAATTTTCTATTTATCCACGCGGCGCCGACTCATCCTCGGCATCTCCGAAACGCGCGCGTGTCGCGCTCCCGTTCGACGCCGCCATCGACTCGGCGCTCCGGGCCCCGCGGTTCTCGTATCGAATCTCTCGGTCCGACGCCATCCGAGCCGTCCGTCCGCGCATGTATTAAATGGACGGCATCCGTTCATCGTCCCCGAGCGTCCTCGCCCGAGAGCCGTCGACACTAAATCCACTAAGATCTCGCTCGATACTCGATGGATTTTCATGTTCTTATGCTTCTATGGATTCGTCTTGAAGAGACGAACACATCTATACGGTTATCATGCATTGAAATTAAGGCATTTGAAATGGAGAATCTCCGGAAGCTCGGGATGAAGAATTAGTTTATACCTTTGCTCGGAGAAGTGTGGCTTCGATGCGAGAGTTTTTGCACCTTCGATTGGATCCCGTAAGCTCCGGATGAAGTCTCTCGGTGCAGTGAATTGTCTAGATGTGATTTCGACCGAAGCCCGATCCACAAAGCTTGGAGGCTGGAGCAAGCCGGGTGGCACTGGAGATGGGGCTTTTGCTTTGTTGGACACCTTCCCTCGGTACGGTGAAGGTGTAGAACCAATCGATTTGGGAATTGGCTCGCTTGTGGAGAAGTGTCTGGTTTTGGGTGGAATTTCGGTTGGGAAATTGGATTTTATCGAGTGGGGATTAGGGCAAATTGACACTTGGGGATCAAGCTGCTCAAGGGTGGAGAAGGGTTTGGAACAATTTTGGCGAGTTTCGGCAAGGTTTGTGCGACTCTCCTCCATGGCCGTGAGGGTGAGGGGTTTAAATAGGAGAGGCTGGAGAGCCTTCGGGGGGAGTTGAGGCATGGGATCGAGTTTGCTCGGTGAGGAGAAGAACGACCGTAGTGACCATTTGGCATGGGGCGGCTCGACGAGTGGGAATTCCAAACTTTGGCTCCTCCCGAGGTCTCGGCCATGGTGTTTTCCGGCGATCCGGGCGGGCGGCCGCGAGCATGGGTCACCCTCGAGTCCGGGTGGGTCGGGGGTGGAGGTTTGTGCAGTCGATTGGCAATTGCCATGTGTAAAGGCTTTGAATTAAAATGGAATGGGGAGGGGGTCATTTTGGCCTTAATTTGGTCGACCCGTTGGTTTGGGTTGGGTGCACCTCCCCATGGCTCGATTTTGGGCTGAGAGGATCGGTTGGGTCGACCGAGGAGAGTGGTGTGGTCTCTATCCATGATGAGGTGGCTAAACATGGTTTAGTGTGTGACATGCTTAAGGTAAAAAATGCTTAATGAAAGATTAGGAAAGGGGCCCCTCCTTTTACCATTAATGGCATGGTCACATGTCGAAGCCTTCCATGGCTTCATGTGGCTTGTCCATGGCTTGCATGGCTTGTCTTTGGCTTGGGGAAAGTTGAGTCGATTTCATGGAAATGGGTTTTAAGAATTTTGGATATTTTGGTGAAAATTTGCATGAAGCTTGATTTGGAATGGTTTAATTGATGATTTTGAAACTTAGGGGTGATTTTGATTAAATGGATGATGAGGGGAAGTACCATGTGGGCTTTGGATGGATTTGGGCTTTTGAATGTGGTGAAGTGGGCTTTTAGGAAAGTTTAAGGGGAATGGGCTTTTTGATTTTAGGATGGGCATTTGGGTAAAGATTTTGTGAAGAACTTTGTCAAATAAATGTCATAATTGGTTTAGGGATGTTCTATGAAGGGCTTGGAGTCGATTTGGTGTGATTTGGAGTTGAATTGGTTTGAATTTGGGTTTATTTGGTAAGTGGGCCTATGTAGGTCCAAGTGGGCCAAGTTGGGCTAATGTTGGGCTAGAGTTGAAATTGATGTAAAACCAATGTTGAGAAATGTTTATGGGAGTGTTTCAAAGAGGTTTTGACTTTGGTTGGGCTTTGATTTTGGGGTTTGGGCTCATTTGGGTTAGGTTTGGGTTTAGATCGAAATAGGGCCTTTTAGCTTTGGGTTGAGTTTGAGTGGGGTTTGGGTCTAAATTTTGGGCAAATCATGTTAGTGTTTTGTTTGTGGGAATGTTAAGGAAGATTTAGAAAAGATTTGGGGTTAATTGGAATTGAATTGGGTGAGTTTGGGTTAGGTTTGGGTCATGGGTCCAAATTGGGCTTTAAGGCCAAAAGTGAGATTGGATCCAAATTTCAATCAAATTGGACTTGGATTTGGTCTAGATTGGTATTGGGGATATTGAATTGAAGTTTAGAATTGAATTGGACCAAAATTGGGGTCAATTGGGTAGGTTTGGTTTGACATTGGGTTCACTTTGGGTTAAAATGGGTCAAATTGGGGGTTTTGACAAAAGTAGGGTAAATTGACAAAATTGGCCCATGGTGTAGTTGGACAAAATTAAATTGGGAATATTTGGGATTTTTTGGAATTTTCTGGGAATTTTCTGAATTTTTGGATTTTTTGGCGAAAGGGGTATTTTGGGTATTTGGAGGGTATTGGGAGGTTTTCTTGGAATTTTTAGTATTTTTGGGTATGGATGATCAATTTAAGTGATGTGGAAATGTTTGGGAATGATTTTGGAGAATTTTGGGTAATTTGGAAATTTTTGAGAATTTTGGGTAGTTTCAAGGGTTTTGTTTTGGTAGGTTTAGTAGGTGTAGGGTCCCGGGGGTCAAAAATTGAAAATTTGGAAAATTGAAGATTGGGTGGATGTAAGTGGAAAGAAGTCATTTTGGTTGAGCCATGAAGCCATATCAAGCCCATATGAGTCATGAAGGGACTCATTTGAGGCATTCATTTATGTTGTTCCAACACTTGCACGAGGGCTTAGGGGTTAAGGACCATCCATGTGAATCACCCACATGAGTCGGGAGGTCGAGTTAGGTATGGGTGTGTGAAAGTGTAGTGTATAGGTGTAGTGTATAAGTGTAGTGTGTGTGTAAGTCGGCCCCTTCACTGGACCAGGGCCGCCGGGGCGGTCCTAGGCCCGAAGAGTCTATAGGAACTCACCATTTAAACTTCCATATTTGATTTCGACCCTCTAGGTGATTAGGGGTCTATAGTCGAGTTTGTAGAGTTTGCGGGGAGTTAAGAAGTGGTTTGAATTTCTAAAAGGTGGGTCCCGATTCTAGTCCTCCAAGACGGTCGAAGGAAAAGCTGAAAGCTAGATCTCAAGTATTAAAGAGAAGAAGAGAAGACCTCATCGAAAATGAGGTCGACAAATGGACCCCGATAAGTGTGGTGAGTCGACGGAGCACACGCGCGTATTGGTGTTGGCCGAAGCGATCGACAAAACCAACACGAACATCCAGTGACAAACTTAGGACGAAATAGAGGAGTTTTCGGCAGGGAGTAGCAAATATATCTACGAAACCGGAGATTCTCGAACTCTCGTTGGGGAAAGGAAAAGGAGGTGAATCCGAAATCACATGACACAGGGAATTTCGATTTAGATTTTATTTTGTTTCAATTTAAGTTTTGATGTGTGAGTTTAGATTTTAGTTTGGAGTTTCGATTTAGATTGAAGTTTTTTTTGTCGAAATTAATTTGAGGGATTTGATTTGAAATGAAAATTGGAATTACGAGGTTTTAGATGTAACATCTTGACCTCGAAAGAAAATTGAATTGATTAGATTGAATCATTGCAGATGAGAAGAGATCTCGGAGCAATGCGGTATTGGATGTAAAATCCTTAACCTCGAGAGTTTGATTTTGATGTATTTCATTGCTGTAGGGAAAGAATCCTAAAGCGATACGATCTTGGATATAAAATCCTCGACCCAAAAGTTGGAATTCGATGTATTTCGGTGCAATAGGAAAAGAATCCTAAAGCGGTGCGGTCTTGGATGTAAAATCCTCGACCCAAAAGTTTGAATTTGATGTATTTCGGTGCGATAGGAAAGAATCCTAAAGCGAGTGCGGTCTTGGATGTAAAATCCTCGACCCAAAAGTTTGAATTTGATGTATTTCGGTGCGATAGGAAAAGAATCCTAAAGCGGAATAGTCTTGGATGTAAAATCCTTGACCCAAAAGTTTGAATTTGATGTATTTCGGTGTGATAGGAAAAAAATCCTAAAACGAGTGCGAGTCTTGGATGTAAAATCCTCGACCCAAAAGTTTGAATTTGATGTATTTCGGTGCGATAGGGAAGAATCTAAAGCGAGTGCGATCTTGGATGTAAAATCCTCGACCCAAAAGTTTGAATTTGATGTACTTCGGTGCGATAGGAAAAGAATCCTAAAGCGGTGCGGTCTTGGATGTAAAATCCTCGACCCAAAAGTTTGAATTTGATGTAGTTCGGTCTGATAGGGAAGAATCCTAAGCGAGTGCGATCTTGGATATAAAATCCTTGACCCAAAAGTTTGAATTTGATGTACTTCGGTGCGATAGGAAAAGAATCCTAAAGCGGTGCGGTCTTGGATGTAAAATCCTCGACCCAAAAGTTTGAATTTGATGTACTTCGGTGCGATAGGAAAAGAATCCTAAAGCGGTGCGGTCTTGGATGTAAAATCCTCGACCCAAAAGTTTGAATTTGATGTATTTCGGTGCGATAGGAAAAGAATCCTAAAGCGAGTGCGAGTCTTGGATGTAAAATCCTCGACCCAAAAGTTTGAATTTGATGTATTTCGGTGCGATAGGAAAAGAATCCTAAAGCGATGCGGTCTTGGATGTAAAATCCTCGACCCAAAAGTTTGAATTTGATGTATTTCGGTGCAATAGGGAAAGAATCCTAAAGCGAGTGCGGTCTTGGATGTAAAATCCTCGACCCAAAAGTTTGAATTTGATGTATTTCGGTGCAATAGGGAAGAATCCTAAAGCGGTGCGGTCTTGGATGTAAAATTCTCGACCCAAAAGTTTGAATTTGATGTATTTCGGTGCGATAGGGAAGAATCCTAAAGCGGTGCGGTCTCGGATGTAAAATCCTTGACCCAAAAGTTTGAATTTGATGTATTTCGGTGCAATAGGAAAATAATCCTAAAAGCGATGCGAGTCTCGGATATAAAATCCTTGACCCAAAAGTTTGAATTTGATGTATTTCGGTGCGATAGGGAAGAATCCTAAGCGAGTGCGATCTTGGATGTAAAAATCCTCGACCCAAAAGTTTGAATTTGGTTGAGATTTGATTTGAGATTTGGGAAGATCAAATTTGAAATTTGATCGAGAGTGGATTTGGAATTTGATTGAGAATTTGATTTTGAGATTTGGGAAGATCAAATTTGAAATTTGATCGAGAGTGGATTTGGAATTTGATTGAGAATTTGATTTGAGATTTGATTTAACATTTATGTTGATTTCGTTTATCTTTTAATGATTCAAATTTTATCTTATCGTTTATTTAATGTTCATATGAATTTGGTGTTCGTCATTTTTAGATTTTTAAGGAAAGTTTTCTTTTATCTTTTTTTTGTTTTATTTCTTTTACGTTCTTTGTTCGAAGTTCATTTAACTTTAATGGCGTTTCCCAATCAATTTGCACAAAAGAGGTGAAGGCCAAAAATGTGACATGGTCACTTTCATTCCAATCATATTGAAGATACATCATACAACTCGATGCGGAATACATTTCATACAATCCATGTAGACTCAAAACGGACTATGTATGATCTTTGGCGATCCATCAAAAGAAGCATCTGTCAAAAATCCATGTCTGAATAGTGTGGTACATGGTTAATAACATCACCTTCCAAGCCATCCTTGACAAGGATGCCGGCTGGATGTACGTTGGAGGTGTGATATCTCCCATGTAACTCGCGACTCATAAGGCGGAGGCTTTCTAGCTACGGGTACGTTTGGAAATGGTAAGGTGTCTTGCTTGTCGTCCATTCTCCCGAAAGTAAGCGAGATCCGCTTCATTGGCACTCTGGTATGCAATGCTTAGCGATATCCGCTCCGTTGCCCTTCGGTATCATGACGGAACCTACCGGTAAAGGTATCTTTACGAGGCCCTCGGAACTCACCGGGCCTGTTATCCGGAGGTCGGATCCGAACATGATGTCACACTCGTTCGGGAAAGAGGCTGTGCGAAGGTCGACGAAGTCGTGGTGATCTATATGTGGGGGTATGCGGTCACCCTGTTTGTAGATGTTGATAATGCGAGCTATTGGGTATGCAATCTGCTGCGGTACCCTCCATGTTATCGATCTTTTTACCATTCTCTTGATGACTAATGACATCGGATCTACTTGCCCATGACGGAGTATTCCGGTGGGTTTCCCTTCCTGTCTTCGAGCAAAGTTGTAGCGGCATCCGCATTGTATTGTGATTCTTCCCTTCCACGGCATCCATCTCGGGGTTTCGAGTATGTGTTCTCCCTTAGGCGGCTCTGCTCGGCCCATTCTTTTCAAATCCGGATACAATCCACGATTTCTTGTTGTTCATATTCGAGAATACGTCGGTATGTAGCTTGAGGCCCTCTAGTATGTTGATTCTTCTTCCTTTAATTCTCTCGAAGTATTCGAAAGGTTTTCTTTTCAACATTTTGCATTCTCTCCGGCTCGTATTCGGAATGATGCGAGATGGCGAGGCCTTGTGACATATTGTGGGATATATGGTTCAATCCCTTCACGTTCTCCCGCATACCTCGGCTCCTCGGGGATGATGCACAGTCGGGACATCCCCGGGGTTGCTTGCAACAAGGTCATGCATTATTGGTGGTTCTATCCGGTGACGTGGTAGCCTTCTTTCTTCGATCTTTTGAAGATTTCCACGGTTCTTTCGTTATCCTAGGAGGCGGCCTCCTTTCTTCGGAGTTCTCGGTGAGCCGGTGTCCTCGAAGTGTATGTGCGGCATTAGCAGCTGTCTCGTCGCGCGGGTCGCGGCTAGTTTTGTTAACATCTTACGGATACGGCGATTCTTATTTCTTCGTTGCGTTGCTGTGAGAGTAGCTCTTCGAACTTCTTGAATCACTGTGGGCGCGGCGCTGACAAGCCTGCCTTCCGCTGTAGCGACTACGGACTTCATTTTCTTATCTTCTTCAGTGTTTGCTTTTCTTTTCTTGTTGTTGGATTGGTGGCTTGGGCCACCCACTTTCATCACTTGTCCGCCGGGTAGTTCCTCTCGGTTAGCGGGACCCGGTCACTTTCCTCGTCTTGTAGGCTCGTCTGGTGCGAAATTCGAGTCGATCTCGATTATCGCTCCATCTTTCACCCTCTTTTCATCGAGTGCAAGGCTTACGCCATTCTTAAAGTTCAGGACCAACCGCCCGTTCGACATTTCCCTGCGAAAAGACAAGGAAAAGGATCAGGGGCTGTACTAAGAACAAAAACATTAAGAAAATGTTTATTAAAGACAGATTTTTTTATTTCTCTTATATTTTAAAATTTAACAGGAATGAAGCGGGATAAGATCAGGAAAGAGATCTTGATTTGGAAAAGAAAACAAGGAAAACTTTATTATCACGATTTTATTTATTTTAACACATTTTATTATTTTTGGGTTCGGACCCGATCATAAGTAATTACTTCGCCGTGTTTCTTAGGGGTGAAGAATTCATTCCTTCGAAACATCGGGTAGCGTAATACTTTTCGAGTATCGTCCATTGATCGGAAGCATATGTCGTTCTCCCTGGCAATTCACTAGTTGGTAGGAACCTCACGAGTATACTTGCTTCGACCACAAACGGTCCTTCCCGAGTGGGTTCGAATTTTCCTCCTATCTTGCGGTGTGCGAGAATAGGTCTCTTGAGAACGAGAACTAAGTCACCGACTTTGAAGGTTCTTGGGCGGACCGAGTTTGTCATGGGCTTGAACCATCTTAGCTTGGTATAGTTCTAAATTACGTTGCGGCTGCAAGTCTTTTCCCTTCCAAGCTTTCTAATTCTTCGAGTCGTAATTTGGCGTTCTCTTCGTCGTGATCTTGTTTGCAATGCTGCAGTTCGAGTGAAGGAAGCCGAACCTCTAAAGGTAACATCTGCCTCGGACCCATACACCGGAGCGTAAGGTGTAGCTTGAGTAGGAGTTCGAAGGTTGTCCAGGTAGGCCATAAGGCTTCTAACAATTTCTAGTGCCAATTTCTCTTATTATCGTCCGAGGTTTTCTTTAAGATTTGAACGAGAGTTTTATTAAAAGCCTCGGCGAGGCCGTTTGCTCTTGGGTAGTAAATTGTTGAGTATCGCCGGTCGATTCCGTGTCTCTGATAAAATTGTTGATTTGCGTGCTTCGAATGTCGACCCATTATACGAGATAATTCGCGCGGCACTCCGAAACGGTAGACAACTTGGTTCTTGAAAAGCGTAGCACGTGGTGTGCTTTCACTTCTCTAAGTGGAGCCGCCTCTGCCCACTTGGAAAAGTAATCGTAGCCGCAAGAATGAAGCGATGTCCTTTTGAAGATGGTGGTTCTATCGGACCCACTATATACGTGCCCCAACATTCAAATGGCCACGACGCAATTGTCGGATGTAGCACATTTGGAGGTTGGTGTAGAACCACTCCGTGCACTTGGCATTGATGACGGCTCTTGGCGATTTTCATGCGATCGGTCATCATCGAGGGCCGATAGTATCCTAATCTTTTAATTTTCATTTTCATCTTCGGACTCGTCGGTGAGTGCCACGAGTCCGAATGCACCTCCTTAACAATTTCACGGGCCTCGGACCCGCTTAGGCACCTTAGCCACATTTGGTCGAAAAGACCTTACGTACGGTGTGTTGTTTATTAATGCGTAAGATAGAGTTCTTTTCTTGATCCGATGGAGCTTAGCGACCTATCGCTCGGTAGCTTTCCTGTTTGCGGGTAATCTATCAATGGTGTCGCCAATCTTCTGTGTTTTTCATCACTGCTTGCCATCGATTCTTTTTCGATTTGTGTATTGTGTCTATGTCGAGCTGTGATAGGACTGACGTCCGTGAACTGACACTTCCATTGATTCATCTTGCAAACGAGCAAATTCTTTTGCGAGACGGGCTAAAGCATCCGTTAAAGCATTTTCTTTTACGGGAATTTTGTAGATCGTTACATTTGGAATCTGTTCCAACAACTTGTATGGCGTCTTGGAAGTATTGCTCGAGTCTTGGCTTTAAAATTCTGTATTGTCCGGCGATACGTTGAATGATTAACTCGCGAATCCCCGTAGATGTTGATGTCTGTTATCCCCATTTGAATAGTTAATTCCGGTCCGTTATGAGGGCTTCGTATTACGCTTCGTTGTTTGTACACGGTTACGTCGAGTGGTAGGAATATCTTAACATCCCCCGCTCCGGTGTTATAAAGATTAGCCCGATTCTGCCTTACCCGGCACTATCACTTGCGATTCTTCGTCTTTGTGTATCGAAGATGCTCCGTCGAAATATAATTCCCAACGTCGATCATCAAGGTCTTCTAGGTTCATTATTTGTTCATCCGGCAAATCGTCGTTGAGAGGAGATTCTGCCGGCAAAGGGTGTCTTCGCGAGGAAGTCTGCTAAGACTTGTCCCTTTACGGCACGCGGAGGCACGAAAGTTATATCGAATTGCGATAATATCATTGACCATCCGGCAAGTCCGCCGGAAAGTGTTGGACGAGTCATCAAGTATTGCAATGGATTAAACTTCGAGATCGGGTTGACCTTATGAGAAAGCATGTAGTGCCCGAGCTTTTGAGCGGCGAAGATCGGGGCCAAACAATGCTTTTCAATTGCGGGATACCTTACTTCCGTCGGAAGTAAACGACGGCTTAAGTAGTAAAGAGCATTTTCTTTACCCTCATCATTGACACTGAACTAACGAGGCTCCGAGAGAGTCGTCTAGAGCCGCGGTGTAAAGTATCAGTGGTCTACCCGAGGCCAGGGTTGCTTAAGGCCGGAGGTGTCATTAAATATTGTTTAATGTCCTCGAAGGCCTTCTGGCATTTCTCTTCCCAAATAAATTTGGCGTCCTTTTTAACTAGTGTCGAGAAAGGTTGACACCTACCTGACAGGTTTGAGATAAAGCGTCGAAGATATGTCAGCTTCCCTTGAAAAGATCGTAGTAGTTTTAAGGTTTTGGGAGGCGGCATTTCTAAGATAGCTTTCATCTTCTCCGGGTCGATTTCAATTCCACGATGTCGGACAACGAATCCTAAGAATTTCCGGAGGTGACGCGAAGGCGCATTTTAAGGGATTCATCTTAAGGTTAAATTGTCTTAATCGTTCGAAAACAATTCTCAAATCATACGAGTGGTTTTCCTTTACTTTGCTTTTGATGACCACATCGTCCACGTAGCATTCGACTTGATTGTGGATGAGATCATCGAAAATTCTTGTCATTGCTCTGCGGTAGGTTGCTCTGCGTTCTTCGGTCCGAATGGCATTCTTGTGTAGCAAAATACTCCGATCGGTGTTACGAATGCTTGTAAGCTTTTCTTCTTACGGAGCCATTTTTATCCGGTTGTATCACGAAGATCCATCCATGAACGAGAATATTTCATGTGTTGAAGCGATGTCGATCATTAATTCGGGATCGGTAGAGGGAATTCATCCTTTGGACATGCCTTGTTTAAATCTGCGAAGTCCACACGATTCGATCGACCATTCTTCTTTCGGTCGGCACCACATTGGCTAACCAAGTCGGGTATTGTTCTTCACGGACAAATTTAGCGTCTATTAGCTTTTTAACTTCGGTTATGACTTGTTGTTCGATTTATAGACGCATTCTTACGGGACCTTGTACGTCGGAACGAAGTAGGATCCACTCTAGCTTATGAGCTGCAACCTGCGGAGCCGATCCCGGCATTTCATCGTAGTTCTAAGCAAAACGGTCCTTAAATTCCATTAATAATTTGATTATTTCTTCGGAGTCTTCTTTGTTGAGTAAGGAGCTAACAAAGGTAGGTCTAGGCTCTTCGCTAGTACCTAAGTTAACTTCCGTTAACTCATCTATTGTGGATTTAATTTCTTCTTCGAATTCGGTGGAGCGTCTCCGATTTGTAAATCTTCGAGTTCGTACGTAGTTTCCATGCGGTTTTCATTGGATTCGCAAGTGACAACCAAGCAAAATTCGGTATCGTCGGCCGACCCTGCCGTGCCGAATCCGAGACCATGCTTTGAATTGGGTGGACGACCGGAATTATTCCATAATTTTTCAAAATGTTGTGATTGGCCTTTTGTCCATTGTCGAGGTAAGAAACCACGTTGAATTAAATTTTGAACACGGGGAGAGTACCACTCAAAAGGTAATTCCATTAATTCTGATGAAGTGACATCTTCGAATTGTACATGATTTTCAGTTTTGGAGGAAGAAGCACCACGGTAGAATTTGATTGGCCTTGCACCGTCGTTACGTACCTCTTTGACCACCATACCCTCGATCTTGTTAGAATGGATCGGGGTTAGGGTCATAGTATGTACGTAGTGGTTAATCTTCTCGTACATTGATTTGTATTCTTCGTTCTTCTCATCTTCGAGAGAGATCTTGAATTGCGGCTTCTTCTGACTTATTGTCGCTGCTTCTTGTTTGATTTCTTTTCCTTCTTCAGAACTATCTTCCCAATCAACATTGATGGTTGGTTTCTTCTGTCCAACTGTCCTAGCGTCTCTACCACGGCCTCGTCCCCGGCCTCGACCTCGGATGCGAGTTGTGGAGAAACCTTCACCATCTCGCCGGAAGGGAGTGGTGAGTGGCTCGTTGGACTAGAACTTCAGGTTCTTCGTCGTCCTGAACTTTCTTTGCTTCATTTGTTACGGTATCTCTGGAGAAGATTGTTTTCTTTGGCGGTGCATAATAAGCTGCATCTTCATGGATTCCAATCTCATGTACGGAGAATGGTTGCAAGTCACCTTTGATGCACTGTTCCCCTCCATCGTAGTATTTGATGCAACGATGCGGAGATGACGGTACCATCCTGTTTTCATGTATCCATGGTCGGCCCGGTAGAGCGTTGAACGACGTTTCGAATCGATTATGTGAAATTTTGCGGTTGTCTTTGCTAAGTCACCGGTCTTCATCGGTAGCGTTATTGATCCGAGGGCTCTTTCTCCTTTACGGTTGAATCCTCTTAATAACATTTTGTACGCTCGAGCTCGCGAGCATCGATTTCCAAGTATGCTTAGTGTTCGAAGACTCATTATATTGATTGATGCTCCTGGATCCACCAATACTCCGGAGAGCGTAAACTTCCCGATTGTAAGTGAAATGTACAACGGTCGGTTGTGATCTGCGTCCCCAGTAGTAGGTCATTGTCGGTGAAGGTAACGCCTCGTTGTTCCTTTAACGAGCAAACCTCATCTAAGGAATCTCCGGCCATTTGAGCTAAGCGAATTTACGGATCGAAGTAAGGCCTTGATCGAGCTTCTCTCATCTCCTTTGATAAGATGAGAGCATCGTAAATGCTCGGTTTGGCCGGTAGTTTCCTAAGATGGGCTAGCACGTTGTAGTCCACATTGTTCTCGTGCGTCTCGGCTTCTTCTCGAATGGGTATTTCTTCTGTTGGGGTTGGTTCTTCTTGAACAACCACACGCTTTCCTTTGTCTTTCGGACCCATTCTTGGAGGTAGAACTCTTCCACTTCTTAAGTTGACTTCGTAATTTCTTCGAATCTAGTGTTGAGTTTGCGGTGTCTCCTCACTGAATCGGAATGACGAGCTCTTCCGGATTATCTTCGAATGCGAAGGCTCTAACTCTATCGTAGCTGGAGCTCCTCGAAACTCACGGATAGATCCGTTGCTTGTTGAACTCTCGTAGCCTCCTTGATGGGCTGCCTTCTTCGTTATTTTGCTCGTCGAGATCGTGTATGATTTGAGAATTGTTGTTGGTATCGAAATCGATGTCCGGATTGTCGCTAGTTACGTAATCGTTAGAAACAATCAAAACGTAGCCAACGCCATCACCCTTATCATTATATGATCCCACCGAAGTGAGCAGATAATCATACAAAATCGAGAGGTTCGAGGGATTTCTCCCCGAATCGGAAACGATTATCCTAGGATAAGCGACCCCTAGTCCAGCCTTAGGAGTCTCGGTCTTCTCTTCTTCGTCGATTTTCTTCTTTTCTTCGATCGTCTCCTGTTGAGGTGGTTCTTCTATTGCGAGTGATAGTACCGAGCCAACGGGTCTCGAACTACGAATTGAGGCTCGCACCGAGGCGGTTCGGATCTTGTCTAAAATCTTCTTCGAAGACCTCTTCCAGGCGGTAGTCCATCCATCGTTAGTTGCATAGGGATCTATCGGAATGACGGGATCAGTTGAGATAACATTGACGGAACCTCCTTTCTGGGGTTCCTTCATGTACTCCTTCGGGATTGTTATATTCCCTTTCAGAAGGTTGTCGTTGAGCCAACTTTTAAAGGTAATGCAATCTTACATCTTGTGCCCGAAGCATGCGGTGGTAGGGGCAAAAGTTGGGATCACCTTGCTTGTTGACTTCCTGCTGGTCTTTTAGGTTTTGGCATTGGAAATGCGGAGTCTTCATTAGGCTACGGAACATTTTCGGTCTTGCTTCATTTTTGAACGGATATTCTCTGCTCGAAGCTCCCTTAATGTACGTTGCGGACGAGGCGGTTGTTCATCTTGCGGAGACGGCCGATAGTTGGACCGGGGTTGCGCGGTAATCGCAGTCGGGGTTCTTTGCGGCCGTTACGGTGGTATTTGCATCGGTTGCTTGCCTTTATCAGCTCGCTGCTGATGATCCCGGATTTCTTTTCGAAGGTCTTCACCGGCACTACGCTTGTCCGTCTTGTCGGCGAAACTCGGTTGCTTCGCCTCTTCTTGCAAGCTTCCGGCCTTGCTTAACAACTTCTCGAAAGTCTTAATAGTGAATCCTTTGAGGAGAAGTGTTATCGGGCCGTGAATGCTTTTAAGCAAGATGCCGGCGCATGTTGTTCTTGCGGTTGTGGTTCACACTTCATGCTTAAGTTCGTCCATCGAAGTATGTAATCCACCAAAGTTTCATTCGGCCTTTGTTTCTCTACCACTAAATCACCTATAGTGATGTGGTGCTGAGCTCCGGCGAATCGCGTGATGAAGAGGCTCTCTAGCTCCGAGAATGTCTTCATCGAACCATTGGGTAATTCGCATATCGGTCGAAGCGATTCACGACGGACTGTCGACGAGCTGTCGGAAGAGTAGTGCATCGCTCCCGCCGGCATTGCAACAAGCGGCACGAAAGTGTGCAACATGCTTGTCGGGGGTTCCGGTTCCGTCGAAGGTCTTGAACAGAGGTGGTACGAAGCCTTTCGGGTATTGGACGGCGTCGAATTCTTCGGGTAAGGTCTACCGTCCGAATGGATGTCTCGTTCTTCGATTGTGCTAAGGCTTCTCGCACCTATTGTTCTACCAAGTTCTTGATATCCTTTTCAGGGATCATACTTTGTGTTGTATCCTTTTTTAGCTGATCATCCCCATTGACGGATGTAATCTCCTTTCCTCCATCTACAATGTGAATGACCTCTGGGGGTGTCTCTCTATGTGGTTGTACTTGACTCTGGAGAGTGGCCAGAGCTACGGCCATCTCTTCCATCCTTTTCGCCATTTGAGCGATCGTGTCGTCTTTTTCCTGAAGGCTTGTCTTCTCATCGGTTACGGCTCCTCTCTTCTGCGAGTGCGCGGGAGCACCTTGCGAAGGCGATGAAGCTCGTGTCTCGGCCATATTGATTTCGCATATTCGTCGTCCATGAACTCCGATGAATCGATCTCATCTCCGAACTTTTCTTCTCTTTCTTTTGCCGACCGTCGGATATCGGTTCTCGGCTTTTCCATGGCATCTTCTAGCGGGGCTTTACGTGTGTCTTTGCGGTTGTCGTGCGATAGGCTGCTCGGGTCCCTTTTTCACGAGTCCCCTTTATCGCGGTAGCACTTTCTTCGGATTCCGGCCTCTGGCGAGACTTTCTTTCTCGAGCTGCTTGTTTCGATCTTAGCCGCCCGGTAGTGGGACGCCATACCATCCTTCTAGCGAGCGGAAGGTCTAGGACCGGATGGTGCGTCGACCAAATGCTGGAAGGTGGTATCCTCCCTAATACGTAATCACGAGACTACGACGGGCGGGCTAGCCTTCATTCTTTTACTTGGCTTTTACGTCATGATGGCGGGCTCTATTCGGGGCCCGAGACGGGATTTGGTCGGCACCCGCCCTATCCTTCGTAGAATCTCCGATACGGGCGATTTTCCTTCCTTGCTAACTTTTCTACCAAAGTTTGCGGTCGAGCAAACGGCGTAGTTCTAGTTCTTTTCTTGCGGCTATCGTTGTAGTATGCGGGGCGAGGTAATGTGGCGACAATCTTGCGAACATTCTCCTCGTCCTCTGCGGCGGAGAGGGGATGGAACACGCTTCCTCCCAAAAGTGGTATGTAGTCGAGCGGCGGTGTATATTCGGCGGTTACTGGAATTTCCTCCGGAAAGCAATCTCGGCGGCTACGGCTTCTCTGGCGATCCTTCTACTTGTTTCTTCTTTGGGTCCTTGTCGGTGACGGAATCTTTGAGCTTGGACCCGATTTCGAAAAACGGAAGGTCTTACGGAAGATCCGTACCCTCCACGGTAACGGGTTTACCATAGTTCGGATTTCTTTCCCCTTTGATTTGGCGAAGTCGGGGTAGGTGCGAAACAACTAGACCGTGGGGGTAGTAAGAACGGTCCTCTGCGGACGGCGGTACTCCTCCTGAGTCGGGATCCTTTGCAGGGGAGGAAACTCTTGGGTCGACCTAAGGTTGAACTCAAGCAGCGGCTCCTCAGCTTCAGATAAATTGTTCGTCAGTGCGAAGAGGGAGACATCGGTGACTTTGACATTCGTGTTTTCAAATCCTTTTCCAAGCCGGATGATCCCATTGTCGGGCGGCTCATCCTTATAGACGGCGAAGTCCGGTCCATTGGTGAAGGAGAAAATCGGTTTCGGGGCTTCCATTTCGCGGGAGTAGATTCGGTTTGTCGGTCTCGAGTTATGCTTCTTTTCTTTAGGACGAAAAGAAAAGGAATTGAAAAGAGTCTGAACTCATTCTTGTTCATGTATTTATAAGAAGGAATCATTTGTTAAAAGAGTCACTTATTAGAGGGTTTGTTTATTTAGAACGGAATGTTCAAAGGTGTAGAGAAGGTGAGGAATCCGATTCAGAGTTGGAAAGGAAAAGAAAGTCTTAAGCAAGACTTCTCGACTTGAAGGATTACTCCTAAACTAACACATATTGAGGTCCGCCCCACCTCGGGAATGAGGTAAAAGGATCTCGGAACCTCTCTGTTTAAGGGTGTCTAAACGAGTGGCTCCTAAATCCGAGAGAATGTTAGGCTATACTTATTCAAGATAGAAATGAACATAGTATTCCAACGGAAAGAAGGGTAGTTTGACCCATTAAGGACATGGATATACTACCAGATTTTTGAAAGCGAAATTATACGATTATAATGGAGAGAGGAATTTTCCCCGGCGGAGTCGCGCATAAATACGTCGGCATATTTTTAGGTTGTGTGTTATTTTAAAGGGGGTCGCTTAACGAAGTTGTCGGCGAATTTTTAATTTAATTAAAATAAATAATTTGAAAAGTAGTATTTGATTTTGAAAATAATTTTAAATTTGAAGGTTTTAAGATATGAGATTAAACCGATCTCACATCCCGAAATAGTTTATATAAACGAGCACCGCACCATGGCTCGTGTATCTATCCCTAAGGATAGACACATCGCTCGACGGTGGGGCTCGATTAAATAAACTAGAAGATTTGTGACATCCGTTTGGTCCGCGAACCAATTTTATAAGCCGACAAAATTCCCTGCTTAATATGAAAACATTAAACGGGGTTTATATTACACAGGTTCTTTAAAATTCCTATAAGGGCAAGCCCTATAGTTAATTACATCTTAAGTGACGGGAAATCACCTAAGAAAACTCTCGATAATAATCAATAATTCTGCTCTCAAGGATTTCGAAAGTTTAAGTTTTCGAGGATTGAATTTTGGAATTTCAATAGGGAATGAATCAAATTTGGAACATTTTGTTTTGGGAATCCAAAGGAAGAAAAGTAGGAGAAATCACAGATTCGAAGCGAACTTCGGTAATTTCCCGACTATCCTATTGTTTGGCTTGAATTTAGGGAAGTCCTAATATTTATTTAAATGTTTTGATCCTGTCAATTTTAGTTAATTAGGACTTATATTTATATGATAGAATCATACAAATAGCCTTGAAGATGTGAGGGTTTATGTCGTACCCAAACGACTACCTCAGAATCCTAAGACCGGTTAGGGCTTGATTTGCAATGCAAGCGCCTAACGAAGAGTTGAGGATTTATGTTGCACTAGGAAAACTACCTCGAAGTCCTATGGCTTTGTTGTTTAATTCTAAGAAGGTTTCTGTGATGTAGATTCGGGTTTCTTGCGATGACGATGGTCGTCTTGCCCACCATGCTCCGAGCTCCTTTGTTGTTGCGAGAGGTTTAGTTTTAGAAGTCATAAATCGGGGGATGAGAAAAGTGTTTTGGTTTAGAGAAAATCTTAATTTCCGAGTGTTTTTTATGTTTTAATTAAAACAAATCTTAAAGTTGATTATAACGACACCGGTTAAGATCCCACGGTTCCATCCTTCGGGCATCATTATTTTTATCGGATTCACTTAGTCCGGATGAATTTGCTAAACTCAGTCGAATGAGTTCCACACTTTCATTTAGACCAGTGGGAAATCCAGTTAGCAACACGTAGGTTACATCATCAGAGGTATTCCCGCTCATCCAACGGGACGTTTTAATTTAGTTGTAATTGTAGTTTTGTGTTCTGTTTGTGATTAAATTTTGAGTTGTTTTATATTTTGAAATGTTGTGGCGGTGAATTTTATCTTGCAATGACTTTTAACTTAGTTTTGGTTTCGGTTTTAGGGATTATCCTAAAGGTGTGGGTTTTCATGCAACAGTTGTTTATCATGCAAGAAAAGTAAGTGCAATGCGGTTAAATAAATTGCAATAATGTAAATTGCAAGAAAGTAAATTGCAATAAAATAAAAGCGTACCTGGAGGGTCTTCCCGTCATCCCAAGTTGCACTTAAAACACAATTAGAATATTTAAGCAAGTTCCTAGGTAAAGGCTAAGGGAAGGGATATGGTTTTCTACCAAATTCCTAATCCTATAGTTAGTCATCTCCTAAGACGTCTAGGTTCTTTGTGTTTTTGTTTGAAGACGATTTTCTTCATCGAAAGAACGATTAAGTCCGATTGTTCTTATAAATGTCCTATCATATTGAGGAAGTGCTTAAGAATAATCTTAAACATCTTTTCAATATTTCTAGGATTGTTTTAAGTCGAAATGAATTTAATTATATAAATGAATTAATCGTCAGGGAATTGAAGTTTTGTTAACTTGCTTTCGAGTGAGCTAGGACATTTGAATATCCTATGAGTGAAGTAACATTTCATTTAATGTTACATTTAGGGGTTATGATGACCAAAGCATTTGAGGGTAAATTGGTGTTCAGATGGTTTGTGATTTAGTTTAATTTCAATTAATGAGTTTAAATTTGGAATAGTGTTCAAGTTGCTTTATATTTAATTTCTTTATGTTTTAGGTGATGTTATGTTTAATTCGATTTAATTTAATTTAATTGAGTTTTAATTTAATTTAATTCAATTTAGTTCAATTTAATTTGATTTGATGTTACATTAATTAATTTGATTTGATTTAGTTTTAATTTAATTTGATTTAATTTAATTTAATTTGATTTAATTTAATTTAATTTAATTTAATTATTTAATTTAATTTAATTTGATTTAATTTAATTTAATTTAATTTGTTTAATTTAATTTAATTTAATCTTTAATTTAATTTAATTTTTAATCTTAATTTAATTTAATTTAATTTAATTAATTTAATTTAATTTAATTTTAATTTAATTTTATTTTTTAATTTTAATTGAAATTTTTAAAAGAGTTTAATAATTTAATTTTCGTTTAATGATTAAGTCTTTTAATATTTTGAATTTGAGTTATCATTTTAATTAAGAATTGAATATTAATGAGATAATTAATTTAGGGATTTTTAAATTAAAGAATAAATTTCTTCCTAATAATATCCCTATTTTAATAATTCCAATTTTATTATTCTTCAAATTTAATCCATTATTTAATTAAAGTTTAATCATTTTAAAATTGCTTAATGGGTTTCTACCCTTTAATTATTTAAATTTCAATCATCCAAATCAGATTAGGATCAAATATTTTACTTGCTAATTTTTTATTAAACCTAAAGTTTTAATTAAGGATTAAGATTTTTAATTACCATTTTACCCTTTAAGCTTAATAATTTCATAACTCACTAAATTGAACTCAAATGAACTTGAAATTTTTATGTAACTTCACTCATATGTCAATAAAGACATGAGAGGAGAAAATGTGATTTTTCTGCATTTAATTTATTTATATAATTATTTTTGGTAGAAAATAGAGATTTTCAAAGAAAATTTAATAACATGACCAAGGGAAAGTTTCTGTCCTTAAGAAAATTAGGGGACATTCCTAATGACCAGAGGACCACTTGGACCAATTTTGGTGATTTTTTGAATTATATTATTTTTATTATAATTATTTTAAGTTTTGGAGTTTTAATTAATTTAAAAATAAAATAAATGTTGAAAAATGAATTTTATATTTTTTAAAAATCTCTCTGATATTAAGGAAATCATAGAAGTAAATTTTGCAATTTTCTGATTTTTCTATGATTTATTATAATTATTTTAGTGAAAATGCTAGAAAATACATTTTTTTAATTTTAAAATTACCTTAAAGCTTTAAAATTTAATATCTCACTAAATAGACCTAAGAAAAATGTGGGGTTTGTTCCTAAGTGATTAAAATTCAAAATGTGACATTTTGGTGAATTTTATTATTTTTGTAATTTTTATTATTTTTTAATTATTAAAAATATTAAAATATTATTAAAAATCAAATTTTTTAGAAAATTGAAATTTTAATTTTTTTAGGTTCTCCTGATATCATAGAGGCTCCAAAACCAATTTGGTGAATTTTTGAAAGGTATTTTAAAAGTTATGAATTTTTAAAGTTTAAAATGACTAAGTGGCTTAATCAACCCAATTAGTGGGGCTAACCAAGTCCGATTGACCTCAAACTTTTATGTTGAATTCCTCTGATCCTAAAGGTCAGTGGAGAATTGATTTCAAGTCAATTTGATGCATGGTTAACTCTAATTAATTAGAGACATATTTTGGGTGTTTAAGCCGATTAGGGTTGTTTTAAATGAACTAACTCAAACCTATTTTTCCTAGGGTCCTCTGGTCATAAGAAACATCCTCAAATTTTCCTAGAATTTATTTCACAATATGCTATTTATTGGAATTAAAATACTCAAAACATGTAACATGAACTTGAAAAATCAATAACTCTTCATAGGGATGGCCTCGACTTTGGAAAATTCGGGGAATGTTCCCAAATTCGGAGGCTTCAAAGCCCTATGGTCTCATGCCATGGTGAATTGTATACATGCATGGAGAATTAAAAGTATGCAGAGAGTAAATAACTTATAAAAAATAAAATACTGATGAAATTAAATGATTTCTTTTCCACATTATTCTCCTCTCGTTCATCGAGCAAGAGGGTATTTTTATTTTATTTTTCTGATTTTTCTACACAGAGTTATGAATTTTTGAAGTTTAGGGAATTAAATAAATAAAAAAAACCCTAATTTTCTATTTATCCACGCGGCGCCAACTCATCCTCGGCATCTCCGAAACGCCGCGTGTCGCGCTCCCATTCAACGCCGCCATCCGACTCGGCGCTCGGGCCCCGCGGTTCTCGTACCGTCTCCGGTCCGACGCCATCCCGAGCCGTCCGTCCGCGCGTGTATTAAATGGACGGCATCCGTTCATCGTCCCCGAGCGTCCTCGCCCGAGAGCCGTCGACACTAAATCCCTAAGATCTCGCTCGATACTCGATGGATTTTCATGTTCTTATGCTACATGGATTCGTCTTGAAGAGACGAACACATCTATACGGTTATCATGCATTGAAATTAAGGCATTTGAAATGGAGAATCTCCAGAAGCTCGGGATGAAGAATTAGTTCATACCTTTGCTCAGAAAAGTGTGGCTTCGATCTGAGAGTTGTTGCACCTTCGATTGGATCCCGTGAAGCTCCGGATGAAGTTTCTGCGGTACGGTGAATTGTCCGAGATGTGATTTCGACCAAGCCCGATCACAAAGCTTGGAGGTCTGGAGCAAGCCGGGTGGCTCTGGAGATGGGGCTTTTGCTGGTGGACACCTTCCCTAGTGCGGTGAAGGTGTAGAACCAATCGATTTGGGAATTGGCTCACTGTGGAGAAGTGTCCTGGTTTTGGGTGGAATTTCGGTTGGGAAATTGGATTTTATCGGTGGGGATTAGGGCAAATTGACACCGGGGATCAAGCTGGCTCTAAGGGTGGAGAAGGGTTTGGAACAATTTTGGCAGAGTTTCGGCAAGGTTTGTGCAACTCTTCTCCATGGCCGTGAGGGTGAGGGGTTTAAATAGGAGAGGCTGGAGAGCCTTCCAAGGGGAGTTGAGGCATGGAATCAGCTGCTCTGGTGAGGAGAAGAACAGCCGTAGTGACTATTTGGCATGGGGCAGCTCAGTAAGTGGGAATTCCAAACTTTGGCTCCTCCCAAGGTCTCGGCCATGGTGTTTTCCGGCGATCCGGGCGGCTGGCGGCGGGCATGGGTCACCCTCGGGTCCGGGTGGGTCGGGGCTGGAGGTTTGTGCAATCAGATTGGCAATTGCCATGTGTAAAGGCTTTGAATTAAAATGGAATGGGGAGGGGTCATTTTGGCCTTAATTTGGTCAACCCGTTGGTTTGGGTTGGGTGCACCTCCCCATGGCCTGATTTTGGGCTGAGAGGATCGGTTGGGTCGGCCAAGGGAGAGTGGTGTGGTCTCTATCCATGATGAGGTGGCTAAACATGGTTTAGTGTGTGACATGCTTAAGGTAAAAAATGCTTAATGAAAGATTAGGAAAGGGGCCCCTCCTTTTACCATTAATGGCATGGTCACATGTCGAAGCCTTCCATGGCTTCATGTGGCTTGTCCATGGCTTGCATGGCTTGTCTTTGGCTTGGGGAAAGTTGAGTCGATTTCATGGAAATGGGTTTTAAGAATTTTGGATATTTTGGTGAAAATTTGCATGAAGCTTGATTTGGAATGGTTTAATTGATGATTTTGAAACTTAGGGGTGATTTTGATTAAATGGATGATGAGGGGAAGTACCATGTGGGCTTTGGATGGATTTGGGCTTTTGAATGTGGTGAAGTGGGCTTTTAGGAAAGTTTAAGGGGAATGGGCTTTTTGATTTTAGGATGGGCATTTGGGTAAAGATTTTGTGAAGAACTTTGTCAAATAAATGTCATAATTGGTTTAGGGATGTTCTATGAAGGGCTTGGAGTCAATTTGGTGTGATTTGGAGTTGAATTGGTTTGAATTTGGGTTTATTTGGTAAGTGGGCCTATGTAGATCCAAGTGGGCCAAGTTGGGCTAATGTTGGGCTAGAGTTGAAATTGATGTAAAACCAATGTTGAGAAATGTTTATGGGAGTGTTTCAAAGAGGTTTTGACTTTGGTTGGGCTTTAATTTTGGGGTTTTGGCTCATTTGGGTTAGGTTTGGGTTTAGGTCAAAATAGGGCCTTTTAGCTTTGGGTTGAGTTTGAGTGGGGTTTGGGTCTAAATTTTGGGCAAATCATGTTAGTGTTTTGTTTGTGGGAATGTTAAGGAAGATTTAGAAAAGATTTGGGGTTAATTGGAATTGAATTGGGTGAGTTTGGGTTATGTTTGGGTCATGGGTCCAAATTGGGCTTTAAGGCCAAAAGTGAGATTGGATCCAAATGTCAATCAAATTTGACTTGGATTTGGTCTAGATTGGTATTGGGGATATTGAATTGAAGTTTAGAATTGAATTGGACCAAAATTGGGGACAATTGGGTAGGTTTGGTTTGACATTGGGTTCACTTTGGGTTAAAATGGGTCAAATTGGGGGTTTTGACAAAATTAGGGTAAATTGACAAAATTGGCCCATGGTGTAGTTGGATAAAATGAAATTGGGAATATTTGGGATTTTTTGGAATTTTCTGGGAATTTTCTGAATTTTTGGATTTTTTGGCAAGAGGGGTATTTTGGGTATTTGGAGGGTATTGGGAGGTTTTCTTGGAATTTTTGGTATTTTTGGGTATTGATGATCAATTTAAGTGATGTGGAAATGTTTGGGAATGATTTTGGAGAATTTTGGGTAATTTGGAAATTTTTGAGAATTTTGGGTAGTTTCAGGGGTTTTTTTTTTTGGTAGGTTTAGTAGGTGTAGGGTCCCGGGGGTCAAAAATTGAAAATTTGGAAAATTGAAGATTGGGTGGATGTAAGTGGAAAGAAGTCATTTTGGTTGAGCCATGAAGCCATGTCAAGCCCATATGAGTCATGAAGAGACTCATTTGAGGCATTCATTTATGTTGTTCTAGCACCTCTTAGCCGAGGGCTTAGGGGTTAAGGACCATCCATGTGAATCACCCACATGAGTCGGGAGGTCAAGTTAGGTATGGGTGTGTGAAAGTGTAGTGTATAGGTGTAGTGTATAAGTGTAGTGTGTGTGTAAGTCGGCCCATTCACCGGACCGAGGCACGCCGGAGCGATCTTAAGGCCAAAGAGTCCTATAGGAACTCACCATTTAAACTTCCATATTTGATTTCAACTCTCTAGGTGATTAGGGGTCTATAGTCAAGTTTGTAGAGTTTGCAGGGAGTTAAGAAGTGGTTTGAATTTCTAAAAGGTGGGTCCCAATTCTAGTCCTCTAAGACAGTCAAAGGAAAAGCCTAAGGCTAGATCCTAAGTATTAAAGAGAAGAAGAGAAGACCTCATCAAAAATGAGGTCAACAAGGGTACATTTCGGTGTCCTTGTACAAATCACAAAAATCAAGTGTTTCTTGCCACCCAAAAAAGTTAAGTTAGATGTATTCTTCATTGTTTTAATTAAGTTGTTACTACTGCTACTTTTTGTCTTTTATTTTTTTTACTTTTGTTGTATTGAGGCATAGCTCTTTACTCTCGTTTTTCCTGTTTTTTGATATAGTTGCTACTTGTGTCTTACCTTTACTACACTGTTTCTTCCTGCTTATAATTATTTTTCTTGTCAGTACTAATCTTATTAATGTCAATCTTTTGTTTGCAGATGGCCATAGGTAGTGCAGGTGGTCATCCACCTCAGAGACCACATGTTTTGGGGACCCTAAAGACCACCTACCATAGCAAAAAGAGGAGTTTGTCTACTTCTGCCACTGCTTCCACTGCAGCTCCCCCACCTGATGTTGCTGCTACATCTCCTCTGACACCTCCTCCCCCTCCTGCTGTTACACCTCTTGTGGCACATCCTCCCCCATTGGTTGCCACTACACCTCTTGTGGCACCTCCTCCCGCACTCGCTGTTACCCTTCTCCTGTGATGCCCATTGCTTCTGAACCTACTTCCCCACTTGCTACTGGCACACCTCTTAAGCTTGGTCCGTCGACTCTTGCCCCTGAGGGTACAGTTACTGCCAGAGGAGGACCGCAAGTTAGTTTTTAACATTGTATTATGTTAGTCTTCATGCTATATGTTCTTTTGTAATTAATCTGTTTCTTAAGCTGATTTAGTCCCACAAGTTGTCTGTCACCTACACAATAGAGATTATCGGGAGCAGGTTCGATAAGCCCTATCTATCGTGGAAGTAGATTCCTCTAGCCACTCGGAACACGTGGTTCAGGAAGTTCGAGGTACGATCCTGTAATTTAAATTAGATTTGTAAATTTGATTTATTTTATATACTAACACATGAATTATTTTTTACGCTGCAGAGGTCCTTCACTTGGCTCCCTGAGCACCACCATTAGATCTGCCAAATCTTTGAGATTCGGGGTAGGCATCATCTTGTCGAAATGTTCACGACAGCCCGCCAGAGGGTCGAGCAGCCTGCCTGGATAGATGAGGTCTTTGGGGATAGTTGATTGCAACTTGGGCCTCTCCAAATTGTGAGAGGAAGAAGCAGACAAACCCGGGCAAGCTGGGAGATGGACTGGGCTACGGAGCTGCGCTCCATATTGGTGGATCAGTCTCCCATATGGAACACTATAGAAGACTAGCAAAATTCTTTTAAATATTTAAAAATTAATCTTAAAGTAATTTTTTTAGTGCTAACCAAATTTGTAAGCTACACGGACCAGTCAGTTTAGTCGTGATCCCTTCGTTGTGGAGCTGCATGTCTGAACTCATCAACACTCGGGGACTACGCAGTTGGTTCGGAGCATTCCCGGTGGGTTGCTGTAAGTAAAAAGCATTTACGTAAAAGTTAATTTTGACTCTAACTGTTGAAAGTCTAAATTAAACACTTAAATTAAACACTGATTATATTTATGCAGGACGAGTTCGAGCAGCTCCAGGAGAGGCATTTGGCCACTCAGACCCAGACTTCCGCCAACAATAATGGTAGTTGATCTACTACTACACGGTATGAGTACAAGCTTTAGACACAGGCAACATGGAGGAAGAGGGGGAGAGTTTATGACCTTGGAACGAAGGGCATAGCCTTCGAGGCCGAGCAGATGCTAGAAGGCTAACACAGAGTTGAGGATTCTATAGCGCATATGGCAGAGACATTTGAAGATCATCGGGGCAAGCTGCCGATTACATCCGTGAATGAGGAGGAGGAGGATTGAGATGAGTAGTTCATTTTTATGTTTTCTTTTATTTGTAAGTATTATGTTGAACATTTATTGTGAAATTTTTGGTTAACTTTATTATTCTTATTTGGTATGATTTGTGATAGTTTCTTCTTTTTATTAATAATATTGTTAAGAGATTTGATATGTGATGTGACTGAATATAATGTGGTATGTGATGTGGAATATATTTTTATGCAGCTCAGTGAAAATGTAATTGATCTTTTGGATTTTTATGTTCATGGTACATGTTTGCGTCGGATTTGCGTTTGATTTCAATGCAAATTTGATGCTAAATCGACAATAATATTTTGTTGTCCAATGATATTTTTCGCCGCAAAGTCGCCTGATATTTTCGGATGCAAAACTCGACGCGCATTTTGAATAAGTAAATCAATACGACGTACAAATCGACTCAAATTATTTATGTCAGCATAATTCGACGCAAAGTGGATGTAATTAACATTACAATGCTCGATTTAACGGAGAAAAAGATTGGACGTAAATCGGATGCAAATCTGACAATAAATCTTAAATATCGTCGGGTTTATCTTTATTTTATGTCTGATATAACCTATACAAATATACTTAATTCCTACAGTGCAGTCTGAATTATATATGGACAAATAGAAAATCATTATCATTAGCATTATTCAAATTATTTGAGAGTCTCATTATGAATTATCATTTGTGTTTGTTCATAATTCAGTAGCATTGATTTCATAAAATCCACATTTCTTACTCTTCTTTACTCACATTTCATCCATTTAAATTTATTTTCATTCATTTTTTAATTTGAATATTTCCTTTAATAAAATAGTTCCTTCATCCATTAGCATTGATTTCGTTTTTTTCATTTATATTTTCAAATGTTGTCACACATTTAGAGACGTTTTAAATATATATTTTGTTTTGTTAATTGTGAGTGCTTTGCGAATTGTTTCTTATAAATACAATTTGAATTGCATTCAATTTTGGTTCAAACATGGGCTTTGACAGGCCTGGATAAGTGAGCCCATAAAGATGTGGATAAGTGAGACCCATACTTCAATTTTTATCTACATACCAACTCCTCTTCACCATGAAAATACATTAGCCATGTCCATCACAAATAATCCCATTTTATTATGCTTGCACAAAGCATATAAGATTGCTTACCATTTTCTAGAATCACATGTCCTCCAAAGAAATTATCATAAATCTTATAACTTCACAGGTAAGTAACACACATTCAAACAAAGTATCTATTCACCTCTCACTTTCATTAGCTTTGATACAAGTTAACTATCCAGACTCCATATGCTTAACTTAAGGGGAGGTAATAACCTACTGCACTTACGCAAATTCATGTTGTTGTGCGCTTATGTGAATTCATGCTAGATCGAAGCAGTAGATATCTCTTCTTTCTCCTCTCGCAGGTTCATCTCCAACTACCTAAGCTCATCTTATCTACATAATCAAACTGTGGAATCTTCTTCTCAATCTCGTGTATATATATATATACGTGAATTTAATTCACTATAATACACTCACTAATATATATTGTCATGATTCATATCTCTATACTTTACTATCACCTACTGAAATTCTTCTCCTTTGTTTTTTCACAATAACTCATTAATTTTGAATGTGTCGACTATTAACAATTTGAAGTGTAGTGTAGGCTATAGATTTTAATATTAAGCATGGCAAAGACATGAGAAGAGCAGAGAATGATAGGCTAAGACCAATAACTTCTTTCTTCATTACTTTTTCACAGTCTCACATTGTTATCCTTTAACATCTTGATTTATTCATTTGTAATTGATTGAAGGTCTGGATAGGTTGGGATGGGTAGTAGAGATGTAGTTATTATGAAGATATAGGCTTTGAAATGTTATGATCCCTAGTAAGTTGGTGGTCTTATCATGAAGCATCGACTTGGTGAGCCATTAGTGAAATTGAGAAATGGTGAGAGGTTTGGTCAATATATATGTAAGTCTGAGTTGATATTAAGAGGAAATCTGATGTACATAAATAGTTTGAGACTCAATGTAATCACAAATAGTGTGATGATTGATTTTTACATGCTTTGTACGAACTTGAAAGTTTTCTTTATTTGCTAGTGCAAGGTTGGGATATTTTACTATAAAGCGGGGTGGGGTACTATAAGAGAACATGTAATTCTTGAAGTAGGCGTTGAAGCCATATGACATCAATGGTTGTGAAGGCAAGTGAATGATAATCAGCTTCCTTTGATTAATAAGTCACAATGGATTGCTTTTTCATACACCATGAGATCAGTGTACGTAATAGCCTATTGTAGATATACAGCTTGTGGTGCTATCTTCCTAATCACTTTTTCGATTAGGCATGTAGACAAAGGTTTTTTTTTTTTTTTTTTTTTTTTTTTTTTTTTGTTATCAACAGGCTAAAGGTGATGATTATACCTTTAATTTAACAAAGTAATCATTGACAACATTGATAGTGAGGGAGGAGAGGTTTGTGTATATGTTTATAGGCTTTGTTGATGGCAAATAGAAATAGCTATATGAGTATGGGTTAAGTGGTGGAGCGGCCTGCAAGCTATTTGTATAGCAAGATGCCATACCAACTCTATTTAGTATTTCATCAGCATATGGAGATTGATTTGTTATAAAATTAATACAAATAAATAATAAAATAAATAATATAAATAACGCATTTTAATTTAAAAATCTAAAATGAAAAAAAAAAAACAAGACGATGAGGAAATTCACTATATCGAAAGAGAGAGTTGTAAGTGGAGAGCATTAACTCATACAAAATTGAAGTAGAGAAAAGGGGATTATCTCTTATGTACGGCGATAATAATATTACCCAAGAGAGGGCTAATAAAGATAGAGAAAACAAATTGTAATATAAAAGCTATTATAAAATTAATTCAATGGCAGAGACCTTCAATCCATGTGCATATAATTATATACTAAGATGAGTGAGACTCATAGAATTCATGTTACATATTTTAATAATCTTTTTTTTTTGACATAAACTTTTAAAAGAATGTTGAATAAATCTTTAATCTTTGATAAAGGATTATCCGTCTCTTCCATCAAAAGCTTTAGGATAAATAATGAACACCAACCAAATCTAAGAAATACTCAAACTTAGTAATTAGGAGTGTCTTAATTATCATATCAATAGGATTATCATGGGTACAAATTTTACTCTTAAGAGTGTCACCACAAGCAATAATTTCATTAATAAAGTCATAACAAACATCAATATGTGTATTTCTCTCATAAAATATTCAATTTTTAGTAAGACAGATAACACTTTGATCATCGCACATCATTGTGTAATCTTCAAGTTTTCACTAAGCGCTCCAAATAAACCTTTAAATCAAAGAGCATCTTGACAAGCTTCAGTAATTAACATGTATTCAACTTTGATTGTAGACAGTAGCACAATGCTTTATAAAATGACTTTCCAGTTAATCACATAGTCGCCAATAGTATAAACAGAGATTGTATTTGATTTCCTCCTAATAAAATTTCTAAGAAGTCTAAAACAAGACAGCCAATGACTCTATTTGTCATTCTCTTAAACTATAAAAAACATCTTTTGTTTCATATAAATAGTTGAGAATCTACCAAAATATTTTCCAATTCTCTTTATTCAGATTACTCATGTACTTGTTGAATACACTGATTGTATATGATAAATGGACAAGAACATACCATAGCATATAGATTTCATATTGAAAGATGCCTCATTCATCAAGTTTTCCTTCAAAGCACAAAGAGCTTGAGCAAGGAGTTGTTCGAGTAGGACCGTTATCGATAGCAAATGCTTTATTCACCTTTTTTTTTTTTTTTTTTTGAAATACAGATGATCCAAACTAATTGGTTAACAATTTGACTTGATAATAGTCCTAAATGCATGGTAGCTTGGTGCTAGTTTATCTAAAGTTAGATAATGATTTATTTACTTTAGCCTTGATATCAACAAGGTGATGGTTCATTAACATGTAATGGATTTAATTTATCAATTGGAGAATGCATGAGTGATTACTTGAGTTGAGGTGGTGATCGATTGTGGGTCAATTTTTAGAACTAGTTATTAGGTCAGAAAAATTTGTTATGCATGATCAAATAAAGGGTTGCTACAAGGTTTTGGTCAACCGCCATGCATTTGGTGGATAAGAAATTGGTGTGATTTAGCCTTTGATATTGATAATATATTTGTTTTGTTTAGTGATTGTGCCATCTAAGTAGACTTTAAAGTCCAGGTGGCAGATATGTAAAAATTGAAATTTAGGTGCTAGACATGTAAATATATAAGAATTGAGTGGCATGCATTTAATCTTCCTTAATTATAATATAATGTTGAAAGGCTGAAATAGAGTATAAGCTAGAGAGTTTAATCTTAAGCAGAGAAATGATAGGAAAAGAGCAGAGAACGAGAGGACAAGAACAACAATGCCATTTCTTCGTTGCATTTTAGTTGTTATATTGGTATCAGTACATATAAACAATGTAGGAAACATATCATGTATTATAATAAAGGATGCTTTCCTTTGGTGGCTCTGATTAATCTTTTCCTTATGGATTTAAGATTTGATCGAGCAAGCTTTGGACTGTTGTGATTAATGTCTTATCCTTGTCACCCATTGGTGGCATTGGTATTGTTGAAATTGATATAACTATGGTTCTTGGAACTATAAAAAAGAGCTATTGACAAAAGATCATATTTGAAATGGCTCTATTTTATTGGAGAAATTACAACATTTTTGGCTAAAATATATCCTCTTGCAGAGAATTTATCATAGTTTAGAAAATAAGTTACTTTCGAGTGTTTATCAAAATGTTAATGAGGCTCACATGAACACTTTATTCTAGACTCTACCCCTTTTTTATTGTAGAGACCATGACTCAAAAGATAGCGATATTGATTCTTCAATTAGATAATTTATTTATTGTCAATGAAAATAATTTGAATCTCATCTCAAAACATATATTACTATTGAGTAAGAAAATAGATAATGATTTTAATTTTATTAGATTTTGACTCTAATCTCATCCCATATAAGAAACATAGTAAGTCAAAATGAGAGATTTCTCCGAATAAGTTTTAGTTGTGCTCATTTATTTACCGTTTAATATGCTCCTTTTGCTTATAATTTATTTTTAGTTCTTGTTTTATTTTGTGGACCTTTTGGTCCTATGACACTTGTTATAAGTTTTCCTTTTATTAGTGCAATTTTCATAATTATAAAATCGATCTCCTTGATCTTAATATTTGAATTAGTTAGAAGATACTGATCAGAGTCATATATATATATATAGACATTTTAACTAATTGCATGTTTAATTTTAAGATTCAAGGATACTTATCCAAGTTACTTCTTAAACTTTGTCTCAAGATTAAACCTTTACAATTGCAAGTACTCAAAAGTATCAACAACACTTTCATCTCTAGATTGTAGAGGTGAGGTTTCAAATCAAGCCATAATTTCTATTATGTTTGCATAAAATTGAAGGGATCAGTTAGGAATCTCATCCAAAACTGAATGCAAACTCCAAACTAAGGTACCAGATTAGCCCATTATTGATTCATATGAGATAGTAAAACTAACAAAAGCTTCAACTAACAAGTTAAATTAGATCTCAATATTAAAACTATCAACAAAAGCTTGTTGTTTGCAAACAATCAATATTCAACTCATCAAAAAGATGATCTCAATTAGTTTGTTCAGTAAGTAAAGCAAACAAAAACTGATTTTTCATTCAACCAAATAAATTCTTACTATCCTAAAATACTTCCAACTTGGATTAATGATTAATCATAAATAAGTAAGACAATAATCCTACCTCAATTGATAAATAGATAGATACCACCACCGCCTTTTTGCAGTGGTTAAGAACTGAGATCAGCAGGAAAAGAAAATTGATAAATATCCGTCACACTTACAAATGAACAGTATTAAAATTAGAAAGGCCAAATCTTTTCATTTTCTGTTGAGCCAACCAGTGAGGACTGATGAAGAGAATATATGAGGGGAGCGTCGCCCGTCCGTCGGATTGATGTTGACTGCCGGCTTGCTTTTGGTCTGTTAGCTGACGACGGCTCAGCGAATCTAACCCTTTATCTGTCTCTCCCTCCCTTCGTCCCCACCATTCAAATAAACCTTCAGGAAAAGCCTCACTGAAAGGCCCACTCGTTATAATGAAGACAACAATTTCTCTACTAATCCCTCTTCCTCACACTTTCCCCATTTCCGTAGCAGACCAGCCCTCTCAAATCTCCGCCTACCCTCCATCTTCTTCTCCTTATACCTTTTAGCTATCCTACTTTTCATCACCACTTACCCTTGCCCACTCTCTTGTTCTTCTACTTCTCTGCATAGTCTTGCTCGTTGTCGTCATCTGGGTTTCTCTGTTCGAAATGAAGGTAACTTACATACACGGTTTCTATGGTATTGTTGTGCGTATTGTTGATTTAAGCTGGTTTGTATCATTTTGAAAGTAGAAAGGCCGTTCCTTTAATAAAAAGGTGGATCCTTTCCGGTTGTTCAAAAGCACTTGCTTTGATTGGAATCTAGCAGTAGCAGATGTCAGATTTCCTTTTTCTTTTAAAATACAAAGTTTGATTTTCTTTTCAAAGTTGGAATCTTTTTATCTTTTGATTTTTATTGCAGAAACTGGTTTTGAAACTAGACTTGCATGATGATAAAGACAAGAAGAAGGCTTTGAAAGCAGTCTCCAGTCTTCAAGGTACCATCTTTCTATCTGAGGTTCCTTTCAGATTTTCAGTTTCAATTAATTCTTTCGTTCCTAATTTGCTATCTTACTTCTCTGCTCTCCTAGGAATTGATATGATCGCCATGGACATGAAGGAGAGAAAACTTACAGTAGTGGGATCTGTGGATCCCATTGATGTGGTGAGCAAACTAAGGAAGTTTTGGCACACTGATCTCCTTTCAGTTGGGCCTGCAAAGGAGCCTGAGAAGAAGGAAGAAGCAAAGAAGGAAGAAGCGAAGAAGGAGGAGCCAAAGAAAGAGGAGCCTAAGAAGGGAGAAGCAAAGAAGGAGGAAGCTGAGAAGAAGAAGAAGGAAGAACCAAAGAAGGAAGAGATCAGTCCTCATGACCAGATGATCATGGAAATGGTGAAGGCTTACAAGTCTTACAATCCTCAGATGACCACTCACTATTATGTACACAGTGCAGAGGAGAATCCAAATGCTTGCGTTATTTGCTAGTAAAATTTCTGCGTGTCTGAGAAGTTTTATGTATAGTGTTTAGTAAATAAGCATTAATGAGACATTGATGTTGGATTTGATAGAGTGATTAGATTTTTTTTGTTAATTTATCTCTCTGTTTATTGTTTGTTTTTTGGAAGAAGCAGCTTTGAGGCTATGTTTGGTTTGCAACTTATGTCATGTTTTTGAGAATTGGAAAATAGGAATATGAATTTAATTTTAATAAGTTTTTCATAAGTTAAAAATATTTAAATATATACATTAAATGTCATTATTAAATAAGTGCATGGTTTTTTAATCATGCACTTAGTTCTTTTTTTCTTAAATGACAATTCAAACTTCAAGTAAAAAAGTTTTCATTATTTTTAATGTGGATATATTGATCATCCAAAGAAATGAGAAGATCACCCTTTCTTTGGAATGATGGCCATGTATGAGTTTGCCAAAGAAAGCTCGTTATTAGAAAGTAACTCGTGTTATGCTCGTTACATAGTTGGTGTTTGAATTTTTTGTCAAGTAAACAAGCCGAGCATAAATATTTTTTAAGCTCAAATTCTAAACGAGTAGAACACAACCAATGCTTTGCTCGATCATGTTCAGCTATTTTTAGCTTGAAATAAAAAAAAAAAAAATTATATCGATATATATATATATATATATATATATATATATATATATATATATATATAGATATATATATCTATAATGTAGGTTTTGATCCAACTATGTAAATGGAGCCGAAAACGAAAATAGTGTTCAGCAATTTCAAACACTAACCAATTCATAAGAGAATTAATTTCAAACGAATCGAATATATATATATACGTGTGTATATACACACACACATACACAACAGCCATTCCAGAAAAAAAAAAGAAGAAGACACTTTTCTATAAGAAGCAAATTCAAATCTCATTCAATTGATGAGACTTCCCCATAAAGTGCCTTTCGGTTATGTCTCCCAAGGCATCAAATCATACAAATATTCTCTCCTCTCAACATGGAATAGAAACAACAGCCAGCCCCGTATATGAATTACAGGCGGTTTTTTTCATGTAGAAATGACTTCTGTTTTCAGCATAATTTTAAATCAAACGGGTAGTACTAGAGAGGTACCATTGTTATATATGTTTGTACATCAAAAATATATTTGCACGTATCTCAAAAAAACCTAATCGGTGCCATTGACATACACCAAAGGACAATGTAACGGGATAGTCATAAGACAAAAATATCAAAAGTCGGAAGCACATCTAAACAAAAAGATAGGAGCCAATCCGAGGGACAATCATTCATGACCAGATCATCCGGAACTCCTCACAAAACAGCGAAAGAGCCCTTCACGGAACGCTTCTCTAACCCTTTAAGAAGAGAGAAAATATTGTGTTAGGATACCGTGTAGGTGCATATTGTGGAATCCTGGTAGCATCATGGTGGTATTGCGGTACATTAACATCACACATGCTAACAATACCACCACAAATACTACCAGAATACTACCATATGTGCTATTTTGGTGATATTTTGATGATATTGCTATACAATACCACCGCATTAATACTAGAATACTAGCAATTCGCATCCATTTCATCCGAACGCAATATTTTCTCTTAAGAAGACTCATTATCTAAGGAAAGTTGCACTTTAGATTACGGTAGTACACCCTCTGTTTGACGGCCCAGTTTACTCTAACGACAAGAATACCTCTTCGCAGAATTCTCCCCTGAAAGGGTTGGCAGATAAACCTTCACCGAACCGAATGTTTTTCGACTGACCAAAGGCTTCCATTTGACAGAATGTTATGTTTGTTGAGTCATCAAATGTTCCTATTCAAGTGGTTATGAATAGAAAAATGTGTTAAAAACAGTTATAATATGAAAAGATGTTATAATACTTTGTAACGTCCCTATTATAATAAGGACAAACAAATAATTTTACACGAGGTACCCCCAAAATTTAAAAATAAGGGGTGATTTCTAAATTAAACGACTATTGATTGGATCTCTCAAAACTCTTGTGTTACTACACACACACACACTCTCTCGCTCTCTCTCTCTCTCTCTCTCTCTCTCTCTCTCTCTCTCTCTCTCTCTCTCTCTCTCTCTCTCTCTCTCTCTCTCTCTCATCTGTCTTACGCTCTATACCTTGGGTGTGATTCATAGAATATATCCGGATTCAACATCTTAAAAGGTGCGATAAGTGTGGATCATGTTATCAAAAAAAAGAGGAACACGCCACGGAGAAGAAACTCATATGAGAGACACCACAAACATGAAGTGCACGAAAGAATTTGGGTAAAAGAAAATCCAAGAGCTTAGAGACCAATTAGTGGGTCAGATGATAGAATTGACCCATGCATTACTCAAGGGAAGAGAGTAAGCTCCTCGTGATCAGAACCCTCAAGAAGAAGAACACGAACCCCTAGGCAGTCGAGCAGCTTAAGGGGTATAAAGGATTGTAGACCCCCGGTACCAGGAGAGTGTTAGGTATACACTATTGATCATAAATTGGTTTGAGCGTATTGAGGTCAACCACTAACCAGAGAATATGTTCTCCCAATAGATCTTTAATGTTAAACCACTGAAAAAATTTCAAACTTCCTTCATTAGAATCATGCAAGGGTTAGAGTGATCCAGCCGACCATATTTCTTCTTTTGAGTCTGTCTTCTGCTTCTTAAAATCTCTGATGCACTGAATTGTTGATTATTTATACCGTGATGAGAGACTCAATTCTTGATGACTAATCACCACTTTCATTGAATTCAAGAAGATGTTCACGACACAATTTGCCAACACCCAAAAACTCCACAAGAACTCATAGACCCTATGGCACATGGAAGAGCCAAATGAGAATCTTTGCTTGAATGTCGCTCGCTTCTAGAAAGAAAGTCAAACAATCTGACCTCCGCTCGCAAAAGAGAGCCTTGTGAGATGATGGATGGAGGATGAAGGACGACCACTCCCGCTCTAGACGTGAAGACAGTTGGCCGCCATGCGACAGTATATGGGTCGATAGAAACTAGGAGAGGTGGGTAGGTGAATGATCAATCGTCTGACGAACACAAGGTACCAGCAATCACTCAATTGAGGGCTTCATTGATAGAGTTAGTGGAGGCCAAATAAGACAAGGAGTAATCCAAAAAACCTCGTCAATGAGAACTAGACTTTCTAAGAAACACAAATAAGTTTTGTAAGTACCACGGGGACCACAATTATGACACGGAAGAGTGTAGACACCTCTAGAGCTTGGTTGAAAGATTAATGCTGATCGGGAAACTAAAAGAGTTCATGGCCCTAGAGACATTAACCCAAATATAGGGGAAAAGCCCCACCATAAGATTCTGATGAGCCCGTTCGAGCCAACACTATTCACATTGCAGGGATAGTGTCAGACATCCTGAGAGAAGACTTGGTTTGACAAGCTAACCATAAGAGGATCCATACGGAAAAACTTTTTGTCATCGTATTCGGTCCAAAGAGGAAGCCTCATCTTCCAATCATTTTTACTGATGTGAACTTTCCACTGAAGGGGAACCCCTACAAAAATGTCATGGCCACGTTGATGATTAATTCTGGTTGACACTGGCGGTTCAGAAAATATTATGTTTCAAGTTAACCTTCGACAAGGTGCATCAATTGGCTGATCGACAGGTTGTGCCGACCGACCCCCTCTATGATTATTTTTGTGAGCAAAAGGAAGCCATGTGAATAATCAGATTATCTGTTGCCTAAGGAAAGTGAAAACTGATTTACAGATATGAAAGATTTCTTGGTGGTTGATATGCCGCCCAACTATAAAATCATCTTCAGTCGCTCACTGCTCAACAACTTCAGAGTTATGGTCCCAACATACCAAGGCGTAGTAAATCTTCCATGCGACAGAGAAATCGTTACCATTTAGGGAAACTTGGAGCAATCTAGAACATGCTTCCTTCCGATGGTCAGTAATATGGAATATTAGTTGTTTGATATTTAGAACCAATAAGAGGGGGGTATCGAGACCAATGAGAACAGTGTAGGGATCCTTGGTGTCGACAGAGAGCGGGTTATATTTTTCCTAATTAGTGAAACTTTTTGTGCATGACACAATAACTTACTAATCCAACTCTCTGGGAGCATCGAGACATTTTGCTTGGTTAGATGCTGAAATGTCAGGCCTCCAGATTAATGTAGTATTCCAGCGCCTGAATGTTAACCCAGCAGTCTAGCCGGTGAAGTAGAAGATGAGAACATCGACCAAGACGTTGGTCAGGCCTATCCGTGAAGAGGTGCAGAAGCTTAAGGCGGCATGCTACATTCGAGAGATAGATTACCTCACCTGGGCCTCAAACATGTTTATGGTCCAAAAGGAAAATGATAAATTGAAAATGTGTGGACTTAACGAACTTGAACTTTGTTTGCTCGAAGGACAGATATCCCCTACTAAAGATTGATGCTATGATAGATTTGATGGTCGGTCATTCAGTGATGATTTTAGTAGATGGTTTCTCTGGCTACCGTTAGATAAAGATGCAACCCACCAACACAAAAAAAAATATATTGTTTATTACTAGCAAAGGTATATATATTTTTGTAATGTAATGTCATTTAGGCTAAAGAACACTAGGAAAATTTATTAAGACATCATGGATGTAATCTTTGCTAATCAGAAAATAAAAAATATTGAAGCGTATGTGGATGATGTGTTAGTTAAGACCTAGTCGACTGAAAAAGATGTTAATGACCTATAACCTATAACAAACTTTTCAAACATTAAGAAAGTTCAATATGAGGCTAAATCCACTAAAATGAACATTTGGAGCTTCGGCGGCAAATTATTTGGATATCTCTGACACCTAAAGGTATAAAGATCAACCTAGAGAAAGTACAAGCACTTATGGAACACGAGCTTATTTTTTGAGTCAAGTGGAAGAAGAGCCACCAAACTAAGAAGCTTAAGTGTTTTATGAATTACTGTATATGAAACAAAGGCTACTATGAGAGGGTTGTACATCTTATTCTAGGTTATCTGTAGCTATCACAATGTTAAATTCTAAAACAAATTTTAGTATGCCTAGAGAGTGCCTCAGACCATTTGCAAGACTTTTGAAATAAATAAAATTTTCCGGAAGACTTATAGAGAAAGAAAATCTGACAGACCGGTATTGTATTGGATTCTTTGTGCAAAGATCGAATATCTTGCTCTTAAAGGATATTTATTTGTGCACATCACTAGTAAACCCACCAAGATTTGTTAAGATTTTTGACTTCATCTTGGCCCACAACCTAATGAAGATTGTCATCAATCGACAAGAGAAATGTTTTACACTCTCTAGTAGTTTTCAAAATCTCCAACAATACATTCACCGATGGGGGGTGCAAACTAACCTGTAAATTTGCCTCATAAATTGCAATGTATCAAGGATGAGACAAACATGTTTGATTAGTTAGAGTTAGCAATCTTACCACCATACCGTTTGAAAAATGACATTCCATATAAGTGTTGATATTGCCTCCTTAGAATTCTAGTACTTTCTTTGATTTTAAGGGGGATGAGATTCTTCGTATATCGACATCTCAGAGCGCAAAAAATCTCCTCAAAGGAGGCACAACAATTGGCGAAAGAAAACTGGGGGGTTGCGTTACACCACCACAAAAGGAGGCAAAGAATTGTAAAGGAACTCCAAGTGACACTTCCCTCTAAAAAGAGAAAGTGTCTTTCCTCACTCTTCTAGGCCTATTTATAAGCTAAAAAAATATGATAAAAGTGGAAAAAAAACATCTAAAAAGACTTGGTCTATCACAACTATCTGATTTCGCACAATTGGTGGTTGCCCTGCGAGTTTCGTGCACTATTCCACGCATTCTTGCTCGAGTTGCAAAATTCACACTGGATTTTGTGCTTTTTCATCATACAATTTGAGTGATACGTGGCGCAATTTGCAACTCGATCAAGGTGAGGGATCTTTTATTTCTCTTTGATTTTTGTGCTGGTGCTAGATTGTCTAGTGCTCAGTTATTGATGTACCTCACAAATCTCTATCGCCATTGCATCCAAATGCTTGATCACCTCAGCGTTCGAGGCTCTGGCTACGGTCCCCTGCAGTGCTGAAAGAAGCTCTCACCCTGCTCAAAAGATGATCCTAGCGCAAACCCACAGAAGAAAATGAAGTCTTGGTGATGGGCTTCCACGGGGGTAGAACTCCTCCTCACTATCTGTAGCAATCCTCTCACTCGCACATAGAGTAGTGATCTGTGAGGTTTGGCCTAATCCTATGGTGGTCTAGCCACTAGTTATATAAGCAATGGACTTTTGGAGCACTGAGCCGACATCTATCGACTTTCTCGACTAAATACATAAGTTTAGAACTGCTCTATACCTAGTAACATCAGTGAGGCTAGTGGTGGGGAGAAAACGGGCAACAATGAAGTAGTCTCAGACATGGAATGTGGGGTTCATATATGAGATTTGGAAGTTCACTATGGTCTCCCCCTCATCCCGAGAGCGGGTCTTCCACTGACCAGTGGTATTAGTCAAGAAGTCAATGATCTCCTGGTAGTTCGGAGAAAGGAAGCTATAATAATCACATTGAGGAAAGTCAGGGAGGTCAAAAATACTGTTGATCGTGGTAGGGTCAACGGGAACAGACCTTCCTCACACAAATACTCATCCGTCAACGAATTCATCTGCATTTCCGTAGAATTTAAGGACTAGTGGGAAAATTATGGGAATGATGGTGCAACAAAGTTTCCTCCACCCACGGCTAACCGAGATATGACTCAAATTCTCATAGGAAAGGGAAGTGATAAACTAAAAGTCCAAATTAACTAATTTGATCCTCCTCTTTTAAGGACATGAGTCGACATGACTCGTGCCCTAAAAATGCTAAACTAACAAAACTAAGTGCTCCCTTTAAATATAAATGTTTTGAATGTTCAAGTCTCTGATGATGGCTGAATTAATAGAATATTTCAACTGGAGAAGACAATCTTTTACATCAATATTTTTAAAATAATAAACTCAAACACTCAAGTTGAAATTAAATCACTTAAAAGTTAAAAGCAAAACCCGGTTTTACTTCTGTGCTTAAATTTATTGTTGGGATTTTCTCGAATCATGTGATCCTACTCCGCGGTGAAACTAGAAGAAGAATCTTTCAGAATAATTTTTCCCAACAACAAAATCTTTAACTACCACACACACATGAGAATTAAAAAAAGAAGGATACATAAATGAACACACGATGACATTCTATGTAACAGTAGTTCATGAACAGTTAAACCCAGGATACACATTATGAGAACGGCTAAGTGAGCTAAAAGTGAGACAAATGAATTGACCACACTGAATTAAAATGACATTACCATCCTTATGGAGACAAAAGATCACAATGTTTTGCTTAACATTTCCTTAGAATATATTTCAAATTTACCTCACAGCATAAATATTTAATTTGTTATTTCATCAATTATAATTATTTAAAAACAAAATAATAAATTTAAATTTTAAAATGATTAAATGTTTATATGGGTAATTTAATTCGCATCATTTTCGTTACAAATACATGCTTTCACTATACAAATCCGAGGGAGAGAGACAAACACAATTGTTTTTTTCCAATTTGATGTAATTTTTTTGTCATTTTCTTTTTATTTTAATGTCAATTTATTATTATTATTATTATTTTAATGACAAATTGGAGTGCCTTATCAAATTAGATTAGGTTGGATCACATAAATAAATCTATGATCATTTTGATTTATGCATTTATTAGCTAAAACTAGCAAATGGTTTTTTTTTTTTTTCTTACATAAAAATAAGTGATTGCAAAGTCAATTTCTAAGCCAAATAATTCTCTTCAATTTGGGGATAAGCCCTTATTTTTATAAATTTCTATCTCTTTAGCTTTGTAATTAATCGAATAACATAACTCGCATATTTAAATTTTACAAATAGCCAAAATAAATATCTTGAACTGACGAAATAATTTTTCCCAAAATTTTGACGAAGGATATGCCGGATAAATTTTCCTTAAAAATTTACATAGTATATATGTATTTACGTAAAATTAATTTTTTATTTATATTTATATCACTTTGATGTTATAAAATTATACATGAAAAGATATATTTTATTTTTAAAAAATAAATAAAAATAAAAATTTAATGTGATGTATAAAAATACAAAAAATTGGATGTTGCAGCTATAAATACAAAAATAAATATCTGGTGTGAGAGGAAATGCCCCTAATTTCCTTTAGAGAGAATGTATCCAAATTGGATTTGTCTTCCTCCGATCCTTCCCTGTCATGACTAAAAGTCAAAAGTTGATTGCCATCAAGTTCTTGCTTATTGAATGATACTTGTAAGTCAAATTTAGATTTTTTTTTTTTTTTTTGGAATTAAAAAATATATTTTATAAATTTCTATATTTATTGGACTTACATATAACTTTCAACATATTTATTGAACTTACCCATTTTACGTATTATATATATATATATATATATATATATATATATATATATATATATATATATATATATATATATATATATATATATATATATATATATAAGATTCAGAATTCGTTAGGTTTATGTGAATTGGTCAAGTTCAATGTAGACCAATATGGACACATTCGGGGTCGCCTATTGCCTATTATCATGCAAATCATTTAAAATATTGGAACTTTTTAACGAAATCAACTTGAATAATGATCTAAAAATGTAAAAAAATAACACTGTTTTCTTCTCGTTATGTAGTCTCCCCTTAATGCTCCCATACTTTAACTTGCACTTACAGTTGAGCATTTATTAGATACGGATAACGTATGTGCGGATTAGATATATTTAGGATGCATTTAGGGAGTACTTGGATGAATACACACTGAATATACCCCAACTAAACTCAATCCACACATACGTTCGACTCGTATGTCCCTATCGCTCACGCAACTTATGAGATGGTAGTTGCAAGCTTAACCCCGTATGGAAGGGAGTTTTCCCCGTGGCGCTATAGGGGGCCAAACATCTCCGCCATTTAGCAAAATGCGGGCCGCGGGTAGCCCCATGACCCGCGTTTCCTCTCGTAACTTTTATGCATGTGCCCATCATTCTGAACCCGCATTTGTCTTCTGCACTTTCCTTTCCATAAGAACGGCTGCTTCCTCTGCCCTAACCTATCGTGAAAATAGACAACATATCACCTTTGTCATCTTTTTTATGCTCGCTGATAAGAAACATATGTAGAATATCATGTTTTGTTTCTGAAATTCAATACTAATACCCCTAAGGGCATTCTTATGATTAGAAAAGCATATTTTTTAATCTCACACACACTCTACAGTGAGACAGTGAAATGGCTCGCCTCAGAAAATTACTGGGATAACATATCATGTATAGCTGCAGATACCTTTTTGGGGCATATAAAGTGCAACATATCATCTTTGTCATCTTTTTTATGCTCACTGGTATGAAATATATGTAGAATATCGAGCTTTATTTCTGAAATTCAATACTAATATCCCTACGGGCATTCTTGTGAAGTGAAT
Organism: Papilionanthe hookeriana x Papilionanthe teres; assembly: GCA_022702705.1. Classification (NCBI taxonomy): domain Eukaryota; kingdom Viridiplantae; phylum Streptophyta; class Magnoliopsida; order Asparagales; family Orchidaceae; genus Papilionanthe; species Papilionanthe hookeriana x Papilionanthe teres. The sequence continues at coordinate 61,034,274 of CM040426.1, forward strand.
TTATGCTTCTAAGTGAATTTATGCTTCTTATGTATCAAATATATCACTATGACAGTTCTGCTATAAACAATATTATTAGACAGACAGAAAGATCATTTGTCCATAAACAGCTGCTATACAGTTGTTTTTAAATAATGGAAACAAATAACCAGTTAACTTCCCAGAGCTTTGCTGTAGCAACTTCCTGGGACAGCTAAACTGTAGCTGATGAGCTCTAGCTACCCCAAACAGACACTTAAATATGAGATATATAAATATAAGATATGTAAATAGAAATGTTTTGAGTGTTATATATGAAAGCCCCCTTTATATAAATGATGGATGGTGAAAAAAAAATATTCAATCCAAATTAAAAAAAAATTATCTTCCTAAATATGATGATGCTTTACTTAGCCTCAAGGACTTTAAAGTGTACTCAACAAAAAGGGAAGGAACCAAAGAGCTAAATTCAACTAGAGTTAATTTAGAGAGATACCAAGCAAGATACTGTCATCTAAATCATATTCTTCTCCTTTGTAATAAGGAGAAGATAAAGACAAACGGATGAGATGATGTTATAAATTTGAACAGTTCAAAAAAACACTAGAGCTCCAGCTAAAAAGTCATGGAATAAATCATCATATTCACCCAGGATGATGATCATTTTAAATCTCCTCGAGAGAAAATATTAACTTGTTACAAAGTTAAGTTTAGATAAAACAAAAGTAATCTCAATTATGTTTTCAAAATATAATATACAACACATAATCATAATTTTACAGCTTTTTATAGGATGAATATCATGAAGAATTTTAAAAGCCATGAGAAAAATAAGATATATAATTACTTTGCCGTCCTCTATCAAACTGATTCATATCTAAAGGTGAATCCCAAATTACTCTCCCTAGTCTCTTTGGCTGGCAATTTCTTCCTCTGCTTAAATTTTGAGTTACAAATAGAATAGCTCTAATGTAATCTTACATGCCCCAATATGCTACCAAAGATTAAAAAAAAATAACGACATGCTTCTCATATTATCCTGCATGGATTTAAATGATAATATGTATGCAAAAAATTAAAATTAATAGAATTTAAAGGATTAACATTAGTACAATAAATGATATATATATATATATATATATATATATAACACATGATGGCGGTGAGCTCTGCTAGGGTTTCACCCAATGGTGATTCCCAGCATTAATTCCTTCGGCTTCACTCCATCTTCCTCGTCATCGACGACGAAGGGCTTTCAGGGCTACTGTTTCGTCTGCTTTGGATACTGGCTCGCACTCCCTCGTCGTCTTCCTTCCTTAGGTTACAGCTTGACGTGTATCTCATCATCCCTGCTACGAGACAGTTGTGTCGGTTCCGTCGTTTTGTTGGGCGAGCCTTCTCGCACGTCTTTTCTCCTCTTTTCGTCCCTGGCCGCAGACTGCATCATCCCTTCGCCTTCTCTGGACAGCTGTACCAGAGCGTCTGCTGCTCTTCTCTCGCAACTTCTCAAATACGAAGGGCTTTGCAGAGTCTCTGGTACTTCCTCGCGCTGTCACCCGACACGGGCCAAAGAGATGGCCTCAGGGCTTCGTTCCTACCTTGCCGCCATCGTCGGTGATTTTTTACCCCGCTCCCGCCCCTCTTTCGAATATGTTCCCGCAGCGATACCACGATGCTTTTACTTTTGGCGTTGAAACCGGGTTTCTCAAAAAAAGCATCCCGTAAAAATGGTAAACCTGCAATCTTCTCACAGAGGCCAAGATTTTCACCCTAGTTGCGCCCTGCTAGTTGTTATTAGTAGGTAAGTTTCTTTATAGAAACCCTAAACTCGAGCTAATTCGAAAGGATTTTGAGAAAATGAAGCTTAAAGGAGGTTGAGAGATTGCTAAATTGGACGGTCGGCATATTCTCATTCAATTATCAGATGATAAAGACTACGCTCAATTGTTTACGAGGTGACTCCTTCGAAAAAACAACAGGGTGATAAAGGTTTTAAAATAGATGGTAGATTTTGACCCTCTTACTGAACCTCCTACCATTTTTATTTGGTTGCGTTTCCCAAATATGAAGGTCCACATTTACGATCAAGAGTTCATCTTCGCCTTAGCTATGGTATACGATAAAACCCTCAAACCTGATACGACCACATTGAACCTGACTCGGCCTTCTGAAGCTAGATTTTTTATAGAACGAGATATTACTTTACCTTTTCTGGGAGAGATATGTGTTGGCACACAACATCAGGGTTTTTGATAGTAAGCAGAACTCGAACAAATACCTCTTTAATGCACCCACTGTCGTATGTTTGGACACTCCTTTTCTCAATGTTATTATTTGCATCCGAATATAAAACCTCCAAGTAAATATGCTAATGGATCTGCCTCACTTCATACTTGTCCCTCTTCCACTCCCGAGTGCATTCCACCGACTATTGAAACACTGGTTGACACGCTGCCACCTCTCCCTCCCACTACCGGAGACAATATTGTTTCTGTTGTTGTGACTGATGTATTGGCAGATGGTTCAGTTGGGCAACCTACAGCTTCAATCATTGTTGAAACATCACTGCAGGATCCTTACCTCCAAAGGATAGTGTTCAGTCAAATAATCAGAAGAGCATCGATGCTCCACATCCTCAAGAAGCATCAAGTGCTGATGAGACATTTCTACCAACTCTTCAGAATGAGAATGTTGTTACTGTTAGTCAGGAGCAAGGGGCTCATCCTCTTTTACATGCCCGACAATCTGTTGACCACACTGATCAGATGAGTCAGTATTCGGATGAGAAATGACAGGTTTACACATCTAAGAGAAAAAAGAAGAATGGAGGCACACTCCATCTTGGGAACTTAATGGATGATACTTTGGTTACTTCGGGCAATGGTACGACACTCGTTAGATGGCTCTGTTCCTAGAACTAGAGACAGAGACATGACTAAGTTGGCTCGCCCCCAGCTACTTGTTTTCTGCGAGTTTGAATTTTTGAGTTTATCTGTTTCTTATCTTTTTTTGGGGTGTTAGTGTTTGTTGTATCGCATGGGTAGGGTGTCTTTATTGGGTCCTCTCATACAACCATTATGTAAATTTTCTATTTTAATATAATTAGCCCAAAGCATTTCTATATATATATATATATATATATATGTGCCTAAAAATATAAGTGTTATTAGTAAATACAATACTATAATTTAGGCACACTAATGCTCTTCATTTTCCACAAACTTCTACTAAACTGAAATCCAAGTGCGGCACCATTAAGTTTAATAACAAAGGTCAATATTATGAAATCTAAATTATGGTTGCCCAGATCAAGCTTGAACAGCGAGAGATTAATAAATTGGGGTCTCCCAAGGGCTGGTTGTGTGAGGTAGTTTTAGGCTGCACTATTGCCACTCGTAGCAATAGTGGATGGGAGTATGCATCATGCTCACTTTCTGTGAAATGAATAAGAGATGTCTAACCTCCTGTAAGGAATTAACAGAGGCATTAATATGAGTGTTGTTTAATTATAAATAGCTCAATTGGGGATAAAAAGTGTGTGATCCTTTCGTTTAGCCTCTCTTTTGAGGATCCATTCCCATACAGCTACAGTGATTAGCCTACGTTTAGTTATGTATTGATGATTTGCTTTTGGTTACTTAAACCAAGTCAAACTTATTTAAGGGAACAAACTTAGGATAACCAAGTGAGGTGTGAAACTAAAAGTCCACACCATGCTCATTTCTAGTGGCATGATAAGCAGAGGTAGGACTCTTTCTGTAACTGAGAAGGTATTTGATTGGGGGTATTATTTCCCCGAACAGTACTTGTAAAGAGCAAAATTTAAATCGTGGGATGATTTTATTTAACATTAAACAAGCTATTTAGGTGTAGAAAAAAAACTAGGACACATGATCCACTAAAAATTTGGTGTGCATTTGCTATAGGTTTTATTGACATTAACCATACTCAACTTATAAAAATCTAAAACATGAAATAGGTAAATGAAAATTGTGTACTACATTAAAAACCTGTAAGATGACAACATAGGTATTTATCCTCCAAAACGCGCTCAACATGCGTGAACTAAACTAGGAGTGATTAGGTCTTACAAACTATAAATTGGGATATAGCCAAAAAAAAAAAAAAAAAAGTGTTGGACGCCATTGGGAATCTAAGATGGCACTTGCACATAATCTGTAAGGAGTTAAATTGAAAGAGACTATTAAGCCTTATGGACTTTTGCTAGGATTATCTTATGCAAGGATTAACTAAATAATTTTCTATTTGTTATAGATCAAATATGAGTTTGACATCATGATGCATTTTGCATGCCAAAGCTAGTTTATACCTGAGTAAATGTATGAGTGTCTTTAAGTATGATGAGAAGTTATAATTTTATTTTATGTATCCTAGTTTTTGTATTTTCATCCCGTCTTTGCATCATAATGCTATAATTTTGAGCAATATATATATTGAGTTATTTTTATATCATTAGCCCATAAATGGATTTTTATATTCTTAAAATTAGTATTATGCATGATATTGACGGCAGATGTAATAATGATGATGCATATGATAATTACGGTAGCTGAAATTTTGGTGCTATGCGTGAATTTAAAGATAAACTTGTGTTTTAATCTCTCCCTCTTATTCATATAATTGAGTCTTTTATAACTTTAATAGTTAATTATGAATCGAATAATTATCATTTGAATTTTCAAATTTTTTATCTGTTCCTCTTTAACCCAAATAAATGATATATTATGTGTAAGTGATGAACCTTGGAGATAGCTTTTAAAAAAGATCAAAACCATAACAAGGGCTATTTGTGAAAGTAAACATCATTATGATCTATTCGATCGATGACAGCTTAGTTTCTATCACAAGAATTTCATTTCTATTTTATTTTATTTTTATTGTTATTTGTTCTTCTTTATAATATCATCTTATCTAATCTATCACTCGTGTATTTTATACAGAAATACCAAAATATAATCTACATTTGACTTTATAATCACTTATATTAATTAAAACAATAGACAGTCACATCATAGTGTATTTTGGTTTGAATAAATGATGAAAATATCTTTTTAACTAATAAAAATTATCCCAACTTATCTTATAATTGATTGATATTAAAGTATGTTTCTTAGGAAACATCTTGTTATTGCCGCCATTTTAGATTGGATTTTTAGATTCATTAGAACTAACTTGTCATCATATTATTTAACTAAAATTTATCAAGTCATTAACTCACTCATATAATTGTGTCAAAATTTCATTATAATAGCATATTATACAAAAGAAATATATTAATTTGCAATAAAATTTTGTATTTTATATTTTCTATGATTACTCTCAATATGTTAACTACATATCTTTCGTTTTTATCCAAATTTTATGTATGACTACTTGATTTTTAACTTGATGAGATCTATAATTTTGTAAGAGAAAATTGCCTCAACTTTGGCCAACTTAACCTTCAAAATCATTTAAATACAAGAAAGCAATATTTAAAACCTGCAACCAATTTAAAATTTGAAACCTTTTCAAATTCATCATCCTAATGACATATTATAATATTTATTATTACAAAAATAAATCATATTTAAGATAATATAAGAATGTACGAAGTCCTTATCATAATTCAAAATTTCAAATGATGTCATCTGGATGTTCATCATAACCTATTTTTCAAGAATTTAATTCAAGGTTTTCTAGCAAGACATCTCAACCTCTTTCTCAATTTATACCTTTAGGTTTAGTTATCCAACTCAATCTTTTTCCTGTGAGTATAATTTAGGCATGAATAGGATTATTATGAGCAAATAATTAAAGTTCAATGAAATATGAAACACATTTATGCAAGTATTAGGATTGAATCATGTAAGCATGTCTATTCTAGTCGAAATCCAAACATATATTCAACATTCAATAGAGCCTAGTATTGCCACCTTTGTCCTAACAAATAATACAAAAATTCACAGATTTCACCTCAATATCTACAGATAATGATAAATCACAATCCAAGGATAAAAAAATCCATTAAAATGGATAATAAAATTGAGGAAAATTCTTGTGAGGTTCGTAAAATTGCAGAATCATTAGTTGAGTTCTACCTTGAAGAGATTAAGGAAGTTGCGGCCCCAACGTCCTCTAGACTTTTTTTTTCCAATTAAAGAAAGTCCTCTTCATATCATCAATTATCATGAGCTTGAGCATGATAGTGCTCTCAACCTGTATAAACTCTAGCTGTAATTAGCATAATGAGTCACCCTGTAGATGAGCCTTCTTTTCCTTCCAACTGAAAGAGTAAAACATTGACTAAATTTCAAGATGTGCTCCTTATGTCTAAGCGTTTGAGTCTATACATTATCTCTGTCCCTCCTCCCTCAATCCATTGAATATGCATGTTTACAATTTTTATGTCACTATACAATAGCTTTTGTAAGAAGCCTGTGGGATTCTCACCAAAATAAAAGAGAGAGAAAGGAAGGGAGAGAGAGAGAGAGAGAATTCACTATTTATGACAAGCATAAACTAGTAATAATCAATATAAAGAATGTATTAAGTTTAATGTAAGATAAATGTTTTCAATAAGATTAAGATTTAAGCATTTCTTTCGGAAAACAAATCAAAAGTTCACTATCCGAAAAGATGAATTGTATGATATTTTTAGGAAAAACAAGTGTTAAGGTATATGAACTTGTCTTTTTTATAGTTAAACTAATATTTTTTCATCTATGCCTCTCAATAAGACTGATCAATTTTTAGGACAGTAGACATATCCTGTGGTGGATTTAGAAAAAAAGCTCATGAATCCTGGCATATGGTTCTAAGTTACCAATGAAGAGCTTAGCACATAGAGAAGGCTTGTTAGTAAGGTAAGACTATATTACGCAAATGTTATGTAACATAATGCAATCATTCAATGCCCACTTCATACTCTAGCTTTTTAGAAGGAAAAGTTCACACATAAGTGTTTAGCACGCATAAGTGTTATAAGACATAGCACGTTGGTTGGAAATAAAGTGAATAATCTCAACGTACCGGATTTAAGCGTTCATGCTATACAAAGAAAAAAAAAAGTTGAAGGAGGATGATCTCCCTCACTCTACCACGACTCATGATCTCTCAAAACTCAAATCCATTTAAGAATGAGATAAAACTATTACTTGACTTTCATTTATAATAAACAAGTTTGACGCCTTAATAATTTTATTGATGGAGCATCAATATGAACATCAAATTGATGGACAACAGCTGATGTGGGGCGAGCTCATAAAATTTTTATTATCTCCTTTTAATGTTGTTTATGAAAAATACTTGAAGTACATTTTACAAATACAAACAGCTATAAAAAAAATAAAAAAAATAAAAAAAAATTCACAACAATATAATACAGATACATGATAAAATAGACTAAGCCAATTCTTTAAAAAAAATCTATATATGATGGCCAACAGGTTTCTTCACTAGCAAGAACAGATTGAGACATAAAAATAGTCATAGAGAAATTCATAGCTATGAGCCTAAAAATAGCTGTAAAAAATAATATAACTGATAAAGCATACTAAATTTCTTTGTGACCATCTCATATAACAAATTTAGTAATCTCCTGTTTGAAGACAGCTGAATATAGTCATAGAAGCGATTTAACTTGTCTCCATTGTTGAATCTCAAATTGCTCTTGGTTACATCATAGCCATAATAGAACTCACAATGAAGAAATGGATAATTTAAAGAAAAAAGAAGGGGTGAAGAGTAAGAAAAGTTGGGATTTTAGTATAATTGATTTCAAGTAAAAGTTGGGATTTTATAACTGCATGATAAATGTGTAATTTTGTGTAACTTGGGTTACACCAATGAACATTATTTATAAGTATGGGTCGAGATTTGAGCTTTACAGGAAAAACTATATGTTGTGTTAAATATGGATAAAAAATATATAGCAAAACTCATTAGGACATGTTGTGGAATACATGAAGTGTGTGGCATGATTCTACCAGAATTGAATAGTCAAATTTCTAACCAACTTCCTGGAAAATCGTTCTTCTCCCTTCAGAAAGTCGCAGGCTTGATGAGTAATTCCTGACCTTGGGTGATTACATGCAATGTTAGACAAGTTGGCTTGAGCTCTGACGAAAACTCATTTATATTGTAGTGTGTTCATCACAAGGTCGATGCATAGTAACTTGGCGAGTTCTATATGAATTAGGTGAATTCAAGGTTCAAACTCTTGAACCTATGGGATATTTGGACATAAACCACGCATATTCATATTTCATTATGATGTGCAGCAATTCACGGGAGAGCCAAAAAAGAAGAATTTGTATCGGAAGCTCATAAAAGCTTTTACAACCACCTTCATATTATAATTAGAATTGCTAATGTACCAAATAATAGACTTAGACAGCCTCATATGTGTTCATGTGCCTATTATCATGCACTTAAGAAGCAATTAAGATCTATTAAGCACCTGTAATTTTTTAAAGGAAAATTATAGGGCTCGAAAAGCAATATTTTAATTATGAGTATTACAAATATTTTTTAGCAAATAGAGCAATAGCTTTCTCATAACTATCTTGCTCTAATAGATTTGATGGTGAAAATCAGTTTCTTTGAACAAATATTTTTAGAAAGAAGCAAGAAATTAGTCAAATCATGAATTCAAAATAGCATCAATTTGAATTGCAAATTAATGAAGAAAACCTCCAAAAAGACCCTAAGTCACCTCTAATCTAATATACACTAGCTACAGGCAGTTTAAACCGCAAATTTTGCCAAGATAGATCATAATAAAATGCCCTCAAAATATAGCATTCCAACAAACCAAATTTATCACCTTATGCTCATACTAACGCTGTGAAGAAAAAGAAACAAACATGTCACTCAAAACTTACTTGCATGAACCTAAGGCCGCTGTTTCTGCTGAACTAAAGTCCTGGTTAGAGTTGGCGGTCAGCCGCCGATGCTACCAACGGAAGGTAAGGCGTCTTCCCGAGTACACAGCTCACAAGACCATAAAGAAAGCATCCCACAGTGACTACAAAGATAACATTATAACAAACCTCGAGCAGCCGAAACCCGAATCCCCTCGCCGGCACTCCAAATATCCTCTGCAGCAATGCAGGCAGAGCGAGCAACACGTCAAGCACAACCGCCTGCATCGCGTTGAACCTCACATATCTACCGAACGCCGGATTCCTCACCACGCCAATGTAGAGGACAAAGAATCCCACGAAGCTCGCATAAGGCAGAGACCTGTAAGCGCCGATCAGAGGCAGTAGAGGCTCTAAGACTATCCCCAGGGACGGGAAGCGAGCGAATAAGAAGCGACCGTAGTGCAGTGAGTTGAGGAAGGGAAGGGAGTAGGAAAGAGCGGCTAGGAGCCGCTCTGATGCAGGAACAGTGGCACGGTAAGACATTGAAATTGCTGTCCGGCGGGGACTGCAATTTGCGATGGATGGTAGACTGTGGAGACGGAGAGGGAAGTGGATGCTTGTTGATGGTTGCCCATGCCATCGGTTTAGGGTTTGGCGAGGGGGCAGTGGGCAAAACCGAAGGAGAGAGGCCGTCGACATCCTCTATTCTTTCGACAAGAATTATGGAAAATTTTGGGTATATAGATTTTGGTTAGGGATATTTTACATACCCATCACTCAAAAATTATATAATATGTTGATAACCAAAATTTAAATTTATATTTCAACAATCTTTTTTTTTTTTTTTTTTTGGTGGTTGAAATATAGAATTTTAAATATTAGTGATCAATTCGTTATATTTAAAGTTTTGGATGATTGATATGTTGAAACTCCTAATATGCCGACTTCTCATTTTTTTATGTACAATATAAATGAAACTTACTTTCAAATGAAAGTATACTTAAGATTACTAATGATTTTCATTATTAATCTTATAAATACTCGAAAAAGATGTATGCTTGAACTTCTTTTTAAGTATTATCATCGTTTGGTGACCTCATCAAGGTCCTACGGAAAAATTCTCAGCCTTTGCATTTGCACGTCTAGCATGTGTATGTATGCATTAGCAATATCTTATAGTTCATTTTCTAGAATTAGGGCTAGGGTTTAATTAGGGATTTTTGTACATGGTTATTATTCATTGGCTTGCGTTAGATATTGTATACTTTGTGTGCATTTAGCATGCTTTACAGAGTTTGAGACCATCGCATTAGCATATTAACATGATTTTTCTTCACAAGGTGTCGTATCAAATTGAGATGAGCTTAATAATAATTTGAACTAATGCATTTTCTATAGGCATTGTTTAGCTCTTATCCTGCCAGATGCGACCTTTTATATGTTACGTAAGATAGCTTGTTCAAACATATGTTTCGCAGTTCGAGACCTTTTTAAATGTTCTCCATTTACTTTTTTATAGTACTCTAGGAGAGTGTACTAAAAAATAAGGTATGAGCACTAATTTTGATGCTTGGAGTAGGAACCAAGTGGAGAGGACAAATAGCTATTTGCTTGTGCCTTGTACCTTAATTTTATATTTATACATTTGTTATATAGTTCTAGAATCAGGAATGTATATGTGGAGCCCGTCCGCTATTTTTCTTTTTCAGTATCATAGTTGGCCCACCAACACCTTGCATTTTATTATTTTATATTGAGAGTTCCTATAAATGCATCTTACATGAGTTCACTTCTTAGCCATGTGGTTTATATAGATACAATAATGATTAGTCTCTTTTGGATAAATTTTTGTTATAAAATCTAATCGTTAAAGATTTATCTTAATAAAGTTTAAGATTAAAATATTCAAGACATTAAAATATGTTATTTATTTCCATGCATGACGTTTTGAACTGGTTTTAAAAGAATTATAAAATGGATGAATATATCCTCATTGCATAGTAATAGGGCCTCCGCGATTAGGATGTCTTAGATCACTACATACATTATGCATGGCCCAAGGAAAGTACTCTTTTATACAATATCACTAGCTTAGCATATATTTTATACAATATCACTAGCTCCACATTTCAAAATATTCTTGCTCAATAAGGTTTTCTCTATCAACATTCATGTCCATATATACCAGAGCAAAATGGTGTTGCGGAACGCAAACAACATCATATTTTGGAAACTATGTGTGCATTATTCATTGACACAAACATATCTCATACTTTTTGGGTAGACACACTTCTCACTGCTATCTACCTCATCAAATTTCTATCATCTCCCAATACAATCAATAACTCTCCTTATTATATCTTTTGTAAGTAGCATCCAAATTACTTGTTCCTTCGAACCTTTGGATGTTTATGCTATCCTTAGATGCAACCCCACACTCCCACAAGCTTGCTTCTCGTTATGTTCCATGTGTATTTTTAAGCTATTTGAATAACTGCAAAGGATGTGAGTGTTATAATCATACCAATGTCAAACTCACTATATTTTGACATGTTGTGTTTCATGAGAATATATTTCCGTTTCATACAATCTCCAATCCTACCAAACATACGTCCTCAAATAGTGCCATATCACAACCCTTATTACGAACACATTCATCCATTATTGCAACACCACATTACACCTCACATCTAGTTATTAAAAAATATTCCTCTACTCCGTCATTAAACTAAATCATCTCTAACCTTTCTTCAACAGCTACTAAACCCCAACCTCCATCTGTTTTTGTAGCTGAAATACCTACTCTTCCAATAAAACATACATCCTCTCATCCCATGGTTACTCAATCCAAAAATGGAAATCTTAAACCGAAGCAGATACTTGACCTACAATATAATATATCTGCAAATTTGGATCCCATATGCTACACTTCTACAGTCAAATAACAAAAATGGAGGCTTTCTATGTCTCAAGAATTCCAAGCTCTACAGGCACGAGGCAACAAGATCTTAATTTTTTTTGCTCACCAATAAAAGGGTTCTTAGATGTAAATGGATATATTGCACTAAATTTGACTTGGCGGGTAAATTTGTTCGACATAAGGCTTGCCTAGTGATCCAAGGTAACAATCAATAATTTGAAATTGATTATATTGAAACCTTTAGTCCAGTCCCCAAGATGCCCACCATTCATGTACTTCTCATGGTAGCTCTACATCTCGATTCATAGTATCCTAATTGTGTATGCTTGTTACAATAATTCATTTATAGTCTGAAACAGTCCCCAAGGCAATGGTTTGCCACACTTTCTGACCATTTTAAGCTATTCAAATTTTTTCAAAGTCAAGCAGATCCATCATTACTCATAGATAATCATCTTGACATCAAAATATATTTTCTTATTTACGTCAGTGTCATACATCTTACCGACAATAACGCTTCGACTACTTCCAATTGGATATCCAACCTTCAACATCGGTTCAAAATGAGGACACTGGGAAATCTAGCTTATTTTGTAGGCATACAATCTACTACAGCAACATATGACCTTCAAATAAATCAATACAACTATGCATTAGAGATACTAAACCGTGTAGTTATGAAGGATTGCAAGCCTCTACAAAACCCAAATACCACAAAATATTCATCTTCATCAGCCTTGACTCTAAACATATCTTCTACTATCTATCGACATTTAGTTTGATCGCTGCAATACCCTACCGTTACATGATCAGATCTCTCTTTTGCGGTTAATCCGACTATGCCAATGTATGCATGATTCAATAAATATACATAAACATCAACTCAAAAGTGTACTCATATATCTTAAGGAAACCCTCCACTATTCTTTCGATCTATTTTGATAAATTAAATCTTCAAGCATATTCTAATTCCAATTGGGTCGGAGACTCCTCCAATGACAAATTTGCCATGAGTGATTATTCTTTTCTTGGATCCACTCCCATTTTATGGACAATCAAGAAACAACTCATTGTTGCTCGTTCCTCCGCAAAGGCTGAATATAGAGCACTAGCAACCACATCCACGTATATCATATGGATTCAGAGGCACTTGCTGAGTTTGGTATCTCTACAAACACTCCCACTACATTATAGTGTGATAAAAATTCATCTATAGGCTTGGCCAATAACCCTATCTTCCACGCTTATACAAAACACATTGAGTTAGATTTTCATTTTATTTGTGACTACATAAGCACGAATCAGATCCATGTTTATAATATCTATACGAAAGATTAACTCAATGATCTTTTCACCAAGAGTCTTCTAACACCTCAATTTCAACTCATTCGAAGAAAATTGACTCTCCCTAAGGATCATCAATTTGAGGGGCAGTGACAAGATCATCATACCATGTGCAATTTTTGAATTCGACTATTGAGCTTCAAGGCTCCAGCCAAATTCTGCATCGGCTGAAATCAAGGATGTACACTTGTCTTCTGCTCATAACCAACTCTGACATTTGGTTATGCGAAATTTTTTCTTCATGCCTATATATTGGATCACCTGGATTACTTTTCATTTTGATCAGAACAAACAAAATTAAAATATTACAGTGCCTAGGTATTCTAATTGCATTCTAAAACTTGTAGGTTTAGCATTGCAGGTGAAGGAAAGCTTGCTCTAGGGAAGAATGACATGTGACTGAAGTCCGTTATCAAAGGAAACATCAAGAACATATAATAACTGAAAAAAAAAATAAACATTTATAAGAGAATGACATATAATTTGAGTATTCCAACAAGCAATGACAATAGAATTTGAGATAATTGACAATAGACTCGTGACATACTACATAGACTTTGAAGTTAACTAAAAAAATTTTAAAATTGATAATAGCAAGCCCATTAATTCATTGAAATGAAACTTTAAAATTTTGAGAGAAAATTTCATGCTGATTTTTCATAATATATCGTCAGTTCTCCACTATTTACTTTGTGTACATTTTCCAGATTTTGATGCTGGCTGTATTGACACACAAAGTAGCCGAAAGCCCAATAAAATATTTTAAAAAGCCCAATGACATGCACAATTTGTGGGCCAAAAAAATAACACAATGTAAGAAATTCTTACAAAATAAAATACGATTTAAGGTAAGAATTTGGTGAAGATGGCCACAGTAACTTGTGAAATTAATATGCTTGAATACGTAGCATATTGAAAATTAATTTAATAATTTTAAAATAAATTTATTAATTTAATTTTGGAATTGATATCAGAAAAAGAGCATTTACATCCATTTCTTTCAATTCCTATGTTTTTACCTATCTGACGCCTAAACTTAATAATTTTACATTTATACCACTCAAATCTTTCATATCGAGCTAACAATATCACTATCTTAATTTTTAGAAGGTGAAAAGCAGATTTTCAAACAAAAGGTGGCATATATGTAAACGTTTAAATTTAAGTGTTAAATTTGTAAATACATAGAAATTGAATGATATGCACGTAAATCTTTCAAAGAAAATAGCATTTCTTAGAACATTTGTGTTAATTATAAGTTAAGATAAAGTAATTAGTGAAAGCAAATGAAAGGCTTTTATAGATTTAACTCAGATTGGAAGCCATAAATGGATAATGTTATATTGTATGTCATGTGTTATCAAGACATTTTTATCATCATACTTGAAACTTGATCTAGTTATAGCAAAAAATATTCAAAAATAAAATTCAAATTTATTTAGACCCCAATTTCAATGTGTATATAATCAAACTGAGCACATTGATAAGACAAATCCAATGACACTGAGTGATCTAATCTGAATCTAAATAAGCCCAAATAAAACATTTGAAGTGTTATCAAATGTTTTGGTGCATCAATCAGCACCAACTACAGCTTTTGTAGCTAACTATGATCGTTATAGCCACAAACTATGATTTTTGTAACCAACTAATGCTATTGGCTTTGTAGCTCAAATATTACTTTTGTTGCTAAAATACTATTATAAAGTTGTGGTTGTCCGTTTTTATAATCTTTTTTTCCTTAATTCAGGATAAGAGTGGACATCTATGCTTTCAATTTTCTAGGTCTGGTCAAAAGATTTTTCACCTTTCAAAGGTTTTTCACGTTATAGATCAGGTTATCTCATATACTTCGTTCTATGTGTTATGAGAATTATATTGAGCTAAGGCTCAACATTATTCTATCATTTAGAATTTTCTAACACGTAATAGTATTTAATACTAGGTATAATTACATCCATAAGATTAAATTATTTATAACACTAGTACAAATCTTTTTTATTGTTTTGAACTATTGATTTAGTGCAGTTAAGCATGCCAGAATCAAAACATTGAGAATTTGATAAAAATGAAAACAATGAATTGTGATTTTAATTTAAATTTTGATATTTTATGAGAAATTAATGATCTTAATATTATTAATAATAATAAAACATTTTATTTTTACCATCACTTCAGTAAAATGGAAGTTGGGGAGGCTTTAAATAAAATGAATGGGGAAAAATCAATAGAACCTAATGATATCCCGATAGAAGTGTGAAAATGTGTAGGTGATTTAAGAATTTTTTAGTTTACTAAACTTTTTAGTATTATTTTTAAAACAAAAAGACTCTCAAGGAGTGGAGGAAGCGTATTTTGATTCATATTCTTAAGAATAAAATAAACGCACGTGATTGTGTAAATTATAGAGGAATTTTGTCATACATTAAAATCATGGGAGATATTAAATAGTAACTAAACATATATTAAGGCGCGATACAAAAATTTCTCAATATTAGTTTGGATTTATGTCAGATAGAGTCTACTATGGAAGCTATATATTTATTGAAAGGTCTGATGAAGAAGTACATAGAGAGTAAGAAGAATCCATATATGATTTTAATTGATTAAGAAAAAGCTTATGATAAGATTCCAAGATAATTCTTTGGAGAATTCTAAGAAAAAGGAATTGATATGACTTATTTTCAAGTCATTAAAGATACATACACTAGAGTTATTAATTGTGTTTGAACAGAGGGAGGATTAACAATGTATTTTTCTATTTCAGTTGAATTACATCAAAAATCGACCTTAAGTCCACACTGTTTTGATTTAGTTATGGATGTTATTGGACATTTATAGGATGATGCAACATGGTATATGTATTTTGTTGATGATATCCTTCTTGTGGATAAAACTAGATAAATAATTTAGGAAAATTTTGAATTATAGAGATTAGCTTTACATGTAGTCTAAAGGCTTTCATTTGAGTAGAACTATAATTTAATACATGGGATGTAATTTTAATAGTAGTAGATCTAATGGCAGTGTTGTAATAATTGATGATCAAGTTATTAAAAGGAGTGAATGCTTTAGATATCTTAGGTCTTTTGTTCAAAGTAATGGTGATATAGATGATGATTGTTGTTATTAGTAAAATTCAAGTTGGATGGTTGAAGTGGAGGAATGCATTGGGTCTATTGGGTGATAAAAAAGTTCCACTTAGATTTAAATGAAAATGTTATAAGATGGTGCTGAGACATGTAATGCTTTATAGCGCTGAATGTTGATTTATAAAAGAAAATCATAAAAATAAGTTTAAGTGTTGTTGAGATGGAGAATGCTTATGTGGGTGAGCGGTTTTACACTTCAACACAATATGTGTAGCGAATATATCCGTAAAAGAGTTGGTGTTAGCTCTAATGACATACAAAATTAGAGAGAGTTATCTTAGATGGTTTGATTACATTAAATGTCAAGCATCATATAATATAGTTAAGATAGTAAATGTTTTAGATTCTACTCATGTTAAGGATGGTAGACGTAGACCTAAAAAGACTAGGCCATGTTGTCTAAAATATTATATTAATTTATTAGAGTTAAAAGAAAACCAGACACTCAATAAGACACAATGGAGAAAAAAATTAATTTAGCCAGCCCCACTAAATGGAAAAAATATTATATCAGGAATGCTGATGCAGTTTTGCATCAGAACTCCAATCAAAACTTACCAACTGTACAGACAGACCCCCTTAGTAAATAAATTAATTAATTTAATACATAGAGGGTCTGATAGTACACGTGGCAGGCCCTAATTGAAATATTGTTGCAAAACTGCATCAGGACTTCTAATGCAATTTTTTTTCCATTAAGTGGGATAAAGACTTGTTGTTGTTGTTGTTGTTGTTGTTGTTGTTGAGTGAGAATTAAAAAAAGGATGAAACAAATTGCCAGTTTGGTAAATAGGTAATTTTTGAGTGGCATGTATGTAATTGCTTGCTACTAGGGATAATATAGTAAATTAGTGAAAAAATAAGCGGCTGAGCACATCCTGCAATAAATATCGTTGAATACCACATACAGAGAGTCAAATATATTACAATTATTACTTTGTATTTCAATTTTATAATTTTATAATGCATGCACTATTTAAAAGCATTAATTTATATGGATTATTTTTTATTGATATTGTTCTATCTCTGAATAATTATTTTAATGTAAGGTGTCTTACTATATTCTTTATACTGTATGGCAATTGGTAAATCATACTTTTAAGAGACTCGAAATATTTGTTTATTCAATTAATTAGATTACTTTAAATAAATTTGTTTATACCATTGTCACCATTTTAAAATTGAAATACACCTTGTCATGCCGAGGTTTATGTCACTGAGATGTTGCTAGTCCAAATATAAAATTTTGGGTGTTAGATATTTAAATAAACTTCCGTGAATAAGAAGAGGATGTATACTGATGTATCATCATGACCATAATTTACCCTGTCAAAACTTATGGCACCATGCGATTGAGCTAGAGTGATGTAAGTGAGCCCAATTGACTCGTGAGCCTGCTCGGGCTCGCCTCAATAAGTGGCTTATGAACTAAACTCAATTAGCTAACAAGCCAAGCTCAAGCCAGTCCCAACTCGACTCATTAGCTCGTGAGTCAACAATTTTCTTTAAATTATTAAAAATTTAAAAAGAACTAAATTTTAATATTTTTTTATCAAATGATTTCTTACTAATTACCATCTAAATGTTCATTCTATTTCTCATTTCATTATAAGACAAGCTTTAAGTTAATACATTTTTCTCTCTTTCATGCTAAACGTACCAACACGTGCCTGCTCAAACTCATAGAGTTAAACTAAAGCTCAAGGCTCAGCCGAGAGCTGCTTAACCTCGAGTCGACTTGTTTACCTGTCAGACTCATCAAACAATTTGAGTTAATCAGGACCATCCAATTCCTCCCCCACAAAATACATATGGATCATCGAAATTAAACTACCTCTTTTCCCTAAAGTCCACACAAGCTATGTAAAATAATCTCCAACTCCAGCTTCGAGAAAAACATCCCGTTTGTGTAGAAGCACAAGTATCCAATTATAAAAGGAAAACAGCTGATTAAACAAGAAGTTGCACATGATTATGTCGGGCCCTCGTGCTTAGGGTCTTGTTTAAGCTCTAATTAAGATCCAAGTGTCAATCCATCACTCCTAACTCAAACTTAAATCAATTATAAGAGTCATCATCTAATGCATCTAATTACATTAATTTAAACTTCACAACTTATTCCAAGATTGTTACACCCAACTTCTATGTATATATTCCCTTCTTTAATTACTTTTTATACTTAAATATCACTAATCTCCATGATTACGCAAAACCCATATTTGGTCCTGCCGTACTGTCGAGCCAAACTCTTCAGCTTTCCTTGACCATCCACATTTTGAACTTTATAAGTAAAAAATAAAAAAGTTCATTATAATTAATTTTGTAATTTTGTTAGAGCTAACAAGGAATATTAAGGCTTAATCTACCCAACCTAATCTCACCAATAATCCACCAATTAAGCACATATAAGTGAGAGGGACCCCACCTTCGCTGCGAGCCTGCAAGCAATCCTTCTTTCATTTATGTCACCACTTTGAATATTTCTGACATTGCATAATATCAATTACTTACTCGCAATTTAATACAGCGACCCCTCAGCCCGTCCGTCATTATAAATGCCATTCGTGATCCGGAATATGTGTAGGCTTTTGAGTTTTGAATGTAAAATTGCTGTTGAAACAGTGCTTGGTGTTTATTTAAAGTTAGAAGTATGTTTAGATTTGCTAATTAAACTTAACTGAATAGGTTTATATTAAATTAAAATAAAATTGTATTAAATGTGATTAATTGAAGTTTGTTGACTTGGCCTGAGGACCATCCATGGTAACTAAGGGGTTGTTTGATTGTAAACTTCCGGAGCATAGAGTTAAAAAGTTTTTTGATATTTGGTGTCAATAAAATAAATGAAAATGAAAATTTTAAAACATTTATGAAGCATATTTTGCATGCAACATAGGATTGTCACTATAAAATTTTTTAAATTTTATTTAAATTCATTCATCTCGTTTTAGATATTCATTGTCATGATTTATTGTTGGATATATATGGTCATTGCTACATCACTTTTTACTTGCGAGGCTTTTGACTAGTGCTTGGCTTCCTCTCAAATCTTAAATTTAGCCATTGCCATCAATATCTCACCACAAGCTCTAATGCATCATGTAGTCCCTTGCCATCTGCGCTGGCAGAACCAGTTTTATTTCTTAATATTTAAATTTTTTTTTAAATATTGGGCAAGCAAATATATCAATGGCTAAAATTGTAAAATTCTAGGGCGATCATTTCTTCCCATTTCATTGTCTATTTTGAAGGTGCTAGTCCTCTCCATCATCATTCCTTTGTGTTTTCATACTTCTCTTCCCATTCAATCAACTTCATCAAATCATTCTCTTTTAAATGTTAATTTATCATCCCAAATTTTATTGCACTTGCAATAAAAATACATTCAAATAACTTAAGTGCAACTCATTTGACCTAAAGCTTGATAGCTTGCTCTCCTATCATAAGGTTTTTAATGCAAGGCCTGGTATATAAAGATATGTCCACAAGTTGATGAAGATAATTCTATTTCATTTTCTAATTCTAAAATTACACATATTCAAACAACATTTATATAATTTAATTTTTCCCCCACGACATTAAATAAAGATAAAAAAGTAAAACATATAACTGCATAGTCTTTTATTATATAAATTAATGAAATTTAATGTACCCATGTTTTATGTATGATTCTATTTTTTAGAGTAATGTCCCCTTACTCAGAGCCTTTCTGGCCTCAAATTTATCAGCCAATTAATGAATACATAATACACATACCCAGCCACTTTATAATTTCAGAACTTAAAAAAAATAAAATAAAATAAAAAGAAAATCCCATTCTGCAATCTGCTCACAAATCTCCCCTCCCACCCTCTGCTTTCAGCCTTTTGGTTTCCATCAGGGTTCGACGGGTTAAGTGTGCTTTGAGATTCGCGGCGGCCCAAATCTGCTCGAGCTCTCGGGCGAAGGCCTTCTGCCGGCCGATGACGATGGTGATGTGATCCTTGCCGTTGATGAGGTGGAGGTTGGCACGTGGGACTCTGGACTTCACGGCGGCGCTGCAGCTGACGGGGAGGAGATCGTCGTCACAGCCATGGAGTATCGTCACCTCGCACGCGCGCATCTTATCCCTCACCGTGTCTAAGTAGCCTTCTATCTTCCCCGCACTTCCGCAGATGATGTTGTGAAGCGTGTGCCATGCAGCGTTGTGCGTGTGGCAGAAGAATCCCTCCATCAGAAATGTCCTTATCCTGTTCCTCCGCATCACACATACAAAACAAATGTGATTAACTTCCAATAAATCATAATGTTATGATTATATGCTTCATAGATTATTCGCTAATCATCATGATAATTGCATAATTTACAGTTTTTTTAATTTTGGTTAAAAATATTTGCAATTAATCATTCCAATACAATTCAAATTATATGGACAAATTAAGTAATTTAATTTGCATTAGATGGCCAAAATATATAGTTATCATGATATGTATTTAGGGATGCAAAAAATTGATTAATCCAAATAATTTTCGGGCCGGGATCGGTTAGGATAACCTATTTGATTTCTTTAGTTGGGTTCGTTTCACCTGCCAACCTGAAAATGACCCGAAACTAGTCGGTGTCTTACTTATCTGAATTTGACATGAAATTGATATCGATTTTGACCCAAATAGTTATTCACTTGTAATTAATAAGTTAAATGGGTCATATTATGATTACCCATGTCTCGGATGAGTCTAGTTCTTGTTGAAATTTTCAACTCATATAATATTTGGCTAGGTTCGAATTCAATTTGAGCTTATTCAGGTCGTGTCAGTTTAGAGTCGGACTTAAACTCGAACTGCACACCTAAATTGACACCTCTATATGCATTACACACTGTAAATTATATATCAATATGATAATAACACATTATTTTATATATATTAAATTATTTTATGCAAAAAAAGTAATGTTTTTACTTTTTTGAACAAATGTACTTCACAAATAATAAAGAGCTTTCCTCCAAGATAATCAATTGATAAGCCAGCGTTATGTCCACATATTTTATTTGATAAGATACCTTTAAGCTGCACAATAGTATAAGTTCAAAGAATATATCAGAAGTATAAGAATTTTGTTTAGAATATTAAAACTATTTAATTCACTTTAAAATCAATATATTATATTGTTTCTCAAATAATTATTATATTTTATTCAACTCAAAAAAAATTCTAGTGGTGGAATCAAAGACAATTGAGAGAGATATTTGTCATCCTTAAATTTCTAAAATTATTTATTATTATATAATTTACTAAAAATGTTGCATTTATAAAAAAATATGCATATCTTCTTATTTAATTTAAATAAATGTAAAATTTATACTTCAATCCTTAAGATATTAATTGAATATTGAAGTAAAGCATAGAAAATAGGTATAAAATTTTTTGATTTAGTTTAAGATTAGCGCAATACAAATTCTTTACATGTTGCATTAATTTTAAAACACAGTTGTAATTAATTTTTTTACAATTATGCCCACTAAATTATTTCTCTAGAAGAATGAAGTGCATTTTATCACATTTTCTTTAATTATAAATATTTTCATATTTATGAGAATATTTATAATTAGGGGTATTTTACATACGTATCACACAATTTATATGTATTTACATATATGATATCTAAATTTTCATATTTATGTACATAGCACCCAAATTTAAATTAAATATTGATAAAAGAGTGCCTATTCAAAACTAAAATTTATGGTTGGAGCGGCAATGCCTATCCGGACTTCTGTGTCGCTATCTGATAGATGCGAATGGGCAGTTCATAAATCCTTCCTCATCTATGCCTATCATAATCCGCCACGTGTTTATGTCAGGCAATTGGCATTACTTTAGATCTCGTCGTAATTCGTTGTGTCAGGCGATTGGCGCGTGATAAATACTTTAAATATTTACAATTTTTTTAAAAAGTATGAATTATTAAAAAATGAATATAACATAATTTATGACTGATTTTCAAAATGTTTCAAAATAAATCTTATGGTGTTAAAAATGCAGTTTTTTTTTATATAGACTTAATTTGAGTTTTCATAATCATACCTGTTAAAGGTGAGGAGCCGAAAGAGGAACTCCCAGAAACGATGGTGCCTGCACATAAGCAAGCTCACAGTGCGGCTAATATGTTCATACCAGCACGCCACCGATGCTCCCAGCGCTATCATCGGCCACACCCGCCGCGGCGCCACCCTTCTCAGCACATATTGCGTTCCCTGCACCCCTTTCGGCACCGGAAAGTACGGCTGCAAAACCACCATCACACATAAATTCATTACAGTAAACCTAACTGCATCGGCAGCTATAATGGCAATGTCATAATACCGGGGCAAGGAGAGTGAGTGATTTAATGGCGTCGGGGTGCTTAACGGCGAGGGCCAGCGCCAGAATACAGCCGAGTGAGTGAGCCACAATGTGTAAGTTCCGCACCCGGTGGCGCTTCAGCACCGAACGCTCGATCATCTCCACGTGCTCCCGCAGAGTGTACAGCGAATCCGCCGGCTTAGGGCTCCGGCCGAAGCCGAGCAAGTCAACAGCGAAAAATCTGTATCTCGACTTCGCCTCCTCCGAGAAATTGGGAAAGACTGTCTCCGTCCAAAAGGCTGACGATGATATGAAACCGTGGATGAACAACACGTCCTCCGCCGCGACTGCCCCATCTGCATCCGTCCAGTCACTAATGTTAGGTAAGCGGTGTGGAGCATAATGACTACTGTTGAACATTATTAAGTAAAAAAAAAATTAAAATTGCGGGCAAGTAGGTTGCCAGATTCATTAATTAATGATCACGTGTAATAAGATGTTTAATAGCATTAAATTTAAAGAATGTCATTATTTTAAAACATTAAACGCTTATCAATGTTTCTAAGTATGCCTCTTAAATAAAAATAAAACTTTTTCTTTGTTATGTCATAATCAATTTAATGAAAATCATGCTATTATGTTTAAATTTTTAAGGCAAATGCAATGCAATTTCACGTCTTTCCACAAATAACTTTCATTCTATGCTTTTCAAATGTAGAGAACACTACACAAGCTTAATTTTTAATTACATTAAAAGCTAAAAATTAATAAAAACTATTGTTCTTATTACATTATTAAGATTGAATGCGTTGTTTAAGTTTAGTTGTGAGTTTAATCTTTACCCGGCGGATACTGCGCGTGCACATATAAGTCGCCGGAAGCGGAGGGCGAGCACCAACCCGTACACCGCTTGCAAGCGCAGTCCGACCAGCGAGGAACAGGGTCAGACTTCCGGCCGCCAATCTTCCCCTCCAGCATCTCCACAATGGTGGAGTTGATCGTAAATGTGGTGACAGACGCGGCGTGCAAGCGCGTTGAGCCTAAGCGTCGAAGCTCCGTCATAGTCGACCGCGAGAGCTCGGAGAGAAGCGGGGGACGCGAGTACAGAGTATCAGATATATCCTCAAGATGGATCTTGCTGGAGCAGAGGCAGACGACTTTAGACCCGCCGCCGTTCTCCGAGACGAGTATCTTGCCGCTGCTGGTTATCATTTCGCGCGCCGAAGAGGAGCAATAGCAGGGCTTCCACTCCGCCTCAAAGGCATAGTCGAGAAGCTTGTACGCCAAACAGAGCAGGACGTCGAGCAGATCCAAAACGGTGAAGACCACGAAGCTGACTACCTCGTTAACCAACCGCCCCGCCATCGCAGCGCGGTTCTTCAAACTTGCCTGTAGCGTCAATCCCTGTTTGGGACGCGGCTTAGACATTTTGCAAGTCGAAGAGCAGCGCTGCGTGAGAGTGGGGGGATTAATTATATAATGGGAACCAGGAGATGGGAGGTATTAATTAAGTAGTCTTAAATGGTAATTAAGGATGCACGGAGGAGGGAGAAAAGTGGTGGGGGATGGGGGATGGGAGATGGGAAGGGAAGACTAGTGCAGGGGAGAAATGGTGAATTCATTGTTACATTAAAATGGTTTGTTGGACAAGGAAAAGAAGGTGGGTGGTAGTTGAGCTCCCCCGGCCTACAATTCCATTTCCGACACCATTGGACGCTAATGCGCTATTTCTGCTGCCTGTGGAATGCGGAGGACTTGGGTTCGGGTTAAACAAAGAATGCGGGGAAAGGTTGCTGCAGATGATTCGTACTGTATAGGTTTCTGAGTTAAGGCTTATTTTAAATCAGGATAGAATATTAAGTATTTTGTCGCGATCCGGGGGAGTTTTATGTACATTAATTTGTATAATTTGTGTAATATTATTGTACATGAAATTTGTAGGTATTAGGATAAAATATGTGATATTTATTTATCTTTTTCTTTTGGAAATGAAGTCAATAATTTGAATTAGTATTTGGTGGTTATTAAAAATTTCAGATGATCTTGTGGAAAAGTTTTTACGCCGTCAATAAATTTTTATTATCTGACACAAAATTTTAGGTATGACATGAATATCAAGACAATCTGTTAAGTGAAAAAAATTTAAATTTCAATTCAGAGTCGATCAAAACTTCGATTTCAACAAACTTACAGTCAAATTGACCGGCTCGACGAGACAGACACCATGATATCAAAATTGGTCAAATTCGAGTCAAATCAAGCTCAAATCAGGTCATTAAACTATTTCTGAAAGTTTTCCAGACACATCTGAAAAATCAAAATTGTCGAATACGACGAGTTTATAGTCTGTTTGAGCGTCTCGACAAGATGAATCTAAATGAGCTCAAACTCACTGAATTCAGACGATTTTATAGTCTATTTGAACGTCTTCTAATTAAGGGAACCTCTCTGTACCATCTGATCAAAGTGGTTCATATTCTTGCATTAATTGCATTTCAAACTCTATAAATAGAACCACACCTCTCTCTTGAGAAAGGGAGGAAAGCTTGAGGCTTGTGGACGAGCTCAACACTTAAAGAAGAAGCTGAAGTCCAACACCACTCATGACATAACTGACTATCGTCGACCACTGTCAACCACATCCGATCACTGTCAACCCCCACTTGTAGGCCGCCTCCGATCACCATCGATTGCCGCTGATTCCTTGCAACAAGTTCATCTGTACATCAACATTTTAATTTGGAAAGCTTTATAACCTTTCCCCAACTGTGGGAAAATGGGTCTCTGTAATCATCAATTGGGCTAGGCTCCGTGGTTTTTTTCATTTATAGGTTTTCCACGTAAAAACTTCTGATGTCACTACTGGTTTTTTTCTTTTATCTCAGTGTGTGTTGAATTCTCGTGCAACGCTATGACGATAGTCCATTTCTCTACTGCCGCAATTTTTCTAACATACATCAGTTTAGCGCCGTCTGTAGAAAGAGAGCATTCCCACCACTAAAATACTTGCAAGTATTGATGGACATCATTCACAACACTCGCAACAATAAAGCATCCCGCTCCAACACCCATCATTAAGAAGGCAGTGCAAAGGGCAACAGGCCTCTACATACTCCTACTCCATAAAGCATTACCCTATTATCAAAGGTGCCTTGGATCATTCTCAAGGTGTTTTGGTTCATTCTCTGGAAGACCGGGTACGTAGGATGGAGGAGTCTCAACATGAGATCCCTCATCTTTTAATTTGGGAGAGAAAATAACAACCTAATGGAACTTACTCACCACTAATTCAACATTCAACAAGAAATATACCACTCACCGGGTTCTCCCCTAATGATGGAACCATTCCTCTACCAAGGCAAACACCGATCATCTCGACATTACAAGTTCTACTCATATGTCTCATGTAGTTAACCTTACAACTCCCCGCCTTACTGTAACCTCAAGGTAGTATCATCCATGATGAGCTACGACTCGTGGTTCGAGAAGAGTTCCCTCTGGATAAAAGAGATCGATTTCCTGCTCGGTGCAACTTCTAAGATCGTCTTCTTTGGCTGAAGCAGTTCTCTAAAGCCCTATCCCCACATGCTCCAATTTCTCGAACATAAATGCCTACGAAGGGGTAACTAACCCATACAAGCACGTCGATCATTATCAAACCATCATGCACATTCACCGTGCCTCTGATGTGCTTCTTCGTCAAGCGTTCCCTGCGACTCTAAAGGTTCAAGCTCACTCATGGTTCTACTCCCTCCTGGGGGAAACATCAATACAATGAGCTTGTCAGATAATTCATAGAACAGTTCATAAAAATAAAAGGATAGTCAATGATTCAAAACAATTATTAAGAGTTCAGGGTATCCCTTAAGGAATATATTTGTAAGTTCTCCTCTGAAACCTATTAGATTCTAAGGATGGATTCAAGGTTACTAAGAAGAGTCTATCTTGAACGACTCCACCCATGACCTTTATACTCATCATTGATGCGGGAGACATTTCACTCTTACGCCTACCTTTTCCATCGTGTCGAAGCTCAAATCTCTTAAAACGAGGCCATCAATGCATATAAGGAACAATTTAAGCGATTGAGGTGCAAGTGTAAGAACAACGTCGAGGATACCGATTAGATCTTACAAAGAAAAAAAATGCATGTAATTCAACACAACACATGACAACATCCTAATAACCGTTAAGGATGAAGAGGTCGTCAAGTGGCCAAAACCGTTAAAAAATAAAAAAGGTGTAGACCTGTCTTAATTTGTCATTTCCACAAAGCAAAAGGACATTCAATAGAAAGGTTTTTCAACTAAAGGAAGAAATTGAACATATAATACACCAATTTCATTTGGGTCGCTGCTTACAAGAACGAGGTGATGGGAACGAGAAGAAAAACTTCAGGGTTATCGAATGAGAAGTTCAACTTCAAATTATTTTATTTGATTAAAAGACTACCCTATAAACCCTTAATTTTATTCTACCAAAAATTTCATGTTGCTTTAAACTGCCATTGCAATGAAAATTTATTATTTTATCACAAAAGATTTTTGTGTAGAAAGTCCCCTTGAGGGTAACCTGCCGACAGGATCACTATTGAGCCCAAAAAGCAAGACTTGATGGGATGATACAATACCCCTGAAAGTTGAGTCCAATAGGCAAAACTCGATGGGAAGCTATGGGATGATAGATACCCCTAGAAGTGGAGCCGAAGAGGCAAAACACGATAGAAAACCATGCCCTGAATTCAAGCTCAAGAGACAAGACTCGATGGGATGATACAGTACTCCTGGAAGTTGAGCCCAAAAGGCAAGGCTCGATAGGATAATATGGTACCCCTAGAAGTTGAGCTCAAGAGACAAAACTTAATGGGAAGCTTTCGTGCCCCTGCAAGTTAAACCCAAGAGGCAAGGCTTGATGTGATGATACGGTACCCCTAGTTGTTGAGTCCAAGGGGCAAAAACTCTTTTGGAAGCTGTCATGTCCTTGGAAGATGAGCCCAAGAGGAAAGTATCGATGGGAAACTAGTAGTGAACAATGTTCTCACTATAATGAGGTCTCTACTCAAAGGCCTTTTAAGGCTACAAATCATAAAAGACTTGTGTACATCAAAGAACTCAGAAGGCTACAAGCCTCATATTACATAGGTACATCAAATGGCTCATAAGGCTACAACTTGCAGAAAACACATTTACATAAAAAACCTCAAAAAGTTACAAGCCTTAGAAGACATCGGTTCATTTCAAGCTCTTATAAGGCATACACCTGCGAGGGCATAACTTTAGAAGACACGAGTCTAAAAAAGCATGCAATTCTCTATTTTATAAAATGTGTGTGTGTGTTAACTTTAATTACAGAGTTTTGCATGATTGAGAAACCACTATAACCTTGAAAACAATAAGGAAATACATTATCATCATCTACAAATGTCACATCAGATGATTTAAAAGGCCATAAAGACCAACAAAACTAGTATAAAAATGTTAAAAGAAGTCGGCTCATCTTCAAATGGTAGTGGATGCCTCGTCAAAATTTTGGTGCTTTTGCTGATCTTTAGGAGAATGATATTCTCCAACTATTACCGTCATAGAAGCATGAAAGTCTCCCCCTCAAAGCATTAGGAGAAAAGTCTAGCATTTCTTCATCTCCCCTGGAATGCGCAAAAATAAGCAAGAAGATTCAGAGTCACATGTTGGGCAGGGACAAAGATAATTTCCTTAATCTCAATGACGCAAAAGAGGATCTCGTCGATCGCTTACTATGTAACACAGGTAAGACTTTCTTCTTCACATCAACATGAAAGAAGATCTCATTGAAAGTCATGTACACAAGTTGAGAACTACTTTCCTCTGCACCTACTTTAAAAAAGAAGACACAGTTGGTCGCCTTCTATGCAGAACACGGATGAGTTTCTTCTACACTGCAACATGAAAGAAGATCCCGCTGATCGCCTGTTACAC
Source organism: Papilionanthe hookeriana x Papilionanthe teres (assembly GCA_022702705.1). Classification (NCBI taxonomy): domain Eukaryota; kingdom Viridiplantae; phylum Streptophyta; class Magnoliopsida; order Asparagales; family Orchidaceae; genus Papilionanthe; species Papilionanthe hookeriana x Papilionanthe teres. The sequence continues at coordinate 61,062,813 of CM040426.1, forward strand.
TAGACGAGGACAAATTTCTTTTGCTCCACGACACAAAAGAGGATGCTGTTGATTTCTTGCTATGTATGTTGGGGATGATTTTCTTCTTTTGAAAATCTCGGATTACCTCCTAAGCAGAGTCAGGAACTCCACCTCCATCCGCATCTGATTTACCTATTTATAGGCTAAAAAATCTCTCATATCGTTAATAAAAGTAATTAAAAAATCAATTAAAATCTGTATCAATTCTCTAGTCCATGCGCCTTCCAGCAAATTCTCAATGTTTGAAATTTAATTTTTTCATATACAAAAAAAATATATAATATTTTCAAATTCATGTAACCTTTTCAAATTCCCAATGTCTGGAATTTGACGGTTTCAAATGTATAAGTTATTTTCAAATCTTTTAAATTCTCATATTTACGTTTTAAATTGTATCTATAATTCCTTCATATATATATGAAAACTTACCATAATTTTATTTATATTTATATCACTAAGATTGATATATTTATAAAGAAAAAATAAAAGAAAATTTATATAATACGTTTTGTTTAGGATTGAACCCCTGCCTTAAGAAGCAAAATATGACAACCAATAAGCTAAACATGATTTTTTACTATGTGTACGATAATTTTTATTCTTATGATATCATTAAGATGTAATATTATATATATATATATATATATATATATATATATATATATATATATATATATATATATATATATATATATCTGCGTGTGTGTGTGGGCGCGCGCGCACGTGTGCGTGTGTGTGTGCGCCCGCACGCGCACGTGAGAGAGATAAAATTGTAAAGTGCTCTAAATTTAATATTTTTGGATGATGAAAACGATATAAGCCAAATATAAGAGGTAATTGATACGGCATCAACAATTATTTATCACCTGATATGAATCTCGATGTATGACACAGATCTCGAGATAATCTTTTGAGCAAAAACATTCAAACTTCAATTCAGAGCCAACCAGAGCTCCTGTTTTAGCAAAAATATAGTTAAATTGACCAGCTAAACGATCCATAAAGTTGTTCAAATTCAAGTCAAATAAAGCTCAGATCAAGCCCTTAAATAGCTCTTGAAAGTTTTCGGACAAACTTGAAATGTCTGAATCCGATAAGTTTATAGTAGATTTGAGCGTCTCGACAAGATGAATATAATGATCCCAAGATCACTGAATTTCGACATTTTTAAGGCTCTCAAATATCCATCAAACGTCATCTGATTGAGAGAAGTACTCCAGATCGTTCGATCAAAGTTGTTCATATTCATGCATTAATTGCACCTAAAACTCTATAAATAGAGCCCCACTCCTCTCATGAGAAATGGTGAAAAGCTTGAGGCTTGAGGAAAAGCTTGAAGCTTTGAAAAAAAGTTGAAGTCCAGCACAACTTTTGTTGTTGTCGACCACCGCTGATTGCTGTCAATCACATTTGATCATTATCAACCCCTACTTGCCTGCTATCGCCGATGACCATCGATCGTCGCCCATTCCTTGCAATAAGTTCATCCGCACGTTGACATTGTAATTCGAAAACTTTGTAAGCCTTTCTCGCCTATGAGACAAGAGGTCTCTGTAATCATCAACTTATAGTGAATTTTTACAACTGGGCCAGGACCGGTGGCTTTTTCTTTTTACGAGTTTTCCACTTAAAAAATTTTGATGTCACTAGCAGTTGTTTCGTTTTATCTGGGTGTGTGTTGAATTCTCGTGCAATATTAAAACAATAATCCATTTCTCTATTACCGTGAATTTTCTAGCACTTTAAGTATATCAACGTTCATTTAAAAATGTCAACAATTGGATAAAATTTGATGAGTTCTTGAATTCAATTAAAAAATTAAAAATGTTTAAGACTAAAATGGACAGACACACCCTTAAGATTTTATTCTATATGAAATATTGATGCATCAAAATAAAACACGTAATATTTTTTTTTCTCTTGGAAATAAAAAAATTCTAAGCAATCCCCATTTTGTGAAACATAAAAACCTTTATTTGAAGGCCTGGATGATGAAATTTGGCCAAATTTTATGCTGAGATCTGCACGTTGCAATGACGGTCATGTATAGTCTACTGTTTCGATTCAAAAAAAATGGGGTTGCACGTTACAAAATGGAAACCATCGACCCCATCGGTTTATTTTCCTGGCTCGAGCAACCCGTGAGATGACCTATTATGTGGTATAATGCCAGACAAAAGATTTTAACTAAGCAATTTGAATTAGTATTTAGTAGTGATTTAAAAAAAAGGTTTAACGGTTGGATCAAATTCAATCAAATGCGTTGAGTCGATGAATTCAATTTAAGAACTAAAAATCCTTACGACTAAAAGAACACATTTAAAAATTGGGGCTTTGTATTTAAAGGTCTAAGTTCTCAACATTATATTTTACATTTATACCATCAAAACCCTTTATATCACATCCAAAATATCATCATTTAAACTTTAAAAAATTAAATACATATTGAGTGGTAAATATGTAAATTTTGATGGTAAATATGTAAATTGAGTGGTAAATATGTAAATTTTCCTTGATGGTCAATATGAAACAAAAGAATTGAGTGGTAAATATGTAAATTTTCCTTGATGGTCAATATGAAACAAAAGAATTGAGTGGTAAATATGTAAATTTTCCTTGAAAAATTTGGAGACCACCATACTCTTGCATCTCTTCTAATAAGTGTTCTGCTTGAAAGTTGAATTAAAAATAAGATAATAAACTTTCGAGAAAAACATTGAACGGTCGCATAAAATTTTGCTTTAAGTTATATTCTCTTCTAAAACCCTTTTTTTTTTTGTTCACTTGTCACACCTATACCTTTTATTATCTTTAATAAAATAATCAGATTAGGTGCGACCAGTCTTAATCAAAGGCATTTTATAATAAAAATAATATTAAAAAAACTATGAAGATCTGTGACTCATTGATTAAAAGAAAAAAATGGGAAGTTCGTAGGTTTAGTAACCAACGGCGTATCCCATTAGATTGCATAAATTTGTCACTTCTCTTTCTTGATGAGCAGGTTCAATAGTATTTTGAATATAAATAGTTGTTATAGTTTTACTCTTGATGACTACTGTCTAGTCAATTTTATATCTTGTTCTATTATGACATCGAAAAAAATATATCTCGTTCTACATTGAAAGGGTCAAATTTAGCATATCTTTTATTCACTTTAACTTCTATGATTTTATATGATTTGTTTACCCTAATCCACCATTACAAACAGGATCAAATAAATCACAGTTGAATTGGAATATGCTTCTCCTAATGGGGCTAGGATATTCTAATCCTTTATTATTTTCGTTAACATAAACACCCGAATTATTAGTCTTTTTTCTTACTACTAGGATTTTGTATGAAACTAATAGTCATTCACATCATAAAATTGCCAAATTGTTACTATGCATAAGGGACCCTAAGAAAGATACGTTAAGCTCTCATATGTTACTTCATTATTCTAATCATGAATCTATGAATTCATAAGTAATCATGTTTTCTATTGTTTCCAAGTAAAACTAAATTAAGTGTTCCTAAGATGAGAAGGCTTATGTGGATGAGTGGATTTATACTTAGAGGCAAAATGTGAGACGAATATATTAGAGAAAGTCAACCATCCGATCGACCTATCTGGAGTATAGATTGTTTAGATTTGACTTGTATTAAGAAAGGTAGAGGCATGGCTAAGAAGACTTTGGCATGCATGTTGTATAAAAATGATCATAACCTATTAGAATTACATAACGTGTAAAAAAGTGATCTACTCCTGATAAGAGCATATGAGGAGAATAGTTAGAGTTAAACTGTGCATTAAATTTCGCTGTAAAATAAATATTTACTAATTTTTTTCTTACCTTAAATGATTTTGGAGTTGGGATGAGACTTCACCGCTGCCGAGCTACATGCACATAGTAATAAGCGTCAGTCAGACTATACATGGGTTGACAACAGATCTCAAGCGACAAATGTAAGTAGAAAGAGTAATTGTTATAAAATTCAACTAAGTCTTAAATTTAATTTTGTCTCAAACTTATTTTAATATTTTTTATAGGAAACCTTCTAGCAGCTAAAGTAGAGCTGAATCCAACGCATAGGAAGGCTTACAATCATGGGTCGTGATTAGTCTGACTATGAGTTATGGAGAGAGAACGCTTAATGCAACAATAAAGAAAGTTTCTATGGATTGGGTTCTTAGGAGCAAGCAAATGTCACTCATCTCTCTTCAAGCACATTCATTAAATATACCTATGCCGCCTAGGAGGATGAGTTCAGTAATGAAGTTGCAGCATTCACTATAGATGTTTATGACCTGATTTTCAACATAGCCGGCTCAAATTAATTTGAAATAGAGTCTAAGGTGAAAATATAATAAGATGTATTGCAGCATCCGATAGACCTGAGAGAAAAGCCACCATCATAAGTGGATATTATGGAGAAGAAAGGTGAGAGCATGAATGAGGATTTGGATAGTTTTTGTTTCTATTTATTTATGTGATATTTCAGACATGTTTTTTTTAATGTACAAAATAGTTTTATTCTTTTGTTGAATATATTTCATTTATTTCTATGTTTAATTTGTGCATTCATGCATGTAAATTTAGTTTATTAACTGCTTGGATTGGTATGTTAGAGTGCGTAATATATAATTAAATTTGTATATGTGTTACGATTGCAGGTGTGAAATTTATAATGAAGAAAATAATATTTTTTTTCTTACATGCTATAATTTTTTTATGGCTTTTTGATGGTCATCTAATGGTTTATCTTCTATTTTGTGTTAACTAATGACTAACTGACGTGCAAGAGATGGGCATCAACAACAGTTGGGATACACTGTTGGTTACTAAAGCTACAAACTTATTCGAGAGAAATTGAAAATTTTTTTCCCTTGGCCTTAATCGATGGCTTTTAACTGTAGGTTAGGTACCTGACGGTTAACTGACGGCTAACAATTGGGTACATTTTTTAACACTAACTTACAACTTATAAATGACATCTTTATAATTTATAGTTAATTGATGGTATACCAACATTTATGCTTTTAACATAAACTCACGGATACTACACGTTGGATTTTTCAAGCCATTAAAAAGGCCACTAGTTCTTGGATTGACAACATGCGAATAGCTACATCCTTTGGGTTGTTGGAAAGCTGCCATATTATTTTTAACCGATGGAATTTTAACATTTACCGATGGTGTTTGCCAATCAGAAAAAGGTTGAATTCTTGCAATATATCTTTATACCTAGTAATGAAACAATTAATATTGTGTTTAGTTTTGTAAGTCCACTTGTATCCAAGGCTTAGATGATGTGAGGGGGTTGGAATAAGAGTCCATGTGCCTTGATTTTTTATTGATAGAAGCTCATTTTCCAATGCTTGTCTCCAAAGGTTGTATTTGGTTGCTTGTGTATGTGGGTGAAGCTTAATTTTTGTACCAAAAATGTGATGTAGATCGAAAATTCTTTTTGGTGGTAGATGAACTTATTCAATCAGGTGATTATAAATGGAAAGGGGGATGAGTTGGTGGAGTTGTAGTATCAAGTGTGGAATTTGAATGCTGGGCAGATGCTAACTATGAGATAGTTGAGGGTGGACGTGCTGCAGTTATAGAAGCAATGAGCTGCTGAGTGTATGTATGAGGATTGTAGTTTGTTGAAGTAGGTAGTAGTGTGAGTGGTGGAGGTTGAGAAGAGGAGCTATTTTTTAGAGATTTAGTAATTGATAGTTTATAAATAAATACTTGCTCATTAAACATAATATGTTTAGAGATAAGAATTTTGCCTTTGGTTGGGATGAAATACTTTTACTTTTTAATGTGATCTTGGTAGCCAATAAACATATAATATAGAGCTCTTTGTTATAATTCGTTTCATGTGCTGGTGGATCCATAGAAAATAAACATAGCCTTAAATGTGATCTAGGTAGCCAATAAAGATATATGATGAGCTCTTTGTTCTAATTAGTTTCATGTGCTGGTGGATCCATAGAAAATAAACATATCCATATACTTTAGATGTTGGTAACCATGTGAAACTTTGTATAATAGGACGTGTGGAGATTTGTAGTTAGTTGTGTGAGAAGGCATATGATTTGTTAGGTATATTGTTACGGTAACTATCTTAGCAGATATAAGATGGAAGATTTGAGTCAGCAAGAAGAGCTCAAGTTGCTTATAATACATGTTTGTGTTTGTGCCCAGTTAACCCATTTTATTAAGGGGTGTAGCATCAAGATATTTGAAGTATCATACCATGAATGTTTAAGAATTATGTGAATATATGATTCTTGTCTTCTCTATGTGTATTGAATTGTAGATCTAATTATTTCGTAAATTTTAAAGTGACTATTTTATGGATCATTGGAAACATCCGTGGAAGAATATTCAGGGTAGTCATCAACAAAGAGTATATAATTTTTATAATCTTAAATTGAAGGATTTAGAAAAGATACTTAAATATCTGAATGGATGAGTTTAATTGGTTTGTATGTATGATTGCTAAATTAATACACACACACACACACACACACACACACACACACACACACAATGATGCCTTTCTGTGGTAGATGAATTACAAACTAAAAATTGGATGGAATTAAGTAATTATGGTTTTTGTTTGGAGATGATTGGGGTGGAGGTATGATTGGCATTTCCTAGACATTTATGTCATATATCTGTTGCGCTAGTTGTTAACAGTAGAGCTTGCTCGGAATAAAGGATATGATAGAAGCCACTAAAGAACAATCCATATACTAGTATTTTTTGGGTGTGTAGATTCTTCATTTGGTAGCAACAAGAGTTGAAAGTAATAGAGAAATCGTTGTGATATGCTAGTTAGTTGAGAAAAAGAGTATACATTGTGTGATATAAGATAGTATGGAGAGCTTTGGAGAGAGTGAGAAAAGAGCTTACGGGTGGGTGTTAGAAGCACCCCTTTGCCAAAATTATAAATGATAACTGATTCTCTATTGCTAAGAAATACTTTATCATTTTCTTGATGTTGTTCAAGCTGTTATAACTTATTAAATTTATAGTGAGATGAGTGGATGCTTCAGTATCCAAATACAACCAATCATGATTGCTATCTAATGAGGTGATGATGAACGATGTGTTGTCTTGTGTTTTAACTATTTGCTACTGTGATAGAGACAATGTCAATAGTTTGGAGCTTTATATCCTTGCTTGTTGTAGATCTTAAAGGTTACCGAATTTGGATTGATTATTGAATGATGCTTCAAAAGTATGTTGAGATGTGAATTGATTTGTGTGTCCTTTTCATCTGCAATTATTTTTGACTGGCCACACATTAACTGTAGAGATCTTGTTTAGGTTCAATTTGATTGATGCTAGAAGGAAAAATACCAAAATGTTGATTTCTTCACTGTAAATTAGTGAATAAAGATACTCTAGACTTATTGGTGTAATATATATTCTAATTAAGATTACAAAATCTTGATATGTTCGTGGTAGACCCTCAAGAATGTAGAGAATGAAGTTTTCTATGTTAATTGTTGATCAAGCTAGTAATATTTTGTCAACTAAGGTTTTGATCAAAGTTAAATAAAAAGTCATGGTTTTGCTCTTCATTGAGTTATTGTGCAACTCATTTTTAGCTATATTATTAGAGATCTATTTGTAGCTTGAAGACAATATTTCATAATCATCTAGATCTCAACAGAGGTGTCAAGATTCATTACATAAAGTTTAGTGGTAGTTGGTATCATTGAGATGATGGCCTAGTGAGATTTTGATCCATTAACATCCAAATTATAGTGAAGATAGGTTCTAAAAGACTGTTCCTTTATCGTTGGGAAAGAAACTTGGCGTACGAGGGATGGTTCCGTCGATGAAGTCAAATAACCCAATTAACATGATTATTTTCATTATTTAAGTTTGCCACAAAGTATAATTACTGATGGATGATATGACATTGACAAACTTTTTAATGTTGGAAGTCAGAAATTTATGAGAGGTATGGATGGGTTGATTTGCTGTTTTGGAAAGTTGTTAATCTTTCAAGTAAAGCGGAAGAAGTTTATTCATCCACTATTGCAGTTATTCTACAAAAAGATGAAAGCGTAGGAAGTAAATTTTAGCAATTATATATGTCTATTATTGTGGTTTGTGTGTACATTCCTTATATATGCAATTTAGAAGACTCTGGAAGAATGTTGTTACGGGTTGTTTTCAAGTGTATGGCCAAGTTCTAATTGTTAGTTATTGATCATGTAGCTACTCTTTATATATGGTGTGTTGTCAACCCGATTACACACACACACAAAATCACACATACACAATAGATGTCAATGTTATTTGACTTTGCGGGTGATGATGGTTGACATCAATATTGACTAACACTAGATGTTGTGTAATTGATGATTGATGCGCCTTTAGCTTGTTCTGTTTTTCTGCTTGTTTTATGTCAATTTAACCCCCTGAGACGGTATCAAAAACTTGACTCGACCTGCAATTACACAGTAATTTAGCTTCCAAAATATGGTAAAAAACTTGACCCAATTTATGTGTTATGTAATTGATGATTGATGCGCCTTTAGCCTGTTCTGTTTTTCTGCGTGTTTTATGTCAATTTAATTCTCCTGAGTCGATGTTAAAAACTTGACTTGAATTGCAATTACACAGTAATTTAGCTTCCAAAATATGGTACCCAATTTATGCAAAATTGAAATATTATAAAATATAAAAAAATAGTTCACACACTATGGGTTCTACGCAAGTGCATGTATCACTTCAAGTAATATAGGACTTTCTTTAAAAACCCCAGTATCAATTTCACAGAGAAGCGATGTAAGAAATCTCTTAGGCTAATTTTAGTTTACAACTATCAGTCCTTAGTTTGGAAGGTTGATTAAAGTGGTTTTTCTAACAAGTACTCCTAAAGGTAAGTCTTATGTTTAAAACAACTAATAACTAATCATAAATAAAAATATTAATTCTAAAGATAACTCTTTCTGGATGAATTGGTTTGAAGAATTTTAAAATGTTTAAAACTACTATTCTTATGTATTGAATTAGATAAAGTTTAGGAATGTGATAGATTAAATATTGTATGTGCCAAATATGAGCAATCTTATTCTTTACTCTCTTCCGAGTGCATAAAGAACATTGGCTAATCCAGAGTTTGATCTCTAAATCCGTGGTTAGGTTGGGAGGATACTGGCTCACACTTTAGAGCTCCCACTTCCCCTTGCCTGAGGGCTAACTCTCGCTTTAGTTTCCAAACACTATGACCAAATTGGGGATTTTAGTCTGTCACACTAAAATCTCTAATTCTACGCCCATAAAAGTATATTTCCCTATTTATTTGCACTCAACCCTCATAGACTACTCACTCATTCATGGAATTTGAATGTGATTCCACTTTGTTGAGAATTACGCCGTCCTCTCGGGACTTAATATAATTACAACGAATTTTATAATTACAACGAGCTCTTATTGTAATGTAAATGAAGTGCAAGTAAAAATCATTATATTTATGATTAAAACTTCTTCTAGCATGCATCCCAATATCCTAAACATGAATCCTACTCATTGCAAAAGAAAAGTAAAAGGAAAATAATGACATAATCTTCTCGTGCCACTATTTCCAAATAAGAAGAAAGAGTAAGAGAAACACAATACTTCATTACATCAAAGCAAATCCACTAGATAAGTGTTTAAAAAATCATAAAATAATGAAGAACACAATACTTAACTTTTTACCCTTGAAGAAAGATGAAAATCTCTCCCACAGTCTCCCTTTGATCCATGCAATGTTAGTACAATTCCTCGCAGATTCTCTCAAAATTCCCTCTTCAATCTCTCCAAAAAGGTAGACATATATATTTCTACTCTATTCTAAAATCTCTCAACATTCCTCTCGTTTTTTCTAACATATCAACCGTTTTTTCTGACATAAAATCACTATTTTATTGTGTTGGGATGAATTTCCCAAGAGATGTCTCAAGCAACCATCCAAAAAGCATCCAAAATTTTGAATCTCGACCATATCTGCCCAAATATTTGTCCAAACTGTCTCTGGCGTTGTCGGCACTGTTTGTGGGCACCGTTTCTCGTCGCTCTCTGGACTCGGGTGCCGTCGGTGCCAATATGCAGTAGCTCCATCGTTTTGCTCCATTTTAGCTTTAATTTGCCATGTTTCAGTTGTGTTGCGTTCCTAACATCTCTACCTACAAGATAAGCATAAAAACAATCTTTCTTTAAAGTGTAATTTTCATTCAAAAACATGTAAGAAGTGTAAAGGAGATTATCGAAATGTGTCTGGTCAGAATTTTATTTCTTGCTCGTTATTTCTCCAAATTGCACCGTTTTTGTTTCATTTTTACAAAAAATCTTTTTCTTGTATCTGAAACTAAAAACATACAAAATACCTTCATTTAAAGTGCAATATCATTAAAACTCACCAAATATAGACATTAAAAGTATATGAAAAATTGAACATTTTTTTGTGTATTAATGATCAATGATGATTGTCTGGTGATGATAAAGTTGACATTCATTAGATTTGATTGTCGATGAGAGGAGGACGACATTTGTCGATGTTAACTGACTGCTAAAAGATGATCAAGCTGGAGCAAATGCAAGTGTAAATATGTGTATAAAGCTCTATGATTTTTGAAGGCCTGAATATACTTTGTTATCAAAAAGTCTTTCTCATGTGGAGAATGCATGACTTAATAGATTTTCAGTGTTTGTATTTCAATCATTCTCTCTAAATTGATATACATTTATTAGATAACCCGATTAATTTTTTGAGCATTTGGGTGTCAATGCTATTGAATTGGATGACCATGAACTTATTCAATTACTCTCATTATGACCATGAATTTATTCAATTACTCTCATTGAGATACATTATTCAACTATATGTTTACTACAAATTATATTCAGACTATCACAATTTATAAATTTAATATTTAAACGTGTTGATCTATTTATTTTTCACCAGACATATCATGACAGTCATTTTTACTAAAAAAAGAACTTAAACCTATAAATCAGAGTCGATGATTGAATATTTTATGAATAAAATGTTAGAACTAAATTTAATACTCATATTTAACTTACCATTAGTGATCTAAAATAATTCACAAGAAAGTACTAAACCGAAATTATGTATATGCATGGGCTCTGATACATTCATTAGTTATCCTAAACAAAGCTTTATAATTGTATTAAAAACTTGTTAGGGGCTCCCGACACATAATTTATTTTCATGTAACATCAACAATTAAGGCGAGATATAAGAAGCACTATCCTATTCAAACTGAGCATTCATGAGAAAATACCAATCACACATTAATGACTCCTATTCGATGGTCTTCTCTTTACAACATGTGCGCATGTGAGAGCTAGATATTGTATTAATAATAAGTATCAGCTTTGAGTTAATGTTCATATCTCAAAAGTTAAATGGATAAGTCATGGATGGGCACAAGAAACTCCCAAATAATAATAATAATAATAATAATAATTGATACGCTACGAATAACTTTGTATATTCTAGCAAGAATCTCGAGGAATGACATGGATCTCGAGAGAAATTTTTAAGCAATAAATATTCAAACTTCGATTAAAAGTCATCGAGAACCTTGATTTTAGTAAACTCACAGTCAAGCTAATCGGCTTGATAAGACAAACTCAAAGATGCTAAAATCGGTTCAATTCGAGTCAAATAGTCATGAAACCACTTTTGAGAGCATTCCTTGGCATAATTGGAAGGTCAAAACAAATTTCAATGATGACATGTTATATTCAAATCGAGCGTCTCGATAAGATGAAGCCAATGAGCACAAGATTGCTCAATTTTGATATCATTGAAACACTCAAATGTTCATCAAATATCATTTGATCAACGAATTTGTCTAGGGCATCCAATCAAAAGTTGTTCGAATTCTTTCATTATTTGCAATCTGGACTTGATAAATAAACCTCTGCCCCCCACTTGACGAGGCTACCTAAACCCCGGACAGGAGGAAGACCAAAGCTTACAAAAGAGGGAGTTGCAGCCCAGCATCCTGCATCTCAGATCAGACCAATTCTCACCACCGTCGCCTCCAGCCTTAGCCATTGCTTCTAGCTGCCACCTCTACAGTCGACACCCCCTCTGAACAACTATAGTCTACGATACTTCCAACCAACTCTTGCTGCTACCACCTCCACAGGTCGCTGCCGCTGCTACTTTTGATTGTTGCCTCCACCAGGCAATTTCGGTTGACTCCACCTCTAGCAAACTCCAGCAGCCGCTGTTGCCAGCCAACTTTAACCGCCGTTGCCAGCCAACTTCAACCGCCGTTGCCAGCCAACCTTAACTTCCGCCACCAACCAACTCTATCAGTCGCTGCCTCCAACCAACTCTGATAGTCGCCGTCACCTCTAGACAACTCCAACTTTCAATTGGTTGCCTACCTCGATAGTTGCCCACTCCCTAGCTTGGGGTAACAAGTTCTTTTATGCATAAATTTTGTAATTTGAGAAACTGTGTAACCCTTTCCTACATGTGGAAAAAAAAACTATATCTTTAATCACTAACTTATAGTAGAATATTTAACCTAGGCAATGCCCTGTGGTCTTTCTCTTTCTATGTTTTCCACGTAAGAGCTTTTGGTGTCTATATTGATTATCTTTTTTCAACTTAGGGTCCTTTTGGCGCAGATGTGGAGCTGCAATGCGCGCTGCCTCTAATTTCATCGTTTGTTTGGTGCGTCTTGAGCGCGGTTTATTAAACGTGCCTGCGAAGCCACTCCGCGATCTGGAACTGGATTATTCTCTGTTAGATGGTAGTGATCGCCTATTAGAAAGTACCCATCAAACATTATGACTCATATTCGTTGGTCTTCTCTTTATAACGTGTGCATGTGAGAGCTAGATAAGGTATTAATAATAAAGTTTCAACTTTGAGTTAATGTTCATATCCCAACAGTTAAAATGATAAGTCATGCATGGGCACAAGAAACTCTTAATAATAATAATAATAATAATAATAATAATAATCGATACACTACCCATAAATTTTTATCATCCAGAACAAATATCGAAGTATGACACGAATCTTGAGATAGATTTTTGAGTGAGAAATATTCAAACTTCTATTAAAAGCCATCTACAATCCTGATTTTAGTAAACTCATAGTTAGACTAATCGGCTCGACTAGACAGACTCAAGATACTAAAATCAGTTCAATTCAAGTCAAATCAAACCCCAATAAAGCCATGAAACTATTTTTGAGAAGGTTAAAAAAATTTCAAATATGGCATGCAATATTCAAACCAAGCGTCTCGATAAAATGAAACTAATGAGCACAAGATCGCTCAATTTTAATATTATCGAGACACTCAAATGTCCATCAAATATCATTCGATCAAGGAGATTTGTCTAGGCCATCTGATCAAAGTTATTTGGATTCCTTCATTATTTGCAATCTAAACCTGATAAATAAACCTCTACCTCCACTTGTGCAGGGGACCTAAACCCCAGTCATGAGGAAGACCAAAGCCCGCAGAAGAGGGAGCTGCAACCCAGCATCCTGCATCTCAGATCTAACCAACTCTGACCATCGTCGCATCCACCCTCCGCCACCGCTTCTAGTCCCCACATCTACTGTCGATGCCGCCTCTGACCAACTCTAGCCTTCAATGCTTCTAGCCGATTCTTGCCGCAACCACCTTCACAAATTGTCGTTAAAATAATTATGAATTTTTGATTATTTTTGATTATTTTTAATCATTAAAAATACAAAATATAGCCTAAAAATGAAATATTTACTTTGACTTCAATTTTATTTTTCTTAGGCTCCTCTGGTCACAGAGAACTATCAAAACTAATTTTGTGATTTTTTTTTGAATTGTATTTTAATTACTATAATTATTTTAATATAAAAAATGTCATTTCAATTGAATATTCCATTTGAATTAAAATTTTTATGGGGAGTTCCCTTAACCCTAATTTACATTGTGGACTGTTTTTTTTTGTGTTTTTTACATTTGGATTTTAATTATTATAATTTTCTTTCATTTTAATGAGTTAATTAAAATTAGTGTTATTCTTAATTGGTTAATCCCATTTTATATTTTTTCTAAGGTTCTCTGATCACAACGAACCTATCAAAATAGGTTTTGTATTTTTCTGCTTTATATTCTAATTCCTATAATTTTTATACCAAAATAGAGGGGATTGACTTGAAATTTAGGGATCACTAGCTAGAGATGCCCCCTAACCTTAGAAAAATCAGGGAAGATCCCTGATCCCAGAGCCTAAAATCCCTCCAAATCTTGTGCCATGGCGAAATGTATGGAGTAAGATATGATTAAAACATGCTCTATGATATTTGATTAATTTAAAATAAAAAACATGGTAAATAAATTTGATTTTTAGTTCATATTTTTCTCCTATGTTCATTGTGCAATAGGATAGTTTTCTTTTATTTTTAGGATTTTTCTAACCAAGTTATGAATTTTCTAAGTCCTGGAATTAAAATAAATGAAAAATACCCATAATTTTCTACTTAAATACGTCAGCACTGACTGGATCCTTGTACCCGTCGAAAGAAGATGTGACGTCCCGCTACTGGATGCCGCCATCTGACTCAACGCTGATTGGGCTCCGTGTTCATGCACCACTCCTTCGTCCGACCGCATCAGCGTCGTTTGTCTGACACACGCGCGATCAGACTGTTCTGCTTCATCGTCTCCAATTGGTTCATCCCGTGATTTGTTCACCTTCTAACCCTAAGATCTCTCACTACACTTAACCAAATCGCATGGGGTTTGTTCCTATAACTTCATATAAGTGAGACGAACCTATTTATACAGTTGCATACATATGAAATACACGTTTGCTTCATAATGTTCCAAACCGAGCACAAAATAGGGAAAAAATTCAATGCCTTTGCTTGAGAGGTGTGGCCTCAATTAGATGCTTGCAATAGCTTCTTTTGGTCATGGTGAACCTCCTGGAAGTGTCAATTTGAGTCGGTCTTGGGTCTGGTTCATAACTCCTCCTACAAGTGGTTTAGGTTTGGTCTTGAACTTGGTTAGAGGGGGTTTAGGATGGGCCTTTTGTGGGGAATCAACTTAATTCGGTTCTGTGAAGGTGTGAGTAAGGTTAATTTGAATTTGGTTAAGTTGTGAGAGGTTCCTTGTTTCTGTCTAGAGAATTGGGTGGAGAAATTGAACTCAGGCAATGGGAGAAATGGTTGGGGACTGGTTGGGTTAGGCTCAGGAGGTCTTGGAGAAGCTCTGAAAACAAATTGGCATAGTCTCCCTAAGGAATTTGAACAACTCCTCCTTTGTCCGTGAGAGTTTGAGTTTAAGTAGGGGAGGTTGTGGTGGCTCCCATGGCTAGCTGAGGTGGCTAGGAGGCTGCTTAGGTGGAAGGAAGAAAGGCTCAAGCGTCCAATTGGGTTGATGCAGTTCAGCTGGATTCAATTTTGGGTTTTGACCATACTTGACCTCTCGGACATCGTGTTTTCCTGCAGCAAAGGTGGCTGGTCGGCCAAGGAAGGGTCACCAACTGGTCAGGGTAGTCAGGGCTTGGTTTGGTTCAATCAATTTGAAGTTGCCATGTGTAAAGGTGTTTAATTGAAATGGCATGTCCTTTAGGCTACGTTGGGTCAAACATGGGTCTAGCCTCATTGGAATAGGCTTGGGCTGCTCCTTATGACTGATCAAGTGCAGGTGGATCAGCTAAAGCGGTGTGGAGAAGCCCCCATCCAAGAGATTTAGTTAAACATGGTTTTAGGCGAGTCATTAAAATGGCTAAATCTTTTTTAAGAAGGCTTGAAAGTGGCTCCTCCTTTTCACACTTTGAGCATGGTAACATGGTCATGGCTCATATGAATTGTCCTTGGCTAGGAACAAAGCCTCATGGCTCACTTTGGCTTGGTTAATTTGCATGAGAAAGGATTTTGGATTTTTGAAGCATTTTTGGAAGAATTGTCATGAAGCTAATTTGGGTGATTTAATCATGTCATATGGGACTTAAGAAATGATTCTAATGAAATGAATGATGAGGGGAAATTTATCATGTGGGCTTTTGATTGAATTTGGGCCATTCAGAAATAAACATGGCGGGCTTTTAAAATTGGGGGATTAATTTGAGCTTGAGTTTAGGTTGGGTTTGGATCAAATTTTGGTTCAATTAAAGGTTGAATTTGGTATGGGGAAATGTTATGAAGAATTTGGGAGAGGGTTTGAGTGATTTTGAATTGGTTTGGAAGGACAATTTGGGAGAATTTGGACATATAGTCAATTTTGGGGATCTTTGAGTAAGGCTAGAGTTTGGCTATGGTTCAATTTGATGTGAATGATTGTTATGAAGAGTTTTGAATAAAATTGAGTGGAAATTTTCGGGTTTTGACATTCAATTTGGTGACATTTGGGCACATGGCTAATTTGGGCCAAAATTAGGAATTTTGGCTGAGGTTGAAATTGAGTTTGAAATTGGGTCAAATTGAGCTTGGATTCGGTTTGGATTAAGACCGGGGATGATGAATTTTGGTTTGGAATTGAAATTAGGTAGAATTGAAGTCAGTTTGGTTGAAATTGGGGGTAATTTAGGAAATTGGGCTTTTAAGTGCAATTTGGGGCTTTTGGTTAAAATTGGTCAGTTTGGTCAAATTAGGTTCATTGGAGTGGTTCCAATTAGGTTTGGGATCATTTTGAATGATTTTGGAATTTTTGGGAATTTCTGGGTAATGATGGGCATTTTGGTAATTTTGGGGTATTTTGGGGGAATTTTGGAAATTTTTGGAATTTTGGTCAATTTGGGTAGTGGGGAATGATTTGAGAAGATTTTGGAAGAAATTTCCAAAATCTGGGTTGTAGGTTCATTTTGGTAATTTGATAGATTTTTGAGCTAAAGGGTCAGGTGAGCCATGAAGCCATTTCCAAGTCTTAAGAGCCATATCAGGACTCATTTTGGATGTTCAATATGCTGGTCCTAAACCTCTTAGCCAAAGGTAAAGGGTATGGACCCACCCATATGAGCTTTTCAAGAGGAGTCAGGAAACCAAAACATGTGCAAGTGGTCTTAGGATTTGGGGTGTGTGAGAAAGTGTAGTGTGTGCAAGCTAGTCTAACCAAGACCGGACCACTGTTGACCTCATTTTTGATGAGGTCTTCTCTTCTTCTCTTTAGTACTTAGGATCTAGCCTTAGGCTTTTCCTTTGACTATCTTAGAGGACTAGAATTGGGACCCACCCTCTAGAATTTCAAACCACTTCTTAACTCCCTGCAAACTCCACAAACTTTCATCGTAGACCCCTAATCACCTAGAGGGTTGAAATCAAATGTGGAAGTTTAAAGGATGAGTTCCTATAGGACTCTTTGGCCTTAGAGCGCCTTACCAGGTGGCTTGGTCGCAGTGAGGGCCGACTTACACTACACTTACACACTACATTTCCACACACTTCCTAAAACCACACCCATACCCAACTTAACCTCCGACTCATGTGGGTGATTCACATGGATGGTCCTTAACCCCTAAGCCCTTGGCTAAGAGGGTTAGGAACAACATAATGAATGCCTCGAATGAGTCCTTTCATGGCTCATATGGGCTTGAAATGGTTTCATGGCTCAACCAAAATGATTTCTTTCCACCTAAATTCACCCAATCTTTAATTTCCCAAATTTTCAATTTTTGACCCCGGGACCCTACACCTACTAAACCTACCCAAAACCCTGAAATTACCCAAATTTTTGCAAAATTTCCAAATTACCCAAAATTTTCCAAAATCACTCTCAAACATCTCCACATCACTCAAATTGATCATCCATACCCAAAAATACCAAAAATTCCAAAAATACCTCCCAATACCCTCCAAATACCCAAAATACCCTTCTTGGCCTAAAAATCCAAAAATTCAGAAAATTCCCAGAAAATTCCAAAAATCCCAAATATTCCCAATTTCATTTTGTCCAACTACACCATGGGCCAATTTTGCCAATTTACCCTACTTTTGTCAAAACCCCCAATTTGACCCATTTTAACCCTAAGTGAACCCAATGTCAAACCAAACCTACCCAATTGACCCAAATTCTGGTCCAATTCAATTCTAAACTTCAATTCAACATTCCCAATACCAATCTAGACCAAATACAAGTCCAATTTGATTGACATTTGGATCCAATCTCACTTTTGGCCTTAAAGCCCAATTTGGACCCATGACCCAAACTTAACCCAAACTCACCCAATTCAACTCCAATTAACCTCAAATCTTTTCTAAATCTTCCTTAACATTCCCACAAACAAAACCCTAACATGATTTGCCCAAAATTTGAACCCAAACCCCACTAAAATTCAACCCAAAATCAAAAAGCCCAATTTTGATCTAAACCCAAACCTAACCCAAATAGGCCCAAACCTCAAAATCAAAACCCAACCAAAGCTGAAACCTCTTTGAAACACTCCCATAAACATTTCTCAACATTTATTTTACATCAATTTCAACCCTAGCCCAACATTGGCCCAAGTTAGCCCAATTCGACCTACATTGGCCCATTTACCAAATAAACCCAAATTCAACCCAATTCAAACCCAAACCACCTTAAATCTATTTCAAATTATCCATGAAACATCCCTAAACCAAAACCAACAACTATTTGGCCCAAACTTCTACAAAAATTTCCATCCATGAACACATCCTTAAACTTAAAAGCCCACTTCCCTTAAACCTTCTTAAAAGCCCATCTTCATTAAATTTTAAAAAGCCCAAACCATCCTAAAGCCCACATGACACTTCCCCTCATCATCCATTTGATCAAAATCACCCCTAAGTTTCAAAATCATCAATTAAACCATTCCAAATCAAGCCACATGTCAAATTACCCCTAAATGTCAAAAATTTCTAAAACCCTTTTCATGAAACAAATCAACCTTTTCCCAAGCCAAATGAAGCCATGAACAAGCCATTCTCAAGCCACATGAAGCCATGAGGGCTTTGACTTGTCATTAGTCCATTTATGGCAAGAAGAGGGGGTTCTTTCTTAAACCTCCTTTAACCCTTTTTACCTTAATCATGTCACACACTAAACCATGTTTAGCCACCTCATCATGGATGGAGACTTCACCACTCCTTCTAAGCCGACCTAAATGATACCCTCAGCTCAAAATCGAGCTTGGAAGGGTGCACCAAGCCCAAAATGGTGGGTTGACCCAAACCAAGCCAAAGTGAGCCTTCTCCCATTCCATTTAAATCAAACTCCTTTACACATGTCAAACCTCAATCGATCGCACAAGCCTCCACTCGACCCACCCGAGCTTCGAGGGTGACTCGACCTCGGCCGGCAGGCCACCTGAGCCGCCGGAAAACACCATGCCCGAAACCTCGGGAGGAGCCAAATTTTGGAATTCCACCTTGCCGAGCCGCCTCACTCCAAATGGCCATTGCAGCTGTTCTTCTCCTCACTGAGCAGCTGATCCCAACCATTAAACTCTCCCGGAGAGCCTCCGACCATGCCTATTTAAACCCCTCACCCTCTCGGCCAAATGAGGTGCTGAACAAAACCTTAAGGAAACTTCGCCAAAATCACTCCGCATCACTCTCCACACATAGAGCACCCGATCCCCACCGAATTCCACCCAATTCCCTCTAGTCGAGCCCAATTTCGAGCTCAAACTTTAGCCCAAAAACCAGGACACTTCTTCACGAGTGAGCAAATTCCCAAATTGATTGGTCCTACACCTTCACCGGGCCAAGAGGAGAAGTTCCCCACCGAAAGCCCCATCTCTAGGCCACCCAGCTTGCTCCAGCCTCTCCAAGCTTTGCGATCGGCTGTGGTCGAAGTCCAACCTAGACAATTCACTGCACCAGGAGACTTCATCCGGAGCTTACTCAGGATCCAATCGAAGGTGTAACAACTCTCGGATCGAAGCTTCACTTCTCCGAGCAAAGGTATGGACTCCCTCTTCTTCCCGAGCTTCCGGAGATTCTCATTTTACTTTGAGTCAATTTAAATGCATGTTTATCAGTATGGATGTGTTCGTCTCTTCAAGACGAATCCATAGAGCATAA
Organism: Papilionanthe hookeriana x Papilionanthe teres; assembly: GCA_022702705.1. Lineage (NCBI taxonomy): Eukaryota > Viridiplantae > Streptophyta > Magnoliopsida > Asparagales > Orchidaceae > Papilionanthe > Papilionanthe hookeriana x Papilionanthe teres. Next base: position 61,082,850 of record CM040426.1, read on the forward strand.
GAACGCGAAAATCCGTTGAGAATCGAGCGAGAAATTAGGGTTAGAAGGTCGACGGTCACGGTGCACACCGGCCGTAGACGATGACCGAGAGCCGTTGGATCGCGCGTGTATCGAGCGGACGGTTCGTATCGCGCGAGACCAGGGAATGTTACGTGAACCGCGGGCCCGGGACGGATGACTCAGATGGCGGCGCCCAATCACAGCGCGACACGTACCCCTTCGGAGCTGCCGATGTTTCGCTGGCGCCGCGTGGATAAGTAGATAAATAGGGTATTTAATGTATTTATTAAATATCAGAAACTTCAAAAATCCATATCTTTGTGTAGAAAAATCAGAAAAATAAAATAAAAATACCCTCTCGCTCAGTGAAGAGAGGAGAATAATGTGGAAAAGAAATCACTTAATTTCATCAAATATTTTATTTTTTATAATTTATTTACTCTCTGCATTGTTTTAATTCTCCATGCATGCATACAATTCACCATGACATGAGACCATAGGGCTTTTGAAGCCTCTGAACTTGGGAACATTCCCTGAATTTTCCAAGGTCAGAGGCCATCTCTGTGAAAAGTTATTTATTTTTCAAATGCATAGTCATTGTTTTGAGTATTTTAATTCCAAAAATTAGCATGTTGTGAAATAAATTCTAGAAAATTTAGTGATGTTCCTTATGACCAGAGAACTCTAGGAAAAATGGGACTTGAGTTAATTCACTTAAACAACTCTAATCGGCTTAAACACCCAAAATAGGTCTTTAATTAATTAGAGTTAACCAAGCATCAAATTGACTTGAAATCAATTCTCCACTGACCTTTAGGATCGGAGGAATTCACCATAAAAATTTGAGGTCAATTGGACTTGGTTAGCCCTACTAATTGGGTTGATTAAGTCACTTAGCCATTTTAAACTTTAAAAATTCATAACTTTTAAAATACTTTTTAAAAATTTACCAAATTGGTTTTGGAGCCTCTCGATATCAGGGGAACCTAAGAAAATTAAAATTTCAATTTTCTAGAAAAGTTGATTTTTAATAATATTTTAATATTTTTAATAATTAAAAAATAATAAAAATCACAAAAATAATAAAATTCACCAAAATGTCACATTTTGAATTTTAATCATTTAGGAACAAATCCTACATTTTTCTTAGGTCTATTTAGTGAGATATTGAATTTTAAAGCCCTAGGGTAATTTTAAAATTAAAAAAAAATGTATTTTCTAGCATTTTCACTAAAATAATTATAATAAATCATAGAAAAATCAGAAAATTGCAAAATTTGTTTCTCTGGTTTCCTTGATATCAGAGAGATTTTTGAAAAATATAAAATCCACTTTTCAACATTTATTTTATTTTTAAATTAATTAACACTCCAAAACTCAAAATAATTATAATAAAAATAATATAATTCAAAAAATCACCAAAATTGGTCCAAGTGCTTCTCTGGTCATTAGGAATGTCCCCTAATTTTCTTAAGGACAGAAACTTTCCTTTGGTCATGTTATCAAATTTTCCTTAAAAATCTCTATTTTCCACCAAAAATAATTATATAAATAAATTAAATACAGAAAAATCACATTTTCTCCTCTCATGTCTTTATTGACATATGAGTGAAGTCACATAAAAACTTCAAGTCCATTTAAGTTCAATTTAGTGAGTTATGAAATTATTAAGCTTAAGGGGTAAAATGGTAATTAAACTTTTAACCCTTAATTAAAACTTTAGGTTTAATAAAATTAACAAGTAAAATATTTGATCTTAATCTGATTTGGATGATTGAAATTTAAATAATTAAAGGGTAGAAACTCATTAAACAATTTTTAAAATGATTAAACTTTAATTAAAAAATAGATTAAATTTGGAAGAATAATAAAATTGGAATTATTAAAATAAGGGATATTTATTAGGAAGAGATTTATTCTTTAATTTAAAAATCCCTAAATTAATCATCTCATTAATATTCAACTCTTAATTAAAATGATAATTCAAATTCAAAATATTAAAAGACTTAATCATTAAACTAAAATTAAATTATTAAACTCTTTCAAAAATTTCAATTAAAATTAAAGATAAAACTAAATTAAAAATTAAATTAAATTAAGTAAATTAAATTAGATTAAATTAAATTAAATTAAAATTAAATTAAATCAATTAAATTAAATTAAATTAAATTAAATTAAATTTAAATTAAATTAAATTAAATTAAACAATTAAATTAAATTAAATTAAATTAAATTAAATTAAATTAAATAATTAAATTAAATTAATTTAAACAATTAAATTAAATTAAATTAAATTAATTTAAATTAAATTAAATAATTAAATTAAATTAAATCAAATCAAATTAATTAAACATCAAATCAAATTAAATTAAATTAAGTTAAATTAAAACTCAATTAAATTAAATTGAATTAAATATAACATCACCTAAGACATAAAGGAAATTAAATATAAAACAACTTGAACACTATTCCAAATTTAAACCCTTTAACTTAAATCAAATCATTTGAATACTAATTTACCCTCGAAAGCTTTGATTATTATAACTCCTAAATGAAACATTAAATGAAGTGCTACTTCACTCATAAGATATTCAAATGTCTTAATTCACCTGGCAAGTTAACAAAACTTGAAAACCTCGGACGATTGATTCATTTATATAATTAAATTCATTTGTACTTAAAACAATCCTAGAAATATCAAAAGATGTTTAAGATTCTTCTAAGCACTTCCTCAATATGATAGGATATTTATAAGAACAATCGGATTTAATCGTCTCTTCGATGATGAAAATCGTCTTCAAACAAAAACACAAAGAACCTAGACGTCATAGAGATGACTAGCTATAGGATTAGGAATTTGGTAGAAAACCATAACCTTTCCCCTAGCTTTTACCTAGGAACTTGTTTAAATATTCTAATTGTGTTTTAAGTGCAACTTGGGATGACGGGAAGACCCTCCAGTACGCTTTTATTTTATCGTAATTTACTTTCGCAATTTACTTTCGCAATTTACTTTATTGCAAATGCATTTTACTTTTCTTGCATGATAAAACAATCGTTGCATGAAAACCCACACCTTTAGGATAGATCCCTAAACCGAAAACCAAAACTAAGTTAAAAGTCATTGCAAGATAAAATTCACCGCCACAACATTTCAAAATATAAAACAACTCAAAATTTAATCACAAAACGTAACACAAAACTACAATTGCAACTAAATTAAAACGTCCCGTTGGATGATCGGGAATACCTCGATGATGTAACCTACGTGTTGCTAACTGGATTTCCCACGGTCTAAATGAAAGTGTGGAACTCATTCAAATCGAGTTTAGCAAATTCATCTGGACTAAGTGAATCCGATAAAAATAATGATGCCTGAAGGATGGAACCGTGGGATCTTAACCGGTGTCGTTATAATCAACTTTAAGATTTGTTTTAATCAAAATACAAGAACACTTGGAAAATTAAGACTTCTCTAAACCAAAACACTTTTCTCATCCCCTGATTTATGATTTCTAAAACTAAACCTCTCGCAACAACAAGGAGCTTGGAGCATGGTGGGCAAAGACGGCCATCGTCATCAACAAAACTTGAACCTACTTCAAAGAAACCTTCTTAGAATTAAACAACAAAGCCATTGGACTTCGAGGTAGATTGCTTAAGTGCAACATAAATCCTCAACTCTTCGTTAGGCATTTGCATTGCAAATTAAGCCCTAACCGGTCTTAGATTCCGAGGTAGTCGTCCGATACGACAATAAACCCTCACATCTTCTAGGCTATTTGTTTGATTTTATCATATAAATATAAGCCCTAATTAATTAAAATTGGCAAGATCAAAACATTTAAATAAGTATTAGGACTTTCCTAAATTCAAGCCAAACAATAGGATAGTCAGGAAATTACCGAAGTTCACTTCGAATCGCTGATTTCTCCTACCTTTCTTCCTTTGGATTCACAAAACAAAATGTTCCAAAATTTGATCCATTCCCATCGAAATTCCAAAATTCAATCTTTGAAAACCTTAAACTTTCAAATTCTTGAGAGCGAATTATCGAGTTATTATCGAGAGTCTTCTTAGGTGATTCCCGTCACTTAAGATGTAATTAACTATAGTGGCTTGCCCTTATAGGGAATTTTAAAGAACCTGTGTAATATAAACCCCGTTTAATACTTTCATATTAAGCTAGGGAATTTGTCGGCTTATAAAATTGGTTCGTGACCAAACGGATGTCACAAAACTTCTAGTTTATTTGATCGAGCCCCACTCTCGAGCGTTGTGTCTATCTTTAGGGATAGATACACTGGTTTGTGGTGCGTGCTCGTTTATATAAACTATTTGGGATGTGAGATCGGTTTAATCTCATATCTTAAAACTTTCAAATTTAAAAATTATTTTCAAAGCCAAATACTACTTTCTAAATTATATATATATTTAAATCAAATTTAAAATTTAAATTCGCCGACAACTTCTGTTAGGCGACCCCCTTTTAAAACACACAACCTAAAAATATGCCGACACCACCCAAGGTTAGTCCTTGGGCTTATCCATCCTATGGGAAACTCCTCTTGTGCTTCTTGATGCTTAGTGTCAACCCAGAGGTTGGCATTGAGCATATGAAACTCTAAGTGAAGAAAAGAAGCATTTTGAATTTCTAGGGGGCGGGGTTCCATTGCTAGTCTTCTAAGATAGTCATCTAGAAAGCCCTATGGCTAGATCTTAGGCTGTCTAAAGAAAGAATAAACCTCAACTAATGTGAGGTCAACATTTATCAGGCCTTGACTTGCTCCTTCCTCTGTGCTTTGATTTTGATCTTCCTCTGTCTGACTTTCTGTCACGTGATTTCCTTATGGAATCAACATTTAATGCTGAATTCAAACCTGAGGTCTCTCCAGAATCTCTCCTGTGCATCTCCTCAGTCAAAATCAAATCACGAATATCATCATATTTCAGTTTAGATTTTCCTGCATAATTACTGACAACCATCCTCATTGATTCCCAACCATCTAACAATGAAGCCAACAAGATCAGTGCACATATTTCATCATCAAATTCAATTTCCACAGACAATAATTGATTTTTAATAGTATCAAAATCATTCAGGTGTTGTACAACAAATATACCTTCCACAATTTTCAAATTGAATAACTTATTCATCAGATATACCTTGTTATTCGTCGATGGCTTTTCACATGTACCTGATAGGGCTGCTAAGAGATATGTAATAGTTATTTCCTTGACAACATTGTGTGCAAATGACATCGACAGAGTTAATCAAATACCCCCTCCCCCCAAACTTATCGATCCAACAAAATCCATTCAGACTCACGCATCCTTTTCGATCTTTCCCCCAATAACGGAAGATGATGTTTTTTTTTATAGAGGTAGTCCTCTAACTACATTCTTTAGTAACCAAAATTTGCGGCATCAAATTTCTCGATCCCTGAAACCTTCGCTTCATCTGCAATCATCATCTTTCCTCAGATCTGAACCAAAGCTCTGATACCACTTTTTGTTGTGATATATAGAATATAGAACGATCGACGAAGAAAGAAAAAAATAGATCGAGAAAAAAATCACACCATAAAAGAACACATATTTACATGGTTCAACAATTTTGACTTACGTCCACGGTGTTGCAGATGATTTTATTACTTGGGGAATTTATACTGTCGACCATGTCGACATACAAGAAGAACATCTCACTTCCTCTCTATCTGTCACTTCTCCTTACTCTCTGGAGAGTCACACCAAAAGAAAGAAGAAGAGAAAATTTTGGGAGAATCAAGCCTGCTGCCATTGCTTTTTTCCCCCACTCTAAGGCCTCATCGTAAGCCAAATCAAGAAAAGGAGAATTGGAGAGCCTTGCTTCTTATCCTTCTGCCGTGAACAGTAAGCACACACACGAGCCGAATAACGTAGACGTTTACTGGAGAATTGCCGCTTTAAATCTCAAATCCAATTTTTCTTCTGCACATAAAATGGTGGCGGGACCCCCTTCATTATTACCAAAGTGAAGAGGCGGGGTGCTATTACGCGAACCAGAGGAGACGGGCTTTGCACCGTTTCGCCACAGGGTGGAAGGCGGGAACAGGTATGGAGAGGAGGCAAGTAGGTTCCTTTTTTTGGTTTTAGACTGGACTAGGTGTGTAAACGAGCCTAACACGAACGAACAGAGTTAGTGTTTGTATTTGAAATGTTCGAACACATCACTGTTCATGTTTGGTTAGTTTAACTAACCGAACGAGAAAAAAATTGTTCGTCTTGTTTGCTTATCGAACGAATCAAACACGAACTTCCTGGCGAATCGAACACGAACTGTTCAATAACAACGAACTTTTTTTTACGGCCCTAGCTTTGATAACATACTTCCTCAAAATGAAGCAAATTGATCAGGTATTCCGTACACATCAGGTAATCAATACTTCCTCAAAATGAAGCAAACCGAATAATGCGTTTAGGATTTTGTTTAAGTTTTTATTTTAATATATAATATAATATATTAATTATACTATTATACTATTTATATTAATATAATTAAAACTATAATATTATTATTGTTATTAATATTTTATCATATATTATAATTTATATAAGTTTAATTATTTAAAATATAATAAATTTTTATAATATATAATTATTTTTAAAATATCATAAATTTTTTATATATAATTATTTTAAATTATTGTATATTTCGAACAATAACAAACCGAACACGAACGAACACGTCACTGTTCGTGTTTGGTTCATTTAACAAATCAACAACAACAACAACAAAGCCTTAATCCCACTAAGTGGGGTCGGCTACATGAATCTTTTTTCTCCATTGTGTCCGATTTAGTGTCAAATTTTCGTTCATTTAACAAATCGAACGAAAAAAATTGTTTGTGTTCGTCTCGTTTACTTATCGAACGAACTGAACATGAACTTCTTGACGAACCGAACACGAACTGTAGCGAACAAAGAGTTTTTTTTACATCCCTAGACTGGACTCCACATCTAACACCAAATAGGTAGCTCGTTCTTCAATGAGAATAGCCTATGAGATGATTACGAGACTCTGTTGTATCGTCAATTCTTGATCCCTATCGTAGAGCCACAGGGGCATCCGTGAGATAATTAATGATATTGAGGAATTAGCTCTTTTCTCTGGTCGGATCAACCAAAAGATACGTTAATGCTTTCAACCGGCTTTCTTGTAATAGTTAGATCAGATACTTATCTGTCATTCCTTATTTTGATTGGTTCAAACTCATATTATTCGTTCATTCTTTTTATACTTCTACTGTCTTGATCAACCATCAGGTTTAGCTTAGACGGTTACATCTCCAGTCGGATAACTTGGTTGTCTGGTCTTCTGTCAATGGCTCCTCACTTGTCGTATTTTCTTACTTCTTGATTGCTAGTTCTCTTCGGAATCAACATTGACATATTTTCGACGTGCGCATCACATGAAAAATTTCACTATTTTAACTTTGAAAAAGTGAAATATATATTTTGTGTGCATAGATACGGTTGTGTATATATATAATATATTAAAGTTAAAGTGTTAGCAACATATGTATATATATAATAACTAAGGGGAACGCTGAGAATTAGCAAGTATGCCGTTTAAATTATAGTTTTTTTTTTTTTTTTTGATAAAAACTGAATACTCTATTCATATAAACATAAAAAAGTTAAAAACAATTTGCGTCCACAATGGTGACATCGACTTCCTTTTCATCATTAATCATCCAATTTGCATTTTAGAAACATGTTTTAATTTTGTGCTATAATCGAGCTATTTCGGTCTCAAATTAATTAGAGCTCAACATAATCATTTAATTAGCTAATCAAAAAATTTAATATCATATAAATTCATAATTAACATTATCTTTCCAAACTCACTAGAGGCTCTATTACAAATTTATATTTAATATATGCCTATGGGAGAAATTATATCATTTTTATCTATGAAAATATGTTAATTATTTATGCATGTCTATTTAGTGTTCATTTAATTAAAGATTATTTTGAAGCTCAATAAGTAGTTAATTAATAGATTTGATTAGGTTTTTTTAAACAACTAACAAATTAATTGATAATCTTTCTTGTTATTAGGTTGATAAGACTCGCTTGATTTTCTAATGAGTAAAGCTCATACGATTATAATTTTAGAAAATTGAGCTTGACACTACTAGTACTTATTTGAACTCGAGCGTGATCTCGATCATATATTTGTCAAGCAGGCTCAAACTCAAGCTAACTCTTACTCAACGATTATTCGTAGTAAAGATCTCCTGAATTTTAATTGAATCTTAATTTAAAAAATCCTGTTTTGATTTGAGGATGTCTCAAACTTAAATTGGTTAATTAAATGGTCTCAATTCATTTGACTATAATACTATCTTCATTCAATTTTCTTTGACTTAGATCATACAATGAGTTACTTTTTTAGATTCACATAAGTGACCTCTAAATTTGATTTTTCATATTCAGTAGGAAATCCTAAGCTAGAAAGTTTATTTGCAAACAGAGAGCGCACACAGCTTTTCATGCGTACTCCCAATAACCATGTCATATGTTCATAATAACCTATCAATAACATTGAAATAGAACCCACGAAGGTTAATGGGGCGTTATTGAGGTTATTGGGTTATTAAAATTAATATCCTATCAATAAGTCTTCAATAATTCGGATATGGAGGTTATTGAGATGTTATTTCACACGCAGCATTATATCAACCTAACAGAACATGCATGAAACAATATGAAGCAAGCAAGTATATAATACATCAACAATTAAATTTTCTGCTTGTTATCACCTTCTTCAGGATCCACATAATCATTTCATTTTCTTTGAAGGGAGAAGAATATTAATGTTGAAAGATGATCAGAAAATTATCAACTCGAAGAAAATTTGACCCGACATGTTAATGAGACTCGAACTCAACTAAAAAAATTTTGGTTTGAGTTTACTTGAATAATTTTCGGGTCAGTTTTGTCTATGAATTCTAACACAGGTTAATTTTTTTAGTACGGTTAAGTTGGATGCGTCTACTAGAAATTGATTTGAAAGACCTACTAACCTAAAAGTGACACTGTAACTCTAAATTGGCCTCGAAGTCAACTTGAATTTGACATGAAATCTGCCCAAATAGCTATAATGTCATGTGTTAAATGGGTTCTACGTGTCGGATTCAGGTCGGCGCATTAAAAGTTGGTTGGGTTCAGGTTGAACTTTTTGACCTATTTAATATTCAAGTCGAGTTCAGTTCAAACAGTGTTGACTTGGGTCATTTTTTGGGTCAGACTCAAGCCTAAACCTTGAACATGATTTGACACCCCTCATAGGAGGCGACCACATGAGGTTACCGAGTGCATGCTAATTTAATTTTAAGAAATTTTCTTCTTCTCTTTTTATTTCATATCTTAAATGATATCCGGTATATATCTCTTTTTTTTAATAATATCTTTTAGGAATATAAACTTCACATCAATTTGATAGATATTCAAACTATTTTAGTATGATAATTTTAGGCATACAATAGCAAATAGCTTATCATAATTAATACGATATTTTTTGTTGTGTTATTTATCTACCAATCAAGATTAGTATCTCTCAAGATATTATTCAGCTTTTTAATTTTCATTAATATGTTCATTTAACACCAATTGACTTGTGTCAGTGCACATTGATACATCATCAATAATTTCGCATCATCCGATACAGATCTCGAGACAATATTTAGAACATAAAATGATTAAATCTTGATAAAAAATTATCCAGAGCTCCGATTTCAGCAAACTTATAGTCAAACTGTCCGGATCAATGAGATGAGCTCAATGATATCAAAACTAGTCCAATCTGAGTCAAATCAAGCCCATATCAAGTCGTTAAACCACACTTAAAAGATTTCCAGACACATTTGTATGGTCAAACAGATGCCAATATTAGCAAGCTTATACTCGAACCGAGCGTCTCGACAAGATGAATCCAAAGAGCTTAAGATCACTCAATTCAGATATTATTAAGACATCCAAATGCCCCTTAAATATTGTTTGATCAAAGGAAACTCTCTGGATCGTCCGATTAAAACGATTCATATTATTGCATTAATTGCACTCAAAATATTATAAACAGACCCTAACTCCTTACACGAGGGAGGAGGCTAGAAGCTTCAGAGAGAACTTGAAGTTCTGAGAAGAAGCTGAAGTACAACACCATCCCGTCGTCGGCCACCGCCGACCGTCGTTGACCACCGTCGATCGCCATCAACCGGCCCCACACCGTCGAGCATTACTGTCGCCGTCAACCACCACTATCCATCATCAACTGTCGCTGACAATCATTAATCACCACCAATCACCGTCGACTGCCACTGACCGAAAGCCGTCAGTCGACGTTGTAATTTGCAAAATCTAATAACCATTTCCCGTCTGTGGGACAAGAGCTCATCACTACAGTTCATGTACCAACAACGACCTACGTGGTCTTCAGTTTATGCAGCTTCCGACTCCTGCCCCTGCGGCCTACGTATTCCATTCATACTCGTCTCTACAGTCTACATGGTTCGCAGCTCATACAGTTCCTAACTCCACTCCAGCGGCCTACGGACGTCAACAATACTCGCTCCAACAACTTACGTGGTCATTAGCTCATGCACCTTCGGACTCCGGCCCCTGTGGCCTACAGACATCATTAACTACGACCTACGTGGTCCACTGCTCCCGCAACTGCTTATTATGGCTTCTCTGACCAATCCACGCTTTTACAACACTCACAACAGACCACTACCTCCACAACAATCAACAATGACTCTTGCAACCTGATTTCACCAAGAACTACAGTCAGATTATGGTTATACAACATTGTAACTCTATCATCACTGATTTAGGAGAAGAATGAACATGTGTACTCATCATTAATAGTAGATTATTTTAACTGGGCTAGGATCCGTGGTTTTTCTCCCTTTGAAAGGTTTTCCATGTAAAAAATCGAGATATCTTATCCTGCTTACTTCTCTTTTTTTACCCGGGTGTGTGCTAAATTATTGTGCAACGCTAAGACGATAATCCATTACTCCACCGCCGCGAGTTTTCTAGCACGCATCACACATATTAATTTCGTTATGCATAGCATTTACCTACGATATATGTAAAATGATATATTCCGTATTCTTTCTTTATATGCTTTTTTGGATATATTTTTTCACACAAAGAGATGTTGAAAATAGCGTATGAATTTTGCGTCAGATTTTTCCAACGCCCATATTTGCATCTGTAAAGCGAGACAAATAGTTTATGATATTTACGATGGATTTTACATCTTATTTGCCTCCGATGATTTGATGCAAAACATATTTTAGAAACGGCAAAATCTAAAGCGGCATTGCAACGGATTTCGCGTATGCATTGCATCAAATAAATCGACGCAAAAACTTTACATGAAAGCATCGAGCTGTATCAGACGCAAATTAAGAAACCAAGTCAGCCACAATTAACATTACTTCCGCGTTTCTTGATTGCGATGAATTTTCAGACCAAATACGACTGTAAGTTGACACAAATGACCTAAAATACTAATCCCAAGTCGCTCACCTTATTTTGTTCTTCACACCTCTATTATTTTTCCTGAAACCCTCGCTGCCCCTCCCTCTTTGTCAAACTGTCGCCCGAAACCGCCGCCCTTGCTTTCATCCCTCTCTCTCTCGGTTTCGCTCAATACCATCGCCCTTCGGGACCAAACCTTTGCGATACGGTCACCATTAGAGTTAGCTTGGAAGGCACCATCAAACTCCCATATTTCTCATCCTTCTACTCTGCTCCTATCAGAAAATAGCTAGGAAGGTAAGTCTGTTAGTGCTATTGTATTTCATTTTCTAATGTGTTGTGTATGTAAGAATTTAAGTCTGGGTATTAGGTATGCATGTGCATAAAAATTGTGTGGTATGTATGACAATCTTCATAAAAATTGAGGTTTAGGCGTTAACTATATATATATATATATATATATATATATATATATATATATATATATATATATATATATATATATATATATATATTGAAATTTAGGTGTTAGGTATGTATATATATATATGCATCAGAACTAAGTAGTGAAAATATATGAAAATCTTCGTAAATAATGAAGTTCAGGTGATAGGCATGTATATGCATAAGGGGATGTTATTAGCTGAATTCAAGTTGGTTAGTTGAAGTAGAGGAATACATCAGGTCTATTGTTCAAAGTGATGGTGATATGGATGAGCCTGCTATTAGTAGAACTCATGTTGGTTGGTTGAAATGGAGGAGTGCATCAAATATATTGTTAGGTATGGTTCATATCTACGGAGAGAGTTTCTTGGTGAAGAGGCGTATCTCCTAGAATGGAGAGGTGTGTCTCTTGGAAGTTAGTGGGTTGGGGGGAGCGAGGGCGTGTTTGTAATTTATCCATGAGTTTTTTCTATAAATAGATTTGTAATCCTCTATATATGTAACTCCTCTGAAATAGTGAAATTCGCTAGCTCGCTCCCGAGGACGTAGGCAATTCTTTGTCGAACCTCGTTAAATCTCTGTGTTCTTCTTCTGTATTTGCGTTGTGTTCACTCTGAATTTTCATAACAATTGGTATCAGAGTCTCGTCCGAGAGAACAGGAGGAGATCGACACGGGAAATTGTAGAAGAAGAAAAAGATTTGGCTTGGAAGTTCTAAGAATTGCAGAGTTCTGCGGTAATTTGTGTGGCGAACGAGACATGAACAGCGGATCAGTTATTCTTCCTCGCACGCGAACAGGAGAAGCGCGAGATTTCGTGCGGGTTTAGGAAGGATTCTCGAACAACACTTCTTCCTCGTGCGTGAAAAGGAAGGATTTGCGCGAGTTCTGTTGTTCGTGAAGTTCCGAGTGCAGGGAGCAGATTTGCGAAGGAGTCCGGTTCGCCGGAAATCAGTCGACGCCGGGAAGGACGGTGGCTGAGCGTTTCGCGGGTGCAGGGATTCCGGAGGAGTTCGGGGCTGGTGCGAGAGAAGCGTGCGAACAGGGAGGTCGCGCACAGGCGTTCGGCTCCGGGAGTTCGCGACTGAAGCGAACAGGCGCGGGTTCCGTTCGGTGCAGGCAGCAGTTCGCGGGTGCAGGTCGCAGGGAAGTTCGGCGGCCGGATTTTGCAGGTGTTCGGCGGCTGCGGCGAGAGCAGACGGGGCTTCGGCGAAGAGGTGCGAGCAGTTGCGACAGGTGGGAACAGTTGCTTCGACAGTTAGGGAGCAGTTGCGACGGTTCGGCGGACGCGGTCCAGGCAGCGGGCAGGGAAGGAAGAGGAAGGAATAAAGGAATCTTTTATTTCTACTAGAGGAATATTCCTCTCCCAGGTGACTGGGTTGGCAATCCCTTAATTCCAGGCTCAGGCTGTGATGGCAGGTTTGGCTAAAAGCTGAGGAGGGAAAGGGAATGGCTGGCCAAAGAGAAACTTTCTGTAAAGAAATTCTTAATTTCTGGAAGTTTTTTTGCTGCCGCTGCAGAGAAATTTTTTGCTGCTGTGCGGAGGGAATTTTTTAATTCCTGCAGAGGAGTTCGGCCGGTTCAAAAATCCGCGGGAAACAGAGGTTGTCCATCTCGAACAGGAGGCTCGTTTTGCGGGAAATTGAGGTGTTCAACCAGTTAAATTCACAGGTTCGTCGCAGGAGATTTTGCGACAGGTGGAGTTCGGCGTAGGTGTAGGTGGCGAGCAGGCACGATTATTTCGTGAACAGGAGTTTCGTGGAGGTTTTCCTCGAACAGCTGCTAAGGGATTCGTGACTCGCGGAAACAACAATTGGCCGAGGTACTGGTACGAACAGGAATTGTGCTTCGTGTGAAAAATTTAATTCACGAATCACAGGAGAATCGCGGGATAGTTGCTGCATTTGACAGAGAAAATTTCAGGATTAAATTCGGATGGCAATGTCTGGTGCAAAATTCGAGATAGTGAAGTTCGATGGAACTGGGAACTTCGGATTGTGGCAAACAAAGATGAAAGATTTGTTGGCACGACAAGGAATTTTAAAGGCATTGCGGGCTTCAAAATCTGATGGTATTATTTATCAACTGTTGGGGAGTACAGTTGTAGGTGGAGTACACTCTGTCGGATCATATGATGAAATTGCAGCAGGAACTTTAACCAAGCCAGGTTAGATGGTTTGGTTGCCCAACCCACTGGTGTAAGAAATTCCATGATCTATTTCTCCTTAAGGGCTAGATATTTGCCAAGGTGGAGATTTTCTCCTAAGGGGCTGGATATTCACAAAGGTGGAGATTGTTAGATGTATTTTCTCCTAAGGGGCTGGATATTTGCTAAGGTGGAGATTTGTTTGGTAGGCACATATACCGGGTGAAGCATTTCTCCTAAGGTGCTTGATATTCGCCAAGGTGGAGAATTGTTAGGTATGACTCATATCTACGGAGGGAGTTTCTTGGTGAAGAGGCGTGTCTCCTGGAATGGAGAGGTGTGTCTCTTGGAAGTTAGTGGGTTGGGGGGAGCGAGGGCGTGTTTGTAATTTATCTATGGGTTTTTTCTATAAATAGATGTGTAATCCTCTGGATATTTAACTCCTTTGAAATAGTGAAATTCACCGGCTCGCTCCCGAGGACGTAGGCAATTCTTTGTCGAACCTCATTAAATCTCTGTGTTCTTCTTCTGTATTTGCGTTGTGTTCGCTCTGAATTTTCATAACGTACCTCTTACCGCCATCAAGCGCAGTCTTCACCTCGTACACCCACTTGTTGTACAATATCTTCTTCATTGGTGGAAGTTTTGCCAACCTCTGTCATCCGATTCCCTGCCAGGGAATCCATCTCCTCCTTGGTCTCCTCCCACTTGCTCGAGTTCTCATCTTGCAAGATTTCTTCATGTTCTCCGTGGTTCTCCACCATTTGTCCGTACAATGTCCGGTTATCCCGCTTTCGGGCCCTCCGCCACTTTTCAAGAAATTGACCTTCTTATGTTTCCCCATAATGCACCTCTCGACTCATGTGTCCACGCCCTCGCAATGCCGCATTCTCTCGTGCTCTCTCGCAACTGTAGTAGCAACAAAGGTTCGAGTAAACCAAATAGTCATATATAGTGTGTCGCTTTTCTTACCCCGAGTCGCACTAATGCTCCTTTGGTAACCTTCCAAAGCATTCCGAGAATACTACCGAATAACCACCCTATTGAGCTTCGCCAAACAGATGAGGTTTTTCTTCAACTCGGGAACGTGTCCGACTTTTCGCAAAGTCCATTTGCTCTTGTTAGGGGAGTGCAATATCAACGTCTCCCATCCCCACCACATCCAGAGCTTTTCCATCACTCGTATGTACCTTCCCAAAGTTACCCGCAACATAGTTTCGCATTAACTCCCGGTGGGAAGATGTATGGAAGGAAGCCCCCGAATCCAAAAGATGGCTACTATCAACATAACCGTGAACCGCCAGCAATAACGCATCCTATATTTCTTCAAGCATAACATTAGCGCCATCATTCTCCTTTTTCATAAAGATTCCTATTGGGCCTTTTATGTGGCCACTTGCCACAATTCTAGCAAAAGCCGTCTCGCCGACCCGTACTTGATTTTGATCTTCCTCTGCTTGAGTTCCTTTCTTGTGATCTCCTCCGGAATCAACAATTAGTGACGAACTCGAACCCGAGGTCTCGTCGTAATCTTTCCCCGCACCTCTTCACCAAAATCAAATCACAAATATCATCATATTTCGCCTTAGATTTACCTCAGAATCGCTAATCGCCATCCTCATGGCTTCCCAACTATTTGGCAATGAAGCCAACAATATCGCCGCACGTATCTCATCATCAAAATCAATTTCAACATGACAATCGATTTGTGATGTGATTGAAATCATTCAGGTGTTAAGCAACAAACACACCTTCCGCCATCTTCAAGTTGAATAACTTTTTCATCAAGTGCACTTTGTTATTCGCCGATGGCTTTTCATACATACTTGATAAAGCTGTCATGAGTTCTGCAGTAGTTCTTTCCTTGATGACGTTATGGGCAAGAACTCATCTCTATTGTGGCTAATCGTATAACCCCCGTAACCCGTCGATCTAACCGATTCCATTCCGCCGTCCACCTTCTCCGTCGCTTTCCTAGTAACAAGAGAATGAAGTTTCTTCCCATAGAGGTAAACTCTCTATCCGCATCCTCCGCAAGCAAAATCTCGTGTCATCAACTTCGATCCCCGATGTCATCACTTCATCTCCGCCCATCGTTTTTCTTAAGATCCGAACCTAAAGCTCTGATACCAGTTGTGAAAAAAACGACGACAATAAAGTGAAAAATGGAACGAGAAAATTGTACCCAGAAAATACTAGAGCGACACACAGATTTACGTGGTTCGGCAAATTTTCTTACGTCCACAAAGCTGCAGAGGAATTTATTACTTCGAGGAATTACATCGTCGAGTGCCTCGACGTATACAAGAAAAATCTCTATTTTTCTTCTCTCCCTTCCTCTCTTTCTCTTCCTCTCTTTCTCTCTCTCTTGGAGAACTTGGCTTGTGCATAATCCAATAGCCAAAAGAGGCTATTTATAGAATGAAGGAGAGTGGTAGGTGGGAGGTAAGTGGACAGAAAGGAGGTTGGTGAGCGGTAGGTAGCCCCTCTCATCGAGCACCATGCGATGGACCTAGTCTCCACATTACCAAACACTTACGTGGTCATTAGCTCATGCACCTTCGGACTCCGGCCCCTGTGGCCTACGTACATCATTAACTACGACCTACGTGGTCCATCGCTCCCGCAACTCGCTTATTATGGCTTCTCCCGACCAATCCACGCTTTTACAACACTCACAACGTACCACTACCTCCACAACAATCAACAATGACTCTTGCAACTCCGATTTCACCAAGAACTACGCCGATTATGGTTATACAACAATGTAACTCTATCATCATCGATTTAGGAGAATAATGAACATGTGTACTCATCATTAATAGTAGATTATTTTAATCGGGCTAGGCTCCATGGTTTTTCTCCTTTCAGGTTTTCCATGTAAAAAATCGAGATATCTCATCCCGCTTACTTTCTTTTACCCGGGTGTGTGCTAAATTATTGTGCAATGCTAAGACGATAATCCATTACTCCAATCGCCGCGAGTTTTCTAGCACGCATCACACATATTAATTTCGTTATGCATAGCATTTACCTACGATATATGTAAAACAATATATTCCGTATTCTTTCTTTATATGCTTTTTTGGATATATTTTTTCACACCAAGAGATGTTGAAAATAGCGTATGATATTTGCGTCAGATTTTTCCAACGCCCATATTTGCATCTGTAAAGCGAGACAAATAGTTTATGATATTTACGATGGATTTTACATCTTATTTGCCTCCGATGATTTGTTGCAAAACATATTTTAGAAACGGCGAAATCTAAAGCGGCATTGCAACGGATTTCGCGTCTGCATTGCATTAAGTAAATCGACGCAAAAACTTTACATGAAAGCATCGAGCTGTATCGTACGCAAATTAAGAAACCAAGTCAGTCACAATTAACATTACTTCCGCGTTTCTTGATTGCGATGAATTTTCAGACCAAATAAGACCGTAAGTTGACTCAAATGACCTAAAATACTAATCCCAAGTCTCTTCACTCCATTTTATTCTTCACACCTCTATTATTTTTCCCGAAACCCTCGCTGCCCCTCCCTCTTTGTCAAACTGTCGCTTCGAAACCGTCGCCCTTGCTTTCATCCTCTCTCTCTCGATTTCGCTCAATACCATCGCCCTTCGGGACCAAACCTTGTGATACGCCCCTCACCATTAGAGCTAGCTTGGAAGGCACCATCAAACTCCCATATTTCTCATCCTTCTACTCTGCTCCTATCAGAAAATAGCTAGGAAGGTAAGTTTGTTTGTGCTATTGTATTTCATTTTCTAATGTGTTGTGTATGTAAGAATTTAAGTTTGGGTATTAGGTATGTATCTGCATAAAAATTGAGTGGTATGTATGACAATCTTCATAAAAATTGAGGTTTAGGCGTTATATATATATATATATATATATATATATATATATATATATATATATATATATATATATATATATATATTTATCTCTAACACCTAAATTTCAATATATATATATATATATTGAAATTTAGGTGTTAGAGATATATATATATATATATATATATATATATATATATATATATATATATATATATATATATATATATAACACCTAAATTTCAATATATATATATATATATATATATATATATATATATATATATATACACATCAGAACTAAGTAGTGAAAATATATGAAAATCTTCGTAAATAATGAAGTTTAGGTAATAGTATGTATACATAAGGGGATGTTATTAGCAGAATTCAAGTTAGTTACATAGAGGAATACATCAGGTCTATTGTTCAAAGTGATGGTGATATGGATAAGCATGTTATTAGTAGAACTCATGTTGGTTGGTTGAAATGGAGGGGTGCATCGAATATATTGTTCAAAGTGATTGTGATATTGATGGGGATGTTATTATTAGACTTCAAGTTAGTTTGTTAAAGTGCAAGAATTCATCGGGAGTATTGTTCAAAGTGATAGTAATATAGATAAAGATATTATTAGTACAATTCACGTTGGTTGGTTGAAGTGGAAGAATGTATCAGGTCTATTGCTCAAAGTGATTGTGATATTGATGGGGATGTTATTAGTAGAATTTAAGTTGGTTGGTTGAAGTGTAGGAATGCATTATGTCTATTGTGTGATAGAAAAGTACCACTTTAACATGAAGAAAAATTTTATAAACAAAGTGCTGAGATTTGCAATCCTCTATGACATAGAATGTTGGCTTCAAAAGAAAATAATAAAAAAAAATTAAGTGTTTCACAGATTGGAATGCTTAGGTGGATAAGTGGTTTTGCTCTTAGAGACAAAATGATAAATGAATATATACGTTATGGGGCTGTTGTAGATCGATTGCATACAAAATTAGAGAGAGATGTTTTGGATATGGTTTGGCCACATTAAATTTCAACCATTTCATAAGCCTTGCGAGTTCTCAAAATCTGCTTCCCAAGTGGTACCTCTTCACCAGATGAAGCTCCTAAAAACCATTAAGCATAATCATCCACTATACATAATGATCGGTATTTACTAATTTTTATTTTTGCTATATCTATGCTACAGATAGATATTCACAATTTGAGACCTTGGATGTATACATATTATATCTAGGACAAATAGGACTCACAAATAAGTTCTTGAATGGTGTTGAAGAATTTGTGCTGGTGGTACACACATGCCCATTTATCATTCAAAGGGTAAGTTTTACTGTCCTTGTGCAAATAGTTAAGCGTATATGCAATTAGAAGAAGTTAAGTTGGATTTTACTGCAAGGGATCTAAACTAAATTATTGGCACTGGACTGCACTTGGTGAGCAAGAATCAAAAGTTCAGTATGATCAATTTGGTGTTTCAACAAGTTATGACCCTCTAGCAGAGGAATACGATCTTGGCACATACGAAGAACTGATTCATGATGTAGTGAATTGTACTTGTTATAGTCGTGGCAATTTGACATTAATCAAGTAAATAAGCTCACTCTCATCCTTTTGGATACCTAATTTCTCTTCCTATAAAGAGAGTAATAATAATGTCGATTGTTAATGGTTGCCCGATATTTGGTGTGTCTCTCATCAACTATTATATGTTGCTTGCTGGCAATTGATATGTAATACATATCAATCATCAACCTATAAAATCCTAATTTGTGAAACCCAATCTCTCATTTTCTAATGAAAATC
Source organism: Papilionanthe hookeriana x Papilionanthe teres (assembly GCA_022702705.1). Classification (NCBI taxonomy): domain Eukaryota; kingdom Viridiplantae; phylum Streptophyta; class Magnoliopsida; order Asparagales; family Orchidaceae; genus Papilionanthe; species Papilionanthe hookeriana x Papilionanthe teres. The sequence goes on from CM040426.1 coordinate 61,102,630, forward strand.
ACTAAGTCACTTGTCCTACAACAATTGACTAATATCCCTTATTTCTTATTGCCTAACCCTACAATAACTAGAATCAAACATCAAACATATGTTAAGAATTAAACCCGATGCACATCTTCACGATAACCTAAACCCTACTAATTACTAACATTCAACACTCATCCTTCTTAGCCCATTCACATATTTTCAAAGGAGAAAACAAATTTATTGTCCATTAGTATTTGATAATAACTTAGATATCTCAATGCACTTTCTATCACTATAGAACATATTTTTCAAAGTATATGTTCATTATACTATTAGTGCCTTCATTAGCTATAGAAATTGATTCATTAAAAATCATTGCCCCCAATAGTAGATTTAGTTCTTGGCTTAGTTAATCTTGGTTTTGTTTGTCTTCACTTGTTTAGTCATAATTTGGCTTATTTTAGCTAGACTAGACTAATTATGACTAGGTTTCACTTGTTTGAACTCTACTTAGGTTACCTTGATTTGCTTTGTTTTACTGGATTTTTGTGGCTAAGTTTTGTTTGTTTCAGTTTAGTAGATAAACTTGTTCAGCATGAATTGACTTAGCTTTAGTTTGTTTAGTTTGAATTAACTCGGCCAAGTTAGTTTTAGTTTTCACTTTTTTCTTACACTTCTTAGTTTAGCTTGGGTTTATTAGTTTAGCTTGTATTTTGATACTTTACGTAGCATACCTTGGTTAAACTTAACTCGGCTTAGTTCGGATTGACTTGGCTTAAATTTTTATGCCCTGGATTAGCATACTAAAGAACACTTCTTGATAGGAAGTAAATTATATATGATTTTTTTTTCCTTGTTGACTCCTAAAATATTGTTTCATCATTATAACACTAGGATTGACATATAAAAAAATAAAAATAATTAAAAAAAATGATAGGATTGGCATGATTGCTCGGCTTTACTTTAGTCTGATCGTGCTAGGTTTACTTCAGCTAAAGTAGGTTTGACTAGACCTGGTTTAGCATAGCTTAGATTGAACAGGCTTAACTTTGCATAACTTGAATTAACTTGACATGGCATGGGTAGGTTAGACTAGGCTAGACTTGATTTTTCTTTGCTTAGCTTGGCTTAGCATAATTAAACGAAGCTTAATGTAGTCAGGCTAGATAAGCATGGCTTGGCAAAATTAAGTTAGACTTGACCTAACTTGACTTAATTTGGCTCGACTACAATAGATCGCTAAATCATGCACTAACTCCAGCTGGTCAAATAAGCTCTCAGGTATAGAAAGATATGATTTAGTAATTCAATTAATAAATTTAGTAAAACAGTCAAAGAAAATAATTTTTTTGAGCATACGAACAATAAGGTTGCAGCAAGCAGAGGGCAAAAGTGACCGCATTGGACGGCTTTTTTTCCATTAGAACACTGTTGAGCAGAGTCAATTAATTTGGCATTTAAATTTTTCTGCCAACTTGAGGGACCTATAAACGCTTTTACCTTTACTCAGCAATATTTCACAGCGTTTGTCCTTTTAAGAAGTGTGGGGTATTTACATACATCCACATATTTCTTATATGTTTATATATTTACAACTAAATTTAATATTTATATACGTAACACTCAAAATTTTAATTTCACATAAAACATATCACTATCCTTTACTTTTTGAAGTTAAAATACAGATTTTTTAGGCTTATATTTATGACACCAATGTGTTATAAATGTAGATATTAAAATGTTGATATTAGATTTGTAAATGCTTTTTATATTGTATAGATGTAAATTTTCCTTAAAATTTTCGAAACTCTATTGGGTACGGCTAGGCAATTTAAGTTCAATTTACTTCTTCGAATTGGCAAAATTTTAAAATTAGTTTTAAGTTTAAATTAAAATTAACATTATCAATTTAAACGAAAAACAAGAAATTAGACAAAATAGAGCGGCATAAGCACAATTTCGAAATGAATTTTGCCCTGCTACTATCATCAACTGGATTCAAGCTTGGCACGAACAAGATTTTATATTTAGCCTCAAAATGAAGAGAAAATATTACATTCGCTCTTAACCAGACAAGAGCTTGGTGTGACCCTCATTGTCGTCTACACCTCCGCCGTCATCCGGACCCAATAATTTCGCAAAATCGAGACTAGAACAAGATTTGAAATTGAACATATCCAAACCAACTCCAGGTCTATGGACTTATAAAAAAATGTTCATGAATACAAGAGATTATCACTCATCAAAATAATTTCCAAATATATTTATGCTAGAAAACATATCGTAATAATATGTCTTCAACTATCATGCAGTCAAATCTCTCTATATTGCATAAAATTAAAACGATCTAGCAGGTGATACAATCTGTACAAAACTAACTCAGCAAGAATTATAGCAACCACAGCCATTATTTCCAAATCAACCTTAAATTTAGCATTACCAAAACCTAAAAAGTAATTAAAGTCGCTGTACAATCACTTCTTTTTTTTTTGTTTTTTTGTTTTTTTTTTTTTTTTTTTTTTTTTTTTGACATTTTTCATTCTCATGTTAACACTCAAATAATATCATTATTTACAAACATGATGTACCAAACATCATACCATGATCAAGCTCCTACAATTAATCCTTGTTAGCATTATAGAGAAATCACACAGCCAATTCACCCGTCTTCTTCGTGGATCTGCTCAACAAGAACACAGAATGCCTGCAAAGCTTCTGTACTCCTTTCCTAAGGCTCAGTTGATTTAAAAAACCGTTGGCATATCCGCTTTTAGATTCAGCTGAATCGCTTGAAGTTGGTGAAGACCTTCCAGAAATGAATTCACATTCGTCAACTTCACTCTTCTTTTCAAAGCTCCGGAAACTTGCATCAGCATCACTGTCCGAGGAATCTAAACTACCAATTTCTCCATTCAAACCCCTGTAAGAATCCTCCGAGAACTTTGAGAAATCAAGGCCGTTATCATTCCGGTGAGATTTAGGGTTAGAATGCGACTCTGGAGCATAGACAGCTGCCTGCTGTCTTTCATGGAGGGTTTTCACGATTAATGTATTGAGAAAGTTTATCACTTGAACCGCATGGATCAATGCTGTTAAAGGATCAGTCATCTGGAGAGAGAAATGAAGGATGAATGTTTACATAGGCAAAGTTCCTATACTATCCATAACTGAGCATAAATTTAAGAGTAATGTTTTCGCCCTATATAGTACTTCTAAATCTAAGTTGATGAGAACAAGTCTTGATCTCTCCCGGATTCTACCAATTGCTTACAAGATATTGACCAAAAATTTCTAACCTGGGTCATGTTAGGAGCAAAAACCGTGGCTATGTTTCGAGCATTCATCTTGTTGTATTGTTCGTGCTCTACAACGTCTGCCATCAAATTGACAACCCAGTGAAGCAATGCCGCTTCAGTAGGGGGCAGCATCTCAATGAGCTGGGAGCACTCTCCTTTGGCATTGCAGTGCATCACTAGTTCTGGTGGGAGGGAGTCTAGAATCCCAGTCGGTAGTTCTCTAAACCATGCCTAAATGTTTAAAGGGATATGGTCAGTTGCCTCGCTACTAGATAAAGATGTTAAAAATCAGAACATATTTAAATTAAAAGAATATTGGCTAATGCATAAATCTACAGCATAATATAAAGAATTCTCTCAATTTACAATATCAACATTTGTCAAACCAAAAAAGAAGCACAACATCAAAGCATACAAACCAGATAATTTATAAAACAAGAGAACTCACAAGAAGGTTATGCCTCAAATTAAGTCCTAATTCAGAACTTCATGTCCAATTAAGAAATCTTGTCCACCATTTCCTGACATGAATTTCATAGATACTATCAGCATCATGGCTTGTGCATTGGATACTGCTCATTTTGTGCATCCCAAACCTCTCGCTTATTAAAACCTTCATCGCCATTCATTAAAAACCGGGGTGCCAATTCTAGAGACATATGTTACACTGTGATTTGGAACAATACTAAATATGACAAGGTTATTTAAAGCTCTATTATGTTATAGAGTCATAATACATTCTCCTCATAATTAGCATGATCATAAGATACCCTAACTATTTAGGGCATGCTTTCCGAATCCTCATCCAGTTACTTGTTCTTGCTAAGTTTTTACTTTAGTGTTGAACTAATTCTTCTTACTATTATTAGCATTATCGCATTTTCTTCCAAATTTTTTACATCCACGCTTATTTATATATTTAATGGGTGCATTTTGTCGCCTTTATAGTAGATATGCAAATCACCTAAACAAATCTCAATTTTCACATCCTCAATAGAAGCTCGACTAACCATCCAACATAATCATAGCTAACTATTCCTACCTAGTTTTTCCACCAACCATCGTCCATCAAAACACTCGGTCCATACAACCCATTCGACCTAATTGAAGTTTATTAAATTTAAATTTAAATCTCCATTGTATACCACTTATTAAATAATAAAACTAAAGTACTCCATTTTAACAATCAAGCCTTTAACTCTAAAAGCTGCATCGTAATGCTATCACCTTTTTTGATATTTTTCATTTCCATTTGGGGGTTGTTTGCCCTACACCAGTATTTTCATTTTTAATGTATGGTGCAAAGTACACACAATTCAAGGTAAATTACTAATGATTTCTAAATACACCTAATTCATTTTTAATTAATTTAAAATTTTCTTGAATCCAGTGAATTATGGATTCAACGCTCCTCTATCAATTGAGCTCCAACTGTCCCATCATGAAACCACCGAAGCAAGCTCCCATAATCTATCAATTCTGGAAGTTGTCGGTCCCTCAGTTCACTGGTCCTGCCAATGCCACCTCCCCAAGCTGTTGTTGCAAGGTTTCACAAGTTGCAGACCCATCAACGCCCTCCCATAAAACCAATAGTTCCATCAATGCCACCCTATCTTGCAATAGATTTCATTGATGCAGGGTTTTTTTTCAATACTTCAAATTCTCAATTTTATTAGGTTGAACACTGAAGAAAAGAATCCCATGATTTTTAAATATGTAAAGTTCAAATTATACTGTATTCAAAACACAGTAGATCTCCTTATACCTCCAAGAAAATAGCGCAGGAGTTTCTTGTAATCACTTAATATTTTAATTGTTCTTCTAATTTTTGTGTTGACCAATTTCTTTAACTTACCGAAGTTCTTAAAGTAAATGCGGCAAATCTAACCTTAATTTTAAATAAAGTCAACCTTGCATATTTTTAAGTCTAACTGAATTAAATTGTGTTGCATCAATTGCAAGTCAAATCCTATGCAGCCATTGCCTACTTTTTAACACAATCTAGTTAAAATGAAGCATGTCACTTGCAAGTGATATCCTGTTCAAATCTTCTTATTTTTATCCATAATTAAATTAAGTTGTAATGTATTACTTATAATTGATACCTTAAGCAGATGATTGCTAAGTTCTCACTCAAATTAACTTAAGACATGGTACAACATCTCTGGCCTTGGTATTAGCCAAATCCAAATTAGATCGTTTTACTAGTTTCAGAATAAGTTTTGCCAATTGTCGTCAAGTTAACACCAAACATCAATCTTTATCATTTGGTTTGCATCAAACAATGGCACTCTTGCAGACACAATCCACCATGCAGTCCAAAATGCAGTCTAGAAAAAACGAAGTTGTAGTATGCAGGCAAAGTAAACTACAATGTTAAAATAAGAATTAGGGTAATACAAATTGAAAAAAGAATTCATGCATTAAACAAGATTTAAATTTGTTGAATTTGTGAATAGAGCTGCTTGAATTTTACTGATAGAAAGAGGGGGCATATATACCCAATTACAAGGACAAGCACAAGAAAAGTAATAAAAATAGAATACAATGAAATAGGAAAGGAATAATTCAGGAATTAATACAAATCTCTGTATTTAATACAAATCCTTGTATAATTCTAATACACGTCCTCAAGTTGAAGCATAGATGTCAGCCATATTCAACTTGAATTTGAAATCATCGAACATTTGCCAGGAAAGATTCATAGTGAGAATATTTACTAACTGGCCACTCGAAAGCACAAAAGGAATGCAAATTTCCCAAAACTAGAGCTTTTCCTTAATGAAGTGTCTATCAATCTCCATATGTTTGGTACGACCGAGTTGTGAGCGATGTTGGTGGCGGCCTTATTGTCACAGAGGGACAGAGATCAGCATACGTAGTTCGCGGAGCATGATGCCTAACAAGAGACAAGAACTGGAATTCAACTTCAACACTATTCCGGGCAACTACCGACTGATTTTTACTTTCCATGCGACGAGATTTTCCCACACAAATGAGCAGTACCTGGCGGTGGATCGCCGATCATGGACTGACCCGACCCAATCAACGTATGTGTAAATAACAATGAAATGAGGTGTGGCGTGAGAAAAACAAACCTGAGCCCAGTGTGTAATTTAAATAATGAAGAATCCGGTGGACAGCTTAAAGATATTGCTCATAGGAGTCATACATGAATTGACTTACAATATCAACTGCGTGACATATGTTGGGGCGTGTATGGGCAATGTAGATCAGTTTCTCCACAAACCTTTGGTATTGAGTCTTATTTACAGGAACAACATCGTGAACATCAGCTAATTTTTCATTAGGATCCATCAAGGCAGCCACTGGTTTGCACAGAAGAAGAATGTTCACCTTTAGCAGGTCAAGTACATATATATGATGGGCAAATCCCTTGAGATGATCGAGCAATTTCCATGCTCCAGAAGTATTGAAGAGATCCCAAGTCCATTTCAAATGATGTAGCTAAAAGATCTTTCAAAGACTCCAATACTAGTAGATCATTACTTGTTAGCATAATATCGTCGACAAAAATGATAATAATAGCAATTTGGACATTGAATGAATGAGAAAGAAGAAAGTGTGATTCGATTGAGCATGAGTAAAACCGTGGCCACTACCACCTTTGTGAATCTGTCAAATCAGACCCGTGGGAATTTTATTACTCCATAGAGGTACTTTCGCAGCAGACACACTTGCCCTTGGGAGGCAGTAGATTCGAAGCCCGGAAAAATGAACATATACACCTCTATGAGATCTCCGTTCAATAACACATTCTTCACATTGAGTTGGATTAAGCCGCAAGAGACAACGTGACCTGAATTGTGTTTAACTTAACCATCAGAGCAAATGTCTCCTCATATCAACTTCATAGGTCTGTGAGTACCCTTTGACAACCATTTATGCTTTGTTGCGTGCAAAAGATCCATCAGAGTTGAACTTAATGCTAAAAATTCATCGGCATCCTACCGCTTTCTTTCCCTAAAGATATCTACGATGTCTCACATATGGTTCCGTCAAAAGGGCACTCATCTCCTCCAGAACAGCAGCCTTCCAGGCAGGATCTGCTAGAGCAGCCTCAATGGTAGCTGAGATTTGATGATCCATCATGGTAGTACCAAATGTTCTGTACGTTTGCGATAGACTGCGAAAAGAGATATTTTGTCATGGAATAGAGGAAGCATGCCTGACTGCATACCTTGCTTGGAGAACTCGCTTCCTCATTTGCAGTAGGACTTATGCTGAGGATGTCACCCAGGATAGATTCAAGGTCCTACAAGGAGGTAGCCAGATCCAGAGTAAGAGCATCGGAACGAGTACACCGAGTGTAGACACAAAGTGGGAGGATGATATGGTGGAACTATAGAAATATCAAGGGGACATCCATAGGAATAGGATAAGAAACTGTCCAAGAACTCTAGTTCCCCTCACTTGAGGCCAAGTTAGAAAAATAGGGAACACTTCCAAAAAAGGAGATATTCGCACTCACATAGACTCTATTTGTTATAGAATCCAAGTACTGATGCCTTTTTTTAGGGGTGGAGTACCAAGTTAGAACTCTAGTTCCCCTCACTTGAGGCCAAGTCAGAAAAAAAGGGAACACTTCCAAAAAAGGAGATATTCGCACTCACATAGACTCTATTTGTTATAGAATCCAAGTACTGATGCCTTTTTTAGGGGTGGAGTACCCTAAAAAGACACATTTTATGGATTTGATATCAGGTTTACTACGAGTGGGGGCAATGTTACGAACAAAGGTCGTGCAACCAAAATATTTTGGGATATAACGTAGTGAAGACTAGATTGGTGGGAAAGTATGACATAAGGAAGGCTAAAGGGGTTCAGAAGTTATGAATTCTAGAGAGAAGTCTATTGATGAGATAGATGATAATATGACATAATTCTAAATTTTTTTCGGGACACTAGATTGTAAGATAATAGAGCGAGCAATGTCAAGAACATGATGACCTTTCCTCTCGACTAACTCATTTGTTGAGAAGAATCCGTACACAAGCTATAGTGGAGGATATACTTACCAAAAATTCTCGTAAAATAGAATTAAAAAATACAAGACATTGTCGGTTCGAAAAACTTGAATTGAAATTTTGAATTTGGTCAAAATGAAAGTGTAGAAGCTTTGAAAGATGATAGCAACTTCTAATTTGTTTTTTAAAATATAGATCCACATCATTCGAGTGTGGCCATCAATCAAGGTAATAAATAACTATTTATCGGTGTAGCTAGAAGTGCAAGAGGGAACCCATACTTACAGGTGAATGAGTGAAAAAGGAGCAGATGTGTAGACGTGGGGTTGGTAATGAATTCAATGATGTTGGCTAACTAACACTCTCACAATTGAAATTAGAATAAATTTTATTAGTAAACATCAACAGATACGAATGCTTTAAATATCGAAAACTAAGATAACCCAAACAATGATACAATGACATAATAAAATATTTAGTGACCCAAGATAAACTACAACTACTGAATGGAGTGTTCTTGTGTTCCGTGTTTTTTTCTTGAAAGTAGTAGAGTCCAGCTTCCCGCTTAGCAGTTCCAATCAACGTCCCCGAACGACGATTATGAAAGACATGGAACAACAGGAGTTGTCCGCAATTCTGACCGTATCTCTCCCAGAGCATCGGCAGTAAGTCGAGAAAACCTTAGAGCATTCAATCATGTGGTCTGTGACACTTGAATCAATGATCCATGGACTAGAGGAGGTAAAAGATGTGAGTTCCGTGGAAACATAACTTTAAAGAACGTGGGAGGTTGATGGACCAGCAGCAAGCTGATTGGATCCATGAAGCTTGACCAATTGCTTTATCTGACTATTCAGAGTGTCGAAGGATTCAAGAATGTTTCGGGTAGGAGCCTTCTAAGCTGCGGTAGACTCTAATGTCGTATTGAGACCTTTTGCAGTGGAGGTTTTGGCCAAAGGTTTGTGTGTCAGTTTTCCGTGAAGCTTCCAACACTTGTCATAAGTCTAGTTGGGTTTATAAAAGTAATCACGAGTAGAGTGACCTACCCGAGATGACACGGAAGAGGGTAACTATTAGAGACCAAGGCGGATGACTCGGTTGAAGAAGTGGAAATGTCGAGCATAAGAAATCTTCGGTTTTCTTCGCGGCGAATCTCGGTGAAAACAGCGCGAGCAGAAGACAACGGATCCTGACTAAGAATACAACCTCGAACTTCGTTAAGTTCATTGTTGAGACCTGTCAGGAATTGAAACATGCGAACTTGTTCTACAATCTTCTGGAAGAGTGTAGTCAGCCAAAGAATCCCATATATAGTCATAATACCAGTCGCATTCCATCTATAGTGCCACCAGAATATTATAGTACTAGGTCACGATCCTTGATCTCTATATTGCCTCTCAAATCTTCTTAAACACCTCAAAGACTTGCTCGGAGTTCCCTACGATAGACTAGGTATCACGGATTGCCGTTCACAGGGCAGAAGCGGAAGGAAAGAACATATATGAATGGCAAATTGACGTTTCAATGGAGTTGATCGGCCATGGCCTGACCATGGAGTTCTCCATTTCTCAAGCTTCATAAGTTGAGTTAATTTTTGGAGGTTCACGGATCATATATGTGAGGTGACTGAATTTACTGCGTCCTTTAAAGAACAAACCTTTGTATCACTTCTTAACCTATATTTAATTACTCTCCCATAATTTTGATGTATAACACATTAACTTAATTCTTCTATAACTTGCACACACTTATGCATCCCTTCACTCGTAAAAATAAGGACCAAAATACTTATCCTCCACCCCTCATACATCTTTTTAGATTTCAAAATAATATAAAAAAATCTAACAAGTCAAGAAATTATTGAATCTTTTAAATATTTTCATAATTCTAGAGGGATATCATCAAGCACTATTGATTTTCCACAATTCATTTTCTTTAAAATTTCCCCAACTTCTTTTTTACTAATGTGAAGGTAAAAATAAAAAAACTATATTATTATTAATGATATTAATATCACTAAAATCGATCATCTTTTTAAATTATTCATTGAAAAGTATATCAAAATATCTCACCCATCTATGTTAAATATCCTCATTTAGGAAAAATACTTTTGTATTTTCATCTTTAATATTATTTACTTTAAATCTTTAATTATCTTTTTCTATTGCTAGTTTATGCACATATTTTTCACTATCTTAGTATCAAATTTATTATAAAGATTATTAAAAACATATATTTTTACTACGCAATTTGTTCTCTTAGACTCTCAACAGACCACCCTATAATTTTTCCAAGTATCAAAGCTTTTACATTTAAACCGATTTCTATAACAATACTTCTTATATTTATCTACACTTGCACATTATTATTCTACCACCAACTATTTTTATTTATATTTTTTTTTTCTTTTGATTCTCAAAGTACATCTTTTGCTACTTAGTTAATAGTATTTGTTACTTTCTCCCACATAATATTAGTTATTGGAGTCAAAAAGATCAATCCGCCGTTACTCATTTATATTATCTCTCAGTAAAACTCTTTTCAAAATTTTTTTCCCTCTCATAAAGCCATTTAAACCAATATCAAAACCAACCTGTTTCCATTCCACAAAATTTATTTAAGGTACTTGAACATAAAAATTGAAAGAAGGGTATACATGAAGAGATGAAGGCTTTCAAAAAAAAAGTCATACATAAAAAATTGCTTAGTTACCAAAAGGTAAATAGATCATAAAATGCAAATAATTTTTTACCATCAAATATAAAGTAAATGGAAGCCTAAAAAAATGCAAAGATTGATAACAAAAGGATAAACTCAATCACTTGGGACAGACTATCAAGAAAGTTTTACACATGTTATAAAAATAACCACTATTGCATTATAATATCCCTAAAGTCAAATTATGGCTAGCATATCAATAATATGTTATATTTTTTTTATATGGGACGTCGAAGAAGAGGTTTAGTGGGATTAAAGCTTTGTTGTTGTTTTTGTCGAAGAAGAGGTATGTATGCATCCACAACAAGGATTCAATTACCTCTTCAAAAAGAATGAGATATTCAGATTGAAAAATGTATTATAGGAATTAAAACAATCACCAGGAGCTCAGTTTGACAAACTTACAAAAGTTATGGAATTAAGTTGGATACAAACAATGCTAAGAAGACCACATTCTCCTCATAAAGCACTCTCTTGATGATATAATGTTAATCTTTATTCTATATGTTAACACTATAATTGTTATAGGTAATAATAATTAGGAGAAAGCAGCTCTCAGGGAAAAACTCGTTGAAGTATTAAACAAAGAGCAAAGAAAATCAAAATAGTTTTTGGGAATAAAATTGGCTCAATCTGAATAATGAATATTTATCTCTCAATAAAAAACATGCAAAAGACCTGCTAAAAGAAACCAAGATAACAAAATACAAGCCGTGTGGAAGTCTGACTAAACCAAAATAAAAAATAGTATTTGATGAAAAAGGAATTGATGCAGAAACAGGACTATTAAAAATTAGTAATTCTATTTATCTCACATCGGTCTTGACAATGCATTTGTAGTAAATCTGGTCAATCAAGTCCTATACAAACTCAAAGAGTCACACCTTCAAGTCGCCGAGAAATTTCTCAAATACATTAAATCAAGCTCAAGTAAATGAATTCTATGCAAAAGTAATGATATCTTACAAACTGAAGAATATACAAATGCAAGCTATGCAGGTCACTGGTGGATAAAATATCTACTTCAGAATATTGTACAATCTTAAGAAAAAAACTCATAACTTAAAAAAGCAAATAAATAGTCTGTTAGCTTAAGATCAAATGTTGAAGTCGCGGTTCAAAGCCATTGAAAATATATTGTGATAATTATTGCACACAATTCAGTACAACATGATTGTATCAAACAAGTTGAGGTTGATAGATGCTTCATAAAAGAAAAATTATAAAGTGGCATGATTTACACTTCATATATATCTACGGGAAATCGACTAGCAACCTAATACTCAAAAATATTGTAGGCAAACTTAGAATGCTAAATCTCTGCCATCCATTTTAAGGGGAGTGTTGAATTTCTCTTTCTTCCATGATGGGTCCCATTTATCATAAATTATAGCAAAGAATTTAAGATATGGATTGAGGCCTTGCACCATCAGATTAATTTCAATATCGCTCGCAAATTGCAACCTGTGTGCTTCTCCATAAAATCGTAGACCCCTTCTTTTTTTTTTTCCTTTTTTTTAGTTATTCATATTTTACAATGCCTCTTGAAGATAACTAATACCAACACTTTTGTACAAAGAAAAAATTTTTTTTGACTGTTCTCCATTATTTTATTTTCAACAAATGTATAAAAAGACTACAATTAAATGCAATGTTCAATACTTTTAGCGTGTTAGGCAGCTATTATACCTTAATCAAACCAGCTAAACAATGCAGATCAACTCCATGTGGCACAATACCTTTGTTTAGTTCCTCTCTGGCAAGCATTTCTAGCCCATTCTCTGCATTAATTCTAAATATCCCTTCCACCTAGAAAATACGAATTGAAGTTTAGTACATTCAAACGAATATAAGCGCCACAGTAAATACATGGAAATATGTGGGAGATTACTTTAAGGCCCCCTTGTGAATACAGGTGACTTTGCATGGACAGTAAAATAGTTGGCACACTGTTTCCTCTACTGTCATATGAACATTTCATAGATTCAGCAGAGACTCCAAAAACTGTGGCACTGCAATGAATAGTGATAACCAATAGGAACCAAGATCTAAAAGAAATATAGCTGAAGTCCAAGACTAGCACAAAAGAAATCACAGAATTGCAGATATTGACGCACATTTTTGAAGCATATTAGCCAGCATAAGGTGATGCACTTGAAAAGAAAGCCTATTAAAACAAACAGGAGATATATATAGTTACGTGAAAGATGACCCATATTTCATTTCCATGCTATAATGTCGATCTCAAAAAACCTCAACTGGACATTTTTTTTACTTTGATTGAACATTGACACAATTCTAAAAATTTCAGCAAATGAAAAGAGTTGCTGTATAATAGAGTAAGAGGTCACAATGATCCTGAACTAATTATGAGGGGTTATTTTAATCCCAAGCTATCCCTCTAATTTAGCAACTTAACTCGTCAAATTTGATCCAGAATATTTCGTTCACTGACGCCTGATCCAAAATAATACAACAAAGAAACTATTATGGATCATATTTGAGGAGCTAAGGGGCTACACATGTAATAGTTTTAACCTTTTAATTCATTATAATAGGTGGCATGTCTTCTCAACATTGTGAAACTATGTAAATAATATAATATTGAAAAACTGGAAAATAAGCAAATAACCACCAGTTCTATTACTATCTCAAAGCATCACGGAAGATTGAAAAAGTGCACATATAAAAAATAGGGAGAAACTTTAAATAGAATAAACAGCCACATTGCTTCATTACATAAATCCCAACTAGAAAGGTCCACGCATACATTGGCATGCATGTATATGCATCCATGCATTACAATCCAAGGGGCTGTTAAGAGGCTAACCACCGGTGACATTATTCTGAAAGGGTGGCTAGATCAAGCTTTGAGTAAATCAGCTAAACCAGAAAAAAGTTCAGTAGATCAAGCTATTCTAAGCCGGCTAAATCAAGAGGAGAAGGTTTAGTAGACCACCTGAGGTCAGTCCCATAGAAGGCCTAAACTAAATCACCCTAGGAAAATACATTGCATAGAGCAATTGCATCAACAGGGTTGATAACAAAGAATAGGCCAACTACATCATGGAAAAATCAAACAGGTCAACCAACGTGGGTTGTTATATGTGTTTAGAAGTGGTTGGAGTTGCAAGTCAGAAGAGAGCTTCATTTAGTTTTAGTATTGTTTGTTTGATATAGATTTACTTACGTTTAACAAAAATTGTTTAAATCGTATGAGTCTAATTTCTTCCTCTCATTCCATTAATTTTCTAACACTGCCAACGTCGGGTATCAAGCCCCGAATGTGAAAATGGAGGGTTGCGTTAGTTAGTCGACAATAAACGTAAAATTTATCGAAAAATCACGACATAAATCATTAAATCCTTCTGTAAAATGCTAGGGCGTCCCCTAGAAGCGACACTTTGTATGGTCTAAATACAGTGAAAGGTGTGCAAGACTCGCTACTACGACACCCAGATGTAGTGTCAAATAAACAAATGTTCCCACATTATGGACAGATGCGGGTAAAAAGTTAGTCCATAAAACCAATATTATGATAGGATCTTAAAATATAGGTACTCTCACAAATAAATTAATCGAATTAATTGATATTATAGTTCATAGGAAGATAAAATACTAAGGAAATTGAAAGCTCGGGTTTTAAACTTTGGTATTCAAGTAAGAGTTGCACTAAAAATTGTATAGATGTAATTATAGATACGAGTTTTAAAGATTATAAAAATTAATATGATTAGAGATAGAATTATAGCCCTTAAGATAGTTGTCGATACTAAAATCTTTAATGTTATAAGTGCTTATGCACTTCAAGTAGTTTTAGATATAGGTTCTAAAAAAAAAATCAAGAATGACATAGTAGAATTAATACAAATAATAAATCTTGAAGAAAGAACTTTTATTAGAGGGGGCTTAAATGAACATGTTGGTAGAGTACTAGAAGATCTTAGAAATATTCATGGTAGCAATTGTTTTGGAGTGATTAATAAAGGATGTAGAACCATATTAGATTTTGTTTTACCATATGATTTTGTTGTTGTTATTACTTTATTTAAAAAAGGAAATGAGCATATTATTACTTATAAGAATGGATTTAATAAAAACAAATTAATTATTTCTTATGAGAAGAAGAGGTGGTCAATGTAAAGATTGTAAGGTCATTCCAAGAGAAAATTTAAGTACTCAACATCGATTATTAGTTTTGAATTTTAAGATGACTTCTAAGATAAAGAATAATAGGAATTGTCATAGAATTATATGTAGACACTTAAAAACATATAAATAAAATTATCTTTATGAGCAAACTTCAAGATTTCAAAATTTGAGATATTCAGGAGGAAGCAAATTATATGTAGGATAAAGTAACAAACATTATTAAATAAGTGACAAAAGATATATACTTGAAGAATTAAAAGAAAAAATTTCTATAAATAAAAATAGTTAATGCTGGAATAATAATGTGCAATAAAAGATAAAATATAAGTTGTGTTAAAAAATAAGTTTAAATGTAAAAACTTAGATAATTGTGAAATATAAGGTGACCCCAGGAAGTCTTAGAGAATAATTTGTGACGTAAAATATTCTATTTTTATTGATCATTAAAAATAGACAAATACTAAAGACAGCGAAAAGTATATGTATAAACAAGTTAAATAAAGAGATAAAGAAGAAAATTAAAGATTTAACCCCAAATAAAGTGTATTAAAGATAAAAATCAAAAAGTGTTTTTTTTAGAAGATGTTCAAC
Organism: Papilionanthe hookeriana x Papilionanthe teres; assembly: GCA_022702705.1. Classification (NCBI taxonomy): domain Eukaryota; kingdom Viridiplantae; phylum Streptophyta; class Magnoliopsida; order Asparagales; family Orchidaceae; genus Papilionanthe; species Papilionanthe hookeriana x Papilionanthe teres. The sequence goes on from CM040426.1 coordinate 61,118,342, forward strand.
ATAGGTTGGTGAGCTATTTTAATAAACTTTTCAATGATGTTTTTGAAAATAAAATCGATCAAACTGATCTTAATATTGTTAATCATAACAAAATATTTTATTTTTACCGTCGTATAAGTAAAAAAAAAAAGTTGATAAGGTGTAAAGAGAACCAATGGTGGAAAATCAATAGGACCTGATGATAACCCCGTTGAAGTGTGGAAATATTTAAGAGATCTGGGGGAAGAGTATTTTGGTCCTTTTAGAATAAAGGGGATGCATAAGAGCATGCAAATTATAGAGAAATTAACTTGAAGTGTCATGCCTTAAAATAATGGGAAAGGTATTGACATCATTTTTGGTGATGTCTAGTTTCTTCTCTTAAGATTTAGTATATAGCCTTACATTCTCCTTAGTAGTGGAACCTGCCTCATCTTTTAAATTCAAATTGTTTCTTTACTCATTTTGGAGTTTTGCATGTGTGGTTCTTGACCTCTAGCACTTAGAAGATTGAAACTAACATGAGAAAACTCAAAAGAAATCCCCATAGGACCGTTAAGCCCTATGATTGTCTTATTCACAATTTGCAATTTCACGCGCATAAATTTTGTAAGTATGACAGTCGACACGTTCAAATACCACAATTCACGTCACCTACGCCCTTATACGTTGCATAATTGACCATAACTTAAATAAAATTTTGAAACGATCAATCACAAACCCAAAATTTTAAGAAAATCAAATTTGACGTCTTTTAGACCTGATGGTCGACGAGGTTGCCTAAACAGCCTCGGATGACGAAACGGATTGCGCATGTGCGTCTGGAACGACGACTTTACCTAGAAAAGAAATTCATTTTACTAGATATTTGAGCACGAATAAATTGCACGTGAATTAATATATTTAAATAATATAATATAATAAAACAGAACAAAATAATAAAAAAATGATATAAAAGAAATTTCAAAACCCTAACTCATGCACACTCCCAGCCGAACTCCCCCATTTTGCGATACTTCGTCGTCGCGCGAACTGAGCCTGATTTCCCTCTCCCTCGATCGAACGCAGCCCTAGCCAAGCCCTAACTCCTTAGGTCAAGCTCCCCGCACCTCTTCTTCTCACAAAGCTTTCTCTAGGTCCCCTTACGGCAGCTTTCGACTTTTCTAGTTTTATTCCTGAAGAGGTGATGAGTTTCAAGCATGTAGAACTTCATGACAGTAGTCTTATTAATTTAATCCCTATGCTCTCTTCTTATGCATTCGATCCTTTAGTTGTTCATTCGGTTATTTGTTTGGCTGTTTAGCCAATAATTCTAATGGCTTGCATGAAGCATCATTGAAGTACTGTGCTAAAAAAAAGAAGCCAAAAAAAAGGAAAGAGAAAAATGGGGAGGGATAGTCTATGACATTATTTCTTTAGTCCTATTCATGGTGGCATGATTGTTTGGCTTGCATGAAAGTTTAGTCTCTCAAGCATAAATGTTGAATTTGTTTAGCATGGTATGGCCAATCTCTCTTGTTCACTTTTACTTCTTTTTAGGTTTGAAAGATATGCCTATAAAATGCTATTCTATATTCATTTTACTTCATAGTTTGGAAGGTTTCGCATGCTTTATTAAAAGAAGTTTGGAGAGTGCTTTGGCACTATATTTGTGGTGAGGGTTTAGAAGCCTTGAAGATTTCCTTTCTTTTCAAAATAACAAAATCATTTTGCCTTTATTTTGAGAATGTTTGGGGGGTTTGAAGGCTTCATTTAAAGAAGTGGAGAGTGTTGTGGCTTTGGCTGGAACAATTTGAAGTCTTGAGGGTCTCATTCTGGCGAAGTTTTAAAAAATCATTTGGCAAATTTGTTTTGATGCGGTTTATGATTGCTGGCTAGCCTATTTGCAAGACGTTTTGAGATTTTCGAGTGGTCTATATGGCTGCAGTTTTCAGGTCACTTTGTAGCTTATTTAGGCCGCAGTTTTGGGACATTTTGAGACTTTTTTATGGCTTGTGTGGGTGCAGTTTTTTTAGGCTCTTTCATGCCCTTTTTGGGCTGCGTTTTTGGGTGTTTTAGTAGCTCACCCTGCTGTCGTTTTTGGGGCTCGGTTTGCTCTCTTTGCAGCCTCTAGTGAGGCTGTTGGATCTTGTTGTTGGGCCTCGTGAGGTTGTTTGGTCTTGTTGTTGGGCTCAGTTTGCTCTCTTTACTACACCTACCCGTGAGGCTGTTGGGTGTTGTTGTTGGGCTCGGTTTGTTGTTGGGTCTTGTTGTTGGGCTCGGTTTGCTCTCTTTGCTGTCCCTACCCGTAAGTCCTTAATTTCCTTTGTCGTAATAAGTTAGCTCCCTCTTATCCCCTCTCTAGAGCCTTTACATGAGAATTATCGGTGCTTTAAATTGGTCTCGGGAAGAAGTATAGATATTGCATTTTGGAATGATGGGATAATGAAAATTTCAAAAAAGAGGCTTGTTCATGTCTTGAGTGTTTGGAACAATTTTAAGTGTGGTTTTGAGAATCGATCCATCTTTTACTACTTTTCTATTTCAAATGGATCAGTCCCTCCTCTCTGTCACCTCATTTTTCTTATTTCCTTTCCTTGCTTCTTGGTTTGATTTAGGTGCTTATGTCTGAAACATAAGCGCACATATATAGTCGTGACTATATATGAACCATTAAGCAAGGCTGTAATTTGGACGGTTTTGGAGTTTGAAAGGCGGTGATGACTGGCATCTGCGCATAGAGCAGAACAATATTATATAATCTTACATTCTGAGGCTACTGGCGGTCCTAATCAAATTTATAAAATACAACAGAATAAATACATCACCACAAAATATTTTTTATTACTAAATAGAAAAGCATTTTGCATGTATGCGAGAAGTCTATTGCATGACATCATGAACTTTGAATGACATAAATCTACTCGTGCACTTGTCAATTACCTGTACTAGACTAAGAATTGCCCTCCTCGGATTGTCATGTTGGAAATTTCTAGCAGAATGTCGGCTTTTATGTATGTGGATTATCGATGGTTGCCTATGGAGTCCATCAAGAGTCATAAATCTAAGCTTACCCCAACCCGAATGCTTATGGTTTTCTTCGATTTTCCATACTTTTCTTGTGGTTTTCTTTAAGTTTTTGTGAGTCACTTGTGATTTTCTTTAGATTTTCCATATGTTTTCTACGACTTTCTTCGAGTTTCTGTGGGTCACTTGTGATTTTCCTCAAATTTTCTTTTTTATGTGATGTTTTGTCATTTATTCTTTTGTATATAAATGCATGCTCGCCCCACCTATTAAATTATTCACAATACTTGTTTATTTTTACCTACGATGCTAATCCCATTTACAGGAGCAACTGACCCGTTAAGTACACAAGTTTATTTTAAATTTACAGCATTTTACCGTCTCTACTGCACATTATATTATTTTTTCTTTACGGTTGCATTTCCCTCACTTTATATTATTTATCCTTTACTGCATTTTTTTTACTGCACTCTACATTTTTTACTTGTGCATACCTTAGTATATATGCAAGAGCCCCTAGGGTAGAGAACAGTAGGACATATGCTAGGAGTTACACCGCGGCAGACCACTGACCTAACAATTGCATGTATACTTTAATCCTTAAACCTGGAACTCAATATTGCGCTACTACATGGAGCAAGCGTTTGTGGGCAACACGACGAAGATGTAGCGGACAGAGAGTGACAATCTACAATAGCAAAACAAGTTTACACTAGCTAAATCTTTTCTTAGTTTAAATAACCTAAGTCATAGGACTTCGAGGTGGTCTGTCAAGTGCGACATAAATCCTTATCTTTTAGACTTTTGCACATCGTGCAATATAAGCCCTAACTCATTTTAGGCTACGAGGTCGTCGTCCGATACGACGTAAATCCGCCTATCTTCCAGGCTATTTGAGTAATTAGGTATTTTGCAGATGTAAACCATAAATAATAAAATTGACAGAATGAAACATCAAATAACATTTTTTCGAAATAGAAGTCAAACAATATAATAGTTTGGGATGTCATTGAGGTTCTCCTCATGATCTGTGACATCCCCTACTTTTATTTTCTTTAATTCCAAAAATAATTCTATTTGGTCATTTTCTCACTTGACTTTTCTATGTCCAACATTGAAAAACCTAACATTTAAATTCATGAAAACAAACACCTTTGATCATCATCGAAAGTTCTTTTTAGTGACTTCGATTATTTGAGAGGTAATTAACTATATAGGCTTGCCTCTATATGGAGCTTTAAAAACTCTCATGTAAGGTGTGACATTTAGGAGGCGATGTTTCTCCATCTGCAAAGCTGGGGTCTGTACATCAAATAGGGACCACTACGACTGCAGTTGTACCACATTACTAATAGACGATCTCACTCCTCCAAGATACCTCACTACTGTGTGCTCATCTGAGTCCAACTCATTACAACATGAGTTGATCCAATTTAGTTGTATACGCCATCACAAAAGAATCTTTCAAGCACAAATGAAGTGTAATGAATATATTTAGTTGATAATTCAAGGGGAAGTATTTGCATTATTGCATCTCCCTTTTCATCTTCAAATTGGACAATGGTTTTATTTTTCCATTCATGCTGATGAAGATGCTTTATGTTCTCCCACAACAAGAAAGTGCTCGGTCCCTCCTAGACCAGCCTAAACTAGCTCGAACCAGCCAGATCAGCAAGCCCAACCAAACCGACCGGCCGAACCTAAGGGGTCCAAAACCCTTATTTTTTTTTCTAGGAAGATTTTAGGCCCCAAGTGGGGCTCATTAAACCCCTAAATCATGTATGTGAGGGCAGGAATTAAGAGGAGTTTTGAGAGGCAAGTTTGAATGTATTTTGAGGGTGTTTTATTAAGTCTAATCACATAGGGATTGTTTTCATGTTTTGGATTCCTACAACTTTCTTTTCGTCATCTTGTTCCTTGCAATGTCTAGGAACTGTGGAGAGTCAATCTACCTCTTGAATTGTAAATCACTCTTGTATCTTGTTTATTTGCTTGGAGATTAATCAAATTAGCCCTAATTTGGGTTTTCCAACATATTTTTTGCAATTTGTAGGCTGATTTCAGCTTTGATTCTTATCAAATTAGTATAAGAGCAAGATCTTGGAGAAATGGCAGCATAAAAAGTGGATCTTTTGGAAGAGAGGTTAGAAAAAGAAGGGCAAATTAAATCAGGGATTGAGAAAAGATTCTCAACCATAGAAGATTTCCTCCATGGAAAATCAATTTGAGGGCTTGGCTGGGATCATGAGGAGAATCCTTGAGACGCAATCAAAATCTTGTCGGTGATTCAAATTGCAAACCTTAAACAAAGTTTGACCAAAGAATCATTGACCAAATCTAAAGGGAAATAGATCGAACGAGGAGCACTGGAAAACCATCCACCATCAAGAACCTCCCCCTAGGATTTCGATGGGGATTGTATTAGGGATTTCCGACAGAGGTAAGGGAGAATGGGTTATGCAAGGGGTATCATGGTGTACAAAGGAGAGAAGCTGCGATGGGGTATGGTTATGATCAAATGATGGATTTTCAGCCTAGATACATGGGGGGACGAATGGAGATAAAGTTTGCTTAGAGATACTAGAATTAGAAAGGTGAAGATGTCGATCTTTTAGGAAGAAGACCCACAAGGTTGGGTGTACTCGATAAAACGATATTTTGCAGTGAATAGGCTAAAGGAGGAGAAGCTCAAAGCAACAAACTACATTTGGAGGGGAAAGCCCAAGCATAATTTCAATGGAGGCTAGATAATTGATCCGCTCATGTGAGGAATTTAATGATTGTTTGTTAGAATATTTTTGCCTTGACTCAAGAAAGGACCATCATGGAGTAAAAAAAGAAATGAGTTATTATAGGGACAACTGAGATGGATTTCTGAATCAATATTGGAGGAGAATTTCATGAAAAGTTTAAAGCCCGACATAAGTGCAATCCTCCTATTTGTTGAGACCACAGGGACTAGCGGAGATGATGGAGCGAGTCCAGATGATGTAAGACAAGAAGCAAATAGAAAGGACCAGCAGAAGTAGCACCATGGGAGGATTCCATAAGAGCACCTCGATGACCCTGGCACTGAGAACCCAAACAGTGTCATTTCAGGGGAAAGCGCCGAAGGAGAGAAATATGAGGGCACATCCAGGGGCCAACTTCAAGCACCTCATTGAGGTAGAGGAACGGGATAAAAGAGCAAATAGAGAGGAGCACTCACACCCCTAGCTTCTAGTATTGGATTCATTTGAGCATTGTGGGTCGAAGTCCATGTGGGATTGAACTCAAAAGCAAGCTTCAAACAAAAAAAAAAACTTGGTGTAGAATGGTTCATACGCACTGAACATGGAAAAAGCTCGAGCCAAAAACTCGACTCTCCGCTTTTGTATGGTACTCCAACGCAGAGGAGAATACTTCCCTCCATTCGGTTCTCTCACAGAGAAGCATCTCTTTCGATTGGATTGCAAGCAAAGGAAGCTACTGAGGAGAAGTATGTGATGTTAGAAGATGCTAAAGCTCAGCTGCAGCAGCTTATTGAGTCAACAGAAGTTGTCTTCTGTCTGGTGCTTCATGCATAATGGACTTGTTGACAACATAATCCCTAATTCGACCGAGGGCCTTGAGTGAACTGCGAGACGACTAAGATTGTCCCCAAAAAGTCTGTGTTTGGTATATTTATTTTGAAAGATTTTCTTTTAATAATCTATATAAAGCTAATGGATACTTCTGTGGTACTAATTCGAGATAGATGTGTAATGTCCAGAGCACGTGACATTTGCTCCAAGTGGGCTTTTGTGACGAGTTCTTGCTACGCACATTTACTCTACTCTAGCAATGAATGGCATTGTACACAGCTCAACTTGAAACAAGAAGCTCAAAAGCATGATTACAACACAAGCCTAAAGCAAGTAATGTGATCTTCACAAGTTGGTATCTGCCCGCCATAGATAGCATCTGTTGCTTCCATCCCTTGAGCTTAGCAACAAATTTATCAATTAATGGTTAGCAGTGAACTCTGTTTAGCTTACAAGTGTCAAGAGGAAGACATAAATATTGAAATGGGAACGCTGCCACATCCATTCCCAAAAGACTAGCAATGTTCTCATCTTTTGCTCCTTTGGAGAAGTTTGTATTGCTCTTTTTCCAGTTTAACGCATGCCCTGTCCTTTCCTTGATGGCAATTGGATTTCAATTCAGTTCAGTCAAGTCGTTTTCCCCCTGCTAACCCTAACCGGCCATTTCTGAATACACTATTTGTTATCTTCCTTGAACAAACAATCTATTCTCTTGATCTTGAGACCTTGACCGTTGAAAGGGGCGAGGAGCTAGCTAGTCTATCTTGCCCTGTTTCATTCATTCAAAACTGACACTTTTGTGGATTAAAGGACAAGATGCGAGAAAAACGCCTCAACACTCCGTGAGCTACCAACTTAGCAGTAGAGAAAGCAAATGTCAATTGTTCTTGGGCATAGCTAGATTCGATTCCAAAACCTCTTTCTTAAAGAAAGATCCTAGTTCTGAATTCAGTTTTCAGTCCATTTAACAGTCTACTATCCCTTCATCGAAGTTCTTTCTTATCTTCTCACTTTTTTTTTGTGATAGGATTGCCCATGCTTTGAGATTTCTTTTTTGCCTGAACTTTCTCTACCCAGGCAGTACCTGTGACTCTTGAGATTCCTTCTTTTTGCATGTCTATAGCCAGCTCGTATGCTAGTGAGAGACGTTGGCGAACTACTACGATCTATTAAGATTCAAAGAACCCACAACCATAATAAGAGTAGGTTGATAACCCACTGCATAAGGCATTATAACTAATAAAGTAGAGACGTTGGACCCTGCTTGAACAAAACGAAAGGGATCGTAGATGGATAGGAGTATCTATTGCTCATTAACAACAACGAATAGTGTCTTGTCTTCCTTATTGATGAAAGTGGTTGTGAGCCTTAGCTAATATACGAACTAATTTGACGTATATATGAGCCATCGGGCTCACCAAAATAGGACGTATAAGCCCGGGTGCAAGGACGTAGATTTCCCTTTTCTTACTTTGAGAATAGTCTAAGTACACCTTATTTTGAGCTCTGATGGACGGCTTTACATCTCGTGATGCCATATTAAGAGGAAGAGAGGAAAGAGATAGGCATGTACTGAAGAATATTTTATTCTTTAGTGGGGATATCAACATGACGCGGGATGCGGGTCATCCCGCGGTGTCGCTATTGCAAAACTCCTGCAGTACTGTTGTTTACGGATCCCTCAATCACGGGAGAACGGTTTGGCTCGGAATATCAGAAGTGACGCTAGAATCTTGAAGTAAATATGGTTTTACAAAAATTTGACGGTCACATGAATCCGTATGAGTTCGTCAAGTAGATCCATAGGATACGAGTTAAATTGAAAGCCATCAAGCTCAAGAAGAGCATGATAGGATTCAGAGCCCAAATCAACGAACAAATTGTCATAAATATTTGGAAAAAAACCCAAATTAGGCTTAATTTGATTAATCTCCTGCAAACAAACAAGATACTGATTGTGATGTATAATTTGAGAGGCAAATCGATTCTCCACAATCCCTAAATGCCGCTAGGAATAAGAAGACAATAAATTGCAAGAATCCAAAACATGAAACAAACCATAGGTGATTATCCCTAATAAAACACCCTAAAATACATTCATACTATCTCCCAAAACACATTCAAACTTCCCCCCAAAGCCTCCCTTAATTTCTCTCACATACATGTTTAGGGCTTAACGGGCCCCATCTGGAAAAAAAATAGAGTTTTGTCCCCCCCCCCCGGGCTTGGTTGGGCCTGGTTGGGTCGGGCTGTTGAAGAGGAGAAAAACTTGTGTGAGGTTATTGGGAGGGTACAGTGAGGTTATTGGGAGGTTATTTTCCAATAACATCACTGTAACCCCCAAATATATGAAAACAGAACTGCGGCAGATTATTGGGGGGTTACAGTGAGGTTATTGGAAAATAATCTCCCAATAACCTCATTGTAACCCCATTGTTACCTCCTTACATACATAACTCTATGGGCATGTTACGTACGCAAGTCTTTCCCGTTCAGGAGAGACTGGCGTAACAATACTTTCCTTTCAAAGAAGCATAATGTTCTCAAGGTAGAATGATGAAAAATAATTTTGGATCACTTCTTAAGGCTCTTAGTTGCCTCATAATTTGATAGATCTTTCTGCTTAATCCACACCTCATTTGCCCCAGTCATTTCTTGGCGCACTCCTACCTCCCAAAGTTTCAAAACCACCTTCATTGTCTTCTATTAATGTCGGAGGTAGTGAACACAAGAGTGTGTGATCACCAATGTGTGCATGAAATACTAGATGCAATGATGGTGATGGTGATAACCTTAACAGTATGCCACTACTTCAATGTGTGCCACAATCTCATAGGATCCAAAATATCATGAGGAAAGCTTCTCACTTTTTTCGTTTGCCAGTGTCTTCTACTAGTAAGTTCTCAGTTTCAATTAAACTATGTCCCCGGGCTCAAATTGTACTTCCCTTTTATGTCCAACTTTCCTCTTTATGATCTGTTAGGTCCTCAGTAGATGTCCCCTGAGCTTTGCCAACTTCCTGTGTCTCTAAGTATTGGTCTCTACTGACTATTGGCGTAGTGCTATGCCTATAATGTATCAGGTGAGGTGGATCCCGTCCATACAAAATTCTGAGAGTGGTTTGTGCTGCAACGTTGTATGAAGTGTTGTACCAATACTCAGCTCAAACAATCCACTTAGCCCAAAGCTTCGACATATTTGATACAAAATAATGTAGGTATGTCTCCACACACCTGTTGACCAACTCCGACTTGTCATTTGCCTGGCAATGTTATGCTATACTCCTCTTTAGGACCATCCCTTGTAATCTCAACAATGCCTTCCATAAATAGCTAAGGAACACATTGTCTCTGTCTAGTACAATGGATTATGGAACACCATGCAAACGAATCATTTCCTGTATGAACACAGTAGCGACCGAGACGTCAATATAAGAGCATCGCAATGGAATGAAGTGTGCATACTTTCTCAAGTGATCCACCCTACTAATATCACAGTAGATTCCTTTAATCATCGCAACCTCATTAAAAAATCCATCATCACCCCCAAAACCTTCTCAGATAAAGTTAGTGGGTTGCAGTAACCCTCTTAGTTCCATAGCCAAGTATTTGTGTCGTTGGTAGACATCGCATCTCACTGTCTTGTCCTCTACATCTCAAGGCATCCCCCAATATAGCCATGACAACAGTTAAATGTATGTCTTTTGTACCTCTAAGTGGCCCCCAATCATGCTACGTGAAACTTCTGCAACAGTTTGGGATGTACCCTGATGCCCTTAGTAGCATTAATTGTCCCTAGTAAAATTGTAGTTGTCCACTCCATGTATATTTTGGATAACCGTCCAGATCTTGTAGCAACTCTGCCCTGATATTCCTCAACTCATCCTATTCACTCTTTTACCTCAGCGCTTCACAATATAGGACCATGGGTACTAATAAAGGTGTCAGGCGGGGCTCGTCCACCTTCCTTGATAGTGCATTCACAGTCTTATTATACAATCCTTGGCAATACTGAATCTTAAAATCATATCCAATTTACTTGGATAGCCACATCTGATGCTCCTCAACCACCATCAACTGCTCCAACAAATACTTCAAGATCCTCTTATCTATCCTGCACATAAAGCGTCACTTTAACAGATAGGGGTGCCACTTCTAAATGACCAAGACAAAAATTATCAACTCCCACTCAAATATGGACTTGAGCCTCGCTTTGGTAGTGAAAACTGGCAGAAATAGGTAATAGGTCGCTTGTCCTGTATGAGTACCACCCTCAATCCATATCTTGACACGTCCATATCTACCACAAGTTGCATATTAAAGTTTGGAAGTGCTAATACTAACACGCTAGTCATGTACCTCCTCGGCTATTCGAAGCCTGTATTGTTGCTTCCCACACTTGAAACTATCTTTCTTCAGTTGCTTCGTCAGTGGCCATGCAATAGTGTCACACCCCTTCACGAATTTCCACTATTACATGATGAGACCTAAGAACCTTTTTAAATCATTCAAGCTCTTAGACAAACGCCAATCCAATATAGCCTCAATCTTAGACCAATATGCTACTACCTCTGCTCTAGTCACCAGATGCCCTAGGTACTCCTGTAAAGGAACATTTTTTCATGTTGGCGTCCAACTAATACTCTCTCAAAGTCTCAAGTACTATCCTCAGGTGTCGCGTATGTTTTGCCTCCGTACAGGATCCGGTTGTCTTTAAAAAATACCAGGACAAGTACCTTGAGGTAAGGTTTAAAACTCATGTTTATGAGAGACTGAAATGTGGTCGAAGTGTTAGCAAGGTTGAATGATATCACCAAAAACTCATAATGTCCTCGTGATTCCTATAAGCTATCTAGTGAACATCAGCTGGCTTCATCTTAATCTGATGTTATCTCGACTTCAAATCAATCTTCGAGAAGAGGAATGTTCTAAATAGCTCATCTAATAGCCCATCAATCATCGGAATAGATAAATTTCCAGTATAATTTCCTTGTTCAGAGACTTGTAATTCACACAAATCTCTAACATTCTTCTTCACCAATAAGACTGGACTAAAAAAATGACTCATACCGAGCCTGATACCTCGAGCATCTTCCTAATCAAATCTCTCTATTTCACTAGTCACCACATGCCCTAGGTACTTTACCTGTACTGTGCACAGGAATATTTTTCAGATTGGCGTCCAACTAATCCTCTTTCAAAGTCTCAAGTACTATCCTCAGGTGTCGCGTATATTTTGCCTTTGTACAGAATCAAGATGTCCGCAAAAAATACCAGGACAAGTTTCTTGAGGAAAGATTGAAAAATCAATTACGAGAGACTGAAATGTGGTTGGGGGGGTTGGCAAGGCTGAATGATATCATAAAAAACTCATAATGTCCTCATGAGTCCTATAAGCTATCTAGTGAACATCAGATGACTTCATCCTAATCTGATGTTATCTCGACTTCAGATCAATCTTCGAGAAGATGATTGCTCTAAAAAGCTCTTCTAACAACCCATTAATCATCGGATTAAAAAAATTTTCCAGTATAATTTCGTTGTTCAGAGACCTGTAATCCACACAAATCTTTAACTATCATTCTTCTTCACCAATAAAACTCGAATGAAAAAAATGGCTCATACTGAGCCTGATAATCCTTACCTCGAGCATCTTCCTAATCAATCTCTCTATTTTACTAGTCATCACATGCTCTGGGTACTCTGCATGTAACTGTGCATAGTAATACTTTTTCAAGTTGGCGTCCAACTAATGTTCTCTCAAAATCACAAGTACTATCCTCAGGTGTCGCGTATGTTTTGCCTCCGAACAGAATCATGATGTCTTCAAAAAATACCAGGACAAGTTTCTTAAGGTAAGGTTGAAAAATCATGTTTATGAGAGACTGAAATGTTGTTGGATGTTGGCAAGGCTGAATGATATCACCAAAAACTTATAATGTCCTCGTGAATCTTATAAGCTATCTAATGAACATCAGATGGCTTCATCTTAATTTGATGTTATTTTGACTTTAGATCAATCTTCGAGAAGATGACTGCTCTAAAAAGCTCATCTAACAACTCATCAATCATCAAAATAGAAAAATTTTCCAAGACCTGTAATCCACACAAATCTCTAACTATCATTCTTCTTCACCAATAAGACTGGATTGAAAAAAATGGCTCATATTGAACCTGATAATCCTTGCCTCGAGCATCTTCTTAATCAATCTTTCTATTTCACTCGTCACCACATGCCCTAGGTACTCTACCTGTTACTGTGCACAGGATCATTTTTTCAGGTTGGCGTCCAACTAATGCTTTCTCAAAGTCTCAAGTACTATCCTCAGGTGTCGCGTATGTTTTGCCTCCGTATAGAATCAGGATGTCTTCAAAAAATACCAAGACATGTTTTTTGAGGTAAGGTTGAAAAATCATGTTTATGAAAGACTGAAATGTGGTTGGGGTGTTGGCAAGGCTGAATGATATCATCAAAAACTCATAATGTCCTCGTGAGTTCTATAAGCTATCTAGTGAACATCAGATGGCTTCATCTTAATCTAATGTTATCTCAACTTTAGATAAATCTTCGAGAAGATGACTGCTCTAAAAATCTCATCTAACAACCCATCAATCATCGGAATAGAAAAATTTTCTAGTATAGTTTCCTTGTTCAAAGACCTGTAATCCACACAAATCTCTAACTATCATTCTTCTTCACCAATAAGACTGGACTGAAAAAAATAGCTCATACTGAGCCTGATAATCCTTGCCTTGAGCATCTTCCTAATCAATCTCTCTATTTATCCTTCTGAATCTGGGGATACCGGTATGGTCTGTCACTGATAAGAGGAATCCCTTCCTTAAATGTAATGGCATGCTCGTGTTCCCTCGGTGGCGATAACTTGTTAGGCTGCTTAAAGATGTCAGGAAATTAGTGCAGAAGCTACTGAACACACTTGGGAAACTCTACTGACTCTGGATCCTGAATATTTTCTAGACTCTATAAGTCCAGCAAATAGTTCAATCCTGCTTCCCGTATTGACTTGACCGTGATCTGGAGTGAGACCATGGTTTTGCACAAGCTAGCATCCCCTCTCGGCTCAACCTTACTCCCCTCCACTCTAGCCTCTACAATCAGGGATTTGCAATACAACCTCGTCTCTCTGATTGTCTGTAGCCATCATATACCCATAACCACATAAGTACTTCCCAAGTCCGAGGGAAGGAAGTCCCCATCACTTTTATGCCCTATAGTGTCAACACCAATCCCCGACAAATTCCTCCGCTTTTCTCTACCTTCCTTGTCCCCATCATAACCCCAAAACTTTTTAGATCTACCAACTTCAACCCAATTGTTCCACGGCTCAATTTAAGATGAAGTTGTGAGTGACCTATTATCCACCAACAACACTACAGGATGCTCCCTGATCTGTCCCCTCACCTTCATGGTGTGATTTGGAGTAAATACCACCATTGAGCTGAGGGACACTTCCACTATATCAAGGTTTAAGTGCTCCTCTCCATTCAACGCTTCTTCCTCAAACTCCTCACCATCCGCCCCTCCGCATGACAAACTGTAAGGACTTGAAGTGTGTGATCCTTTCATTGGTGGCTTAGTGCATACTTCTCATCACATCAAAGTATATGGAAAAAAGCTAAGAAAAAGCATTTCTTTGACCGATATTACAGTACATTCATCAAAATCTTTCATTCCTTGACTTGAGTCTCGAGAGTTCCTTTACTTTAAGCATTAAGACCCATAAGAGGCATTACAACAGCGCCTGATCTTAATGAATGATCCTTAGATGAGGTGCCAAATGAAAGAGCGACTGCTCAACAGGGATGACGAGAGCAACCATCAAAGAGTGAGTTACTAGGATGAAAAAAAATTTATTTGAACTCCCTCTACCCTTCACCCATAAAAGTTCAATACAGGAACCTCTGTAACTTACGGATCAGATAAACCGTGGGAACCGAACCTCATAAGTCAATTATTGAAAAAAAGTTGGGCGAGATATAGCCCTAACAAACCCGCTTATTTACCCTTTCTCTGCTCTTCTTCCAGTTCTGCTGGGAATAAAGTGAAAGCCAAAGTCCTCTTCTCCCTGCCGATCGAAACAATCTGAGTTCCTACTCTCCTCTACTTTTAGTCGAGTAATCGAGTATTAACACTAGCACCTCTCCTTTTAGTCGAGTATAACACTGACGCTTCTCCTTCAGTCGAGTAGTCGTTAGGCTCCACTCATCAAACATAGAAAAGGTGGCACCCGTATCCACCAAGGCTCAATGCAGCTCGCCCATTGATCCCACCCCCCTGGTTTAGGGTAGTCAGTACCCCATCATTGGCTTTGTGGCCTCCTCCTCGTTGGAGGCCTGCAGTAGTGCAAAAAGAAATTAGGATCTCATCCGGGAAGAAAAGACCAAGACTTGATAGTCAAGCCCGACGATTCTGCGGGATTAACTTTTTTCGATAGATTCAAATCAACATGGAGACGTAAAGCCAGAATTGATCGTTGGTCAGAGGCCCTCTCTCTATTCAGTAGGTGAATTCGTGTCAATGCATCCCACCGTGTTTTATTGTTCGCCGATGAAAGAGAGAGATGAAGCTTTCAGGGAGGAAGCGATCTCCATCAAGGTTCGCATTAGATCCCCTACAAACATTTGGATGTGTACAAAAGGAATGTCCTTCCACCAAAAGGTGCTAGTGAATGAATAGGTTGAAAGGCTTGTACGCCCAATCTGTGGTTGTTAGGTGTTCGATCTAACAAGAAGTACGAGTACCAGCTTAGATGTTATTCGGTGTCTAAAATTGGGAGTCCAAACCCCAAGCCAGTGAAGTTCAGTGGTTCTAGATTCCTGCCTCTCCGGGCAGAATGTCTTTTCCTATCGCATCCAGATCTTTTATTAACTGGACCACACACAGATATGGAAAAACGAGTCTTTTATGTTTGACCACTTATGCCAGTCAGAAAATAATTTTCTCTGCTGCCACCTGCCCCCTTTGAGAAGAAAGAATGGGATGAGTGTCAGACAAACACAGTTGTGAAGTCTTCGAACTTCCAGAACATAAGACTTCAAAAGTTGCCTTTTTTAGAGATGCATCCCCTACCAATTCCTTTTTTTTTAGGTAATCGTATCAATCTCCTCCTGTCTTGCCATCATAGTTGTTCTAACTTGAAGCAAGCATCGGTCTTTGTCTCTCCCGGATGTTTAAGATGTTGTTGAAAATATTTCTAGTGAGATCTCCTCCTTTGAGAGACAAAAGATATATGAACCCAACTTCTAGAGACATGCCCATACCCAAATGGAACATCTCCCGACGAGGAGAGAACAAGAGAGAACTGCTTGCCTAGCTTGTAAGTCTCCAAGACCTTTGGATGGGCAGTTATTTATACTCTAATGGCTCCAGCACAAAATGAATCTCTTATAGAGTTCCTCAGGACCAACAAAGAGGAGTTTGTCAAACAAGAGCCACCTCACAGAATGAAGAGCCTTCTGAAGGTTGAACTCAATGTTCCACTACTACTACACTGAGTAATGGAAAATGACGGAACTGTCGGAGGGCCCAGTGTAACACAACCCTCCAGATTGGGAAGGGTCGAGCGACCTCTTCTCTCACTCGAAGAGAAGAAAGTCACTTCTAAAACAAGCCTTACACAAGGAGATTCTCGACACACTTCGAAAAATTTGCCGAACTTCAAATCAAGGGGGCTCCATAATGGTGACTACCTTGCCATGCACGATTTTTTGTTGACATGGCTGACAAACGATGTCAATGAAGAGTCTCATCGGAATCTCCTACAGTGACTCAAGTTGAAGTGTTAGTATCAATGTGCAATCAATGCTCTCTTTCTCACTTGGGGTTAGTAGATATCACAAACTAAGGAACCAACTGCTTTCGCACCGGGGGAACAAGAACCGGAGCAACAACCCTAACACTTTGGAAGATATCATGAGAAAATGTTTTAACACTGGTGACTCATATATGTACTCCAGTATCTTCGAAGTATCCCAATGGTGTTAGACTGCGACTTATTGGGAAAAAGGCTACGAAGAACTTTGATCTCTTGTTTCGGAGAAATAAGTGGTTCACGAGTAATTGAAAGGAACAATATTTATTTGATCTCAAAGTCCTCATATAACACTTCTTCCAGTCAGATCACTTGTAGGAATGAAAGAATGATCATCTATGTTCCACAGCCAAAAAAGCATCCTTTTTCGATGGGTGTAATAAAAGAAAGAAATCAAAATTGAAAAATAAACTCTCAAAATTTATTAATGGGTTTTTGAATCAAAGACTGTGCAAGAGGAAGAGAGAGCTTCGACTTTCTCAGATCTGCGCATGAAATTCCGCCAGGGAATTGAAGTCTGAATCCCCCGAAGCCAACGTAGAGGCCCTAACAAGCCTTCTCAAACTGGTCAGAAATACCAATCAAATTTCTCAAATGAGGATGATGACATGAACATAATCTTCTTGTATCTCTGAATAAGAAGATTGAGAATGCTTACACAGTCCTTCTTTCTAAGCTTTTTCTGACATTCCACCCACATTTCTGAAATGGATCATTTAAATATTTCACATTTTCCATAATCATCTCTATTATAAGTATTCGAGGATTCCTTCTTAATAGAAGAAATCTTTCTATTATGTCAATGTCAATTGAATCAATGTTATCAGCTGTCAAATTGAACTTTTTGGTATTTTCCATTTCTTTGGATTTATGATGGGTCAATCTTTTCCTTTATTAGTTCCAACAGTGGCAGTTGCAGAATCTGCTATTGAAACGTTCGTTTTTACTCTAACTTTACAAGTCCGAGGGACTATTGCTGTCAAATCTATAAATTGCATTCAAGGTTAAATATAATTAAGAGAGAGTGACCAAAGATTAAGTTCTCTAGAACCGTTTGTCCTCTTTTTTTCTTTCATTTTTACTTGTTACGTTGCTAAAAGATAGATACATATAATCTTTCCCAATGAGATTGAGTTCAACGATAATGTTGGATAAAAAGATGCTTATTTGTTGCTATTCCATCTATTTGTGCATCAAGTCCGAAGAAGATCTCAATATATAATAAAGAAATGATCGTAGCTCGTTTTATAGCCTTTCTCATATTCAGTCGAAAGAGTTTAGGCCAAACTTTCAAATTCACTCTCAGCGGGGGAATCCAGTCTATTCAGGAAGAAACGTAGCAATCCCCCAATACTAACGAAGTAGTTCCTTCGGAATCCAATGAACAACAACGATTACTTAGGATCAACTTACACATTTGCAGCAATGTAGTAGAATCATTACCAACGGCACGTAGTGCGCCTAAGTGTAAAAAGACAATGCAAGCTTTGTTATGAAAAAACCTAAATGTAAAGTCAGCAACACTTGTCAATATCACTTCTTCCCGTCGCATTCATCTTTAGGGCGATATAGTCATAAGTTTTCACTTATCAGTGAGTGGAAGATTTGTCCCCGAGTGTATGTTGAAAGCTTCTATCGTAAAACTTCTTTGAGAGGGCTTGGTAGTCTTAAGAAAGGTTTGGGTAGGTGTTTAGAATAACGCGCAATAAAGAAAATCGACTTCATGTGTTCATGCTATAATCAAAGCGGATCCAATACACATCGGTCTTTGTTCTAAGGAAATGCAGCAAA
This sequence comes from Papilionanthe hookeriana x Papilionanthe teres, assembly GCA_022702705.1. Classification (NCBI taxonomy): domain Eukaryota; kingdom Viridiplantae; phylum Streptophyta; class Magnoliopsida; order Asparagales; family Orchidaceae; genus Papilionanthe; species Papilionanthe hookeriana x Papilionanthe teres. The sequence continues at coordinate 61,136,513 of CM040426.1, forward strand.
GATTTTCTACGAAATTATGGGATGTCATGCCCCACAAGTTAGTTGCCCAAGCGGTCCAACGGAACGCAATCTACCACAAGATCGAGTTGGAGCCTGGAGCCAAACATGGCTGGGTTGGTTTGGCTGATGGTCCCTAGCCAGTCGGTACCCCTGTAATTCTTCTATATTGACTGAACCGGTTCTAGATAACCTTCAAGAGATTACACTGACCAGTTCCAGAGTCGTTACAAATCCAGTCCTTAAGCCTTTCCTGGAGAGTATCCCGATCCATCCTGGCTACCGATGTGGATGATTCACCTGGCTCTGCGTATGATAAGGCCTATGGATTCCATTACAGCAATTGAAAAAGAGATGGAAACTTGATTCGAGAAACCCTATCCAGTATAGCTTCAATCCTTATCCAGAGCTCTAACTTATGTGACCTAGGACAGATAAGAGGATTGATCATATGCGTGGCGTGGCCTCTCGCTTCTCCCGCGTGCATTCTAAAAGCAAGAGCATCCAAACGAGTCTACATTCCCATGTCTGCTAAGAGAGGAGTTAGTGTTGTATGTGGATCCTTTGCACTAAGACGGTTAGTGATGATTGGTATGGCCATATGAGAAAAAATTCCTGGACTTACTTTTCTTAGCTGCATTGCAAAGGTTTCGTTAATTTCATGAGATAGTGATCGGGCTCTAATTCAATTTCATTCATACTACTTTGAGGGGGTCAAGGGTCGGCCTTTGAAAATTATTCTCCTATTTAGGAAAATTTATTCGGTTCAGAGTCCGAACGCAGAGAAGCGTCCGGACTCCAATCAAATTTGGACACGTGGATCTGTAGGCCCATCATTAAAAAAAATTGTTTTGAATTACGCGGCCCGGCCCAACCCGCATATGTTTGACGGAGAAAAGGTATTTTTGTACTTTCCCGCTTTTTTCTTCTTGTTTCCCAGTGCGAATAGAACCTTCTTCTACCTTTATTGTGTCTTATTATTCATTTGCTTTCCAGCGAGCTCTTAAATTTATCCAGACCGAATAAAATTTTCGAACTCATGAGATGGATTGCACTCTCGACGATATTTTGATAATAGATTATGAAGATAATAGCAATGACTTTGACACCGACGTGGTTTAAATTAGCTCGGAATATGTCCATTACTTGAATCCAATATTTAGATTTAGGGTCCAAGGTTTGAGCGGTTTTATTTATGGTTTGCAGACATTTTTAGTAGTGAAATACTTCTTATTAATTTGTAATTTGTCATGGTGATTACGGTGAGATTGTAGTGTTATTGTGGAGTTATTATGGTATTACTTGACTTGTCATAGCTTTGTTAGATGATTAAAGTTGTCGGTGTTATTCTTGTATTTTTCCGGTATTATTATGGGGCTACTTTGATATTACTGCAGTATTAGCTATCATTTATACTTTTAAAGTTGAAAATTGTCGATATCAATATTAATGATGTGTTATTAGAGTATTATTCTTGGATTTTTGTGCGATTATTGTAGTATTATCTGTCCTATATACATTGCAAGACTGAAGTTCAGAAGGATAATGTTATTGATGCTTTAGCCTGGTTTTATTGTAAGGTTATTTTGGTATTATTGTAGTATTAGCTTTCCTTTATACTTTTAAAGATGGAAGTTCTCGAGGAAAATGTTATTAATGTATTATTATGGTATTATTATGAAGTTTTTGTGCTAACTGTAGTATTATCCATCTTTTATACATTTGAAGATGGAATTTCTTAAGGAAAGTGTTATTGATATATTATTCTGGTATTATTGTGGGCTTATTGTGGTTTTTTTGTACAAATTTACAGCTTGCTGAGAGTGGAAATGCTAGCAATCATCCAATTGTGCAGAATTTTCTTCGCACTGTTGTGCATAATGAGAAAGAAGCATATGAGAACTATTGTGCTTATGCACACTATATTGGTTTCACTGTACGAAAGGACCATAGCAATTTTTGGCAAAACTAAAAGAAAATTAAGACAAATGACTATTTATGTGGAAAAGCTAGCCACAAGAGAGAGTTAAAGATGACAATCTGACGAATACTGAGAAAAGCAGACACAAGGATTGATTGTCAAGCCATGGTGATATATGTTGATGATGTTGAGGGCAACTGGACGGTTAAAAAATTTGTTGAAAGTCATACCCATCCTTTGGCGGAAACAGGAGATAAACATCTTCTGCGTTCCAACAGAAAGATAAGTGAGATAAATGCAGATGTTCTGAGATCCATGACAGGATCAAAGATTAGATCAACAAATGCATTTAATTTCATTGCTACAGGGGAAGTACAGAATCTAGAATGTATGAGGAGAGATGCATATAATTTTATTCAAAGAGATAGAAGAGGTAATATTGAACATGACGATCATAATTTTCCATTACAGTTGTTCATGGAAAGATAAGCTGAAGATAGAATGTTTGTTTGGGACTTTAAAACTGATGAGAAAGGCAGACTAACGAGCTCTTTTAGAGTGATGACATGTTTAGGCTTGATTATAACTGTTTTGGGATGTCATAATTTTCGATACAAGCTACAGACTGAATAAGTATAATTTATGTTGTACTCATTTTGTCAGTGTTAACCATCATTGGCATAATGTTATTTTTGAAATTGGATTTTTGTCAAACGAGACGATTGATTCTTTCAAGTGGTTATTTAAAGCATTTTTCCGTGTAATAAATGACAAATATCCAATCACAATTTTTACTGATCAGGATCAAGCAATGGCAAGAGCCATCGAAGATTGACTCCCACATACACGATATAGATTATATCAGTGGCATATTTACAAGAAACTTTCTTCAAAAATGCATTGTGGTATTGGCATCAAAAGTGTTAGCAAACTTTTTTTATAAATGCATGAGCATGTGTGACTCTGAGGATAAGTTTGAAGAGACTTAGTCTATAATGATTTAGCAAAGAAACCTGCGCTACAACGTGTGGTTAGCTGATTTGTATAATATAGGACATAGGTAGTCGACAACCTACAATAAAGAAATATTTGGAATGAGGATCCTATCTACACAAACAAACGAGTCGACAAACAAATATGTCATGGTGTATGCAAGCCCACAAGCTCCCTCACTGAATGTTTTCTGACTATTGAAAATGTTCTGAAGTCACGGAGAAGAAATGAGAAGTATGAAGACTTCAAAAGTGCTCAGTCCGTTATTACGTCTGCGGTTAAAAGCAGTCCAATGTTGAGGCAAACTGCTTCATTTTATACAAGGAAGCTCTACTCAAAGTTTGAGGAAGAGTTATTACATGGGTCATGTGAACTTGCCGTCGAAATCTTCGTACAAAGTGATATAGAGTATTACGTAAGGAGTTTGGATAATCAGTTGAGAAACAAACCTTAAATTGTTACTTTTGACATGATTAATTTTGATATCACTCGCAGTTGCAAAAAATTTGAGATGATGGGTATATTGTGTGTGCTCACTATCTACGTGTGTTTAATTTATTAAATATAACAAAGATTCTTAAGAAATATTTCTTATTGCGATAGTTTATGCATGTGAAGAGCGACATCTAAAATAGTGTTGGATACAAACGTCTTAAGGAGTCCCAAATATCCAGTGGATCTTCAAGTGGTCTTTTATTTCGCACACACACTCAGAAGTTTGCATACCAACTTATTATAAAGCACAAAAAAAATGAACTGGCAGAGCAATGTCGGCTTGAATCATTTAAAAAATTATCTGGAGATATTGAATCCATATTAGTTGGGAAAGCCCCTCAGGCTAAGAATAAGAACAAAAAGAAGAAATTTCCCAATAGAGAGTGTCATTTAAATGATCCAGCGAAGATGAGGCCAAAAAGAATATCTACTTCTAGGTTAAAAGAGTATTGAGATAAAATAAGAGAATAAAAAGTATGTATGTCTATATTAAAAAACTCTATAACCATTTGAGAGGGTATCTACAATACTCTAACTGAAACCATTTGAATACAAGAAAGGTGCAAGAAGCTTCAACAAGTCAAGAACCACTTATCCATGCGAGACAAATTTGTCTACAACATTAGATTGTCTCACTCAGGTATGTATTTGAAATTCCATGCATTTACATATTTTATCAAGTAAAATATGTTCTAAAGTGTCAATTTGATGTTTCTCTAAAAATAAGAATATGTGACACCGCAGCCATCGCAAACTTACACTGACAGGTTAAGACACTTCATTGTTGAACTCTGAATGTAGCATAACACATCGTCGCTACCATGAACAATCTTGAAATCTACAATTAATTGTGTTGTTTTATTACTGATAAATTACGTAAATATTAAAGTATGTTGAGAATCATAAAATGTGTAATTGTTTAAAGTTCTTAAATTATGTTGATATCAAAGTATATTAAAGTAATTGCTTAAATTTTTAAAATTTGTTTCCGCATTGTTTGGTTTTATTCTGACAGTATTATGACAATATTGTGGTAATTTTAGAATATTCCAATCCGACTAAGGCATCTTGCAATAAAGCTGGAATAAAACGGGGGAATATTCTAAACCGACCGAGGCATCCCGCAGTAAAGATGGAATAAAACAGGGGAATATTTCAATCCAACTGAGGCATCCCCAATAAATCTGGAATAAAACAGGCGAATATTCCAATCTAACAAGGGAATATCGCACAACATTAAAAGTTCTTCAAAATATTACCTCAATAGAGCCTGAATAAAACCAAACACTGCAGAATTTTCCAATACTACCAAAGTAAACTCAAAACCTTCTGAATATTCCAAAACTACCACAATATTGTCATAATACTGCCTGAATAAAACCAAACAATGCGGAAACAAATTTTAAAAATTTAAGCAATTACTTTATTATACTTTGATATTAACATAATTTAAAAACTTTAAATAATTACACATTTTATGAACCTCGACATACTTTGATATGTACATAATTTGTCAGCAATAAAACAACACAATTAATTGTAGATTTCAAGATTGTTCATGGTAGCGACGATGTGTTATGTTACATTCAGAGTTTAGCAATGGAGTGTCTCAACATGTCGGTGTAAGTTTGCGATGGCTGCGGTGTCACGTATTCCTATTTTGTAAGAGAAACATCAAATTAAAACTTTAGAACATATTTTTATTGATAAAATGTGTAAATGCATGGAATATCAAATACATATCTGAGTGAGACAATCAAATGTTGTAGACAAATTTGTCTCGCATAGAATAAGTGGTTCTTGACTTGTTGAAGCTTCTTGCACCTTTCCTGTATTCAAATAGTTTCAGTTAGAGTATAGTAGATACCTTCTGAAATGGTTAAAGAGTTTTTTAACGTAGACATACATGCTTTTTATTCTCTTATTTTTCTCTCAGTACCCTTTTAACCTAGAAATAGATGTTCCTTTTGGACTCATCTTTGCTGCATCATTTAAATGGCACTCTCTATTGGGAGATTTCTTCTTTTTGTTCTTGTTCTTAGCCTGGGATGCTTTCCCAAGTAATACGGATTCAACATCTCCAAATTATTTTTTAAATGATTCAAGCTGACATTGCTCTGTCAGTTCATTTCGTTGTACTTTATTAATAAATTGGTATAAAAACTTCTGAGCGTGTGTACGAAATAAAAAACCACTTGTATATCTACTGGATATTTGGGACTCCTTAAGATGTTTGTATCCAACACTATTATAGATGTCTCTCTTCGCATGCACAGACCATCGCAATAAAAAATATTTCTCAGAAATCTTTGTTATATTTAAGAAATTAAGCACACGTAGACAGTGAGCACACAATATACTCATCATCTCAAATTTTTTACAGCTGCAAGTGATATCAAAATTAATCATTTCAAAAATAACAATCCAATGTTTGTTTCTCACCTGATTATCCAAACTCCTTGCATAATACTCTGCATCACTTTGTACGGAGATTTCGACGGCAAGTCTACATTACTCATGTAATAACTCTTTCTCAACTTTGAGTAGAGCTTTCTTGTATAAAATGAAGCAGCTTGCCTCAACACTGGGTTGTTTTTAACCGCAAACGTAATAACAGACTGAGCAATTTTGAAGTCTTCTTCCTTCTCATTTCTTCTCCATGACTTCAAAACATTTTCAATAGCCAGAAAACATTCAGTGAGAGAGCTGTGGGCTTGCATACACCATGGCATATATTATTTGTCGACTCGCATCTTTGTGTGGATAGGATCCTCATTCCAAATATTTCTTTATTGTAGGTTGTCGACCACCTATGTCTTATATTATACAAATTATATAACCACACGTAACAATACAGGTTTTCTTGCTCAATCATTATGGACCAAATCTCTTCAAACTCATCCTCAGAGTCACACATGCTCACGCATTAATAAAAAATGTTGCTAACACTCTTGATGTCAATACCACAATGCACTTTTGAAGGAAGTTACTTGTAAATATGCCACTGACATAATCTATGTCGTATATGTGAGAGACAATCTTCGATAGCTCTTGTCATCGCTTGATCCTGATCAGTAAAAATTGTGATTGGATGTTTATCATCCATTACACGGAAAAATGTTTTAAATAACCACTTGAAGGAATCAATCGACTTGTTTGACAAAAACTCAATTCCAAATATAACATTCTATCAATGGTGGTTAACCCCTACAAAAGGAGCACAACATAAAGTATATTTATTCAGTCTGTAGCTTGTATCGAAAATTATGACATCCCAAAACAGTCATAATCAAGCCTAGTCATGCTTTCACTCCAAAAAAAGCTAGTTTGTCTTCCTCATCAGTTTCAAAATCTCAAACAAACATTTTATCCTCAGCTTGTCTTTCTCTGAACAACTGTAGTGGAGAATTAACATCGCCATGTTCAATTCTACCTCTTCTATCTCTTTGAATAAAATTATACGTATCTCTTCTGGTACATTCTAGATTCTCTACTCCCCCAATCTCTGCAGCAATGAAGTTAAATGCATCTGTTGATCTAATCCCTGATCTTGTCATGGATCTCAGAGCATTTGCATTTATCTCACTTATCTTTTTGTTGGAACGCAGAAGATGTTTATCTCCTATTTTTGCCAAATGGTGGTTATGTCTTTCAACAAATTTTTAACCGTCCAGTTACCCTCAACATCAACAGCGTATATCACCATGGCTTGACAATCAGTCTTTGTGTCTATTTTTTTGTACTTCGCTGTATTGGTCATCTTTACCTCTCTTGTGGCCAGTTTTTCCACATAAATAGTCTTTTGTCTTAATTTTCTTTGAGTTTGGCCAAAAGTTGCTATAATCCTTTCGTACAGTGAAATCAATATGGTGTGCATAGGCATAATAGTTCTCATGTGTTTCTTGCTCATTATGGACAACGGTGCAAAGAAAATTCTGCACAATTGGATGATTGATAGTCTTTCCACTCTCAGCAAGCTATAAATTTGTACAATAAAACTAAATTAAGCCCAAAATAATACTAGAATAGTACATCAATTATATTTTCTGTAATAAATTTCATCTTCAAATGTATAAAAGATTGATAATACTACAGTTAGAACAAAAACTCCACAATAATACCATAATAATACATTAATAACATTGTCCTCGAGAACCTCCATTTTTAAAAGTATAAAGGAAAGCTAATACTACAATAATACCAAAATAAGCTTACAATAAAACCATGTCAATACATCAATAACATTATCCTTCTGAACTTCAATCTTGCAACGTATATAAGACAGATAATACTGCAATAATAGCACAAAACCCCAACAATAATACTCTAATAATACATCATTAACATTGACCTCGACAATTTACAACTTTAAAAGTATAAAGCATAGCTAATACTACAATAATATCAAAATAACCCCATAATAATACCAGAAAAATACAAGAACACTGACAACTTCAATTATCTAACAAATCTATGACAAGTCAAGTAATATCACAATAACCCCACAATAACACCACAATCTCACCTTAATCACCATGACAAATTACAAATTAATAAGAAGGATTTCACGAAAAAAATGTCTGCAAACCACAAATAATACCGTTCAAACCTTGGACCCTATATCAAAATAATGGCTTCAAGAAATGGACATATTCCGAGCTAATCTAAACTCACGTCGGTGTCAAAGTCATTGCTATTGTCTTCACAATCTATCATCAAAATATCGTCGAGAGTGCAATCCATCTCAGAAGCTCGGAAATTTTATTCGATCTGGATAAATTCAGGAACTCGCTGGAAAGCAAATGAATAATAAGACACAATAAAGATAGAAGAAGGTTCCATTCGCACTGGGAAACGAGAAGAAAAAAGTGGGAAAGTACCAAAATACCTTTTCTCCGTCGAACATATGGGGGTCGGGGCTGAGCTGTAAAATTCAAAGCATTTTTTTTGTTTTAAAATGATAAGGCCTACGAATCCAAGTGTCCAAATTTGATTAGAGTCCGGACGCTTCTCTGCGTCCGGACTCCGGACCGAACAAATTTTCCTGAAAAATACTGAAATTGAACCGCGGAAGGTTATTGGGGGGTACTTCGCGTTATTGTTGTTATTCAAGATTTTTGTGAGGTTTTTGAGATATTAACTCCATTAACGCCAAAGTAACCCTACAATAATCTCCCACGGTTCCATTTCAGTGTCATTCACGGTTATTATGTGGTTATTTGGGGGTTGTTGGGGGAGTACGCACGCAGAGCTACGTGCGTACTCTGTATGCAACAGTTTCTCCTCATTCGAACAATTTGGGAAGGGACCAACTCAGCTCTGTCTTTCCTATCATATCCATCCCCAACCTTCTATTCTTCTGCCTTTGCAAGAGCGGTATCAATGCCTTTGCAGAATCGCCTTGATACTCTTTTCCCAGGACTCCTCTATTATGCAGTGGTAATCGCATGATCTTGCTAAGCGATCAAATCATTAGGAGCAGCAGCATAAGCTTCAGTATGACTATCTACCCCAGTATCACATTTCTTAATAGGAGACGTATTGGCACAACCAGTGGAACGTGAAGCCAGATCCAATTGTGTTTCCTACTCTTCAGCCTTATGATGATACCGCCCAGCGGATGCAGGAGGATGAAGACGAAGATGATGAGTAGTTTGATGTGATGGATCTTCTGGAAACTGACTTGATTCTGCTTGATTGTTATTATTTCATTTTCATGATGTGACTTTACTACTATCGTGGTTTGTACCTTCCCTAGACTCCTGTTGGATTTTCATGCAATATGAAAGCGTTATTTGCTCATGTGGTATTACTCGTACAAAGTCTCTGTGTCAAATTTGTAATTCCTCATGCTGTGTAGAAAGTGCATGAGTTAATAATGCCCTTTAAGTAAAATAGAAATCTATCTTTGGAATTCACATAAATAGAGGTGATAGTCGTATTTAAAGGTAAGTGCAAATTAATAATAAGTAAAACATATAATTAAATGTGACATGAGTTTCTTGAAAGATTTGGAAAAGATTAGTAATTCACTAATCATTAATTCCTAACAATAATAATACTTATTCCTAATCACTTAGTCCAATACTAACTATACATAAAATTGATATTATATATGCTCCATCAATCCATCAAATGATCATATATGCTGCTATGATGAACTTCAGAAAAAGAACAACAAAAAAGAGAACCTTCCAAAGAGTGTAGGGCATGTAATCAAGACTCAACTCAAAGAACCATAGTGCCTTAAACTCATTCAGCCTTTGCCAAGTGGAAAGAAGAGCAAGAAGAAAAGGGGATACCTTGCGTGAGGTTTATCCGAATCCCAACAAAACCCCAAACAGTAGGAAATAAGCACTCACAGAGGGTAGACCAACCAAGAAAAGGAAGTAACAACACCTCCTACCAAAGCTTCCAGCAGCAGCTCCCCCCTTCCCTCAAATTTTCGGCCAGCACCCGTGGACTCCCCAAATGAGGTTTCTTATAGGCAAGAGAGAAAGGAAATGGGGGAGAAGTTTCCCTACCGCATGTAGCCCAGTAGAGGAGAAGATGGTGCGGCCAGGGATAAGGGTTGGGCGCGTGCGGCTCGAGAAGGAGACCGCATAAGATGAAATCGCGCCAGGGGATGGGGGATCCGGTCGGGCGTGCGAACGGGAGAGCGGGAGAGACGGACCGAACGAGAGGAGAAATCTTAAGGCTTTAGGGTTTATTATGGAGGGAATATATATATATATATATATATATATATATATATATATATATATATATATAATACCAATAATAATAATAGTATTATTATTATTATCATTATAATAATCCCAATTTTGCACATTTTCTCCTCGGCAGGCTATCGTCGCGAAACGAACGTCTATCTTAGGCAAAATCGACGTTCCGAACGCATCGGCGCAATCCATTTTGTCATCCGGGGTCGTCTGGGCAACCTCGTCGACGATGGTGCCGAAAGTGTGTCAATTTTGGTCCTCTCCAAAATTCTGACTTTGATGTCGATCAACCCGGCATTCTGACTTCAGCTCCAATCCGTCGCGGAGTAATTGAAGGCGTCGAGGCCGTAAACTGAGAATTTGTGCGTCCAGTAGTGCAAGACGTGCACGAGGCTGTCCTAATGTCCAGTGATCCTATAGGGACTCCATTTGAATTCCTGACGTCAACTCCGACCTGCTATAGGCTAGAGGTACGGAATCTCGTGCGGGATTTCAAAGAGTAACGAAGTGGTTTCAGACACTCTAAAACGAGGTGGGTCCCATTGCTAGGAATCTAGGATCGTTGGGGAAGCTCCTGAGGCTAGAATCTAAATTCTAGAAGGAAAACTAAACCTCGATAAAAACGAGGTCAACAAACTTAAATATAAATCATATCAACACCATATTTTTCTAGAACTCTCCAAATAACTTCCCTTGGAATCTTATAGAAGCTTTTTTCTAAATAAATAAAAAAACATATTTAGATCCTTACACTCTCTCTGTACTTCTCCATCACACCTCTTAATAAATGTGTAGCTTCCATAGTAGACTAGTTCGAAATAAAAACCAAAATAATTATGAGAAATCTTTATACTACGACTTAATCTATGTTCAATTATCCTCTCCCACAGTTTTATGAATCCCCTTTATTCTAAAAAATATGGACTAAAATACTCTTCCTCCACTCCTCGAGAATCTTTTTAATTTTAAAAAAATATTAAAGAGTTTGGTAAGCCAAGAAACTCCTAAATTTCCTAAATATTTCCACATTTTAATAAGAATATAATCAAATCCTACTGATTTTTCACCATTGATTTTTTTAAGCCTTCTCAACTTCCTTTTTACTAATACGGAAGTAAAAATGAAAACTTTTATTATTATTAACGATATTAAAATCATTAAGGTTGATTATATTTTAAGAAACTTCATTGAAAAACTTATCAAAATAGCTCACCCACCTATGTTAAATATCTTCCTCTAAAAAAACACTTTTTGATTTTGGTCACTAATACACTTTACTTGAATTAAATTATTTCCTTTTCTTTCTCTTTATTTGACAATTTTATACATATATTTCATTATAAAGATCCATAATACTCTCTTATCACAACAATAGTTATAAACCCTTTCACTCACATGGCACTTCGTTCTACTAGTTAAACACAAGGACAATCTAGATTATGAGACTCTAGACTACAGAACTTCACAATATGTTGGCTTTTTTGTTCTATTATGCTTCTAGTTCTAGGCTATTTAATGGCCTCTCTTTTGTCTTTTACATAATTGATAAACACTGGCCTCCTTCCATAGTGGTGGGCTTTCGTATCTTGTCTCTAGTAATTTTGTTGTAATTTTGTGATATTTGGGAAAGGATATGCAAAGATTAAAAGAGAAAAATAGTCTTCTGACAATTAACAAGTGTCCATTTTAATCTCAAAATTTTACAATGCTCTAATTGAGGTCCCAGACTAATAAAAGTTGCTCCAAATTGGTCATAAATCATATTCTGTTAAATTTAACGGTGGCCTTTCGGAATTGCATGGCATTTTCATATTTTATGTAATTATTTATAAATATATCCAGCATAAGAAAATAGTATATATGTTGTTTGACTAGAATTAGACTAAATCTTGCTTAAAACCTAATTAAATATTATTTAAATACAATTAAAAGCAAACATCGCAAAATCTGAAATCTCATTTCTCCACCATGTTCTGCTTTTAAATCTAATTAAAAAATTTATTTTACCACATATATTACATTATTCTTTTTCGAAGAATTATTCATCTATGCAAACTTACAGTGTCGTATTTACTTGACTGGAGTTGCAGCTTCTCCATGTCAAAATGATGCATGTCAAAGCCACCTCTCTTTCCAATGAACGATGGTCGAGGGGGATGCGCAAGCGCTTGGATGGAGATGAAGTCGTTTCATCAATGCAAGCACCGCAGATGGATACGGAGAAGGAGACGGAGATAGAGACTGCGTCGTCGAGTGACGAAGCGGAGGATAAGTACTCGACTTAAGTTGTTAGCTCTGTCGATGGTGAAAAAAAAGGGGAGAAGCTGCACTTGGATGGAGATGAAACCTTGTCGTCGACACAAGCAACGCGGATGGAGACGGAGATGGAGACTGCTCCGTCGAGTTGAGAGCAGCGAATAAGTACGCGTCTTGAGTTGCTTGCTCCGTCGATGGTGAAACAGAAGAGAAGCCGCACAAGTGGAGGAGCAACAAAGATATAGGTTGAAAGCGAACTATTTTGTATAAGAATCCTCCAATGAGAATCAACAAGCCCTTTGTGTGTTTAATTCATGAATATTGTAAATAAACTCAATTACCCTTCAAAATGTGAAAGGAGTCCTTAAATTAAATGGAAATTTTTATTAAGATCAATTCAAAATAATTTTTAATAGTTTGTGACTAAATTGGAGCATTTAAAACTTGGGGACTAATTGCACACTTCTTAATAGTGGAGGGACAATTTTGGGTTTTCCTCGATATGGAAATCTAAAAGTATATATTTATCGAAAGCATATAAAATGAAAATATTGAAGAGAATTATCAGTTTTAGTATGTATAAATCCTAAGTTATACCTTAATGATGTTGGAGAAGGGATTGTGTTCTCTAATGATTGGAGTACTCATTAAGTTATGAAACACAAACACTTTCAAATGGCTACCATGCTAATGTCAAATATGTCAGCTACAAATGCAACTGTGACATGCCTCGAAATGTGTCTCATACATCATAAATTGCGTTAGAGTTTTTTTCATATTAAATTTGAATACTAAAATTTATGGAGCACAGAAGGAACACATTTTTTGAAACAATGGGGCACAATTCGATACTAAAAAAATAGGCTTCGATACTCAAAATATAGGCTTTAGAGATAAAAAAATAGGGAAATTTACATATATACCACACAATTCTTGTGTATTTACATATCTAACACCCAAACTTAAATATTTACACTTACAACACCTTGGTGTCATAAACTTATGCATGAAAATGTGTATTTTACTATTAAAAATATAATGATGGTGATATTTTTTTTGTAATGTTAAAGTTTGACAAGAATGGTAGTAAATGTGAATGTTTAGAAGATAGATGTGTAAATAAATATGAATTTTGGGGTGTATGTATAAATACCGATGGGAGTGAACTTATACATTTTGTATCCTCCCCATGAAGTTGCGATACATAGACTAAGTCAAAGGCGAAGACACATCCCTCGTATTATAGACAAGATATGAAAACCATGATGCATCCTCACCTTGCAATGTGTCTCACATCGCATTGCATTACACACTCTGCTTCAAATTTGAAGGTATATCTCCACTTTCGAACTTGAAAACATTTTCCCCATGCAAAATTAATTGAAGCAAAAGTTATAAATTCAAAGAAAGTGGTAAAAAATTGTCATGATTTTCTACATTTTTTAGCACTGAACAATCTCCACCAACTATAGTAACTTATTCATCTATTCCATTTATGGTTCTAGGTCCATGCCTCGGTGCCCTAGCCAGCCTTCTTTAGATCTACACCTTTCCTTTAAAGACAAAGGTAATGAAATACCTATTGTTTTGATTTTCCACAATGATTTTTAAAATTTTATCTCCTTATTGTTGAGTTATAATTGTAGTAGAAAATTATATATTACAGGTTATTAATTTATTAAATATGAAAACAAGTCCATGGCATGTCATGTCCTATTCTTTGTAATTATGTCATGCCACCATGTAGTCTTGTGTTTGTGTCCACATATCTATATCTATGCTTCATAGTCAGCTAGTATGATTTATTGCTACTAGTCATTTTGATTCAACCCCTGGCTTTCCTCAATTGTAAGTTCACAATTCTCCCATTTCAGCAAGCATCTTATTCTTTCTTTTAAAGATCATTGATCTGCTCTTTTGGAAATTAATTACTAAATCTCTTAGAGATTACTACTCCTACAGTTATTTCCCTGCATACAACAAAAGTTGCATTGATGTCTTGCATTTTTATGCACGTCTTCAAGGAAAAAATTGTCATTGAATTATTGTTAACTCTGTTTTACTTATATTTTATAATTTGACTGCTGAATGGAACTTTCAATTTAGTGGGGACTTAAGTTGGGCTAATTTCCTTACATATAGGTGGTCTTTCTATCCATAACTTTGTTTTCTTGGGACAATAGAAGAGTTCAGTTCTTTCCTATCTCAGCATGAACCTTTTATTAAAATTTGTTGGAATCTTTAAAATGAAAATTTTCAAGTTGAAATTTTATTTTTTTTTAATAAAACTATGATTACAAACTTATTTTTTATGGCATTCAAGTGTGGAACTGAAACTTGTCGTATTAGACTAAATCTTAGAAAATTATGAGAACTTTTTATTTTAAGTCTTACTAACTAAAGAAAAAAGATTTTAAGGCTTGTTAAAAGAGATCATTGAAGTGATGAAACAGATGAATAAAATTTTATTCTCTCTCAATTCTTAAGTAGCGTTGGATGTTGGACTTCAAGTGCTTTGCAGGCCATGAAAACTAATTAAGGTTGATTTTCCCTCTGCCGGCATTAAAATTGAATCTTCCAATTGGTATCCTGTATCATTATTATTACTTATAAGTTCTTAGTAATTGGTGTGTGTTTGTGTGTGATTTAGATTTTTTTTTTAAATTTGATATGTTTTGGTTTTTTTTTTTTTTTTTTGGGTATACATTTCATTCGATGTGGAGTTTTATATCCATTCTCAAACTACAATTGAAAATTTTTTGCCACTTTTAAATTAGAGTTTAAAATGAAGAAAGGTCTTTTCTAAATACACACCAAAAGTACAAATCTTTATTAAATTTTGTAGTAAGGATGACGTGAATTGTAATATTTTGTGCCATTTTTTATGCATCTCATTCAAGTTTACACATAACACATCCTACACCAAATTGATATCACAGCTAAGGTCATATCAACATGCCTAGCAGTGGTGCTCAAATCAAGGTCAGTTAATAGATCACCAAAGGAATGAGCTTTTAATTACTTTGCAAAACCAATAAAAGGAATTACTAGCAAAACAAAATCAAATTAACATTGAAATAAATGAAATAAAAATTACCTTAATACTTAGAAGATTAATCAACTAAACCATGAGCTCTATATAATAATAAATCAATTCATGAATGAAAAACCATTTACAATTTTGTTAGGAGACTAAAAACTCATTATAAAAGAAATGACCAAGATAGTATCATAAAAAGAATGTTAATTAAAATTATGCAACCATAGGTGATAACTCTGTGAGATTGATGAAGACATTATTATAAAAGTTAAAGTTGATGCATCTAACTTTGATGAGGAGCAGATCTTGAGTTTTTTTTTTTTTTTTTTTTTTTTTTTTAATGAGTGAAGGATACGTATAAATTTTTTAATTGGCAAGCAACTCCTAGTAAGTAACAAGTATAATTTGTTAAAATAAACCAAATCCGACAAACCAAAATAAATTGGACTGAAATGAAAATTTCACTAAAAGAAAACTTTAAACTCATATCTTACCAAGATTGAATATTTCAGTAAAACAAGCAATAAATAATGATTTTGACTGATGTTGCTGCATTCTCAAGTAATGGAGTATTTGACCAATGCTTAATGGAATCAGCCCCAAGCTTAAAAGAGAAATAATACCACATAACATAAATTCAGTTGAGGGAGCTTCTCAGCTTTCCCCATGTTAAAAATGCCCATTTCGCCAGAGTATTTAAACCCAAACAACATCATTAATAAAGATTTTAAAAGAAAACTTACAACTACCACAACTTGCTCCACAAATTTATTAAGGTACGGTATAAATGTTATCAAACAAGTCACTTTGTGAATGACTTTCCTGGTAGAAACTTAAATATTGATGTTGAAGAGGAAAATAATGATAATGTTGAAGAAGATGGTGTCCTTGAATTCAGTGAAAAAAATTAAAAATTCAAAGGATAATTAAGAACTCTTTCAATATTACGTAATGCATCTTGATTATGCTTTAAGTTGAACATGGTTGAAAGAGAACTTGTATCTTGTAAGCATATTTTATGAATAGTGTAAATCTTTGCAAACTCACTATCAATAATGGAAGATGGATGAATGATGTTGATAAATCTACAAATGACATATGAATATTAAGCGTGAACATCACCAATGATTATATAACACAACAACAACAACAACAACAAAGCCTTGATCCCACTAAGTGGGGTCGGCTACATGAATCCTTTTTCTCCATTGCATCCTATTTAGTGTCATATTTTCATTTAATTCTAATAAATTAGGATCATTTTTTATACAATAAGCCCAAGTCTTCCTAGGCTACCTCTGCCTTTCTTAAAATAAGCCGAATCTAAAACATCTACTCTCCTAATCGGATCTTCAGATGGTCGGCGTTTAATGTGACCAAACCATCTAAGACAATTTCTCTAATTTTATCCGTCGCTGGAGCTGCACCAAACCTATCACGGATATATTCATTTCGCATTTTGTCTCTAAGTGTAAAGTCACTCATCCACCTAATCATTCTCATTTCGGCAACATTTAACTTAGTATTATGCTTCTCTTTCAAAGGCCAACATTCAGCGCATAGAACATTGCAGGTCTCACCACCATCTTATAAAATTTTCCTTTCAGTCTAAGCAATAATTTTCTATCAC
Organism: Papilionanthe hookeriana x Papilionanthe teres; assembly: GCA_022702705.1. Lineage (NCBI taxonomy): Eukaryota > Viridiplantae > Streptophyta > Magnoliopsida > Asparagales > Orchidaceae > Papilionanthe > Papilionanthe hookeriana x Papilionanthe teres. The sequence continues at coordinate 61,153,567 of CM040426.1, forward strand.
AAAAAATGCCCAAAGCATTCCTCCACTTCAACCAACCAGCTTGAATTCTACTATTAACATCCCCATCTATATCACCATCACTTTGAACAATAGACCCGAGATATCTAAATCGTTCACAGTTTTTAATAATCTGATCACACATAGTTACACTTTTGTCACTAGAGCTACTACTATTAAAATTACATTCCATGTATTCAGTTTTAGTTCTACTCAAACGAAGGTCTTTAGACTCCAATGTAGACCTCCATAATTCAAGTTTTTCCTGGGATTTTTCTCTCTTCTTATCCACGAGAAGGATCTCATCAACAAAAAACATACACCAAGGTACATCCTCCTGTCAATGTCCAGTAAGACCATCCATAACTAAAGCAAAAAAGAAATGGGCTTAAAGCCGATCCCTGATGTAATCCAGCAGAAATAGGAAAATATTTAGTGAATACTCCTTCAGTTCGAACACAAGTAACAACTCTAGTATACATATGCTTAATGACTTGAATATAATTCATATCAACACCTTTCTTCTCAAGAACTCTCCAAAGGGTATCTCTTGGAACCTTATCGTAAGCTTTTTCTAAATCAATAAAAATCAATGTAGATCCTCCTTTTTATCTATGAACTTCTCCATCAAACCTCTCAATAAATGTATAGCTTCCATAATAGACCTGCCCGGCATAAATCCAAATTGATTATGAGAAATCTAAGTAATACGGGCAGATAAAATTGCAATTCTACAAATAAAAAATAATTGGCACCCATTCAACTTGCCACCTATTTTGAAAAATTGAATGTGATGTTAAAGGATCTTGCGGCCATTTTATGTCAACCATGGTTATATGATTTAGATAATACATGCTCTAGAAAGTTGAATACTTTTGCAGTATAATTTTGAAACCCATTGGACCTAAAAGTCCTTCAAAGTCAAAAGAATAAAGGGCTCATAATGAACAAAATAAATGTTTACATACAGCCAACATGCTTTTGAAAAGGTGATTATGACTAAAGAAGTAGTATATGTCTAGAGCCTTTTGTTGAATTGAACAAATGTGTGAATGAGAGCTTGTGTGCCTAAGGATGTTGGACAATTATAATATGAATTTATTGTACTTTATTGAGCTATATGATAAATTACCTCCAATTAGGAATATTCAACATGCTATTGACTATATTCTTAACTAACCTCAATCTGCCACAATAAATGATGAATCAGTGAATGTTGAACTTAAAAGACAAGTAGAATAACTGCTTTGGAAACGTTCGATTAGGAAGAGTATAAGTCCAAGTATTGTATTTACATTACTTAACCAAATATGTAAATTGCCTCATCAAAAGAGGGTGGCAATTTCTATTATATATGTGGATGGTACAACTATTAGTGATGATGGTAATGAAAAATTAAAAAAAAAACAATTACTTAAGGAAAAACTAGTGATAGAATTAGAAATCAAAAAACTCAAAAAGCTTAAATACTTGACATAGAATTGGTTCAATCAGAGAAAGGAATAAATCTATTGAGGAAAAAAATACAAAGAACTGAAAGTTACGGGAGACTCCAATAAATCCTAGCCAGAAAGTTGTGATTGATGAACAAGAAGACGAAGGCTGATATCAAAGATTGGCTAGAAAACTTATCTTAGTGTGCCATACCCGTCCAAATATAGTATTTGTGATAAATCACAAAGATCAATTTATACAAAAAACAAGAGTATCTCAACTTTCAGTTGTTTACAGAATTTACAAATAGTTAAAATCATTTCTAAGAAAGTGGCTCCACCACAAAAAAAAATGAAACCCTAAAACTATAAGGCTATAATGATGTTGATTATGCCAGATCATCGATTAATAGATCAACTTTAGGTTATTGTGCATTAGAAGGAAAGGTTGTACAAGGAGAAAAGAAACAACTCATTGTCTCAGGGTCAAGTGTCAAAATTTGAGTTCAGAGCAATTGGTCAAAGAATCTATGAACTTTCATAATTAAAAATTATACTATAAGATTCAAAAACTATATGGGAATTGACCTATAACAACATTGTGCTGGTAAGTTTGCTATTAGCATTGCCTTCAATCTGACACAAAATGATCAAACAGGTCCTCTCGGCTCTCACTAATATATTCACCAAAGAACTTCAAAATCATGGATTCAAAAATATTCCAAACAAATTGAGAGTGGTAGATTTTAATCAATCAAATTGAGGCGGAGAGTTAAAAATGCAAGAAAAGAAAGTCGGTTGGATACAAAAAGGAGGAATGCCAACAAGCACCACATTGACTTAACAATAACATCGAAGGAAAGATCCCAAGAATTGATTAGTTGGCAGCCGCATGAAAGGGACTTGGACAGCACAAACTAGCCAGACTGCTCCTTTTAAAATTTCAAATTAATGCAATTATTACTCTTCCTGAATTTATATAGATTCCTAATATAATTTAAACAAATCTATATATATATATACAACAACAACAACAACAAATCCTTAATCCCACTAAGTGGGGTCGGCTACATGAATCCTTTTTCTCCATTGCGTCCTATTTAGTGTCAAATTTAATTCTAATAAATTAAGATCATTTTTTATGCAATAAGCCCAAGTTTTCCTAGGTCTACCTCTGCCTTTCTTAACATAAATTGTATCTAAAACATCTACTCTCCTAATCGGATCATCAGGAGGTCGACATTTAATGTGACCAAACCATCTAAGGCGACTCTCTCTAACTTTATCTGTCACTGGTGCAACACCAACCCTATTACGGATATATTCATTTCGCATTTTGTCTCTAAGTGTAAAGCCACTCATCCACCTAATCATTCTCACCTCGGCAACACTTAACTTAGCATTATGCTTCTTTTTTAAAGGCCAACATTCAGCACCATAGAGCATTGCATGTCTAACCACCATCTCATAAAATTTTCTTTTCGATCTAAGCGGTACTTTTCTATCACACAATAGGCCGAACGCATTCCTCCACTTCAACCAACCAACCTGAATTCTACTATTAACATCCCCATGTATATATATATATATATATATATATATATATATATATATATATATATATATATATATATATATATATATATATATATATATATATATATATATATATATATAATTGACGATACTTTGGCTCCCATGGTAAGGGTCAAGCACTTAAAAATTTACTCGCTCAAACCGCTCCACGTCCTAGCAGAGGAAGGCTCAGCGTCTTTAGCTACTACTTGTGAAAGTGGAAGACTTACATTTCCACTTTCCTTTCTAATACCTTTGTATGTTTTTTATTGTCTTTTCTGTTTGCACCCTGTTTCAGAGTGTCTTTGTTTTTTTCTGTTTTTTGTGCTCTTCGGTGATGCCCCAGCTACGGGGTTTTCCCATAACTCTTATATCAGTGTTTTATTTCAATGAATTGGCCCATAGGCTTTTAAATATATATATATATATATAACCTTTTAAATGCATGATAAACAAATCAAGCATCGAGCCATTCCTCCATTTTTTTGCACTAAATTATGTCATTGATTGGAGAGTAATTTTTGCAATATATTGAATGGCACATAAATAAGCAAATTATTAGATGTTCATCTAAGATAATTTCCTTCATATTTTCAATTTTCATTAGAAGAAATGATTAATTGATTTAAAAAAGAAAAGATTTATGGCATGTGAATTACTGATAGCTATAGCATGATTTTCTACAACTCATAATAGAACTATATCAAAACTAAGACTCTTTGTCTCTCTCTCTCTTCTCTCTTCTCTCTTCCTCCCAACTAATATAAATTTCAAGAGCAATTTCAGCTTTACAAAATTGGGACTTTAAGTTCTATTCCACTTTCTAAGCATAGGAATAAAAGGCTACTTTCTCCTTCAGAAGAGAAACCCTAGTCGGTTACTTCAAAATCAAAGCATTAACCTCACTATTACAGTGTGATGAATAACTATGATCTTCTCAAAACCAAGATCTATCAACCAAGAAGAAAAAACAATGTGAGTTTTACCAAAGTTCCTCATAAAACCCCAAACTCCAAATACAAGCTTGCAATTATCAAGAGCTCCACATTACAAATTTTAAATACATCACCAAAATCAACCACTGTAGAAGCCTTATTCTCCACATAGGATTACAGATTGGATGGTTTATTGCCCTCCCACTCAAAATCAAATTACCTTTTTCAAGATTATGAATTTAGCCTACCTCATTAATGTATGGCAATGTAAAGAAGTACTGTAGAACCCTTATTCCACTTTCAAAAAATTGGGGCATGTTGATAAAAATGTTCTAAGACCTCAATTAAATTATTTAAGAGATATGGAAAGGAAGACCTAAGTTAGCATCTACAGGAGCCTGTGGATGCTAGAAATAAGGCTATAGAGGTTTTTAGAAGCTCAAATAAGTAGAAAAATATAAACATTCATCCAAAGATGATTACCATAGATTCCATCTGTATTAAGGGTTTATGCTAGATCAATGGAGGAAAGAATGCAAAATGATAATAAAATTGGGTTTTCATGATGACAACATGACGAGAATTTGGTGTGGACTGAGAAGAAAAATGAAATTTCAAGCAAAAATACATTCTTAAAATATTTCCCTAATCATCTCAAGTTTCTTACTTATAGTTGTAATCCTAGAGCATATTGGCGCAGAAAGCTAAATTATTCTACAATTAAAAAATTGGAATCATAGGTAGCTCAATGAATTAAGCTAAAACTAATTAAAAAAAAGAGCCTACATCCAAATATTTTAAGCTAACTCAAATCTAATCTAGATTCCATAAAAATCTAAAAAATAGAATGATAAAATTGGTTTCTAGAAGTCTCTGCAACTAGGCAAAGATCGCCAGCTTACTTGAACAACACAAATTAATTTATACCTAAATACTACCGAATAATTCTAAAATATTAATCAAATCAAGATCAAATTAGATACCAAGATTAAAAGGCTAAAAGCACATTACATCAAACGTCCCCTATCACTTGTGTCCAATTAGGAAGGTACTGGCCTTAAATCACCATTATTTACATATATGTTAATATAGGAAAGTCACAACATTTTGATGGTAAAAGGGCAAAAACTAATATATGTATCATTAACATTATCTCAATAATATAGCAATAGCCTAATAAAACCTCATTCTCCAATCAATCTTATTCAATACTTTTTTCACCTAAAATCTTCTTTGCATAACAATTATCAATGTTAATTTTGCTGAGTTAATCTGTTATATCTCTTTCTTAATCCATGCATCATAGTTTATATACTCATGATACATTACCAAATAGCAATGGCCTATTTTTTATTATTTGCCTTCAACAAGGCCACAACAATAGTCATTCCCACATAATCATTCATCAAGACATTTTCTAATTTTGCCACATATACATCTTAAAATTCTCATTTTGACCACACTAAAATTGGTGGTTTGTGATTTCCTGGACAACATGCACCCAAATCAAAGTAAAAAATATGATCTATAATGATGGTTTTGTCAAGTAGACCTATAATGTTAAAAATTTTTATTATCAAATCTATAGAGGAACTTCAAGTTAGTTGCATGACTCAAGAAATTATATCCACATCCATATTTGTATTTCTTTTATATGATTGATTCCTAGTATATAAAGGTATCTCACTTACGTATTACGGCATTTCTAACAAAATTTCATACAATTCCAAATCACATAACCTATTAAAATTGCACATCTTATACTCATACTTGAGCTTGTTTTGAGAGCCATCTTTAATGCTCTTTTCAAAAACAACATTTTCTAAGCAACATTATGGAAAAACATTTATTTCTTGACCCATAAAGGGTGTGCATGTTTGGAGATATTTATTTGTTGGAGCATGACAAGTAAAAGAACAAATTAAAAAATGTTGTAAATAACAAATTTGCATTTATCCTGACAAAGGCCTCACCAACATTTTAGTGATAGCTAAATAAAATATTCTTAAAGTAGGAGTGTAAAAAATTGACCCGACATAACAAGTCAATTGGAAACAAATTAGAAAAATTCAGGTTTAACTTTAACCGATTAATTTATGAGTCAGGTTTAGGTCTATAATGTTGGCCAACCTGAAATTGACCGATCAACTTGAAAGTGATCCAAAATTGACCTGCCAACCTAAATTTTACTTGAGTCTATCTGGTTGAAGGCGAATCGAGTTCAACTAGACATTCTGACATGTTATAGGTTCAGGTCATGCATATTCTACCAGGTAAAATTCTAGTTAGACTGAAACCCAAAATGATAACCCCATTGGACACCTCTATCTCAAAGCATCACTCTTTTATACACTCATTATTAGCACCTCCACAATCAACGCAAAAAGAAATAAGTATAACACTGATATCAATAGAAATTATATAATGATAGTCCATGCTCCGGCATACATTCTTTGATAAATTCAATATAAGTTTGATACAAACTTTATTTTCTTAATGCATGTCAATTTAACCCTTGTGACTAATCATATGTCAATAAAAATCATATGAGATTGTCAAAAAATAAAAATAAAGCAAATCATTAAAAAGTGAAAGCTCAACGGTTTAAAGCTAAAGAAGCCAGAAAAAAAGATAAGAAAGACACCGTTGTCCAATGAGAAGAAATAACATGTATAAATTCAAAAATTGCAGGAACCGAAAAGTTAAACTTTTAGGCATAAATAAATCTGGCGTTTTAAGAATGCTCCCTGCAAACAATAAGAGGGCCATTAACAAGAGCACCCTGTAAACGGCAAGATTTTCTGCCTCAAAAGCATTTTCATTTCACCCAAAAATCAAACTCCTCTTATCAAAACTTTAATCCGCCATGTTGAATTACTGTATTCAAACTCATTTTGAATAACAGAATTCACACATAATGTATTATAAACGCATGTGACACATCTACCTTCTAACCTAAAAATTTGAGCAATCTAATTATTAGAAATCGTCAATTTACCAATTATCCGACAATAATATACAAATTTAAATGATCTTCTTTCGGGAACACAAGCAAATATAATGAGAAAAAAAAAACAACAAAACAAAAAGATAAGTGAATGAAGACATCAGTTTGTATGACCATGCTGTTCAATGGGAAAAAACACAGCATAAACGCACCTGGCACTGGGAGCTTTGCAGGGGATGTGGAGCTGGAACTCCACAGGCAAACCGAGAAACCCATCGAACCTATCGAAAGTCACATGAGAGATGTGTTGAACATCCGACGGCCAACCGATGTCCATGCAAGTGCCTGCCCCTACCTCGCCGGTTCCAACGCTACAAATCGCAGCAGACCTCCGCAACGCCGCCGTTGCCATCGCCCCTATGGAGAACCGGTGTTCCTGTCGTTCTCTGTTTCTCTTCTCCGTTGGCTGTATGATCGTCGGAGATGATATTATATCGTCACCACACTCGCTTTCACCCTCGCTCTCCGTCTCGATGTCTTCGTCCTCAACCACATCGACGGAGGCGCGGCGGGAGAGAGGCGAAGAGAAAAGGAAACCAAGGTGGAGTTGGAATCTCGTCATGGGCAGAACTCCGCTGGTTAAACTAGGATTAGGGTTTCACATGGCAAGAATCAAGATTGCCGTTCGGCGCGGTAGAGGGGAGTTACCGAGAAGATGGGTTAGTTGGACAAGCCGTAGGGGCGGAGGAAGCGGCGAGGCTTTTGAAGCTTGAAGAGCGCATCCAACCAAATATGAAATTTAAGAAATTTAGAAAAAAAAAATTTAATAAATACTTAACACAATATATAAATATTTACATATTTAACATATAAATTTTATTAAGGAAATTTACATAAATAGCACTGAAAATTTTTAATATTATTAATTTGACATCTAAAGATTTACATATAAATGCACCAAAAATATTATACTTTACTCCAAAATTATCCCCGACGCCCCTGTTATTAAAATCCTAGATGTTTCTGTCACCGCTTGCCTCGATGCTGGAGAAATCCACCCTAAGCTGCCAGAGAACGTGAAGCTGTCGGAAGTGATGAGGTTGCAGAATTACGGGCATGCAGGATTTGATGCAACATAGAAAGGGGAAGAGGAGGATTGTATTTTGGGTGAGGAGATGCTTGAGACAATGAGCGTGATGTGTGGGAGGCGAAGCATGCTAGCAAGTTAGTGTAGGAGAATTGAAGAAGAGAGAACAGAGAGAGGGGGAATATGCTATAGGTTCTGGTGCAAAGAGAAGGAGCTCGAGTTGGGCTTGGGAATGTTTTTTCCCAACTGTGGGATTTTCCCCTTTGGGGCATTTTCCTTTTAGTACCGTTATTTGAGGCTTTTTCCTTCCGGCTCCTACGACGACACCCTCGGAGGTAACATTCGGAGGAAGATTTCATTGTCCGGTGATGTTGTAGCTATGGCATTAGGTTTTTTTTTTTGCTAATTGTTGTGATTTTTAGATTTTACTGAGTTTGGCTGTCGCCTGAGCTTTTAGATTCAGTTAAATTCATTAAAGTGGTGCTTCAAAAATATAAATATGAATGTTTCAAGCGTGAAATTTGTAATGTAAAGTTTTTTGGGTGTTAATGTATGTAAATTTCTCATTTTGTTGTTTATGTATTTAACATTGCAAACATCAATAGAAAATAATAATAATAACAACAACCATTCAATTTCTAATCTCTCTGTCGACCTCGATGTTGTTAAATTCGTATTCTTTGTCGCCAACTCGTGCGTCTTAGCTATCAATTTCTTAGACCGCTTTGTTTCGATTGTGACTGTATGAAATCTCAGCTCAAAAGCTGCGTGAAAAATTTATCGTTTAAAAGCTGATGTTTTAGAAGCAATTAGTCTATTTTAAAAAATCAATTTTGAAAGTGTTGTATGTGGATGAATATCAAAAATACCTCTCTCATCATATTTTATATATTGTTTGTATACATTTGATGCAATTGGAAAGAGAGTTCACTAATTTTTATATATTTTTGCAGTCTTATACAAAAAATTTGATAAAATTATTTACGTGTATACACATATATATACAAAAATAATTTTATTAAATTTTTTGTAATATATATGCAATAGTTCATGAAAAATATTATATTATGTAAATAAGAATTATGTGATATGTGTATAATTGAAGAAGAAATATATTTTAATGCATTTTATTGTGTGGTAATGTCAGTGATCACGAATTTCCCACTAAAAAAATGGTTTCACAAGCTGTGCGTAGCAATGTTAAATTGTAATAGATCACATCCCACACAAACATGAAACAACAGGACGCAGACATGAATCCACATTCACGTTGTACATAAAAATGAAAAACTAATTTGAAACCCAGTTGCGCTACGCTCCTTCCAAATGCTCCAAAATTCAATTTGGTTCTCAACTATGGGCCAAAAAACCGTCCCAAACATAACATTAGATGTCCTCACCACCTATTGTCACAATGAAGTCATGCTAACTTCTTACTATCTCCAGGATCACTAAGTGCTTACTAACCTCATTACCTTCAAGCTTGTCAAGTTGTCACAGACCTAGCCGCCTAATCACCTCCTAAGTTATCGCATATTTCACCATCTATGATAGTTGAGTCAACGGAATAGTACATGAAAAAGTAAATTTTAGGTTATCAATGTATAAATCCTATTTTTTAAGTATTTCACATGTAAATCCAAAGAAGGGCACAACTCTAATATATTACATGTCTTACACCTAATCTTTCATATTTACACATATAGCACTCAATCTTTCATATTACATCAAAAATAGCACTATTATCACTTTTAAAAAGTCATATCAACATTGTGTGCTATATATGCAAATTTTCACTAGAAAAAGACATTTTAATAGTTTATTAGAAGGCTACATGAGCTAAAGTCAATCACGCCCACCTAAATTGGGGGATTTTCGTACTTAACATATAATTCTTATTTATTTAATATTTAACATTTGGATTTTAACATATACATAAAAACAGACAGAGCGTTACAATGTAATATTACATATTTTTCCCCCACACATCCATATATAGGAGAAGGTTGTACTTTCCTATTGACTCTCACTTTGATAACAATAATAACTATATTGTTTATATTTCTTGTTCCTACTCATTTTCCTATTAGCTTTATTCCAAAATGATATTGGAGAAACCGCCAATTCTGCCCTGTAGATCTTTGTAATCATTTCAATAATTGCTTATGTTGGTTGAAGGAGCACATTTGCCATCACAATTGATGTAGTGTCAAAGATCAAATTTATGATGATTCCTGATTTATGTCGATCACCACGAATTCAACCCCTACTAAGGCAGCTGCATTACTGTTTAAGGTAGCACGAATTAGTTTCGTCCTTGTAATAGTTCAATGTTTTTGGGTACCAACGATGAGAATCCTCTAAACTACATTTTTTCTTTCCTTTTTCAATATAAGTGCCTTATGGGAAGCGAAATCACTAGAAGAGTACTTTTGTGAAGGCCTAAAAACTACCTCTTTGTCATAGGCAAAGAACTCTACATCCTTCTACAGTTGATGTACCGTCTTCATTGTACACTCGAACTCACAAAGCTCATCATTAAATAGGACATAGTTTCAACGTCACAACTACTGCTACAGTCATCGCCTCACATGAATTTCATTCTTCCATTCATCTCTTCAGATATCGCTTAATTATTCCTCCTCACCATCATCGCCTGTGGCATTCTTATAGAATATGTCTAATAATGAAAGTTTTTATTTATATTTTTGTTTTATATATTGAGAATGTGTTGAGAGTTTCTTTATGTTATCTATGTTATTTGAATCATTTGGTTACAAGTTAATAGTTAGCAATGGGGAGCCAAAAGGATCAAATGCAAGCTAAGTTCTTATCAAGCACCTTCTTGACAATCCAAGCCCCCCCCCCCCCTTCTCAGTCCAAACACCTTATTGCCCAGTCTTGAAAGTGTTGTGAAAAACTGATACGCCCCCGGCGTGTGTTATTTTTTGCGTGTTTTTATGTTTGTATGTGTGTGCACACACTAGAGCTTCTACGCAAGTATACGTATCGTTCAAGTAATACAGGGCTCTAGTGTAGTCTCGTTTATCGATCCCATAGGGAAGCGAGGTAAGAGGCCCTTAGTCAAATTATAGTATATTATTATCAGATTTTAGTTTGGAAAGTCGATATAAGTGGTTTTTCTAACAAATACTCCTAAAAGTAAGTCTTATGTTTAAAATAACTAATAACTACTCCTAAAGGAAAATATTAATTCTAAAAATAACCCTTTCTGGATGAATTGATTTGATAAATTTTGAGATAATAAAATGTACTCTTCTTATGTAGTGAATTAGATAATATAAAGAAATGAGATGCATTAAATATTATATGTGTTAAATAAAAGCAATCATATTCTTTACCCTCTTCCGAGCGCATAAAGAACATCGGCTAATCATAGGTTTAGTCTTTAAATCTGTGATTAGGCTGGGAGGGTACTGGCTCTCACTCTAGAGCTCCCACTTCCCTTTGTCTGAAGGTTAACTTTCGCTTTAATTTCCAAAAACTAGGACTGAATTGGACATTTTAATCTATCACCCTAAAATCTCTAATTATATGCCCATCAAAGTATATTTCCCTATTTATTTGCACTCAACCCCCATGAACTTCACCATCCATGGAATTTGAATGTGGTTCCACTTTGTTGAGAATTACACCGCTCTCTTGGGTCATAGCGCAATTACAACGAATTTTAACACTACGACGAGCTTTTTTTGTAATATAAATGAAGTGCAATTATAAACCATCACATTTATAATTAAAACTTCTTCTAGCATGCATCTCAATATCCTAAACATGAATCCTACTCATTGCAAAAGAAAAGTAGAATAAAAACAATGTAATAATCTTCTTATGCCACTATCTCCAAACAAGAAGAAAGAGTAAGAGAAAGACATCACAAGACACGAAGAAAACACAACGAATTACTTCATTTCATCAAAGCAAATCCACTACATAAGTATTTACAAAATCATAAGATAATGAAGAATATAATACTTAGCTTTTTCTCTTTGAAAGACGGATGAAAATCCCTTCCACAAAGACTCCCGCTGATCCATGCAGTGCTAGTACAAACCCTTACAAATTCTCTCAAAATCCCCTCACCAATCTCTCCAAAAAGTAGAAATTTACATTTCTACTTTTATTCTAATATCTCTAAATATTCTCCACGATTTTCCTAACATCTTTATCCCTTTTTTGACTTCAAATCACTTTAAAATAGTGCAGGGACGAAATTCTTAAGAAGTGCTTCAAGAAACCTTCCAAAAAGCATCCAGGTTCAATGTATATAGACAATAACTGCTCCTGACACTGTTTTTGGGCGTTATCGGCGCCCAAAATCTGTGCTCTCGGGTTTCTGGTGTCGTCAGCGCCCATTCTGCGCAGTTCTACCATTTTGCTCCATTTGGCTCTGTTTTAGCTCTGTTTCACCCCATTTCAGTTGCATTGCGTTCCTAACAGAGAGACCTACGAAATAAGCATGAAAATAATCTTTCTTTAAAGTGTAATCTCATTCAAAAATATGCAAGAATTTTAAAAGAGATTAAGCATAGAAAGACTTATTAAAATGTGTCAGGTCAGAATTTGCTTTTTTACTCATTTTTGCTCCAAATTACAATATTTTTTCTTTTATTTCTCCAAGAGTCCATTTATTGTACCTAAAACCAAAAACATGCAAAATACCTTCCTTTAAAGTACAATATCATTAAAAATTAAGCATAAAATGTATTTGTGAAATAATGCATTTTTTAGGCTTGTCAAAAACTAAGGCAATAAAATGAAAAATTGGAACGAGAAATTCTCAAAACAGAGAGCACATAGAAACATACAGATTTACGTGGTTCAACAAATTGTCTAGATCAATGCAGCTGCAGATGATTTTATTACTAGAGGATTTACACCGTTGATCACGTCGACTTACAAGAAAGTAATCTCTCTCTTCCTATCTCTCTCTCCCTTCTCTCTCTCCGTGAGCTACCAAGATGAAAAAGACAGGAAAATAAAGTTTACAATTTCTTTTCTTTACTTCACCCGTGAGCAAGCACCAAAAAAATGAGGCAGAAAGTTTGGCTGCTTGAGGAAGATTTTAAATCTAACTTCTTCTACACATGATGGCAGAAACCTCCAACATAAAGAAGCGAGAGAGTAATTTAGCAAAGCTATATCAGGGAAGAAAAAACACATTGAAATAAGATTAATTAATTTTCATAAAAAAAAGAGCTTTGTAAAGTAATTTAATTAATCAATGAATAATTAAATGCGACAAATGAGGAACTGTCATGTAAACAAATGCTGCCAATGATATTGAAACTTCCAAAAGTGGACCGGTTTCCACAACTCAACAGAAAGTGCCTCGCTCAGACCAATGCCTAGACGCCAGAAGAAGAGGACCAATCCTTTCAGACATATGAATAGTGTGAGTGGAAACCCAATGCTTCAACTAGACACCTAGGTGCCAAAAGAAGAAAACCAGTACCAAGTTTAGATGCCCCGATGCCACAGTGCCCCGGTTCCTATTCATGCATTTTGATTGTTTCGATGGTCCTGAGATGTTCTGAGGGGTGGAAAGGGTTAAATTTTATGGAATTTCGATGAAGGGTCTCTCTAAAGTCATTTTCTCTTATATTTAAGAGTTTTTTAGGGTTTCTTACTTAAGGAGTGTGTGTATGTGTGAGTGTTAGAGAGAAATTTGAGTGTGTAATTGTGAGAGCAAAAAAGGTGTGTTGTAATCAAGTAAATATGATCTAAAAGCAACGTGCATTAATTGGGAACATGAGTTACAACATTTTTTTATTCCATCTTTCTTAATTTTTCTAATATTGATTTGAGTTTATCGATGCAAATGTTCTTTGTATATAAAATCAGGCACATTGTGTAATTTTTTTCTCTCCCTTGGGTTGGTTTTCTTGAAAATCTCAATGAATCCATATTATGAATTTTAGAACTTTTAATTCATGAAATTGTTGTTTTAACCTTTGATCTTAATTTACATTCAAACTGTTTATTAGAAAAGTTAAAATTAGTTATAATCTAGGACATATGACTGTTGATTAGAAGTACAAATTGGTTAAAACATAAGAGTTTAGTGCAATAGGAATACTGACAATAGATTCTTTCAAACTTAGTGAGAAATGTGGATGGTTGGGCATCTTATTGGGTTAAGAGCACCTAACTATAACATGGGATTACAATGCTTGTTTTCTCTTAGAAAAGAGTAAAAATTAATAGGCTTTGTTTGATAACTATACTAGAAAAATCATCTCGAGGAATTTGGATTTTTTCATCTCAAATTCAAGGGAAATTCACACCTATTAGAGAACTCTACACTAGATTTTAAGTTTTTTTATTTTGCAATAAGGATTTACAAACTTTTAAAACTTCATCAAATTTTGATACTGCAAACTAAACTTATGATTAGTAATCTAAAACTTTCTCATTTTTTGAAATTAACAACTTCTTTATGAGATTGATACACGGACTCAAAAAATTATATACTACTTGATCAATATGTATACTTGTGTGATTGATGCTTGTTTCACAACATTGAGACATCATTATTCTAAGTTGTTTCTCCTTAAAGTATTTCTTATCTAATTCAATGGACAAAAATACTGAAGGGAAAAAGGTGGACAAGATGTACACACCGATGTTCGGGAATTAGGATAACCAAAAGGTACCGAATTTTTCCAAGATTTAACAAAGGTATGGAGCTAGAACAAATTTAACACCAACAAAACGTTGATGTTGAAAAAAAATATCAGCATATACTAGATCAGGCAAGAGTTTCACATTTTCAATCAATATTTCTTATTTAATTTTGAAATGAAGGAATTCTAACTGCTACCTTTTTAATCAATGAAACACCCTCTCCCATCCATAAAAATAAATCTCTATATAAACTCTTGTATAACATCGTATTATAATATTCTATATTTTATGTTTTTGAATATCTCGTATTCACAACCACATTAATTAGCCACCAAACAAAATTTTCTTCATGTGCTCACATCTATGTTTTTCTTTGTTATCCTTCGGGTATTAATGATACATGTAAGTATACAGAACTGAGTCCCTATATTAATGCTAATGGAATGAGTGAACTACCAAGTCCATAAAAGATATAATTAATTATTATTGAGTCTAGCTTGAATTTTCAGTGATTTTAAAGCTTTTATTCTCAATTTTTACAAAAAAGTAAAACATATAACTAATTCCTATGCAAACCAAATATATATAAATTACTTTAATATAGTTGGTAATGAGGAGCAGTTTTCTTAGCCCTTCTCTGCAGTTATTAGAAAATTGTGGTTTCATATTACAATTAGTGTCCTAACCATGTAAAAACTCAAGTACTTGGAAATTTCTTTACATGATTTTGTTTTCTGTTCTTTTTAAATGAACGTCAAAGTTATAGCTTGTCTATCTATATGTCGTCATATTTATTCCATTTTTTTAATAATTCTCCCTCTCGAATAATAAAATGATTCAAAAAGGAGAGGAATAAAAAAGAAGGATATTCGACAAAAATAGGCAAACAAATTTAAAAATAAATATGGAAGGAATATGTAAGGTAATCCTCATGTAATAGGTATAGAGTGTACATCCAAACAAAATCAGATCGAATTACCTGGGAACATGGTATCCAAAAAGAAAATGTCTACATAATCATCCATAACCAGATAACCAAAAAGAAATTTTTTATTATGGGGTCAAGAGTACTACCAAAGGAATGTGTCCTTTTAGTTAATTACAACTTGGGAGATACCCAAAAATATTTTTAATAAAAGGGGTCTTGCATACATTATCACTATAAGTGGTGAATACATCACCAAAAAGGATGGTTATTTCAATTAGGAGCATCTCGTTGTCTCGGGGGCCGGTTGGTGTTTCTAACATGGTGTTTCACCACAAAGCTGAACTTTTAGAGGAATAACACTCATCAACATGCATACGATCAAAGTTTTTTTGAGATTGTAAGAACTGTAAGGGCTTATAATCACTAAATTTAATGAATTCTTGATGTAAAAGATAAGGTTCCCAATTCTTTAAAGCCATGGATGGGCACATATAATTCTTTACATAAGTAGACCACTTTTGACTCGAGGAAGTCCAATGGTTTCCCTCCTTGAGATAAAAATGCTCCAATCCCAATCGCCAAAGCATTAATTTGTACCTGAAATAGTTTTTGAAATTCTAGAATCCCTATTATAGGAGCGGTGCTTAGATGTTACTTCAATTTTGTAAAACTGGCTTGTTGCTCTTTATTCTAGGAAAAATGTTTCTTTTTGATGCAATCAGTTAATGGTGCAGGGAGAGTGCTAAAATTCTGTATAAATAACCTATACAAATTGGTGAGACAATGAAAACTATGAACTTTTGTAATTGATGTAGGAGCTTTCCATGACTGAATAGCCTCAACCTTCTTCGGATCCACTTTCATGCCATCCTTCCCTATGATGAAACCAAGAAAGTGAACTTCCATTAAGGCAAATTTTTTGAAATTTAGGAAGAGTATTTTGATCCCGTGGAGTTGTCAACAATGATTTTAAATGGCTCAAATGTTATTCAAGTGACTTGCTATATATAATAATATCATCAAAGTAAACGACATGACATTTGCCAATAAAAGGTTTCAAAACTTCATGCATTAGCCTCATGAAAATAGCAGGTACGTTGCAGAAACCAAAAGGCATCACTTTGCTGTTTGTACAACCCTTCCTTTGTTTTGAATGTTCTTCTCCATTCTTCACCTGGACAAAGAAGAATTTGATTGTACCCACTCCTCAAGTCTAATTTAAAGAAAATTGTTGCTCATGTAAGGTTATTGAGTCTTCCATACAAGGCATAGCATATCAAAAATTTAATGTGATTTTGTTGATGGCGTGCGATCAAAGTCTGTATCGCACAAGGACTCAAGCTATGACGGGTGAAGTTCTTTTTTAATAATTCTTCTATGATTTCTTGTAGTTTGGTGTTCTTTGGGACTCATGTGGTAATGAGCAATATTTGGTAAAGTATATCTCAAAATTAAATTGATATGATTTTGAATTGATCTCAATGGAGGTAGTTGATCCGGTAAAGTAGCAAATGTCGTGTCCGAAAATTGTGGATGAGAGATTGAACTCATATATCTAAATGAGTTGTGGTAGAACTTGGTTCAGCCAATAAAATAGCATAACCCACCTCACGATTAGTGCATTTCATCAGCTACAGAGAGCTGGAGACAACTAGCTGATTTATCTTATCTATGAGATGCTTGAATAGGAGGGGAAGTTAGTAGCCAAATTTTCTTTTTATATCACTCAAAGTGTAGACATTTGATCGCCCATCATACCAAACATCTAAATCGACATGCCAAGATCTACCCAGAATCAGGTGATAAACATCCATCTCAATGACGTCACAAGGGACTTTACAACTAAAATTCTTCCCAAAAGAGAGAGTGACTTCACATAACTCTGTCACCATCACCTTAATTACTGTTTTAATCCAACTAATTTTTTAAGGTTTAGGATATTTAATGTCTTTATTTGGGTTTACCACCACTTTGGAGATCACATTCTCGATACACCCATTGTCAACAATCAGATCATACACTTAACCTTCAATAGTTCACCTAGTCCATAAAATAGCATTACGTTGGAACTTAGTAGGTTGCTTCAGAGCAAGTAGTACCTTATGTAGGACACAGTTTAAGAAGACACCTCTATCAGCAGAAATCTCTTCCACTTCAACCCCTTCAAAAGGATTTTGCTCACAATCTCCTTCACCACTATCCAGTTCTCATATGGCTAAGTGAACTTGTCTTCGGTTGGAACATTCATTGGAACGGTGGCTAGGTTGAAAAATATCTGAATCATTTGATAGGTCCCTATCATTGATATAAACTATCTTTATGAGTTGTTGATTTACTAGTAGTTTTAGTATCCCCTCTGCTTGAAGTAGCAGTTGAATTGACCAAGGGGGCAGGGGAAAGTTGAACATTTTGTGAGGGAACTATCTGCGAACAGTTTGCATTGGCTACATGGACGTGGAGTCTGATTTAACTGGATCTCAGCCTTGTAAGCACAGTTGACATCTTCTGAGAGTGACAAGACAACATTCATTTTCAAATTGTATTGTATTATCTCTTTTAATCCTCCAATATACCGAGCTACAGTTTGTTGATTAGACTCATGAAGATTGTTATGGACACTAAAACGGTGAAATTCTTTCATGTAAGTACTAATGTAATGGTTTCCTTATGTGCATCTCTGAAATTGGATATATAGAATTTACTCATAATCAGAAGGTAAAAAGTGGTTGTGAAAGAGTTGTTTCGTCCGAGAATAGCTTTTAGTTGGTCTTCTTCATTCTCTAGTGAGATTGCACTAATTACTACTACCATTTAATCTATAAGCAACGTGGAGCACTTGTTTTTCAATATCTACATCCATATACCCAAAGAATGCTTCCATTCTCTGCTCCCAATCCAAGTAATCTTTTATATGAAGATGGCCATCAAAGTAAGAAATATCAATCTTGATTTTACAGTCATTGTAAATACGATCTCGGATTGGGCGACTTCGATTTGGAATTTCATCTAGCAGGTCGTAGTCACCAAAATTGGAATCTTAAAAATGGGTGTTGTGACTGTAGTCGTCTGCCACCAATATGTGTCTGCTCCAAACTCAGAGGTTCGTTGTGTTGTGGAAGGAATCGATTGTTGATCATGAGTCTCTCTATTGGTGTCTCCGGTCAGTGGTTTGGGTGTTGCAATCACCATTGTGGTTGATTGGATTGTCAATCCTCAATTGCAAAAGAATTGTAGCCCCTCGGCGCATTTCTGTGACAAAAATTTGGAAATCAGAAACGAGGCTGTCGACTCGTCGTTCGAGACACCCACGATGCTTCTGTAATAGCTCTTAGCTATTATCACCATCATGCGCCGAGGTTTTGCCGCTAACTGCCATTCCTGAGTCTCATACCAATCTGATGTAAAACGTGATTGAACGAACATGAACCAGTAGAAGAACAACTAGAGGAAGAACAAATAAGAAAATTTCAATAATTCCAACAGTAAAGAGTATATATTTTTACTCTACTTTATGCCTCCACTTCTATGGAAAAAATCTTACATACAGAGTCTGCACGTTGCACCGCATCCGGACTCTAATAAAACATTGCCACGTGTGTCTGAGGAGCCCACCAAAAAAATGAGAATAAGACGCTTAATGCCGTGTTATTACAAAATAATTCTAATAGCACCATAATAAAGCTGCAATACCACTGGTGAACAACGTCAATAACACCACCCAGATGACTACACAAATAACACATCGACCGCTTCAATAAACCCGCAAAACAACTCGAATAACACAACAATAACATCGCTAATCTGCGCGAATAACACCACCTAAAGGACCACACAAATAACACTGCGGTACGCAATAACTCTCGTAAAATAACTCTAATAACACTCCAATAACATCATAATAACACTCATGATCAACGCCAATAACACCGCAGTGTTATTGGAGTTATTATTGCGGTGTTACCGCAGTGTTATTGGGGCGTTATTGCGGTGTTATACGTGGCAATATCTTATTGAAGTCCAAAAATAGAGCTGCGTCCGAACTTCATATGTAAGATTTTTCTTCCTATATAGGAAATGTAAAGAGTGTTTGTAACTAACTAAAGGGGACCACACCCTTGGAAAGCAATTAAGAAAAGTAATTAAATAGCTATAAGGAAACATGAATAGTAACCACAAATAATAAAAAAAGTATATAAGGTACATATTTGCTTGGACCAAGTTTGGAAGAATTAGGTCCAACAATGTGAGAGTTGCATCACTATCAAAATCAAGGGATTAAAATTGAATAATATTTGAACATGCTGATTTTTTTAGAAACTGGATCGATTCACCAATTAAACCCAAGATCTATTCAGTTCAATCTCAATTTTATGTCGGAACGATTCTAGCCTAAGTTCATAGTTAAATTGATCAAACCAAACGGTCCAATTTTTAAATCTATAATGTTCATGTGACAAGATTTATTTTATTTATTTAAATAAATAAAATTTTTTATTTGTATTGAAGTTTAGTAGCTTTTCAATAAATAATGTAGCTAGTACTTTTTTTTTAAAGGCATAAAGCTTCAATTCGCCACCCCAAAACTTTTTCCTCCACAAAAAATAAAAATAAAAAATCATGAAATGCCATTTGTACTCTCTCTGAAAGCTCGGCTCTCACAGCTAAAAGCCGCGCAGACTTCACATGCACCCAGTCCTCTTCTCTCGTCAAGGACACAAATTTGCACCTCAATATTATCAATAGTCGTTACACAAATTATTGATGACATCATCCGTGCCTGCCTGCCTCAGCAGGATTTCAGACCACACTGGTCTCGCACCCTGAAACATACCTACATCAATATTCGCGCTTGTGACCTGACGTCGGCTTGCTGTGCTACCCTTTTCCGCTTAAAAATCCCAACGGCTACTTTCCCTGCATTCCCGTCTTCTCTCTTCTCCCCTCCATGTCCGGCGGTAGAAAGAATGCCACAAAACTACCAGGACCCACCTTCTGCACAAACAGCGACGTGGATGCCCGTTAATGGAAAGAAAAATCGGAAAAATATTAAATTTATCCAATAGGATAAAACAGCCAATGAGAAAGGATCCAACTCAGGAGCGTATGTCATCTCGAATCTCATGCTGGGGACGGCGAGGGAGGCGATGTGTTGGGACCGGCTGAAGAGGGTATATCGGGCCCCACCCTGCATCCCTCTAACATGAACACGACGTCAGCCATGGCGGGCCGGTCGCCGGCGGTTGGCGTCGTGCAGAGAAGTCCGACCTTAACCCCCAGAAGAAATTCCTCCCACTCCGACGACTCTGGGTCAAGCTCTAGCAACCCCGGCACCAGTAACTCCCCCACCGCCCCATTCTGCAGCTGCCGCTTCACCCACTTCACAATATCATCCTCTTCTCCGGCGAACACTCCCGGCCCCTTTCCCGTCAGCAACTCTAACACCACGATCCCGAAGCTATACACATCACCCTCTCTCGTACCACACTCTGCCGGCGCAGAGTAACCTACTGACGTTGATGGCCCTGTTCCTGGTGTAGCCGTGAGCAGCTCAAGCCCGAAGTCCGATACGTGCGGCTCGAAGTCGGCATCGAAGAGAACGTTCTGAGGCTTAAGGTCGCCGTGAACAATGCCGGAGGTGTGGAGGTGGACGAGGCCACGGGCTATACCGAGGGCGATGAGATGGCGCATCGGCCAGTTGAGAACGTGCCCGTCCTCGTGGGACGCTTCTTGGAGAAGCGTCGATAGGCTGCCGTTTGGCATGTAGTCGTAGACCAATAGCCGGACATCCGACGGCGGGCCGAAGTAATATCCTCGGAGAACAGTGAGGTTGCGGTGCTTTACCTTGGCGAGGGACTCGACTTCCTTGCGAAAAACGGCTTCCGCGGGTGCTTCATTAGGCGAAGTAGGTAGGCGGAGGATCGACAGCACGGCTCCATCGTTGAAGCTGGCTTTGAATGCCAGCCCGTGTCTGCCGCGGCTTAAGACGGTCTCTTCGTCAAAATTTCTGGTGGCTTCCAGCGTTTCGGCGTAGGTGATTTTGTTGTTGAACATTATCAGTTTGGGCCCAATGCCGTTCTCGCCGTTGCTGCTTGACCCGCTTCCATGACTAGAGCTCCTCTTCTTGACGCCGTTTAGGCGATCGAGAAAGCGTTTTCGGAATCGGAGCAGCGCGAAGACGGCGAAAAAGCAGAGGAGAGCGAGGGCGACGGCTGTGGCGGCAACCAGGCCGATTAGGAGAGTCAAGCGCTCTATCTTCTTGCGCCGTCTCTTTTTCCGTTCTTGGGCACATTCTGTTTCTAATGGCTTTCCGCAGAGGTTGGGGTTGCCTTCGAATGTGGAAGGGTATTCGAAGCGAGAGCCGAGTGCTGGGAGGATTTCACCCTGGAGATTGTTGTTTGATAAGTTGAGATGCTGTAAAGCAGGCATGAGAATGAGACTGGCAGGGATCATGCCTGTTAAATTATTTGTTGAAAGATCGAGTACATGGAGCTGGGAGAGGTTGGATAATGCACTTGGTATTTCGCCGGAGAGATGATTTCCGTCGAGTTTGAGAATTATTAATGACTGGCACCGGAAGATTTCTGGTGGGATTTTACCAGAGAGATCGTTTTGGCCAAGGTCGAGTACCGCCAAATTGGGCAGTTTGGCGAGATCAGGGAGAATGGCGCCGGTCAGGGAGTTGGAGCGGAGTTCGAGAGTGGTTAGATTGGAACAGTTGCTGAGCTCGGCCGGAATCATGCCGGAAATATGGTTTTTGGAAAGTGAGAGAATTTGCAGTGAGGGAAGATAGCCGTAGGTTGCTGGTATGGAACCAGAGAAAAAATTTGATGAGAGGTTCAGCTGTTCTAAGCTCCAGAGGCTGCTGAATCCTTCGGGGACATTACCATTGAACGAATTTTCGGCTAAAGAAATCACTTGAAGGCTCGGCAGCCCAAAGAGCTCCGCAGGTAGTTCGCCGGAGAGGTTCTTCTGCCCGCTGAGGTCCAATGTCCTCAAATCGGACAAGCTTCCTATCGCAGCCGGAACACCGCCGGAGAATCCGTTGCGGCTTAAGTTCAAGTTCTGTAGTTTGTGCAGTCTCCCGATCGTTTCAGGAATCTCACCGGAAAGTACATTGCCGGACAAATCGAGAAAGATTAAGTTTCTCAGCTTTGTGAGATCATCCGGAAACTCCCCACTCAAACGGTTGCTAAATAAAGAAAGAGATTCCAGTTTGAAAAGGTTGCCAAGACTCGCAGGAATCAGACCAGAGATTTGGTTTCCACCGAGGTAGAGATTTGTCAGACCATAAAGCGTCCCTAAAACTGCCGGAAACTCGCCGGAAAATCGATTATCCTCCAAATCAAGCACTCTGATTGATGCGCATTGTCCAATCTCCGCAGGAACAGAGCCGGTTAATAAGTTGCTTCCTATCCGCATCTCACGCAAAGCTGATAACTTTCCAACATCCGGTGGGAGAAGACCGGAGAACGAGTTGCCGGAAAGATCCAAGATTGCCAATGTCGACACATTGAAAATCCAAGGAGGGATTCGGCCATGAATGTCGTTCTCCTTGATGTCCAATACTTGAAGAACGCTGGACGACGCTGCAGCCTGCGCACTGTCCTGTTGCGCCAGCTCCAGGTCAGTGAATGCATTGTGCCCCAACTGCAGTATTCGTATATGAGAGGCCGTGGACGCGGATGAATTGAAAACAACGGAGAAAGGAATGGAGCCGGAGAGGCGGTTGCGTGAAAGGGAAAGAATCTGGAGAGTCGGTATCCCTGCCACCGCCTCAGGAAGAATGCCGCGAAGGTTGTTGCTTTGCAAGCTGAGATAAAGAATGGAAGAACAATTAGCAAGCACGGCGGGAATGGTCCCCTCGAAAAGATTGCCGTCGAGACGAAGGTAAAGGAGGAACTGGAGCTGGCTCAACCCAGCCGGAACGGTGCCGCTGAGGCGGTTGAAGGAGAGGTCGAGAAATCTAATTCGAGGGGCGGAGGAAGTGAAGTTTGAAGGAACGGGGCCGGAAAAGGAGTTAGAGGAGAGGTCGAGGAATCTGAGCTTAGGGGGAAGAGAAGCAGGGAGAGGTCCAGAGAGGAAGTTGCCGGAGGCCGAGAAGACTTGGAGAGCGGACAGGTTGGATGGAATGGGCCCAGAGAGGGAGTTGTGTTGGAGGAAGAGGGAGCGGAGGTGAGGGAGACGGGAGAAGGAAGAGGGGATGGGGCCAGTGAGCAGGTTGGAGCGGAGGCTGAGGTGGGTGAGGTGGGGGAGAGAGGATAGGCTGGGAGAGATGGGACCGGAAAGACGAAGGCGGGGAAGGCGGAGCTCGGTGACGTGAGGGGAGGAAGGGGAGCATAGGACGCCGTACCAGGAGCAGGGAGCGGTGGGGGAGGAGGGGTTCCAGTTGGAGAGGGCGCCGAGCGGGTCGTGGAGGGAGAGGCGGAAGGCAATAAGAGCTGAGATTTCTAGTGCGGTGGAGGAAGTGTCGTTTGATGGTAGAAGAGGCGGTGGCGGAGAAGGTTTGGAGAAGATGAAAAATGGGAAGAGGAGGAATGGTAATATGACGGCTGGGAAAGATGACATTTTGAGCATTAGAGCGAGCCAGTGTCAGAGTGCTGTGGTTTGGGAGAGGAGATCCATTGGCGAAGTCATTGCAGCAAACACGAGAGAGGGAGAGAGAGAGCAGTTGCAGAACAGCTAGCCGGATACAAAAGGAACCGGAGGAAGAGAGGAAGATCGCAGCTGCAGAAGCAAAATGTCCAAAGGGAGGATGAGTTTATGCTTGATTTGCATGGCTTATTTAGCTCCCTTCCTTAAATCCTTCTTTGTTTTTTTTATCGGAATAATTACAGGCACATCACTTTATTACAATTATTTACAAATCTATCATCTGGAGAAATTTTTACATATATGCATTGCCACGTTTTGCATGAAAAATATGAATTTCACTTTTTTTTAAAAAAAATTAAACCAATGGCCAGTTGGATACAATATGAAATATTTTGACGGTATAAATGTAAGAACAAAAAAACTTTAGGTGCTGGATATGTAAATACATAGGATTTGTGTGATATGTATGTAAATGCCTCCTTTTTTTTTATTTGCATTTCTTAGACCAACCGTAGTACTTCTTTGAGAGTTGCTGGATTAATTTTCTATAAATACATACCTCCGATTTAACTGATGGATTTATTTATACATTGGGGCATTTACTCACAAGCTAAACTTTTATATTTACATTTGGAAAAAAATATTGCGTCAGGACTCTGTAGGTGCGGAGGTCAATGGCGAGACTCCACGTGATAAGTGGACCCCGCTATCAGACACTGTCATTGGCCAGTGTATGGGGTGGCGGGCACACTTGTCATGTAGCACCCCGCC
The DNA here is from genome assembly GCA_022702705.1 of Papilionanthe hookeriana x Papilionanthe teres. NCBI lineage: Eukaryota > Viridiplantae > Streptophyta > Magnoliopsida > Asparagales > Orchidaceae > Papilionanthe > Papilionanthe hookeriana x Papilionanthe teres. The sequence continues at coordinate 61,178,480 of CM040426.1, forward strand.
ATTACCTCCACCTACGGAGAAAATATTTTTTCTTGTGCCACATTTACAAAAAATATCATTATTTCTAACTTTTTAGGAGTGAAATGTACTTTTTCATGCATAACCTTTTAAGTGCTGTAAATGTAAATATCAAACTTTGGGTTTTAAGTATGTAAGCATGCAAGAACTGTGTGGTATGCATGTAAAATTCTCTATAACTATTTATCTAACCGCCCAAACAACTTTGGGATAATTCACATAAAATTTTTTCTTTTTTTTTCATTTTTTTGTGAGAAAACTAATTATCTTTCGAAAGATGAAAATAATCTTGATTTTTCCTATAAAAAAATTTATGGGAGACCAAATCTTGTGGTTTTTATAAGGACTGACAATATTATTTGTGGTCTTTTCGTTTTGCATCGGAACTCCAATCAGGGCATACATGTATACAAACAGACTCACCTTAGTAAAAAAAAATTAATTTAATACATGAGGGAGGAATGTCTGTACATATGACAAACCCTGATTAGAGTCCTGATGCAAAACTGCAACATGACACTTGATTCAATATTTTTTCTTTTCATTGAGCATGTTTTGTACTTTAATTGAAACCGTCTAAACCGTCTGATTCGACATTATTGATAACTTGGGAGGCATATGATTTAATAATATCTAAATTGTTGTAAAATATTTGTATTTGTAGTGAGGGGGGTTGTAAACTTTAGACAACTAATAGCGTGTTTTATTTAGTCAAAGTAAGTAGTAACATAACTTATAATCTATACATATAATTTAATACCATTAATTCAAACTCTGATATTTGAAAATATTTAAGAATAGATATATTGATTTAATTATAATAAATTTGTTATATTTTAATTAATAAATATGTTTATTTACCCATATATGTTCTTAAGGCTAGTAAAATCAACTACATTATTAAATATCTAATTACACATACAAGTTATTATCTAAAAGTTATTCACCATTTAAAGCATATCTTCAACTATAAAAGACCATCATCCTTAATATTTAACTAAAATATATTTTACATATGATTATTTAATAAATCATTAGATGGCACTCCACAAAGTTTTTTTATCATCAAATTATTAATAACAAGAAAATAATAATAATAATAATAACAGTGTGATTAGAATGTCGGAAGCACATAATATTCTAAATTTTATGATAATGTTGTTGAAGATAACTATTGTGATATCTTATATCACTACTAAATAACTTTTATTGTTGTTTTTTAAGAGTTTTAATTTTTTTTTAATAGCTTGTGAAAATGTTACGGGAATGATTTTAAGAGTATGATGCAGTATGAATTGAAAGGGAAATCATGATGAGATAAAAGTTAAATTTATAAAATTAGAGTTGCACTGATTTAGTTGAATGTTTTGTTTGGTTGGCAACAAAATTTGTTGACTATCATTTTTTGTTAGATATGGCTCATATACTAGAAGAGAAGTATCTCCTGGAGTGAATAGAAGTGTATCTTAGATGAAGATGTGTGTCTCTTGGAGTTAAGTGGGTTGGGGGAGCAGGGGCGTTTTAGTAATTTATATGTGAGTTTTATCTATATATATGATGTGTAACCCTATGGGTATGTACCAAACTTTCCTTCTAGAATAGTGAAATCGCCGCTCTGCTTCCGAGGACGTAGGCACATTGCCGGACCTAGTTAAATCTCTGTGTTTTCTTTTAGATTTGTGTCGATTCTTGTTTTCTTTGCCATAAATTTCTCAACAAGTTGTATCAGAGCGAGGTTTCAGAGCAGAAAAACTCAGCGCATGAAGGACGAAGAAGGATTCAGCAATTTGGTAGGGCTTCAGGGAGTTCGAGGATTGTGGCTGTTGGGAGACGAAGGC